>CM062291.1:239812646-240412646 GCA_031216915.1 Pictodentalium vernedei
TTTCGAAAACGATGGCACTCATTTTCATTACACCCCCCCCCCCCCCCCCCCCCCCTCAAACTTGATTCATCCAACGTATCCAGCAGTACCTGGTGTCAGTGGAAAGGGGGAAGAATAAGCTTTACAATGGTGTATTACACACGGCCGTTGGGTGTTCTTGAGTTGTTCACACTAACTGGAAGAAGTCGCAGAAATGGCTGCAAAACATTTAGTCGAACAAGATGTTGTTCAGTGGAAAGTGGGTTACGAGCGACAATTCTCTGATTTATTATAAAAACTCAAGGTCCCATTGTCTATGGAGGGCAGATTCAAATATTAACCATATACCTTTATCAATTTTTTATTCTTGGCTCGACATTTTTTCATTTCTGGTGATCACATTTACCATTTATATGTTTTTAACCTTTTACTTGAAAACTCTTCCAGCTAACAGAGTCCATCGAAACGACAATTTCGCACAAAAACCATCCCCATTTGCTTCTTTTCTAGGCATGAATAGTAGCCAATGGGAGAATGGGAATGTTTTTGTGCGAAATTGTCATTTCGATGGACATCGTTAGCTGGAAGAGTTTTAAAGTAAAAGGTTAAACACGTATAAACGCTAAATGTTATCACCAGAAATGAAAAAATGTCGAGCCAAGAAGAATAAAAATTGATAAAGGTGTACAGTTAATATTTGAATCTGCCCTCCATAGACAATGGGGCCTCAAGTTTTTATTATAAATCAGAGAATTGTCGCTCGTAACCCACTTTCCACTGAACATCATCTTGTCCGACTAAATGTTTTTCGGCCATTTTTTTCCACTGACACCGGGTACTGCTGGATACGTTGGATGAATCAAATTTGAGGGGGGGGGGGGGGGATTAATGAAGATGAGTGCTAAAGCAAGTTGTGTACCTTGTTAATATTTATATACCATTATGGGGGCATGTGAGCATCGAATAAAAATTGCTATCAGATATAATTTTTCTTTCGATTTCTCAGCTTGTGCCGAGTACCTGTGATCAAAACCTACCCAAACCAAATTGCATCCTAATTTTTTGGTCAAAACGTCCCCCAAGTGTTCGTCAAAACATCCTCAAAAATTGGTCAAAGCATCCCCAACAGTTGGTCTAACCATGCCCAATAGTTGGTCAAAACGTCCGCAATAGTTGGTCAAAACGTCCCCATTGTTGTTTCTTGACTGAGTCCATTGAAATAACTCACAAGGTTATTTTAAAACAAATTTATTGTTTTACAAAACATTAATTATATATAACTCCACTTCTGTCAAGCCCCTGTTTATGCGTGCCTCTCTTAACTTCGCTCATGCTTATGAACAGAAAACACTTATCAATACACACTTATTTTGTGAGCCACCTCCTTTGCAATTACCAATATGCATGTACCCCTCCCCCCAGCCATCAGTTGAAACATCAAGCAAAAGTGCGCTGTGCAGTATACCAAATTTTTGGTACATTTTCGGTATTATAGGGGTACCGAAACCAAATCAAAATACTGCTTATTTCGGTATTTATATTTTTCTGCAAAATTGACAGTAAGTCAACTCATCAAGGTGGATCGTAAATCTAAAAGCCTGTGGGCCGCATATTTTCATTGAATTGACAAGAAAACACGCAAATGTGAACTTTGTAAGCAACATGTACATGTATGCAGCAGACCCTGCAAATACATCAGAGAAAGAAATAAAAAAGTGATGGCAAAAAACGAAAAATGGTGAGTTGTTAACTTGATAGTTCCGTTTCTGAAGAAATACAGCCCGGTTCCAGTGTTTCCAACATTCTGGCTGATTCAATATATTGTCTGGAAATTTCTGTGCAATTTATTCACAGGGGACATTGTGGGGGGGGGGGGGGGGGGGGAGGGGGGGGTTCATGTGGGTGGTTGACATTTGGTTGAAAATAATCCACTGGTTTTGAAAATTCAATGCGAGGACAACTTGATATACAAACATTAATACTGACAGTGGTTATCACGTCTTAGCAATATTTTTATAGCATTTTTTTCAATTCAGCATTAATATTTTAAGTTGCAGATACTTTTAACAACTGATCATTTTATTCAAATACAAGCCCCCAAACCTTAACACCCGATCATCTGCTTTATATTCTTTCGAATAAATAATTTATACTGCACACCAGCACACATGGGAAAGTCGTGATTGACCTTAATTTTAAGACAGATTAAAAAACAATGTACGGTTGCCAGCAGGTGACATCAGACTTAGCAGTATCAAAGTTCATTTGGTTGATCGAGACGCAGCAAATGCTTTGAAAATTATTTTCTGTTATTAGTAAATATTCGATTTGTACATTTTTTTTTCATTGAAAATGGAAATTCACCCTTATTTATCAGGGAAAATCGTGGAATTTTCAGAGACGTGTATGAGACCAAGAACCAGAAGTAAAGTTAGTGAACACTGTGTCACATATAGAGTAATTCCACTCAAAATCCCGTAATAATAATAATACTTTGGCCAGCCGTTGATTTGTTGCGGTTCTCAGGTGAGAAGGCCTTGGTTACCCCTGTATTCCCAACTGCCTCCCTATTCCCATGCTTCTTCTCTCCTCCCAACACTCGGAGACAAACTGCTTGATGACACCCCTTACTCCATTCTTCCCAATCTCTCCGATTAGCATATTAACCCTCTCCTTTGGGTCTCTCACTCCCAGTGAATCTTATTCTTTTAGACTGGTATTTTGGGCATTCTAGAAGAAAGTGTTCCAGGGTCTCCACCACGCCCAAATTACACATCTGGCCCTCCTTTTCACTGTTTCTTATCAACCTACCTCAATTGTTTACAACAGGCTTGCACTACAGTGGAAGAACCTAACTCGGATAAAATACTCTCTATTTTAATCTTTCCCAAGATTTGGGAAAGAAAAGTGGTGTGAAAACACCACGAAAAAATAAGCCAAAACTGGGCCGAGCGTCATCGGCGGACACCCAGTATGAGACGCTCTTCCATAGTACAAATCCACGACTTCCGTAACAGTGCGCAATGCATCCTTTCGTCATTCTTTTTCTATCCGAAGCACGAGCAGGATGTGTTTCTGCCATATGCATTATGAAACAGTGATAATTCAACTCGTGGATAATGGTTTTCCTGTGACTGGAATTATGTATCTGAAGATTGTATAATAACAGGACTGTGTTTTATATATTCTCGTTTATATTTTCAACCACATTCTCATTGTTTATTAATTACTATTCCGTTTTCGCGAATGTTTTGCGACATTGTGTCATCGCGATTCGACAATGAATTTTTTCGGTTGCTGAAAAATTTTATTGGAGTAGGTGTCGGCCGTCTGGGTTCTGCCACCTTCTCTCGTAGTTGAGGGTGTTCTTCTACTTTCTGTTTCTGTTGAGTTCACCTTTTTCTTTTACTGCTCTCACCTCTGTTCTTTCCAGTTCGGTTCCTTTAGGGCAATTCCTTTTGCCCTCGCCATTGGTGCGTTCTCGTATCCGTTTCGTCCGCACCCACGGGTGGTGTGGAATGCAGTCGTTTCGGGAGCCTCCCGACTCGACCACGTCTGATGTAAGTTTACCCCCTCCGTGGGGGATGTGCAGCTCCTCCCACCCCTGGGGGGGGGGGGGGACACTGTCGTTTCGGGGCCCCCCGACTCGACCACGTCTGGTGTGAGTTTGACCCCCTCCGTGGGGGATGTGCAGCTCCTCCCGCTCCCGCGGGGGGTGGTGAACGCTTTTGTTTCGTGTCGCCCGATTCGACCATGTCTGATGAGAATTGCTCCTCCTCCGTGGGGGATGTGCAGCTCCTCCCGCACCAGCGGGGGGTGGGGACCGCTGTTGTTTCGGGGTTTCCCGATTCGACCATGTCTGGTGAGAGTTATTCCCCTTCCATGGAGAATGTGCAGTGTTTTACCGTGGTGGATACTGCGGGAGCTGTTGGTTTTCTGGTGTGGAGATGCCTGGTTCCAGGACTATGCGCCCTCTCCAGTCGACATCTGAGGCTGTCACTAGGGTTGTGACTCCTCCTTTGGAGGCCGAGCTTGGTGGCTCTCTCCGCTTTTCCGCCAGTTCCAACAGCTCCCGTCATATCTGCTGCTACTGCTGTTCCGTCTACAACGTCATTGGGCACCGTTTTTAGCCGGCCTCGGCTTCTCCCTGCCAGGATCTGCAGGGATGTCTGTAGTGTGGTTGTGGGGTTTCAGCCTCAGCCTTCCCAGACTTCCACTCGGCGAAGTCAAATGGGGCTGCCGACTGAACCCCATACTGTGTCCTCTCAGCCATTGAGCACAGTAGTTTTATACCTGCAGTGGTCTGCTTCGGTGTCTGGTTGTGTAGACGTGGGGGTATCGGCCTCAGCCTTGCCTGACTTCAACTCGGCGAAGTTAGAAGTGGCTGCCGGCCGGACCCTCTCCTGTGGTCTCTGCGCCGTCGAGCACCACAGTTGTCATTGGATTCGGTTGTTCTTAGTGGGACACTATGAACTCCGTGGCGTTTCCGTCCACTCATTCTGGCCACACGACCAGTTTTGGGGGTCCAACGTCTTTTGTGCAGCCTGGACCTTCTGCCCTGCAGAGGTCAGCGGTGACTCTCATGAGTTCCTGCTATGTTGATCTCGGGGTGTGTCACACCCCTATACACGTCTGCCTTCAGACGTTTTCGGCTGCCGCCCATCGTCCCACGTCGGGTCTTTTGGAGGATCGTGACCCTTTGCTGGTTCAGAGGGTCAGAGGTGAAGCCACTTTGCCGGTTCGTTCCCCTGTTGAACCGGCCAGTATGGGCAGTGAGCTCAGGGAGGCCCTCTCCTTACTCACTCAGGTTCTGTCAAAGAGCCTTCCTGTTGCTTCCAGCGAGGCAGCGAGTGGTTTCCAGGCGCCTCCTATGGCGCCGCCTCCCGGGATTGGAAACAGGCTGCTTTCTGATCCCCTGGTGTTCCGACACCATGGGAGGTGTCGGCTGGTTTGCCCACGATGGGCTATGTGTCTTCCGACTCAGGGGAAGAATCAGACATGCTTGATGTCGAGAGCCAGCAGTCTTTGGACTTGGGGGCAGCTCTTGATTTCGTGTTTGGGTTCCTTCAGGATCTCAAACCATCTAACCAGTCGACAGTGTCAGCCAGGCCGCGATCATCGGTCACGCGCCAACAGTCTATGGAGCAACCTGCTTCTGGGCATCTTCGACCGTGCCCTTCGGTACAGTTGGTTGAAGCATTTTCAGCCTTGGACTCCAAGCTAAGTTCCAAGGCTATGAAGGCTCCGTTCTTCACCAGGGTTGACACCTTTTTGCCTCCGGCGCGTTATCGTTCCTACGATTCCGCCAGTCCGTCGGTCTACCAGACTTCGATGGTTTTGGATCAGGACTCCAATTCCCTCGGGCTTTCCAAGTCCAAGTCTGCCGTCATTCCGATGATGACTCTGGAGTCCACATTGGGCTTATCGAGAGAGATGCTTGGTATGCTTTCTCTCTCCGATCACGTCGTCTCAGCTTTTGCTGCTTATCTGCCTTCTGATAAGTTTGACGAGGTACAGGCTCCTTTGCGTGTGCTGTCCAAGGTGCTCATGCATCTTACTCACACGCATGCCTGCCTAATCAGGAATTAGTTCGAAGGGACTCTGTGCGGGACACAGGCCGATCCCTTCCTGAGGAGCAGTACGCTACTCTTCGATCTGCTTTTTTGGCAGGTCCGCAACTTTTCCATGATTCTGTGTTGACGGTCCGGGTTGACGTCCTACATCATTCCAACGATCAGCTGCTGTTTCTTCAGCTTGATCAGCCTTTTAGGGTAGGCACGGACCGTTCCAAGCCTAACAAGTACCCTCTGCTTCCTCTGCGAAGCAAAAGGGGCTGATCCTTCTGTCACCGCTTCTACTTCTTACTCAAGGGGTAAGGGTAAGCGTCGACAGTCTTGAGGGGACTCCCAGGATTCTTCATTCAGTAGAGGTGTTTTCTCCTCTCGGGAGCCTCGTCGGGGTTCGCAATGAAGGTCCTTACCTCGACTCGTCCCAGGTTGGAGGAAGGATAGCAGAGTTCGCAGACCGTGGGCCACCATTACATCCGATCCTTGGATGTTCGATGTTGTTTGGTCCGGGCTGCGAATATCCTTCCGACGGCACTCCACTCTGTCCAGGGTGCCTTTTCCAACCACAGTTCCTTCAGACATTTTACGTCGAGAACTTTTGTCCACGGAGATAGACAATCTCCTGACAAAGGGGGCGATTGAGGTCATCAAGAACATTAGGTCAGTGGGTTTCTATTCCCGCCTGTTCTTGGTGCCGAAGAAGGACGGCCAACTCCGACTGGTTCTCGATCTGAGTTTCCTGAACCAGTCTATCATTGCTCCCAAGTTCAGCATGGAGACTTTCAGGTCGGTCCTCTGTTCAATTCACCAGGGAGTTTTCGCTTGCAGCTTCGACCTGCGAGACGCTTACTTTCACGTTCCGATTCATTGGGCGTTACGGAAGTATCTCAGGTTCATTTTTCTGGGGCGAGTTTACCAGTTCAAGGTCATGCCATTCGGCCTCAACCTGGTTCCTTGGGCCTTCACCAGACTGATGTCGCATGTGATAGCTTTCCATCGCACACAGTCCAGGGTGACTACTCCGTTATCCATTGGCCTGCATCGTTCTGCAGGGTTTCCAAGCTATTTACAGCCATCTGGTTTAGGGGTACCACTTCCGTACCATATGTTATACTTGGCAGACCCACCATTTTCCAAATGGTTTTCCCCACGAAAGCCTAATTGAAACTGTTTCTCCCTATAAGTTTCGTTTGGTTAAGGATGCTCCTCCCCTTCAGAATCAATTTATTTGTGTGGTTTCGGTAGATGCCTCTTCATGTGATGTTTATATTTACCCCCAGATACTCGTAGTCACCTGTCTCTCCTACACTAAGAAGTTTGCTGCTACATGTACCTTCTGGAATACATATAATTGCATCTACCTGTAGGTGAATGTCATAAAACATGTTATTTTATATGTTTATCAAGGATGAACCCAAACAATGAAAGGTGGATGACACCATGTCATTGATGCATTGCATGATTGATGATTGGCAATGATTGCACAATGTTTTCACAACTGGCCTTGGATTATCATAGAGAGATTAATTACAGTTGAATTACTTCAGTTTACTTGCATATTTGTGTGGATATTGGTCATTATTGGACACTGCATTCACTGGGCAGTGGACATTAATTAATCTTGTCACTTTGAAAGATAATGAGGGAGGGAGTAGGCCTGACCAAGAGTGTTACTACAAGTGAAAACTTCCTAAAAAGCCGTGAAGTTAAAGAACATATATGTTTCTCATATATGTTTCTTCTACCGGATTCAATGGGGGAGGGGCATGGTAAATGTACGAAGGACAGAGAGGCCAACTGATTAGCTTGGCAAGTTACTTAATGAATCACTCTATGCAGTGTGGTAATTCACAATGAATCAAGTGATTCATTAAATAACTTGCTAAACTAATCAGTTATCACAGTAACTTAAGGACATGAGATGTCACCACTGAACCTGTTAAGTTACTCTATGATTGAATGTTGGGAAATTGGGTCAGTTTGCGACTATTTTTAGTGTTCTGTGCATATACCGAATACCGTACCGAAACCGAGGTATTTACCCGAAAAATACTGATACCGAACCTGAAATTTCAATACCGCACAACTCTTTCCAGCAGGCATTTATATTACCCCAAATTCAACGTGGTAAAGGCTGTGCCCAAATTAGGAGATGGCTTCCAACAGCTTGTTGTGACCTTCTAAAATAAAGATATATGCTAAGAAATACTTTTGCACAATGCAAAATAGGACTTAGAAAGCCCTGTATTATATTCTATTTGTATGTATATTTGACTAATCATAAAGTTTCTCATATTTTGGGAACATTTTTTACTTGAATCTGATGTGCTCAAATTAGGTGAATATAAAGGCCTGACATCAATAAATTCACATGTATATTGAAATCATCGCTTGGTATTTCTCAGTAAATAATTGTGAAATAATTCTGACATATGGCTTACTATGTTGTTTAACTTTATACTACTATATATTAGCAGCACAACACAACTTGAAATTATTTTGCAAGTACAATGGAGCCCACTTAATTGGATATCTTTTAACTGAATAACCCTGTTAATTGAATATAATTTTCCCACACAAAACTATTTTCTGTACCTTCTGTACAAATTTGACCTGTTACTTGAATATTGGGTATAGAGTAAACTCCTGTTAATTGAATATTTTGTAACCTGTCGAGAAATTACACTGACTCCCCCAAGCTTTCCTTTGTTTATAGACCTATTATGCCTCTGTACATCCAGTACGGTCATTTAATCTATGATATCTTGTTTGACAGCGCTCATGGAGCTATGTCAAATAAGATATAAAAGAATAAATGCTAAATTTATCTCCAGAACACAGGAAAGTGACACAATCCTTGTTAACTAAATACTCCTGTTAATTGAATAATTTTCATTGAAAAAGTGGCTATTCAATTAACAGGGTTCCAAGGTGTTTATTGAAAAGCACCACCAGATACATGTACTACATAACTGGCTCAGTTTTTTTGCAAGAAAATTGCGAGTGCTGAAATGCTTAAAAGTGTCACTCGCAAGAATTTTTGTTTGTCATAATTTAATGAAATAATTTCACTGAATAAAGCACACACATACAGTCAACGCATCTAACTAAATCTAATGTTTGTCTGCAATCAGAAGGTGCGCAGGGACAGTGTGGGACAAGTCCCTTTCAACCCTCTTTAGCTGTAGAATGAATTTTGGCATCATGTGTGGGCTTGTTAAAGGAGGAAAGTGTCAAGGGGTTCAGTGGCGCTTGTTTCTTTTTCTCTTGTGTGGAGGTGGCTAGGAAGGAGAGGTTGTGGTAGTTGATGTTTTCCGTTGCAGCTATTTATGGAAGAAGGGTTACAGACCTTGGATGCTTCCAGATGTCAAGGTTTGTTGAGTCCTGGAAATAAGGAATGAGTTTTGTAACCTGTTTACAGGTTACACCTAATTGATCATTGTAACCTGTTTAAAGTTATGGGGCAACCAGTGGTCGTCGGTATGATGGGCCAACCATGGTTAAGTGCATCATAGGAAAATTTTGAATTCCTGGGTTCAAAACCCCCCCCATTTTCCTTGCATCTGAGCGCCTCAGCGACCGTATTTCATCTAAATTTCCAGACACAAATTTTTTATTTTTTTTTCTGCTTTTCATCTCCTGTTTCCTGGTCTCATCCCTTTTCCTCTCGAGCCATGCCTCCAATCGCCTGGCTTCATGACATTTGGTTGACTGAGATTTCTTCTTTCTCTCTTTCTTCGTGTCTGCTCCATTGGCTCTTGTGGTTTCAGTGGTGACGGTTGGTGTTCTCTTACCCTTCCTCTGGTGTGGGCCAGTGCGGGCGAGCCCGCAAACGGTGCTACCACTCCCAGAGGTGGGTTTCATCTGATATTTGAT
Source organism: Pictodentalium vernedei (assembly GCA_031216915.1). Taxonomy (NCBI): domain Eukaryota; kingdom Metazoa; phylum Mollusca; class Scaphopoda; order Dentaliida; family Dentaliidae; genus Pictodentalium; species Pictodentalium vernedei. The sequence continues at coordinate 239,822,069 of CM062291.1, forward strand.
GAGCTGAATGCAATCACTCTCAACATGGACATCCCAGTTGAGAAGTGAACTGGCATTCAACACCATCAAGGTGTCCTTAACACATCAATATGACCATCCCAACTTTATAAACAATATCTTTGACATGGACCAATGAAATAATTATATAGCAATCAAAGAAGGCATAGAGCAATAGCCTACTATCATATGACACTCACACAGCTCATGGAATAGCCAATTGGCATCAACATGGTGAAACGTTTAATTAAATTGTTGAGAAAAGGTTGTGACAAATAGGTGTATCCATCATTTGTAGCTCAACTTTGGCGAAGCCAAATTTGAGCTTATGCCATGGCCCGTCGTCCGTCTGTCCATCAACAATTGGATACGGCTCGGGCTAGAGGCTGTATTTATGAACCGATCTTCACGAAACTTCTTGGGTATCTTTGTTATGACCGTGGGACGAGAACGAGTGTTTTTGGGGCCGGTCCGAAATTTAAGATGGCTGCCAGCCGCCATTTTGTACCGACGATGCAGAAATCTGTTTTTTTGTACAGAACTTCCATATGAAAGCTCTGATTTGAATAATTTTTTGTATGAATGTTTAGTACCATGGGATACATCACATATAATACAGGTTTTTTTCTCTTGCGTAAATTATGCAAATTAGACTAACTTTGATGTTTTTTGGTGTTACTTTCAGCACTGTAAGTGCAAATGCCAATATGGCTCGGGCTAGAGGCCGCATTTATGAACCGATCTTTACGAAACTCCTTGGGTACCTTTGTTATCACCGTGGGACGAGAACGAGTGTTTTGGGGTCAGGTCCGAAATTCAAGATGGCCGATGTCAGCCATTTTGTACAAAATTTGGTACAATCAGATTTTTGCACAGAACTTCCATATGAAAGCGCTGATTTGAATAATTTTTTGTGTGAATGTTTAGTACCATGGGATACATCATATATAATACGGGTTTTTTTCTCGTGCTGAAATTATGCAAATTTGATGAACTTTGATTTTTTCAGTGCTACTTATACACAGTACCATATATCTCCGTGTATAAGTCGCACCTTTTTGCTTTGAAAAACGGGACCAAAATTGGGGTGCGACTTATACAAAGGTAATTATTTTTCAGCTGTAAAATGTGAACTAAATTAGCATGAGTATAAATGGAGGTAATAATCCACCCCAAGTGAGGCATAAATCTAAAGGGAAATGGGGCTTATATGGGTACGGAGGCACCAGATTGCCGGTCAATCAAGGGTTCAATAGCGGAAGCTACATGGGTATGTTGGGAGGGGGAAACCCCTGGGAAGAGGAGGGGTTTACAATGTAGCATAACAGGGAATGGGACCGTTACATTACCTGATCGGGCAGCCGTTGCTCTCGTGCCTTGGAGCATCTCTTCAATATCATGGAATCCGGGGGTCACTCATAAGGGAGGTACTAGGAGGAAAGATACTTGTCAGGCAAGATCAGCCAATTGGGTTAGGGTGGAGCTGCGTGTGTGCTATTTGTTAGCTAGATGGCGCTCCAATACATCTTCTGGTAGGTATTACTTGCATGGCGCTGTTCATTCTTGCTAGACCCGGTTCAGGTGGGGTGTATTCCGCCACTAGGGTGTGGTATATTGGCGGTTGATCTTATTAGGACGCTGCGGGAGCAGTCGACTGAGCCGGTCGGCATAGTAGTAAGGTAGGATCATGGTGGTGATTGTAGGGTGGTACAGGAGGTGGGGGGTTGGGTTTCCTGGTGTACCATTAGGAGTGTCCTCGGGCGAGGTTGAGAAATGTATTGACGGCTGGAAATTGTCGGGCGACAGGTCAGTGATTGTAATGCGCGATGTGTGTCTGGGTGGGAAAGATGTTACTCTCATCAGTTGGATGTTGGTTAATATCACCATATAATTTGGGAGGGGATGGTTGATGGGGTGTGGTCTCAGGTGGGAGTATGTTCTGGGTGGCGAGATTATGGTATTCCAGGTAGGAATGGGGCTCAAGCCGGTAAGAACATAGGTGACCACTTAATATTATAGGACGGGTTGTCCTGTTTTGCAGTCAGATGGTGAGTTGATATGGAAAGTAGGGGGTCACAAGTTCTAGGGCCTCTCATGTGACCGGGTGAGAGTGTGCGATTGCAGGGGATCGTATTGCTGGGTGAGGAGCTTGGCTGGTCCAAGGTAGCAAGTTCTGACAGTGAGGGGGGGGGGGGGGGGTACATCTTGTTCAGGAATGTTTGGACACGGGATCAAGTTACCTTCCCTGATGTGCGTGGGACTGGTTGACCCATCTTTGGAGTTATTTCCCTTGCGAGTCGCTCCGGGAGAGCATGACAACTGGGTAGAATGTTGGGAAAAGTCAGGCAACAGGGTAGTGGTTTGTTGTGCTGTTTGGATTCGGTGGGTACGATGTTACTCTCAAAAGCTGGGTTTGTGGTAGCGTTAATATGTGGGTTAATGGTTTGTAGGTTCCGTCCCCAGGTGGAGTTATGCCCTCTCGGGTGGCGAATATAGGGATCTCCAGGGTGGAGGGGTATTCCGCCGGTGAGGACATCTGGGACCGAATAGTACCTTGGGACGGGATGTCCTGTAGTACAGTCGGTGGATGAGTAGATATTGGTGATTGGAGGTCACATATATTCAGGCCTCTCATGTGACCGGGTGAGAGAATGAAATCTCGGAGGATCAAATTGTTAGTTGGGATGCCTTGGTATTACTGGGTAAGGGTGGCAGTAACCGACATCGAGGGGGGTGACATCGTGTATAGGATCAGTAGGATTCGGGTGCTGAGCGGGGTTGGTTTCACCACTATTGGAGTTAACGTGCTTTACAATACTTTTGTGGTTCCGGGTGGACACATTATTGGTCCTACCTATCCTGCGACGTTTTGGTGTTCATCGGAGGTAGGGATCTTGCTAGCCCTTTCGGATCAGGGTTGTTCGGGAGGGGGGGGGGCTGTGCTGGAATTTAAGGGTATTGACAGCTGGAGTATGCAAGTGGTTCAGGGTTGAACGGTAAATATATGTCGGGAAGACATGGGTTATTATGTGTACCTATGGAGAAGAGAGGAGGCACAAGCTTCTTTAAAGAATAGGAATCGGGTATTGTTTGAAGGCCGTCGGAGTCGGCTGTGGGTGGAGAGGTTAAGTGTATTCATACTGTAACTGGCGTAGGTAATACGAGAGGTCCTTAGTTACTCGTCTGGAACTATGTCCGCATGGGGTAACTAGTTTCGCCTAATCCAGGCTTATCAAACCAACGAGAAGAATGGAAGCCTCAAGTAGGTTTTTAGCTGTCGCTGATGTATGGTAATTTTGTATAGAATACAACTGAATGGGTGTTCAGTCCGCCCTGGTAGGGTAGGATTAATATAATGCTGTAAATTGGGTTTGTGGAACAGCAGCGAGCGTGAGAAGGGATAAACTCAGTCAATATCATGTTCTGAGTTAAAACACGGCAGTCTGAGTGGGTCAAACTGTTCAATGTTTGGTCAATCTTATGGGAAGAGACCAGTGCAATTTGTATCATACTGAGTATCAAGGGTTAATCTCAGTCAATATCGTGTTTTAAGTTAAAACACAGCAGTTTGAGTGGGTCAAACTGTTCAATATTTGGTCAATTTTATGGGAAGAGACCAGTGCAATTGGTATTTAAATCATACTGAGTGTCAAGGGTTTGACTCTTAGTATAAAATCAATCGCAGTCAACAACTTGTGAAAGGTTTTCACAGTCGGAGTTGGTATTGGGTAATACAAATTTGTTAACTTGGGTTCGGGTAAAATACTGAATGACTGAGGTGTGACTGGTTCTCACGATTGGATTGCAGCAAATTGATAGGCTAATCACAATAATGGCTGGAGTGAGTGACAGGAGTGGATTCGAAGATCAAAGGGTGACACTAGCATATAACGTCCGAAGAGATGCGAGGGGACAATAATCTGGGTATTGTCGATACAGTCTTGATCAGAAAGTAATCAAGTGCTCAACGTTATAGTAAATATTAAAGCAACTAACGGGAGCGAACAAAAACAGGTGTGGTGCCTGAGGAAATATGAGCAGGAGGAATGGTAGAGGGAGGGAAAGCCGGGGGGACAGTATTTATACAATACAACCAATAACTAATTCTCCGGCTGCTGAGTTATGGGAACTGTCCGAGTGGAGTAGAGAAATATGCCGACACAAGGGACTGGAGGCACCTTCTGAGCAGTACCCATCCGGCTCTCTCTGTAAAGCATTCTCCCTCAAGATCGGCCCGAAAGCCACACATACAAGAGTATAAATGGAGGTAATAATCCACCCCAAGTGAGGCATAAATCTCAAGGGAAACAAGGCTTATATGGGTACGGAGGCACCAGATTGCCGGTCAATAAAGGGTTCAATAGCGGAAGCTATATGGGTATGTTGGGAGGGGGAAACCCCTGGGAAGAGGAGGGGTTTACAATTTAGCATAACAGGGAATGGGACCGTTATATTACCTAATCGGGCAGGCGTTGCTCTCGTGCCTTGGAGCATCTCTTCAATATCATGGAATCCAGGGGTCACTCATAAGGGAGGTACGAGGAGGAAAGATACTTGTCAGGCAAGATCAGCCAATTGGGTTAGGGTGGAGCTGCGTGTGTGCTATTTGTTAGCTAGATGGCGCTCAGATACATCTTCTGGTAGGTATTACTTGCATGGCGCTGTTCATTCTTGCTAGAACCGGTTCAGGTGGGGTGTATTCCGCCACTAGGGTGTGGTATATTGGCGGTTGATCTTTAGGACGCTGCAGGAGCAGTCGACTGAGCCGGTCGGCATAGTAGTAAGGTAGGATCACGGTGGTGATTGTAGGGTGGTACAGGAGGTGGGGGGTTGGGTTTCCTGGTGTACCATTAGGAGTGTCCTCGGGCGAGGTTGAGAAATGTATTGACAGCTGGGAAATGTCGGGTGACAGGTCAGTGATTGTAATGCACGATGTGTGTCTGGGTGGGAAAGATGTTACTCTCATCAGTTGGATGTTGGTTAATATCACCATATAATTTGGGAGGGGATGGTTGATGGGGTGTGGTCTCAGGTGGGAGTATGTTCTGGGTGGCGAGATTATGGTATTCCAGGTAGGAATGGGGCTCAAGCCGGTAAAAACATAGGTGACCACTTAATATTATAGGACGGGTTGTCCTGTTTTTGCAGTCAGATGGTGAGTTGATTTGGAAAGTAGGGGGTCACAAGTTCTAGGGCCTCTCATGTGACTGGGAGAGAGTGTGCGATCGCAGGGGATCGTATTGCTGGGTGAGGAGCTTGGCTGGTCCAAGGTAGCAAGTTCTGACAGTGAGGGGGGGGGGGGGGGGGGTACATCCTGTTCAGGAATGTTTGGACACGGGATCAAGTTATCTTCCCTGATGTGCGCGGGACTGGTTGACCCATCTTTGGAGTTATTTCCCTTGCGAGTCGCTCCGGGAGAGCGTGACAACTGGGTAGAATGTTGGGAAAAGTCAGGCAACAGGGTTTGTTGTACTGTTTGGATTCGGGTGGGTACGATGTTACTCACAAAAGCTGGGTTCGTGGTAGCGTTAATATGTGGGTTAATGGTTTGTAGGTTCCGACCCCAGGTGGAGTTATGCCCTCTCGGGTGGCGAATATAGGGATCTCCAGGGTGGAGTGGTATTCCGCTGGTGAGGACATCTGGGACCGAAAATAGTACCTTGGGACGGGATGTCCTGTAGTACAGTCGGTGGATAAGTAGATATTGGTGATTGGAGGTCACATATATTCAGGCCTCTCATGTGACCGGGTGAGAGAATGAAATCTCGGAGGATCAAATTGTTAGTTGGGATGCCTTGGTATAACTGGGTAAGGGTGGCAGTAACCGACATCGAGGGGGTGACATCGTGTATAGGATCAGTAGGATTCGGGTGCTGAGCGGGGTTGGTTTCACCACTATTGGAGTTAACGTGCTTTACAATACTTTTGTGGTTCCGGGTGGACACAATATTGGTCGTACCTATGGAGAAGAGAGGAGGCACAAGCTTCTTTAAACAATAGGAATCGGGTATTGTTTGAAGGCCGTCGGAGTCGGCTGTGGGTGGAGAGGTTAAGTGTATTCATACTGTAACTGGCGTAGGTAACACGAGAGGTCCTTAGTTACTCGTCTGGAACTATGTCCGCATGGGGTAACTAGTTTCGCCGAATCCAGGCTTATCAAACCAATGAGAAGAATGGAAGCCTCAAGTAGGTTTATAGCTGTCGCTGATGTATGGTAATTTTGTATAGAATACAACTGAATGGGTATTCAGTCCGCCCTGGTAGGGTAGGATTAATATAATGCTGTAAATTGGGTTTGTGGAACAGCAGCGAGCATGAGAAGGGATAAACTCAGTCAATATCATGTTCTGAGTTAAAACACGGCAGTCTGAGCTGGTCAAACTGTTCAATGTTTGGTCAATCTTATGGGAAGAGACCAGCGCAATTTGTATCATACTGAGTATCAAGGGTTAATCTCAGTCAATATCATGTTTTAAGGTAAAACACGGCAGTTTGAGTGGGTCAAACTGTTTAATATTTGGTCAATCTTATGGGAAGAGACCAGTGCAATTGGTATTTAAATCATACTGAGTGTCAAGGGTTTGACTCTGAGTATAAAATCAATCACAGTCAACAACTTGTGAAAGGTTTTCACAGTCGGAGTTGGTATTGGGTAATACAAATTTGTCAACTTGGGTTCGGGTAAAATACTGAATGACTGAGGTGTGACTGGTTCTCACGATTGGATTGCAGCAAATTGATAGGCTAATCACAATAATGGCTGGAGTGAGTGACAGGAGTGGATTCGAAGATCAAAGGGTGACACGAGCGTATAACATCCGAAGAGATGCGAGGGGACAATAATCTGGGTATTGTCGATACAGTCTTGATCAGAAAGTAATCAAGTGCTCAGCGTTATAGTAAATATTAAAGCAACTAACGGGAGGGAACAAAAACAGGTGTGGTGCCTGAGGAAATATGAGCAGGAGGAATGGTAGAGGGAGGGAAAGCCGGGGGGACAGTATTTATACAATACAACCAATAACTAATTCTCCGGCTGCTGAGTTATGGGAACTGTCCGAGTGGAGTAGAGAAATATGCCGACACAAGGGACTGGAGGCACCTTCTGAGCAGTACCCATCCGGCTCTCTCTGTAAAGCATTCTCCCTCAAGATCGGCCCGAAAGCCACACATACAAGAGTATAAATGGAGGTAATAATCCACCCCAAGTGAGGCATAAATCTCAAGGGAAACAAGGCTTATATGGGTACGGAGGCACCAGATTGCCGGTCAATAAAGGGTTCAATAGCGGAAGCTATATGGGTATGTTGGGAGGGGGAAACCCCTGGGAAGAGGAGGGGTTTACAATTTAGCATAACAGGGAATGGGACCGTTATATTACCTAATCGGGCAGGCGTTGCTCTCGTGCCTTGGAGCATCTCTTCAATATCATGGAATCCAGGGGTCACTCATAAGGGAGGTACAAGGAGGAAAGATACTTGTCAGGCAAGATCAGCCAATTGGGTTAGGGTGGAGCTGTGTGTGTGCTATTTGTTAGCTAGATGGCGCTCAAATACATCTTCTGGTAGGTATTACTTGCATGGCGCTGTTCATTCTTGCTAGAACCGGTTCAGGTGGGGTGTATTCTGCCACTAGGGTGTGGTATATTGGCGGTTGATCTTTAGGACGCTGCAGGAGCAGTCGACTGAGCCGGTCGGCATAGTAGTAAGGTAGGATCACGGTGGTGATTGTAGGGTGGTACAGGAGGTGGGGGGTTGGGTTTCCTGGTGTACCATTAGGAGTGTCCTCGGGCGAGGTTGAGAAATGTATTGACAGCTGGGAAATGTCGGGTGACAGGTCAGTGATTGTAATGCACGATGTGTGTCTGGGTGGGAAAGATGTTACTCTCATCAGTTGGATGTTGGTTAATATCACCATATAATTTGGGAGGGGATGGTTGATGGGGTGTGGTCTCAGGTGGGAGTATGTTCTGGGTGGCGAGATTATGGTATTCCAGGTAGGAATGGGGCTCAAGCCGGTAAAAACATAGGTGACCACTTAATATTATAGGACGGGTTGTCCTGTTTTTGCAGTCAGATGGTGAGTTGATTTGGAAAGTAGGGGGTCACAAGTTCTAGGGCCTCTCATGTGACTGGGAGAGAGTGTGCGATCGCAGGGGATCGTATTGCTGGGTGAGGAGCTTGGCTGGTCCAAGGTAGCAAGTTCTGACAGTGAGGGGGGGGTACATCCTGTTCAGGAATGTTTGGACACGGGATCAAGTTATCTTCCCTGATGTGCGTGGGACTGGTTGACCCATCTTTGGAGTTATTTCCCTTGCGAGTCGCTCCGGGAGAGCGTGACAACTGGGTAGAATGTTGGGAAAAGTCAGGCAACAGGGTTTGTTGTACTGTTTGGATTCGGGTGGGTACGATGTTACTCACAAAAGCTGGGTTCGTGGTAGCGTTAATATGTTGGTTAATGGTTTGTAGGTTCCGACCCCAGGTGGAATTATGCCCTCTCGGGTGGCGAATATAGGGATCTCCAGGGTGGAGTGGTATTCCGCCGGTGAGGACATCTGGGACCGAAAATAGTACCTTGGGACGGGATGTCCTGTAGTACAGTCGGTGGATAAGTAGATATTGGTGATTGGAGGTCACATATATTCAGGCCTCTCATGTGACCGGGTGAGAGAATGAAATCTCGGAGGATCAAATTGTTAGTTGGGATGCCTTGGTATAACTGGGTAAGGGTGGCAGTAACCGACATCGAGGGGGTGACATCGTGTATAGGATCAGTAGGATTCGGGTGCTGAGCGGGGGTTGGTTTCACCACTATTGGAGTTAACGTGCTTTACAATACTTTTGTGGTTCCGGGTGGACACAATTATTGGTCGTACCTATGGAGAAGAGAGGAGGCACAAGCTTCTTTAAACAATAGGAATCGGGTATTGTTTGAAGGCCGTCTGAGTCAGCTGTGGGTGGAGAGGTTAAGTGTATTCATACTGTAACTGGCGTAGGTAACACGAGAGGTCCTTAGTTACTCGTCTGGAACTATGTCCGCATGGGGTAACCTAGTTTCGCCGAATCCAGGCTTATCAAACCAATGAGAAGAATGGAAGCCTCAAGTAGGTTTATAGCTGTCGCTGATGTATGGTAATTTTGTATAGAATACAACTGAATGGGTATTCAGTCCGCCCTGGTAGGGTAGGATTAATATAATGCTGTAAATTGGGTTTGTGGAACAGCAGCGAGCGTGAGAAGGGATAAACTCAGTCAATATCATGTTCTGAGTTAAAACACGGCAGTCTGAGCGGGTCAAACTGTTCAATGTTTGGTCAATCTTATGGGAAGAGGACCAGCGCAATTTGTATCATACTGAGTATCAAGGGTTAATCTCAGTCAATATCGTGTTTTAAGGTAAAACACGGCAGTTTGAGTGGGTCAAACTGTTCAATATTTGGTCAATCTTATGGGAAGAGACCAGTGCAATTGGTATTTAAATCATACTGAGTGTCAAGGGTTTGACTCTGAGTATAAAATCAATCACAGTCAACAACTTGTGAAAGGTTTTCACAGTCGGAGTTGGTATTGGGTAATACAAATTTGTCAACTGTGGGTTCGGGTAAAATACTGAATGACTGAGGTGTGACTGGTTCTCACGATTGGATTGCAGCAAATTGATAGGCTAATCACAATAATGGCTGGAGTGAGTGACAGGAGTGGATTCGAAGATCAAAGGGTGACACGAGCGTATAACGTCCGAAGAGAAGATGCGAGGGGGACAATAATCTGGGTATTGTCGATACAGTCTTGATCAGAAAGTAATCAAGTGCTCAGCGTTATAGTAAATATTAAAGCAACTAACGGGAGGGAACAAAAACAGGTGTGGTGCCTGAGGAAATATGAGCAGGAGGAATGGTAGAGGGAGGGAAAGCCGGGGGGACAGTATTTATACAATACAACCAATAACTAATTCTCCGGCTGCTGAGTTATGGGAACTGTCCGAGTGGAGTAGAGAAATATGCCGACACAAGGGACTGGAGGCACCTTCTGAGCAGTACCCATCCGGCTCTCTCAGTAAAGCATTCTCCCTCAAGATCGGCCCGAAAGCCACACATACAAGAGTATAAATGGAGGTAATAATCCACCCCGAGTGAGGCATAAATCTCAAGGGAAACGAGGCTTATATGGGTACGGAGGCATCAGATTGCCGGTCAATCAAGGGTTCAATAGCGGAAGCTACGATGGGTATGTTGGGAGGGGGGAAACCCCTGGGAAGAGGAGGGGTTTACAATGTAGCATAACAGGGAATGGGACCGTTATATTACCTGATCGGGCAGGCGTTGCTCTCGTGCCTTGGAGCATCTCTTCAATATCATGGAATCCAGGGGTCACTCATAAGGGAAGTACTAGGAGGAAAGATACTTGTCAGGCAAGATCAGCCAATTGGGTTAGGGTGGAGCTGCGTGTGTGCTATTTGTTAGCTAGATGGCGCTCAAATACATCTTCTGGTAGGTGTTTTGCAGTCAGATGGTGAGTTGATTTGGAAAGTAGGGGGTCACAAGTTCTAGGGCCTCTCATGTGACCGGGTGAGAGTGTGCGATCGCAGGGGATCGTATTGCTGGGTGAGGAGCTTGGTTGGTCCAAGGTAGCAAGTTCTGACAGTGAGGGGGGGGGGGGGGGGGGGAGGGGGGGTACATCTTGTTCAGGAATGTTTGGACACGGGATTAAGTTATCTTCCCTGATGTGTGCGGGACTGGTTGACCTGTCTTTGGAGTTATTTCCCTTGCGAGTCGCTCCGGGGAGAGCGTGACAACTGGGTAGAATGTTGGGAAAAGTCAGGCAACAGGGTAGTGGACGGACCTGTCGCCCGACAATTCCCAATCAATACATTTCTCAACCACGCCCGAGGACACTTCTAATGGTACACGAGGAAACCCAACCCCCCACCTCCTGTACCACCCTACAATGTCCACCATGATCCTATCTTACTACAATGCCGACCGGCTCAGTCGACTCCTCCCGCAGCGTCCTAATAAGATCAACCGCCAATATACCACACCCTAGTGGCAGAATACACCCCACCTGTAGAAAGAATGAACAGCGCCATGCAAGTAATACCTACCAGAAGATGTATTGGAGCGCCATCTAGCTAACAAATAGCCACAAAACCCCAAAACGTCGCAGGATAGGTAGGACCAATATTGTGTCCGCCCCGGAACCACAAAAGTATTGTAAAGCACGTTAACTCCAATAATGGTGAAACCAACCCCGCTCAGCACCTGAATCCTACTTATCCTATACACGATGTCACCCCCCCCCCCCCCTCGATGTCGGTTACTGCCACCCTTACCCAGTTATACCAAGGCATCCCAACTAACAATTTGATCCCCCGAGATCTCATACTCTCACGCGGTCACATGAGAGGCCTGAATATATGTGACCTCCAATCACCAATATCTACTCATCCACCGACTGTACTACAGGACATCCCGTCCCAAGGTATTATTCGGTCCCAGATGTCCTCACCGACGGAATACCACTCCACCCTGGAGATCCCTATATTCGCCACCCGAGAGGGCATAACTCCACCTGGGGTCGGAACCTACAAACCATTAACCCACATATTAACGCTACCACGAACCCAGCTTTTGTGAGTAACATCGTACCCACCCGAATCCAAACAGCACAACAAACCACTACCCTGTTGCCTGACTTTCCCCAACATTCTACCCAGTTGTCACGCTCTCCCGGAGCGACTCGGAAGGGAAATAACTCCAAAGACGGGTCAACTAGTCCCACACACATCAAGGAAGATAACTTGATCCCGTGTCCAAACATTCCCGAACAAGATGTACCCCCCCCCCCCCCCCCCCCCCCCCCCCCCCCGCCCCTCACTGTCAGAACTTGCTACCTTGGACCAGCCAAGCTCCTCACCCAGCATTACGATCTCCTGTGATCGCACCCTCTCACCCGGTCACATGAGAGGCCCAAGAACTTGTGACCCCCTACTTTCCAAATCAACTCACCATCTGACTGCAAAACAGGACAACCCGTCCTATAATATTAAGTGGTCACCTATGTTCTTACTGGCTTGAGCCCATTCCTACCTGGAATACCATAATCTCGCCACCCAGAACATACTCCCACCTGAGACCACACCCCATCAACCACTCCCTCCCATATTTTATGGTGATATTAACCAACATCCAACTGATGAGAGTAACATCTTTCCCACCCAGTCACACATCGCGCATTACAATCACGGACCTGTCGCCCGACAATTCTCAACCGTCAATACAGTTAAAACTAGAAGTCCTGTCACGAATTGTGCGCTTATCTAGGCTTAATTGCGCGTAGGAATTGCGAGCAGTTGCCATTTCGAATGGCATCCAAAGCACGGCAAATTCTCCTGACTGCTCATAGCAAACACAGGCAATGTTTCTGCCAATGGACCTCCGGGTTACCCGGAGGTCCATTGGCTGAAATATTGCTTGTACACAGGCCATATGTACAGAATTTGATAGCCTTGCTATCGACGTGCTATTTGTGCGCATTTCATGACAGGACTTCTAGGTTTAACTGTACATTTCTCAACCTCGCCCGAGGACACTTCTAATGGTACACCAGGAAACCCAACCCCCCACCTCCTGTACCACCCTACAATGCCCACCATGGTCCTACCTTACTACGATGCCGACCAGCTCAGTCGACTGCTCCCGCAGCTTCCTAATAAGATCAACCACCAATATACCACACCCTAGTGGCGGAATACACCCCACCTGAACCGGGTCAAGCAAGAATGAACAGCGCCATGCAAGTAATACCTACCAGAAGATGTATTGGAGCGCCATCTAGCTAACAAATAGCACATACGCAGCTCCACCCTAACCCAATTGGCTGATCTTGCCTGACAAGTATCTTTCCTCCTAGTACCTCCCTTATGAGTGAGCCCCGGATTCCATTATATTGAAGAGATGCTCCAATGGCACGAGAGCAACGCCTGCCCGATCAGGTAATATAACGGTCCCATTCCCTGTTATGCTACATTGTAAACCCCTCCTCTTCCCAGGGGTTTCCCCCTCCCAACATACCTATGTAGCTTCCGCTATTGAACCCTTTATTGACCGGCAGTCTGGTGCCTCCGTACCCATATAAGCCCCGTTTCCCTTGAGATTTATGCCTCACTTGGGGTGGATTATTACCTCCATTTATACTCAAGTACACATGTCAATACGGCTCGGGCTAGAGTCTGTAATTATGAACCGATCTTCACGAAACGTCTTGGGTACCTTTGTTATCACCTTGGGACGAGAACGAGTGTTTGTGGGTGCGGTCCAAAATTCAAGATGGCTACCAGTGGCCATTTTGTACCGAAATTAGGTCTAATCAGTTTTTTGTACACAACTTCTATACAGCTCAGGCTAGAGGCCGTATTTATGAATCGATCTTTACAAATCTTCTTGGGTACCTTTGTTATCACTGTGGGATGGGAACGAGTGTTTTTGGGTGTGGTCTGAAATTCAAGATGGCCACCAGCAGCCATTTTGTACCAAAATTAGTGCAATCAGTCTTTTGTACAGAACTTCTGTATGAAAGTTCTGATTTGAATAAATTTTTGTATGAATGTTTAGTAACATGGAATACATCACATATAGTACAGGTTTTTTTCTCGCGCAGAAATTATGCAAATTAGACTAACTTTGATGTTTTTTGGTGTTCCTTTCAGCACTGCAAGTGCAAATGCCAATACGGCTCGGGCTAGAGGCCGTATTTATGAACCGATCTTTACGAAACTCCTTGGGTACCTTTGTTATCACCGTGGGACGAGAACGAGTGTTTTTTGGTCCGGTCCGAAATTCAAGATGGCCGATGGCAGCCATTTTGTACAAAATTTGGTGCAATCAGATTTTCGCACAGAACTTCCAAATGAAAGTGCTGATTTGAATAATTTTTTGTGTGAATGTTTAGTACCATGGGATACATCACATATAATACGGGTTTTTTTCTCGTGCAGAAATTCTGCAAATTAGATGAACTTTGATTTTTTCAGTGCTACTTACACACAGTAAGTACACATGTCAATACAGCTCAGGCTAGAGTCTCTATTTATGAACCGATCTTCACAAAACTTCTTGGGTACCTTTGTTATCACCTTGGGATGAGAACGAGTGTTTCTGGGTGTGGTCCAAAATTCAAGATGGCTGCCAGTGGCCATTTTGTACCGAAATTAGGTCCAATCAGTTTTTTGTCACAACTTCTACACAGCTCATATTTGTGAACTGATCTTCACGAAACTTCTTGGGTACCTTTGTTTTCACCTTGGGACAGGAATGAGTGTGTTTTGGGGTGCCTTTGTTATCACTGTGCTATGAGAACAAATATTTTGGGGTTCAGTCAGACCCACTTTGGGACTCACAGATTTCTTTTCTAGTTTAGCATCTGACTGTCACCCACCTTTACAATACTTTACCTATACATTTGTTACAGGCAACGGTCAGTATTTATGTACAGACCGTTACAATACTTTATATGTACCTTTGTTATCAGGTCATTACCTGGATGTTTGTCATTGCTGAGTCACATACTATACATGTACATGTCTTTGTCTTGACAAGTTGAGCTACAGTGTCATTGAGACTTTCATTTTCTGGTTGGTTTGTGTATTTTATGCAGCATTATCTGGTAATTCTTTTATGAAAAAGTTAACTGATTTTTTTCAGGTTGTAGGAATATTTAGATGAATTCTTCCCAGGATGAAATTTTTTGCAAAAGGACTAAAAAATATCATTAGTTTATGTCATCGATATTGATTGTAAGTGGGAATGGCCTGTTATTTTATTTATTCTGTCCAATTTTGTCAATGATTAACAGCACAAGGTCTTATAAGCAGCCTGAGACAAAGTCGAGGGCCGCTAATGAGGCAGAGGGCTGTTAATCATTTCTGGCGGCCCCTAATATAACCGTAATGCCAAAGAAAGTCAGCCAAACATCTCCTCATAAGAAGAACCGTAAAAGACACAAGTGCCGCTAAGTACCTTAATCCCCTCCTCCTTTACCACGCTCAGACAAAGTGCAGGAAAAATACTATTATACAGTAATTGAGGGTTGGAAGTGGCTTGTCCCACAGTGTCCCTGCGAACCTTCAGCGTGCTCAACTATTTGGTTGAAACAATGTTAATACACTTGAGAATGCCCTGTTAAGTAGTAATAATTCAGAATAATTGTGGGATAATCCTGGCTTGGTGGAAGCACAGCGTAGTTCGCTTGAATATTAGTGACAGTGAAAGTCATCAAAGTAACAATGGCTGACTGTAACAAAAACAGGAGTTTGGCATCCTGGTTTATTAACGTCCAGGAAGGAATTATGATGCATGAACAAATTAAATATGAATATGAAACCATGAAAAAGGAAAAATGAGTTTGGGACGTTTTGACCAACTGATGGGGATGTTCTGATAAATTGTTGGGGATGTTTTGACCAACTCTGTGGGACATTTTGACCAACTCTTGGGGATGTTTTGGCAAATTTTTGACCAAAAAATTAGGGAACGTTTTGACCAGCACCCATTATTTCGACCCGGGCCTACTAAAGAACAAACACAAGTAAAAAGGGGAAAATGTAAGTTGATTAAGGTTTAAAAGGGGTAGAGGATGTGTGCACTGGTGTATTTTACTCATGTGTAAAATTTGATCTGCTTCTGATGAGTATTTCGATGATTAAGAGAAGTTGAAATGTGCTGGCTGTTGTGTGGAAATCTTGTGTTCGCTGTTGACTAAACCTACGAAATAACGAACACAAGAGGCAACAGTGGGTAATTAATTAGCTGTCAAATTGAGTAGGATTATCGCTTGCATAAATGGCTGGTTTAATATTGTCTTTTTTATATTTTAGCTGGAGTTTGCAGCCCTGCCAGCTGTCCGGACCTGTCATTTTCAAAATGGGTGGAGAGCAATGGTGGCCCACCTTAAATGAACTTAGGCGGGACATTTTACCTTAATTTGACACAAAAAGAGTCACTGGGGCATGTTCTTGAGATTGGTCTTGATTAAAAAATGCAATAATTTCTTACTGAACATGTCAGGATTTCTACCTGAATTAAGTATGTAGTCAGATAATTATAGTCAGTATCTGATAAGTAAGCAAAATGGCTACCAGTTAGTCTCTGTGAGACCCCTACATTTGGTCTCCGACTCAAGACGGGGGCCAGGCGTAAGGGACTCACAGATACTAACTACCGAAGTGCACGATCACATTTTAAGATGAGTGATACTGATTGCCTCTACTGAACAAAATTCACTTTCGTGACTGTCCTTGTATGTTGCAAGGAGGGCATTTACCACCCTCATAAAGTTTAGTTTAGGAGAGCCATTGATTGCGAGAGCGGTCGGCCTCCTCAAAATGACAGGCCTGGTTGTCTATAGTAGGTGATTCTTTGATCTGTTCTTCAGGCATGTCAAATCTGTGACTTTTGTTCCCATTGGGAAGGTCCACTACCCTCATTGAATGGTATAATCTGTCTCAGGCTGTAAAAGGTGGCGGTGATTCAAGGGATGGTGTCTTGTCAATCGGGCATGTATAGTCTGCCACTAGTAGCTGTTGATAGCCCTGGTCGAGCCTTCATTAACAGGTAAAGCCTGTCTCCAGCTTGATCAGGCCAGCCATTCCCAGAGTACATGTACACATCCAGCAAACGAGAGGCTCATGTGGCCAAGGTGTGATGTTCCATTGCCCATTGACCGGTCGATGATCCAAGATGACTTGGAGCTTCCATTGGTTTAGGCCGAGCATCGGGGTGTAATTTTAACTCCGCCGGATGGGACAAGCCAAATGGGGGAGCCTGGTCAGACAAGAGAGAAGAAAAAGAACCAGCAACTATGCCAGCTAAGGATGCGCTCCAGCATGATATTCCAAAATAGGATTGGAGAAAGCTCCTGAAGTATTTTTAAAGTCGGGGTGTCATCCACCAATGGTTGAGATGCCCTCTGTCTTTGAAGATCCCCCCTCCCCCCCCCCCCCCCCCCAAAAAAAAAAAAAAAGGGTGGAGATAATCAGTATACACATTACCATTATAAAAACAAGCTGGTGGCACTTGAGAAAACTCCATGTTATATTAAAAAAGTGCACCTCTTATTACAAAACCAACTGTGTTGGACATTGGTAGAATTGTTTGGCAAACAATAAAACATCCAACATAACACATAGTCTACAAAGAAAATTAAAATAGGCCCCAGTTAAAAACAAAACAAAACATTGATCAACAAGTTTTTACTCTTTTTAATGAGCTATTTTTCTGATATTCCATAAATTCAATTAAATGTACTCAAATTATACATCAAAATGAAGGTTGTGGTATGTGGAGCTCAAAAAATAACTTCGGTCAACTTGCTGTGTTGACAGCTGGCATGATTAGTTCCTGCATGTCTTGTGCATTTTTTATACCAGAACTGTTAACTGGTAGAGTGCTGAATTATTTCTTTTCAACCTACTCACAATTGTTTACAATTGGCTATAACATAAGTGCAAGCCCTACTTCGGAACTAACTTAAGCTTTTAGAATCTTTTCCAAACGAGTTGGAAAAGTACTAGAGTGCAAAAGCACGAAAAAGATCAAAAAAAGGGTCGACCGAGACCAGCACTCGAAATTACAGGTACTCTCTCTGTATCATTTCGAATCAGGTTCGCCTGGTAAATTAGTGGTGACAATGAAAGAAGAAACGCCAAAAAACATTGTCGAAATCACCAATTTTAATTTTCACAAGAAGCCCGGAGAGTGAAATCAAAGTCGTTGACAAATCAGATAATCGCCTTCTGAATAATTTATTCGGTGCTATTGTTGAATGTGAGGACGAGACTTATGTGAGATGTGTATATACGAACAGCCCAGTGAACGTGTGATCGTTTTGAAATAGCCAAATAAAAAATTGTTTTGACACCAACATTTTATCAATTAATATCTGTGACTTTGTTCAACTTGGAAAACATGGATAAATTTGTTCGTAAAATCACCATAAAAAATCTGAATACCGATAACACCGCTCAGTCTCCCAACTGAATTTTAACAATTCGCAGCAAATTTTCAGTACAGTATCATTTAAAACCTTCTCATTTCCTTTTTGAGGCCTTGATCATATCACTAGCTACACCCAATAATAACAAACACAGAGGGCCACGACTTGCTATTCAATATGATGGGAATCGGTCAGAGTGTCCCCAAGCCAAATCGATCTCCATCGTTTTGATCCGAAGTGTCCCTTCTCTTTGACGCAAACTGACCTTCAATGCAGCCAGGCCAGGCCGTAAGGCTGACGAACAATTTCAGTCCGTCTGTCCCTGAGTCAAACCACCCCCTGAATATTTCGACTGACACCCCCCCCCCCCCCCCACCCCCCTGCCCCCCACATTGAAATCACGACTGGGTGGTCACAAGTTGGATTCTTGCGGAAAAAACCCAGGGGGGGGGGGGAGGGGGGGGAGTTGGCAAATGGCGCGCGTGTGGGTTAAACAAAAAATAATTTTTGAATGTTGATTGAAAAACACCTGCAGAGTGGTTAAAAATAGGTCATATGCCTACATGACTTTCAAGATCCCCCCCCTGCCCCTCCCCAATTTCGATCACCAGGCCTACTGCTTGTATTTTCATCTGATCTGTTCATTAGAGTACTGTCAGATACTTTAGGATAAATTTTTCTGAAGCTAAGTGAGTGTTCGTAATTCTGATTTGTTTAACTTGTCTCAGTCTGCCCTTCAACTTTTCCGAACAGTCTTGTCCTCACCGTGAGCTAAGCAATTCACATAAAATCAGTAAACAACAGGGATGAGAACGCCAAGCAACAAAATTCGCTGAAATTTGTAAAAATTCTCTTATTTTCAAAATAAATTAGTGAAAATTAGGGATTTTTTTTTTTAAATCTAAAAATACCGAGTGGACCTGTTGATTTAGAAAATATTTAATTTCTAGAAATTTCAGCATTTGGGGCATGAATTTCCCCCATCCATGCTGATCCATGTAAACAAATAAAGCAGCCAGGAAAAAAAAAGTTATTTTAAATTTTTTTATCCCAAACTGATTTTTTCTCCGGATGAGGTCTTTTCAATCACTCTTCATCATTTATCCTTAATTACCGATGATAAAAGAACATAAATATAAATTTGACACCTAATTGTTAAGTAACACATTTCCTAATTGAAGTCATAAAACGCGAGCTTAATATATTGACAGGACTGTTTTCAAAGCTTATTCACACCTTCTACTGTTCACAAAATGTACAAATGGTAATTGCCAACATTACTGATTGCGACCTGAAAAACTCCCACAAATAGAGAAAAAACTTCTCTGTTCAGGCAGGATGAGTCTACATATACCTCTCCCGGTATGTTTACATCGAGAAGGATAGCGATGATCAACCATATTTATTGGTGCTTTATGCCACAATATAGCCCAAGCTTCTGATGTAGCCTTCAGTATCAATAAATAATAATCATATTTGTTCCATAAATGAGGAGCAAGAAAGTAGAATATTCTAAGGAACAGTGGACTGTTGACAATTTATGAAATTAAAACCTGACAAGCCCTCTCCCCAGAAGTGAAAGTGCAATATGTTGAGCTTACGTGTAGGCCTCCATCCACAGTCCGTTGAAGAATGAAAATATGTATGACAAGGACAAATGAACAAGGAAAAACACAGCAGTCTGTTTGAGGACAGCTCGAGGACTAAACGTCTTAAAAGGGTAAAAACTTCACCGTGAAGGTGATTTAATGGCAGTCCACTCTAAACGAACTGTATGCCTATATTAGAGAAAATGATAGGGTCTTGTGTGGAATGGGCCTATAAAATTCCCCTCCACACCCACCATTTGGATTAACGGACTGAAGTCTTGCAAATTTCAGCTCGGGGAAACTCCACTTGCACTCATCTACTCACCAGATGACCCAATTTATTTTTCAAAGAACTCCCTATCATATAATCAGGGTGTCTGCAAATCACTCCAGGGGGTGGAATATCCACCCAAATGATCTACTCAGTTTCTGTTGACAAAGCAAACACAAGGAACTCACAGTATGGTTCTGTGGTTTGGGCTTTTTATATTGGTTCTAAGTTCACTTGAAGTTGAGAATGTTTCTTTCACATAACACAATCCAGTGTGCGTGGAAATTCTACTTTGTTGGTGTTTTTGTACAAAAAGCATCCACCATGTACCGTGGATGGATTTTAGACAGGTTACAAGATATCCACAATCAAAAATACAGTCGTTCATGGTGTCTGAGAAAGTTAAATTCACATGAACTATTGGTCGAGTCGCCTGTGGTACGAAACTGAGAAAGGCTGTCGGTACTTCTCAAACTGCGTGTCATGATGTGGACGAGAAAGTTTTCTAAGACGTTTTTTCAGATATTTTTCATGAATAAATAGTTGTTACACGCCTTTGGATGTTCTTAGTCATTTGGAAATGCTTCCCCATGGCATATTAACATATCAAATGTACTGCGTCACAATATCAGTTCTCCCCAACAAGCCGTCTGTGGACAGAAAATGAAAAACTGATGTTTAATTGGTTTCTAGCATGCGCATGTCGACAATTTCAATTGCCTCTGCATTTTTAACACTCCATTAAACATTGACAATGATTGTTGGGAAGGTTTCATGGATATCTTTCTAAAAGAAAAGAAAATACATGTATGTCAAGGGTTGTTTAATATTCTTGTGCTATTGCCAGTATTTGAGAGAAATTTAAAAATGGCGGACTGTGAATTATAGGCCAAATTTAACTGACCACACATGTGGATGAGTAGGACTGTAGGCGCCAGAAAAACACAGCTTGCCTGCCGATCCATGCAGTTACAGAAACCTGTTTTGGTGGTGGGGTGGGGGGGCGGTAATTTTTCCAGATGTATCCACCCCTTGCCCCCATACAATTTTCCAGATGTATCCACCCCTTGCCCCCATACAAACTCACAGGCAGGATAAAATAATTACGCATCAACGTTTTTAACACAATGTTCCTTAACTAATAATGTTAACCCTGTTTAACACACATTGGTCGAAGATGACATTGGCCTCCCACACAACTTGAGAATTCTTTTTTTTACCTGTTTCGTAAAAAAACGAAGCTAGAGCGGTGAGGAAGGGTTGTAGTGTCTATCTAAAAAAAAATGACAGATTGCTGTATCCATGCTTCCCTCTGTGTAGGGATACGGATGCATGAGGACTTGAGGGTTCTGCAGAGGCAAGGGAGTGTGGGTGGGAGGGGGGTCTTCTTATTGATCTGATCTTCAAAATTCCCAGTGAATAATTAATTTCTTGTTCAGCTTTCTCCCAAATGCATATTTTTTTACCGAACACCAACTATCTCTTAAAATTGAAACTGTATTTATAAATAGCTGAGCATTTCAAATTTGTAGTTCGCTCGCAACACTTTTGATTCACTGTCAGTTCGGTATACTGTGAGAGCGTTTCCAACCATGTATGCCTCTCCCATAGTTCCTCCTCAAGAATGGCTGTGATTCATACAGTAAAAGGGGGGTGGGAGGGGGGTCTTCTTATTGATCTGATCTTCAAAATTCCCAGTGAATAATTAATTTCTTGTTCAGCTTTCTCCCAAATGCATATTTTTTTACCAAACACCAACTATCTCTTAAAATTGAAACTGTATTTATAAATAGCTGAGCATTTCAAATTTGTAGTTCACTCGCAACACTTTTGATTCACTGTCAGTTCGGTATACTGTGGAGAGCGTTTCCAACCATGTATGCCTCTCCCATAGTTCCTCCTTAAGAACGGCTGTGATTCATACAGTAAAACCTGTCTTTAGAGACCACTGTCTTGAGAGACCACCTGTCTTGAGAGACCACATCTGCCAGGCACCGATTGGTTTTACTCAATAATGGACCTGCTATGGGAGACCACCAGTCTTGAGAGACCACTGTGACCTGGTATTTTTATGCCATAATGGACCTGTCTTGAGAGACCGCCCTTTGAAGACTGAAACCATAACAAAAACTTTTTACCTGTTCTGGAATTGGAAAATCCATTGCGGTTATACAAACATAATTAAAAGTATTAAAAGCTCTTAATTGGGTTTCATTTGCTATTCAGTTACATAACTCATTAAAGATTGAGATATTTTTATAAGACCCCTGTGAAAAGATTAGGATTATTGCTGAATAAACAATTTCATACATACATGAAATGTGACAGATAGGATTACGAAAATAAATTTGTGTTGAAAATCTTCAATGAACACTAATTTATTTTTATAATTTTTGTAACAGCCCATTTCAATTTGTTACAAAAACTTCATAAAAAAGAACAACTACAAAGTAATTACAAAAATCCATTCTTCTCCTTTTCTGAATTTTGTGGTTGGTTATTCACAGACTTGAGAAAACCTGAAACCTGTTATGAGAGACCACCTGTCTTGAGAGACCACTTTTGTGTGACCCAAAGGGCAGTCTCTCAAGACAGGTTCTACTGTAGTGGGCTAAAAATTCTCAAAATGAAAATGTCAGTACTTCTGCATTCTCAATGTTTAGAATTCTTGAATCAACCTGCTTGATCTTCTCATTAATCTTCGAAAACGAAAGTCACGCAATACGCATTTTTAAATACTTCTTGTATTGTCACGAAATGAATTGATAAAAGTGGGGAAATAGATGAATGAACATCTCGTCCTCTGTGTATATGCATTCCGATATTTAATTGCCACCTTATGTCAGTAGGAGGTGCAACTTAATTACTGTTGATTGTCTCTTACAAGTACTGAATATCGATCAGTCGTCGCGCATTGCAATTCTGCAGAAATTGCGATACACTACTGTGCACCAGATGTGATTCTCTGGTGATTTGCTACGCTAACCTAACATGTTATTATTTCACATTAGTGCAGAATATGGGACAGGACTTCTAGTTTTAACTGTACATGTGTGAATTGGGATGACAGACGTTGGTTTCACGGTACATCGTTGGCGGAGAGATGCCTATGCCAGTGCTCTCACCGCAAGTTAATTCAAGTTTTTCAGTTTCTTTTTCAGAGGAACAAGAACATGGTGATGGTATTGTGACGCCCAACAAAAGTGTGCTACCGTCGTCACACTCTGATGAACGAACAGAGCTAGCTGCAGAGGTGCTCTTGAATATTAAGCAAAGCCTCTAGTTAGTATTCTTAATCCCTTGCAAGCAGCTAGCTCGACCTGTGAAGTGGTTACTCCATCCGGGGGAGCCGCAACACCGGGTATGTCCGTTGCGGTCGAAGGAAAATGTAGATTTGGGTAGAGTGAGCACCTTAAAATCAAATGCTCATCCAGCGACGACGAAAAAAGGGAGGAAGTCAGCGAGTTTCTTGTCGCGAAGGCTCGGCGAGGTCTAACAAGGCTGTGAGCAGGAGAGGTCCCTCTCTAACAGAACAGCATCTGGGGCCAGACATTGTTATGAGAAACTTGCACAGGCTGGAGCATACATCCACACCTGCCGCTCGGGATGCTCCATCTAGACTGCAGCCGGCCTCGGCTACAGTCACGGCTTCCTCCACTACAATTCATAAGTTCACACGACTGCATCCTAGCTACCCGACTTCGGATATCCAGCCAGCTGCGCGAAGAACGAGCCACTCTTCACCCATGAAGTCAGACCATCCGGTAGCTAGGGAACCAAGGCTTACATAATCGGGACGTTCGGAGAAGAGATCCATCTCCGGAACACCATCCTAGGAGCAGCAATCGACTAAAAAACAGAAGACTGCTGCTCCTCAAGCCTCGGTGACAGACTTGCTGTCGCAGATTGTGCAGTTGATCGCAGCATCCCAGCAAGTGCATGAGCAGCCTCCCGCAGATTCCGGAAGTGAGCTGTCGGATGGTGCTGGGTCGGTCCAATCATCTGTTCATGCAGATGCGATGGACCAAGATTCAGAGCTGATTCAGTTTGATGAACATGCCGGGGATTTAGAAATATATCCCTACCTGCTTCATTCAGTATTCGCTCGGATATGATGGAATCTGCTATTTCATCATAGAGCGAATTTGGACGCGATGTCCTATGCAGATCACCTTACCAGAGCTATGGCGCAACATCTCAATGGGAAGGAATTTGAGCATGTGTGTACCTTGCTTAGAGTTCTTTCCAGGGCAGTCATGTCTGCCACATATAACTCTGCCCTGACAGTGGCAAATCTGGAGGTAATCAGACGTGATGCTGCCCTTTTGTCGTCATCACTTATAGATAACAAGGTGAAAAGCTCTCTCCAGGTCGCTCCGGTCTCCAGACATACTCTGTTTGACAACAAGCTTTTGTTAGTCTATGAACAGGCTACTAAGAAAGCTTCTAGTGCTCTGCTTTTGAAGTCGGCGTCTCAACAACACACTTCAGCAGAATGGGGTAAGCGAGGACATTCTAAATCTAAAGGGAATTCCTCGCGAGGGTTCAAGAAATCCTCATATAATTACTCCAGAGGTCGTCACTACAGCGACTCGAGAAAGGGGCGTAAGTCTGATCAGGATTATCGGTCAGATGCCCCTAAGCCAATGGGACGAGGATCTTCGCGGGGAGGATGTAGTTTCTCCTCCCATAAGCCTTGAAAGATCTACAGGTGATGGTCAAGACCTCTATTGCTTGCCAGTTGGCAGAAGGTTATCAAACTTCGCGAGAAACTGGATAGCAGTCACTGAAGATCAATGAGTGAGAAGGGCAGTCTCGGAAGGCCTATGGCTATCATTCCGAGCAAAACCCCCACTAACAAGATATCCGCATTGGACAAATCTTCTGGCAGATCCTTTCGAAAGAGAGTCTCTCCTAGCGGAGGTACAGGCTCTCTTATTGAAGGAAGCAATAGAGGTCATCAGGAATCAAAATTCTCAAGGCTTTTACAGTCACCTGTTCCTTGTACCAAAGCCAGATGGCTCGTTCTGACCAGTAATAGACGTGAGCTGGAGAGACAAGTTAATCATGGCTCCAAAGGTCAAAATGGAAACCATTCGGTTTGTAAGAGCGAGCAATCGAGTGAACGACTATGCAGCAAGCATAGATCTAAAGGACGCTTACTTTCATGTCATGGTACATCTGGCATTCAGAAAGTACCTGCGGTTCGCCGTGCAAGGAAAGGTTTATCAGTTCAGAGCAAAGTGCTTTGGTCTGAACCTGGCTCCTTGGACTTTCTCTCAAATAATGAACTTGGTAATGTCATACTTCCGAGCTCATTCGTCTGCGGTAACGTCGTCTTACTTGAACAGAATTATTCTTCAGAATGTAAACAAAAAAAAGTCGGATCTAACTCCGTCCAAT
Organism: Pictodentalium vernedei; assembly: GCA_031216915.1. Lineage (NCBI taxonomy): Eukaryota > Metazoa > Mollusca > Scaphopoda > Dentaliida > Dentaliidae > Pictodentalium > Pictodentalium vernedei. Next base: position 239,847,319 of record CM062291.1, read on the forward strand.
GTGTTCACTCACTTGGGAATGAACTTCAAGACTCACAACAATATGGTTCGTCTGCCGTTACCTAGAACGAAATGAGTCAGTTGTTATGCTCGCTTTTGTTTAAACTCAGACACAATAACAGTGAGGGAGTTCATGCGACTGATGGGGTTATGCGGAGTGGCTGCGGATCTTATTCCGATGAGTCGCCTGCACATACGTCCCCTCCAGATATTCTTTACTCAGAATTGGAGTGTGAAGATGCATTCGCTCGAAACTAGTATTTTTTTAACGGACCTTGTAAAACAAAAGGTTCAGATTGGGGCAGATCTTCAGTGGTTAACTCAAGGAGTTCCTCTTCAACTGCCAGATCCGGCTTTCATGATTATGATGAATGCGAGTCAGATGGGCTGGAGCACGACCATGAGTCCCGCAGACTTGAAGTGCCAGGGTCTTTTGGACTCTCGGTTCCTAGAGAAGCACATAAACATCAAAGAGATGATGTCAATATAGCTAGCACTACAACATTGGATTTGCCAAATAGCGAACGTTCACATTCAAATTCTGTCGGACAATTCAACAGGAGTTGCTTACCTCAGGAACCAAGGTGGCACTCACTCGAATCCATTATGCGAACTAACGGAGAGGATTCTCCTATTCATTCTGAATCATCACGTTCATCTCTCAGTCCTTCATATACTGGATCATCTGAACGTATTAGCAGACCCGCTCTCTCGGAGAGGTCGCCTTTTGCCATCGGAGTGGACTCTCAAAAAGCGAATATTCAGGCAGATTTGCTACCAGTGGGATTGTCCCATGATAGATCTTTTTGCAACACACCTGAACAATCAGTTACCGACGTTCATGTCGCCATGTCTAGATCACCAAGCGTACGCAGTAGACGCTCTGTCGATTTCATGGGACGGGATGATAGGATATGCCTATCCTCCAGCTCCGTTGATTCAGCAGATTCTGTTAAAGATCAAACAGTGTCATTGCAAAATCCTAGTAGCACCTCTGTCGTCACAGAAACCTTTGATCAATCTTCTCAGATGTCTGTTATGGGACGTTCCCCGGAAGCTTCCCCCACAAGAGGATCTTCTTTATCAGGGGAAGTCACTCACACTGCATCACAACACGTAAGGTCTCAACCTTCACGTATTTCAGTTGTGCGGTCCTTCTTGCACGGAAAACATTTCACAGGATGAGCTGTGGATGCAATTTCTAACTGTAGGAGGGTTGAATTATGCACCAAAGTGGAGGGTTTTCTTCCGTTGGTGTATGGGTCAGTCAATAGACATATATGATCTGTCCATACCACATATTGCCAATTTCCTGTTCTACTTGTGTGACGATCTCAAACTGCAGCCCGTCACTATTAAGGGCTATAGGTCTATGTTATCAGATACGCTCATCATGATAACTTGGCTATTGGATCAGATACTTCTTTATCCAAGCTAGTTAGAAATTTCTCTATCAATAGACTTAGAACCCTCAGATTAATTCCTAAGTGGAATTTGGCTTGGGTTCTGTTAAAGCTCAAAGAAGCTCCTTTTGAGCCATTAGACGTCGTAGAGTTCTAATTCTTGACCTATAAGATGGCGTTTCTCTTAGCCTTTGCATCTGCTAGAAGAGTCAGTGAACTTCATGCATTATCTGTTGATGAATCTCATTACCGTAGCGTGGGTAATACCATTACTCTCACTACGGAAGTGGGATTTTTGGCTAAGAATCAGATTCCGGATAAGCGGCCGGAGCCTATTATCATTAAGGCTTTACCGTCCTCGGATAACAGTAGACCTTTGCTGTGTCCAGTCAGAGCAATGAGCATATATAAACGTCGATCAGATTTTATTAGAAAGGGAAGAAAGCGTTTCTTTCTTTCTTAAATGCCTAACAGAAAAGATGTTTCTGTTCATTCTTTCGCTATGAAAATCTATCTTCGGATCAACATTCTGTCAATAAGATTTCAGCGCACAAAGTTAGAGCACTGTCCTCTTCTTGGGCTTATTCTAACAGTATAGCCATTTCTGATCTCATGAAGGCTGCTTACTGGACACAGCACCTCGTCATTTACCAAGTTTTACCTGAGAAATTTAGAGTCCATATCAAGTGACCTTAGATCTTTGGGTCCTCTGTCTGTTGCCGAGAATGTCGTCCACTAATGTTAAATCTCTAAGGTCTTTAGGCAGTTTGCTCCAGCTCTGACGCAGTTCTGCTGCCCTCTTCGTTCTGTGGAATTTTACCTCAGAACAAGGGGAAGGGGGGACAGTTTTTTCCCTTATAATTATCTGGCTTTATAGTGAAAAGCAAGGGAATACCTCCTCCAGTGACAGTAGTCCTGCGTCGGTGCTGGTGTGGTTTTAATGTTAGCTCGGTGTGAAGCAATAACCATATCTCATTTATGTACTGTTTTTAAAGTGTAGCTCACTGTGAAACATTTGTATATGTTACGTGTCAAACGAGCATTAATATACAATCCTCGGACACTTTTAAATGAGTATAAAGAGTCTCATTCTCTGGAGTATCTTTATATATTGGTTTTCCTTCACTGAATTAGCATAAACGGGTTATGCTGGCATTAAATGGAGAATTATATATTATGTAATATTCAATTACATTGTTGGTAGAGGTGCAGGCTGCAAGCCGAGAGGTCCTCGGTTCGAATCCCACCTGCGACAACCCACGTTGTTTCCTTGGGCAGGACACTTCACCCCCATTGCCCACATGGGGGCACGGTGACGTTGTGTCCTAAGGCGAACTGCACTTCGATGGTGCACCTGTCTTCAACCAATGCTAACCCTGCTTGTGTGGAGTTGGTATGTTGGGGAGCTGACAGTTGCTCGCCGTTGCTCGGTGATTCTCTCTGGGTACTCCGGCTTCCTCCACCCGTAAAACTGTCATGGTCATGGTTAGCCATTGTGCAGAAATATGTGACCTTAAACACCAATAAATAAATAATATACCTTTCTCTTTTCTCGTTAAGGAGAAAGACATATATAATTCCTATCTTCTCCTATTCTCCTGTAGGAGCTATCCTTTACAGAAGTATTTGAGAGATTGGATATTCCTTTAAGTCCTAGGCCCTCCAGCCTTTTTACGATTCAGCTAGTCTGGGCCATTGGTTGTCGTATAAAAATATTATAAATTTTAAGTAATTTGTATATTTTTTTACACTTACCGATGGCCCAGACGGGTATGGCCCTCCCATGAGTGGGCACTCATACCTTCCCGCTGTTTATAACATTTAACAGGCATCTGTAGAAAGAATGATGATTGGTGCCAAATTCAGTACCTTCCTGGATACTGCACACAGATCTCAAAGGTATGGAGGACCATCTAGGACTTCATTTTTAGCTCAACTTTGGCGAAGCCAAATTTGAGCTTTTGCCATGGCCCGTCGTCCGTCGTCCATCTGTCCGTCTGGCCATCTGTCCGTCTGTCCGTACGTCAACAATTGGATACGGCTCGGGCTAGAGGCCGTATTTATGAACCGATCTTTACGAAACTTCTTGGGTACCTTTGTTATGACCCTGGGACGAGAACGAGTGTTTTTGGGTGCGGTCCGAAATTCAAGATGGCCGCCAGCTGCCATAAAATACCGAGGATGCAGAAATCTGTTTTTTGTACAGAACTTCCAAATGAAAGCTCTGATTTGAATAATTTTTTGTATGAATGTTTAGTACCATGGGATACATCACATATAATACGGGTTTTTTTCTCGTGTGTAAATTGTGCAAATTAGACTAATTTTGATGTTTTTTGGTGTTACTTTCAGCACTGTAAGTGCAAATGCCAATACGGCTCGGGCTAGAGGCCGTATTTATGAACCGATCTTTACGAAACTTCTTGGGTACCTTTGGTATCACCGTGGGACGAGAACGAGTGTTTTTGGGTCCAGTCCAAAATTCAAGATGGCAGCCATTTTGTACAAAATTAGGTGCAATCCGATTTTTGCACAGAACTTCCATATGAAAGCGCTGATTTAAGTAATTTTTTGTGTGAATGTTTAGTACCATGGGATACATCACATATAATACGGGTTTTTTTCTCGTGCAGAAATTATGCAAATTAGATGAACTTTGATTTTTTCATTGCGACTTACACACAGTAAGTTCACATGTCAATACGGCTCGGGCTAGAGTCTGTATTTATGAACTGATCTTCACGAAATGTCTTGGGTACCTTTGTTATCACCTTGGGATGAGAGCGAGTGTTTTTGGGTGTGGTCCGAAATTCAAGATGGCCACCAGCAGCCATTTTGTACCAAAATTAGTGCAATCAGTCTTTTGTACAGAACTTCTGTATGAAAGTTTTGATTTGAATAAATTTTTGTATGAATGTTTAGTAACATGGAATACATCACATATTGTAAGGTTTTTTTTTTCGTGCAGAAATTATGCAAATTAGATGAACTTTGATTTATTCAGTGCTACTTACACAATGTAAGTACACATGTCAATACGGCTCAGGGTAGAGGCTGTATTTATGAACCGATCTTCCCAAAACTTCTTAGGTAACTTTGTTATCATATTGGGACGAGAATGTGTGTTTCTGGGTGCGGTCCAAAATTCAAGATGGCTGCCAGTGGCCATTTTGTACCAAAATTTGGTCCAATCAGTTTTTTGTCACAAGTTCTATACAGCTCGTATTTATGAACTGATCTTCACAAAACTTCTTGGGTACCTTTGTTTTCACCTTGGGACAGGAACGAGTGTGTTTTGGGGTGCCTTTGTTATCACTGTGCTATGAGAACAAATATTTTGGGGTTGAGTCAGACCCACTCTGGGACTCAAAGATTTCTTTTCTAGTTTAGCATCTGACTGTAGCCCACCTTTACAATACTTTACCTGTACATTTGTTACAGGCAACGGTCAGTATTTATGTACAGACCGTTTCAATACCTTTGTTATCAGGTCATTACCTAGATGTTTGTGATTGCTTTGGCACATACTATACATGTACATGTCTTTGTCTTGACAAGTTGAGCTACAGTGTCATTGACACTTTCATTTTGGTTTTGTATGCAAATTTTGGGGATTGGGGGGCAAAATTTGTGTTTGGCCCTGGATTAATTTGAATTAGCACCAGCTAGTTTGTCCAATGGTAAGTATAAAAAATATACAAATTATTTAAAATTTATTCTCCTTACTTATATAGTAAAAAAACAGGTCGTAGTCATGATGCAGTTTCTTTAAATTAACACGTACCATACTCTAGATTGGTCATGCTGCCTATAACCCCTCCCCCACCACCACCACCAACTGTCGAAATTAGGTATCACAGACGGTCATCTGTAGGACCAACTTCTCTGGGACTCTGAATTACAATCATACCTATATTTACAAATTTACACATCCCAGGGCTTATACATGTATTTCAACGAGAATCCATTTACGCAAAGATTTGTGCCACAAAGCCAGTGAGAATCCATGTAGATTCTCGCCACACCTCTGCAGGATTTGCGTGAAAAGAATTGAATCAATTTCACCCTTTACCTAATATAGCAGCAGCAAATTAAACAACAGAAAGCTAACAAGACCTAAAATATACTGACACTTTGTGAATAAAATTGTACAAATATGGTTGTCAATGAGCCAGTGGCATCCATATTTGTAAGGTTTTGTTGATAAAAATTGTTTTATTTTTTTTCAAATTATCAAATCCAGTTTATATTTTAAAAATTAAAAAGCTGTGTGGCATAAAGGGGTAACATGTATTATCGGTATACCACATGGGTTCAACCATGGTGGCCTAGTAGGATCCTGGGACACTCATAGCAGGTATGGATTCTCGCAACAATTTTCACGATAATCCAAATGGATTCTCCTAAATTTAGATGAAATATAAGCCCTGCATCCAAAGCTTGAGACTCGGCTTCCATCAAGCCCCTACTGTGAAAACAACTAATCTTGCTTCATGTTGCAGGGGTAAATTATTAGCTTAACTTGACAAAGTCAAGATAAGCTACTGCTGTCATGCGTGTGGAAATCTGTGAGTCTGTTCACATTTTCTGTAGCACAGGCTACACCTCATTGTTGTCAGATCATCACAAAATTTCATATGCAAGTTCGAGGTCATGTCTAGATGAGAACTTCCCCTTTTGGTCGGTCAACCGTGATGACGACGCGAGCCTAAAACCCGAAAACTTTCAGCACAGTCTACAGGTCGTATTTATGAAGGGATTTGCTTATAACTCGGTAAGATGACTCTGTATAATGTTTAGATGAGAACGTACCTTTTGGTAGCGAACGGTCAACTGTGACAGGTACACGAGCATGAAACCCGAAAACCTTTAGCACAGTCTACAGGTTGTATTTATGAAGGGATGTTATTGCAACTTCATAGGACAACTCTGTATAATGTCTAGATGAGCATTGTTCAGTCAACTGTGACAGCCGCAGGGACACGTTACCTAGATTCCTTTAGCACTGTATACAGCTTGCATTTATGAAGGGATTTCATTGTAAATTGGTAGGATGACTCATTATAATGAGAACATCCTATTTGGCCATGATTGGTCAACATGACAGCCGCACAGGCACATGACCTAGATTTGTTTAGCACTGTCTACAGGTTTTTATGCAGGGATTTTATTGTAACTTGGTAGGATAACTTGGTATGATATCCAGATGAGACAGTTCTATTTTGGTCATGATTGGTCAGCCATGACCATCACATGACCTAGATTCTTTTAGCAAAATCTATGAGTTATATTTATGAAGGGATTTCATTGTATCATGGTATTAGTGCTGTGCAGTATACCAACTTTTTGGTACAGTTTCGGTATTACAGGGTTACCAAAACCGAACTGAAATCAAATCAAAATATCGTTTATTTGGTTATTTATATTTTTCTGAGAAATTGACAGAAAGTCAACTCATCAAGGTGGATCGTAAATCTAAAAGCCCATGGCCTGCATATTTTGATCGAATTGATAAGAAAATATGCAAATGTGGACTTTGTAAGCCACAGGTACCACCAGACGCTGTGAATACATCAGAGAAATAAATAATAACTTTATTTTAAAAGTACATGTATTCTGAACAAGCACAAATTTAACATGCGTAAAACATGGCAAATACTAAATGATGCCATTAAAAAGTCCAACAGAACTACCAACTTACCTCAATTTTTTATTCATAATGATAAAGAAATAAATGACCCGACAGAAATAGTTAGAGAAGTCAATGCTTACTTTGCAAATATAGGAAAACAAACAAGTGATAAACTACCTGGTACTAACAAGTCGTTTCACGATTTCATGGAGGCAAATTCTACTAATAATTTTTACATAAGTTCTACATGTGATTTTGAAATTATGAATATTGTTAAATCCCTAAAGTCAAAAGGAAGCAAAGATTGTGATGATTTTAGTTCAAATCTACTTAAACTATTGACCCCATCGTTAACCCATTAACACACATCTTCAATTGTTCGTTTTCATGTGGCACTGTTCCAGACAAAATGAAATTTGCAAAAGTTATTTCTGTATTTAAAGCAGGCAACCAACATTGCTTTACAAATTACAGTCCCATTAGCATTCTTCCGACATTCTCAAAAGTGTTAGAAAAGCTTATGTCAGTTAGACTTTTAAAATGCTTAAGTCGTTTTAGTATCCTACATCCAAATCAGTACGGTTTTAGGAAAAATCATAGTACGGTGCATCCTGCCATGCAGTTGTAGAAAACTAAATCAGAAGAAAATAATAAAAGAAGTTAAAACAGCACTCTTGCATTATTTTTAGATCTTTCAAAAGCATTTGATACAATAAACCATGACATTTTAATAAATAAATTATATAGATACGGTATCAGAGGCTTGGTTAATGACTGGTTTAAAAGCTATTTATCTGATAGGTCACAGTATGTGGCATATGGCGACCAGATATCTTACAGAGCCAAAATATCACACAGAGTTCCACAAGGCTCGATACTCGGCCCAACACTGTTATATGTCAATGACATCTATCATGCTACATGCCTAAATCTCCTATCTTTTGCTGATGACACTACTGGGCTTTCTTCGGGTCCCGACCCAAATCAATTAGCCCACCTCATAAATAAAGAGCTTGAAAAAGTGTTTGAATGGTGTTGTTCGAATCAACTTGTACTAAATGCAACAAAAACTAAATATATTTGAATCAACCCTTCCACCAAAAATACAACAATTCACCAAAATATTTTAATAAATGGCCAAATCATAAGTAGAGTAATACTTAACGCAACATATTGATGATATTTTATTAGCTCACCTGTCTGAAAGTCAAGGTGAGCTTTTCTGATCACTTTTTGTCCGTTGTCCGTCGTTTGTCGTCCATCGTATGTCGTGAAGGTTGTGTTTGAGTCATTTTCTCCCAAGCCACTGGCTGCAGTTCAATGAAAATTCACACGAGTGGCGGTTATATAGGGGCATTTGAGTTTTTCTTCAAATTGGGTTTCTGCTCATATTGTGGAGGTGGAGGTGTGTGGGGCCAAAATGCACAAAATTTTAAAAAATCATCTTCTTTTGAGGTGTAGACCATTTGAGGTGTAGACTCAAGTTTGTTCTGAGAGGGGCAAAAATTTTTGCCTCGCCCAGAATTTCTATTTTCTGAACCGAGAGGCCAATTCGAACCAAATTTAATATGATGTATTATTGGGTTATAAGTACTTGATTTATGCCCAAAAAGTTTTTTCCTGCAGTCCCGTGGGAACCTCAGGAGCCAAAAATAGAAAAAAACAAAAACGTCCATATCTCCAAAACTGCACAGCATGGAGAATTTTTATTTGGTGTGAGTCTTTCTTGGGACCAACAGAAAGGAATGGTAAAAAAAGTTGCCATGGGTTTTGTCGTAAGGTACTTTTTCAGGATTTTGAAAAAATGTCGGGTCAGCATTTTTTAACACTATGGGCAATGGGAAAAAATTAAAGAATCGTTTGCTTCCAAACCACTGCTCCAAAAGATTTCATATTTTACATATAACATCTTTGGAACATTGATTCACATATTTGTTGAAATCAAATCCCTCTGTCCATATTTGGGTTCCCTATGGGAAGAGCACTGCAAAGACTTGGGAGTACATTTCATTGACCACTGGGATTCATTCTGGGGACAAGGAGAGTTGTATGGGCGAGACGGATTGCATTTAAGTAGGATGGGTACAGACCTGTTGGGCCAAAAAATCTTACAGGTGGCTGGGCCTTTTTTGGAGAAAAAGGGGGTAGGGGACCACAGCCGGTAACCCAGAGTGGCACAAATGCTGGGAACATAGGAAGAACAACAAACATGCACAATACAGGGACATACCAGGGTTATAATAATGTGCCAGTGATGACAAAAAAACAAAGATTCATTAAGTTTGGGTACTGCAACATCCAGGGTCTGCACAAGAAAGTAAGCGAAATATCAACAATGATGGACGAAGGAGACTTCGATATAATGGGTCTGAGTGAGACGTGGATACGACGGGATGAGCGGGTTGATCAGATGAAGGGTTGCGTGTGGATAGGAGCTGGGCGAACTGAGGGTCAGAAACGGGGTGGGGGTGTTGGCATCTACGCTAAAGAGGAATTACAGCCCTCATTGATTACAGATCTCACAGAAGCAAGGACTCAGATTCCAGTATCCAACGAAATAGTCTGGGCAATGGGAAAAAATTAAAGAATCGTTTGCTTCCAAACCACTGCTCCAAAAGATTTCATATTTTACATATAACATCTTTGGAACATTGATTCACATATTTGTTGAAATCAAATCCCTCTGTCCATATTTGGGTTCCCTTTGGGAGAGCACTGCAAAGACTTGGGAGTACATTTCATTGACCACTGGGATTCATTCTGGGGACAAGGAGAGTTGTATGGGCGAGACGGATTGCATTTAAGTAGGATGGGTACAGACCTGTTGGGCCAAAAAATCTTACAGGTGGCTGGGCCTTTTTTGGAGAAAAGGGGGGTAGGGGACCACAGCCGGTAACCCAGAGTGGCACAAATGCTGGGAACATAGGAAGAACAACAAACATGCACAATACAGGGACATACCAGGGTTATAATAATGTGCCAGTGATGACAAAAAAACAAAGATTCATTAAGTTTGGGTACTGCAACATCCAGGGTCTGCACAAGAAAGTAAGCGAAATATCAACAATGATGGACGAAGGAGACTTCGATATAATGGGTCTGAGTGAGACGTGGATACGACGGGATGAGCGGGTTGATCAGATGAAGGGTTGCGTGTGGATAGGAGCTGGGCGAACTGAGGGTCAGAAACGGGGTGGGGGTGTTGGCATCTACGCTAAAGAGGAATTACAGCCCTCATTGATTACAGATCTCACAGAAGCAATGACTCAGATTCCAGTATCCAACGAAATAGTCTGGGCAAAAATCAAGTTAGGAAGCAGGAGTGTTGCCGTTGGTGTTGTATACTTAGCAGTGGAGGGAAGTAAGCCCGAGTGGAATGATTCAATATATACAACTCTTAGATCGAATATCACAGAGCTTGGGAGCAGAGGGTTCAGTATTGTCCTAATGGGGGACTTCAATGGGCACATCGGGGATAAGGAGGAGGGCATACAGGGAGGTGATAGAAAAATTAACACGAATGGGAGGAAGATGTTGGACCTATCAAAAGAGCTTGGTTTAAAGATCCTGAACAGGGATGCGAAATGTAAGGGTAAATGGACCTGGGAGAGGAACGATAAGAAAACAATAATTGATTATATACTCACTGACATTAGCGTATGGAGGGAGGTTATAGATGTAGAAATAGATGACGAGGGAAAAAATGACTTGGGTAGTGATCACAACCTGATAACAGTTAAGATTATGGGCAAAAAGACGAATAGAGACAGAAATACCTTCAAGGAAGTTTGGGGACTAAAACAAGGAGCCGACTGGAAGCAGTTTCGGGAAAAACTAAAACCAAATCTTGAATGTATACCTAGGGATGCAAATGTCCAGAGTATTTCAGATGGCATAGTATATAGCCTAACAGAGGCAGGGAAGGAGTGTATAGGAAGGGTGAGGGTCCCAACGAGAGAGCTTGGATACAGGGTTAACGAGGGACTGAAAAAGGCTATAAAAGAAAGGAAGGTAAAATGCGCTGCTTACAGAAGAAGTAGGAAGCTTAAAGGGGTGGATAACAATGACACGAGACTAATGAAAGGAGAATATGAACTGGCACGGAAAAAGGTGAATGAGATAAAGGATAATAATAGGAAGGAGCGCAATTGCAGTCTTGCCAGAACAATAAAGAAAACGGGGGGTTCGAGCTCAAACGTATTTTGGAACTGGGTAAATAAACGGGGGAAAAGTAGTGTGCAGAGTATCAAAGTGGATGGGGAAAGTACAGAAGATAAAGGCCGTATCGCTTCAGAGTTAGTCAAGCACTGGGAAAAGATAAACGATAGGCGATGGGGCAGTGGGTCCCCACCAAAAAGAAATACACTGGTGGAGGAGAACCTATCCAATCGTGTATGTAGCGAAATAACGGCAGAAGAAGTGCAGAACGTGGTCTCGAAATTAAAAAATGGTAAAGCGGGAGGGACTGATGAAATTCCGAACGAATTCCTCAAAAATGGAGGGGAGGCACTTATTGAAGTCCTGACAAACCTTTTCAACCTGGCTCTGCGAAAGCAAGAGGTCCCCAGAGAGTGGAGGGAAAGTAAGGTGTCGTTCATACACAAAAAGGGGGATAAGGAAGTTCTAGATAACTATAGGGGGATATCAGTTAGTAGTAACATCGGAAAAGTATTCTGTAAGGTCATATACGGTAGACTAGAGGAAGTTATAGAAGAGAAAGGTTTTTTAGGAGAAATTCAAAATGGTTTCAGGAAAGGACGAAGAGTCACTGATCACCTATTTACACTCACCCAACTGATAGAATCAACAAAGGCTGAAAAGAAAAAGATGTTTCTGGCATTTCTAGATGTGAAAAAAGCGTACGACCGAGTGTGGAGGGAAGGTATGTGGCAAAAGCTCGAGGGCATCGGACTGGGGGGTGACTTTGTGGGAATCATGAAAGCACTGTATACAGATGTGCAAAGCCAACTCAGTCTAGGGAGTATCACTACAAAACGAGTCCCTATGGATATAGGCCTCAAGCAGGGGTGTATCTTTTCACCGATTTTGTTTGCATTGTATGTTAAAGATTTAGGGGACGAACTAATTCAGAGTGCGGAGGGGGTAAATGTTGGAGACATAAAGATACCAGGCTTATTCTTTGCGGACGACATGGTGTTAATGTCTAGAACTGAACAGGGGCTAGAGAAACTGCTGGAAATTGTTGGTAGATATGGGAACACTTGGCGGCTCGAACTAAATGAAAATAAAAGCAAGGTAATACCCGTTGGACGCAAGGTAGATATGACGAAGAGATGGAGAGTGGGGGAGTTCTCAATCCCCGAAGGGGAAAGCAAACAAATCACTGTAGGAGAAACGGGAGAGTATGAGTATCTAGGGGTAAGCATAAATATAACGGGAAGAGGGGTGTACAGAAATTACTCAGCCAAACTGATTCTGAAGGGGAAAAGAATTCTGAACCAACTAAAACTTTTAGGGAAAAATAGTTTCAACAAGGTCTTTGTGGGGAAAACACTGTGGGAGAGGGTGGGTTTACCAAGTATAACGTATGGCACGGACGTGATTCCATTAAACCAAACCGTTACTAAGAAGTTGGAAAATACTCAAAATGATGCCGGCAGATGGATAACAGGGTCGAGTAATGCTGCAGCTTTGGAAGCAGTAAGGGGGGAGCTTGGGTGGATGAAAATCAAGGACAGGGTAGATTTGGGAAAACTGTGTTACTTTAACTACTTGAGAAACCTGCCTGACAACCGGTGGTGCAAATTGATGCTCGATAGCATTTGGAATTCTAATATAGAAACGGGGTGGTCAAAACATGTGAGGGAACTAATGGACAATTACTCTATAGAGGTCACAAACATAGAAGTAGGAATGAAAGAAGGCAAAAGGTTTGTCAAAGAGAGAGTCATGGAAGATTGCAATCGAAACTGGCGAGCAGGGGTTAGCGTGAAAAGATCACTGCAGGGGTTACAATATAAAGAAAAGCCAGCTTTTGAGAAGTACCTAGATGGCACCTTTGGAGGGTCACTGCTGTTCAAACTGAGATCAAGATCACTGGAGCTTCGGGGAAAAATTGGGAGAGATGGGGAAAAGGGATGCCAAATGTGCCACTCTGGAGTAGTGGAGACCCTGGAACATTTTCTCTTGGAATGCCCACAGTATATACCTCATAGAATAAAATTTACTGGAAGAATAATGCAGAAGTGGGGTGAAGAAACAAAGGATAGATGGCTGAAGGGGGACACGAGGGAGAGGGTAGGAATGCTTATTGAAGAAATTGAAAAAGAGGAAGTGAGGGACACTATTAAGCAGTTTATATCTGAATGCTGGGAGGAGAGGAGGGGAAGAGGGGGTGGGGTGCAGGGGGAATGATGGCCTTCTCTTATGAGGACCGCGACAAATCAGCGGCTGGCCAAAGAGTTATTATTATTATTATGGGAGCCCAAATGTTCAAATTAGTGCAGTATGAGGAATATTCTTTAAAAATCTTCTTCTTCATATCTACCAGTAAGAATCTTTTGATATTTGGTATGCAGCATGCTGCGGGGGGTGAGATTCAAGTTTGTTCAAGTCAAGTCCCTGGGTTCATATTTAGGCTGAAAATTTGGGGTCCCGGTTCGGACTTTGAAATTTTGGACCAAAATCTGGAAATGAGTTTTTTTTATGCATTTCGGTCAATTTTAAAACAAAAAAAATATTTTTTTTTACACTGAAAATTTTGGGTTTGAGTGGGACTTAGAAAGTTTGGACCAAAATCCAGAAAATAGTTTTTGTTTTTTTATGCGTTTTGGTCAATTTTAAGAAGGAAAAAAAATTTTAGTCTGAAAATATTTTGTTTGGGACTTCGAAAATTTTCAAACAAAAATAAAAAAAAATCTGATTTTTATGCGTTTATCTCAATTTTGGGACGTAAAAGTGCAGGAACTGAAAATAGAAGGAAAATCCTGTGTATTGTGTGGGCACAATCACTTCATCTAGTTGGTATATGCTTTTCTTAGGAGGGGGCATATGCAGCTTATTCAAGTCAAGTCCCTGGTTTGATATTTTGACTACCACGTCAGGTGAGCGCCCTCAGGCCCCCTGGGGCCTCTTGTCTTACAAACATCATATATCTCAACTCTCTTTGAAAATTGCTTGGGCAAATTTCGCACTAAATAGAGTGAAGCCCATGCTTACTCATGAAGCTCTGAAAACACTTTATTATGCCCCAATACACAAACATTTAGTGTATGGGATAAATGTATGGGGAAATGCTTTCTTTCTTCAGAAACGCTCCATCTGCATAATAAACAATAAGAAATATAATGCACACACTGATCCCCTCCTTCGGGAAAATAAGATTCTTAAAGTAAATGACCTCTTCAAACTCCACGCATGCCTGTTCGTTTTGGACTGGTATCCCGATAACCTTTCAGTATCCTTTAGACATTATTTCCACCCTGTAGTCAACACTACGGGTAGAGCTAGTAGAAGGAGAGATACTTTCCAAATTGATAGAACATTTAGGACAAGGTCTCTTGAGAATTTTCTAACACACATGTACCCCAAACTCTGGAACGATTTAGACCTTGATTTACATAATATAAACAACAGAAACATTTTTAAACAACAATTAATCTCAAAATTATTGTCCCAATACTCCGACAACATCAACTGTAATAATCCTTACTGTGCTGACTGTGCTTTCTAACAATAGGTAGAATATTTTCTGAATAAACCGAGTGGGTATGCATTTTCAGGATTATACCAATTTAGTACTTTCCAAGCACAGTGCCGACAGACATGGGCAGTGAAAAGACAGTAGGGGAATTTTGTTCCTGGTCTACTCCTGTTGAGGACTCCAACTCTCAGCGTCGGTCTGTGGGGAGTCTCTCTCTGAGAGCACTCCATGGAGTGGCATCGGGGTTTGGAGTTGTCAATGAGGGAGAAGTAGATACTATCGACCCATTTCTGCTGGTACTGTATACGACAGGACAAATTTCTCATCTCTTAACCGAATTCTCGTCTATTAACTCAATTGTGTTAGTTACACTAGCCACCAGCGACCAAGATCAAGTATAGATGAATGGTCGTTGGACAGTCCGATTCCAATGTTGCACGATATAATCCCCAGGAGACGACAGGTAGACAGCCAATCTGGCTATGCCGTCTCCCTGCGGTATACAGGTTTATTAGATTATTTTTGTTCTAAAATTATGTATGTATATTTTTGTTCTGCAATGATGCATGTATAATTTTTTGTTGTATACTGCTAAATAAAGATTCATTCATTCATTCAAAAAAAAAAATGACGGCAGAAAAATGAAACATGGTAAGTTGTTAACTTGGTACTTCCGGTTCCAGTGTTCCTAACATTCAGACAGATTCAATATATTTTCTGGAAATTACTGTGCGATTTATTCACAAGGGACATTAGGGGTCAGGTGGGTGGTTGACTGGTTGAAATAATCCACTGGCATTGACAGTTCAATACGTTGACAACTTGATATAGAAATGGTAATACCGCCCGTGGTCATCGCTTTATGGCAATTTTTCTTATAGCATTTCTTTCAATTCAGCATTCCTATTTTATGTTGCAGATGCTTTTAACAACTGATCATTTTTATTAAAATACAAGTACCCAAACTTTAACACCTGATCATCTGATTTATATTCTTTCGAATAAATAATTTATACTGCACACTGGAAAGATGTGATTGACCTAAATTTTAGGACACATTAAAAAACAATGTATGGAAGTCAACAGGCAGCATCAGTTTTAGCATTATCAAAGTTCATTTGATCGATCAAGGCACAGCAAATGCTTTGAAAATGATTTGCGGCAATTAGTAAATCATCGATTTGTACATTTTTTTTCATGGAAAATGAAAAATTACCCTAATTTATCATTGAAAATGTGGATTCTCTGGAATTTTCAGAAACATGTATTAAGCCAGGAACCATAAGTGAACACTGATAGAGTGATTCCACTCAAAATGCTCTATAATTGCAACTTGATTAATGTCATAAAACATCTTATTTTACTTGTTTATCGATTATGAACCAAAACAATGAAAGGTGGTTGATACCATGTCATTGATGCATTACATGATTGGCAGTGATTGCACAATGTTTTCACAACTGGGATTATCATAGAGAGATTAATTACAGTTGCATTACTTCAATTTACTTGCATATTTGTGTGTATACTGGATTCACTGGACAATGGACTTTAATCTTGTTTCTACTTTGAAAGATAAGGGGGAAGGGGGGGGGGGGGGGCGGGGGTACTGACCAAGTGTTACTACCAGTGAAAACTTACTGAAAAGCCTTGAAGTTGAAGAACATATATAAATGTTTCTTCTACCTGATTCATTGGGGGAGGAGCAATGACTTGAGTTGAGGCAGGAGCATGGTACAAAGGACATAGAGGCCAACTGATTAGCTTAGCATGTTATTTAATAAATCACTTGATTCAGTGTGACGATTCACACTGAATCGAGTGATTCATTGAATAACTTGCTAGACTAATCAGTTATCACTGTTGAATTAACTTGTCGAGTTCATGAGTTGTCAGCGTTGAACCTATTAAGTTTCTATACTTTTGAATGTTGAGAAATTAGGTCAGTTTGAGACCACTTTCAGTATTTTGTGCACATACCAAATACCGTACTGAAACCGAGGTATTTACCTGAAAAATACCGACACCGAACCTGAAATTTCAATACCGCACAGCTCTTCTTGGTAGTATGACTTGTTTTGGAATAATTTTACTGTAACATGGTAACTTTGGCTAACAGACATTAACTGTGGGGGCCACATTAACCCAGGCCTCAATTCTTTAGTACAGTCTACACTTCAAGTTATTCTTATTGAAAACATAGTATGTAGAGAACAGAAATTAACATATTCTCAATTATCACAGTTCTTGTCTTATTTCATAATCCTTTCATGAACATTGAACATTATCCTTTTCATCAAACACAACACACAGACAAGTTAATCTTGACTGCTGTAGTCTTAGAACCTGTAGATCTATAATGTTTAATGTAAAACTGTAAGGCCTAAAAATGTTCAAAATTTGTTTCTCAGACCCTCCTGCATGGTCCTTTTGGCTATCGCATGCTCTCTTTTTATAACCAATGCAAACTTCAAAAAATAAAAATTAAATGATTTATGTCTGATATTTTACCCAAGTTAATAAAATTGATAATTTGTCCCCTTGAGTGCAACAAGGCTTTGCAGTGCTTTAGCATTGCAAAGCCTTCTTGCACTCAAGGGACGAAATACACCACCACCCTTGCTGTTCAGGACTGTAAATTATTATGAGACCTAAGACATAAAACAACCAAGAACATGAACTTTTGATGGCAATGCAATAATTACAAAAAATGGCCTGAGAAACAGAAAATCTTACTTCATGAGACCTAAATCTATTAATTTGTAAATCATGGAACAAATGTATAGATGGTACCATTTTTGTGCCAAAATTCCTGACTGCTGGGAAACATAAGTTTCCATGAATCTCTGAAAGTCAAAAGTGGGAACTTCTTGCAGTCATAAATTTTGGTGCCTGTTCAAAGACAGTTGGTTTTACTTCATGCTTTGCAGTGTTTTAATTATCTTTGACATGTTTTAATTGCATTTAAAACACCCAGAACTTAGCAAAAATCACACTTTGTGACTGTCTAAAAAATACCTGTTTAAGGTCGCATATAATAATTATTCGCATCTTGAGCTCTGAAGTAAGAAGGCACCGATTGATGTGGATGGAGCTACCGTCAAAATTCAGAACATGCTGTTCGGTCTGTAGGTGCTTGAGCTACCAATGGACTGTTTGGGTGAGCAGGGCAAAATTCACCTTGCAGTTTAGTTTAAGACAATTAAAAAACACACGCAAAAAACATTCTTATTCTTCAATATCCCATTTGAGTCCATCATGTACACTGCAGGACAAATCGCGTATCCTCCATTCTGAAAAATATTTATAACTGAAAGAATAAATTTAATGTGGACACAAATAATACTGAGTACATTACCTAGTATTCTCACAATACATTTTATTTCGAAGTTTGAAGTGCATCGCAGTTAATGAATCAGATCGAAATTTCTTTGGTCCTATTACACCCAGAGTGTGCTAGAGTGGGGCAAAGTTACCGTTTTGGGTTGAAGTTTCCAATTTGGTTCAAAGATACCAATTTGGGTCAGAGTTACCAATTCGGAATCGAAGTTACTGGATCCCCCCCAAAATAGTACCCGCTTGGTACATGTAGCCTTTCAAAGTGAAATTGGGGTGTTCACGGGATGCAGGACACACTGAAAAGTGTATCTGACCCTGGTTTAAGATAATGTGTTTCAAGGAAATATAAAGTTGTATTTCTTTTTAGCTCAACTTGACAGCATCAAGTATGAGCTATTGGGATGGGTTGTGATCCGTTGTCTGTCCGTATGTATGCCTGTCTATCCACAATTCCTTTTGCACACCCTACAGACCACAGCTCTCACCCGATCAGTTCCAAGTGTCATGTGTGACTTTGGGGCAATGTCTAGATGGGAGCTTTCGATTTTTTTTGAATTTCGTTGAAAAACATGGTTGCCAGTGGGCATCTTGGATTTGGATATAAATTGTCCAACAATTCCTTTAGCAGATCCCACAGGCTGCAGCTCTCACCCCCTCAGTCTCAAACTTCATATGTATCTTTTGGGTAATGTCTAGATGGGAGCTATCAGATTTTTCCGACTTTCGTTGAAAAACATGGCTGCGAATGGCCATCTTCGATTTGGCATATAAATTGTCAACAATTCCTTTAGCACACCCTACAGGCCACATCTCTTACACAATCTTTTTCAGATTTCATATGTAGCTTTGGTGTGATGTCTAGATGGGAGCTAACAAATTTTTCTGCATTTTGTTGAAAAACATGGCTGCCAGCAGCCATTTTTGATTTGGATATAAATTGTCCGACAATTCCTTTAGCGGACCCTACAGGTCACAGCTCTTACCCGATCAGTCACAAATTTCATCTATGGATTTGCGACAATGTCTAGATGGGCGCTATCGAATATTTCCAAATTTTGTTGAAAAACGTGGCCGTCAGTGGCCACCTTAGATTTGGCATATAAATTGTCAACAATTCTATTAGCACAACCTGCAGCCTGCATCTGTCACCCTATCATTTTTAAATTTCATATGTAGTTTTGGTGTGATGTCTAGATGGGAGCTATCAAATTTTTCTGAATTTCGTTAAAAAACATGGCTGTCAGTGGCCATCTTGGATTTGGCATACAAATTGTCAACAATCCCATTAGCACACCCTACAGACCACAACCCTCTCTCCATCTTTTTCGGAATTTCATATGTAGCTTTGGTGTGATATCTAGATGTGGGCCATCAAATTTTTCTGAATTTTGTTGAAAAACATCTCCGTCAGTGGCCATCTTGGATTTAGAATATAAATTGTCAACAATTCCATTCTACAGGCCGCACCTCTCACCCTATCTTTTTTCAAATTTTATAGGTAATTTTGGTATGATATCTTGATGGGAGTTATCAAATTTTTCTGCATTCTGTTGAAAAAGATGGCTGCCACCGGCCATCTTGGATATGACATATAAATTGTCAACAGTTCCATTAGTACACCCAACAGTCCCCATCCTTCATCTGATTTTTTCAGATTTCATATGCAGCTTTGGTGTGATGTCTTTTCTTTAGAAACTTGAGTGGATGACTTGGCATTACTTGATCTTTCTAAATAGTTCAGTCCCTTCTTGGACGAGTTGAGCTGCAGTGTCATTGACACTTTCATTTATTTGTTTTATCAAAGTTTCCCATTCCGAAACACACTAAAAAGTGTAACTGAGGACAGCGCCGGTGTCCGTAATTAATGGGCTAAAGCTGATTAAAACATGTACATTCTTGTTATAAATAATTATACCCCCACTTTTTTTTCAAAAAGTGGGGTATACTGGATTGTGCCTGTCTGTGTGTCCATGAGTGCATCTGTGCATCCATGCATCTGTGCATCCATGCATCTGTGCATCTGTGTGTACGGCTGTCAGGCCAGACTCAAATGTCTGTTCGTATTATAACTTCAACATTATTGCTCAGATTTCGATGAAATTTGGAAGGGATGTTCATTATCATGAGATCTTTAAGCAGCATCAGCCATTTTGCTGTTGGAATATTTTTTCTGTGAGTAATCATCTTTGAATATACAAAAATAGGCTATTTTTTGTCTGTTTGCCTCGTATCTCAGGTTTGGGTTATTGGATCTCAATGAAATGTGGAAGAAAAATTGTTTATGGGAGAGGCTTTCAAATGAGTCTCTATTAATATCTCTTACTTTTCACCTTTTAGACTTATCCCCCTTTTTAACATTGAAAAGTTACTGTTTGCCTCGTAAAATAGTCAATTTTTTTGCCTGTTCACCTCATATTTATACCCCCCGCAAACAAAGTTTGGTGGGGTATATAGGAATCACCCTGTCTGTTTGTCTGTCCATCTGTTTGTCTGTCCGTCCATCTGTCCATCCTTGTAAGCCCAACTCCTCCTAAACTATTTGAAGAATTTTCATGAAACTTTACACAATGGAAAAACTCCATATGAAGATGTGCATGAAGCAATATAATTCCTTTCTGACATTTCCAAGGGGAGATAATCTAACTTATACATTTCAGGCACGGGGGTGGGGGGGGGGGGGGTGTGGAGGTGGGGTATCACTTTGTGAGTTTGCTCACAGTACCTCTAGTTCAGGTTTGGGTTATCAGATTCAAAAAAATATGGAACCAAGACTGTTTACGGGAAAGGCTTTGAAATGAGTCTCATGTCCCTGCAGTAAAGCAAAGAAAATACATGCAAATCACCTAGGGCCCTGCGAGTCGGATATTTTAGTTCGAGTCGATTCTGGATTTGATTCTAGTTTAAAACACTTTTCGAGTTGATTTTTATACGCCCGTTTTGAAAAAACGTGTCGTATTATGGTATACCGCTGTCCATCTGTCCATCCGTCTGTCCGTCCGGTCATATGTCGTACAATAACTCAAGAACGCTTTGAGCGATTTTCGTGATTTTTGGGTAGGTGGTGTATATCGATGGAGGGAAGCTCCCTTTCGTTTAGTGTCGCCATTCGATTAGTCATTCCGGAGTTATGGGACTTTATTACTTAGAAAATTGTTGATTTTTTACACGTCGTACGATAACTCGAGAACGCTTTGAGAGATTTTCGTGATTTTTGGGTAGGTGGTGTATATCAATGGAGGGAAGCTCCCTTTCGTTTAGTGTCGCCATTCGATTAGTCATTCCAGAGTTATGGGACTTTATTACTTAGAAAATTGTTGATTTTTTACACGTCGTACGATAACTCGAGAACACTTTGAGAGATTTTCGTGATTTTTGGGTAGGTGGTGTGTATCGATGGAGGGAAGCTCCCTTTCGTTTAGTGTCGCCGTTCGATTAGTCATTCCAGAGTTATGGGACTTTATTACTTAGAAAATTGTTGATTTTTTACACGTCGTACGATAACTCGAGAACGCTTCGAGAGATTTTCATGATTTTTTGGTAGGTGGTTTATGTTGATGGAAGGAAGCTCCCTTTTGGTTGGTGTTGCCACTCGATTAGTCATTCCAGAGTTATGGGACTTTATTTTTCACATGTCGAACAATAACTTGAAAATGCTTAGAGCAATTTTCATGATTTTTTGGTTGCAAGTATATGTTGATAGAAGGAATCTCCCTTCCGATTTGTGTCACTGTCCGATTTGTCATTTCAGAGTTATGGGACTTTATTCATCAAAATATAGGCAATTTTCCACATGTGGGACTTTGAGCAATTTTCATGATTTTTTGGTGGACATGTAATTACTCATATTGTGTGGTTCCCTCTTGTAATTAATAATGGGCGTATCATGTGCTCGTAGCGCAGCTGTTTATTATAAAACCCGACGGCCTTATTTCTTATCAACCTACTCACAATTGTTTACTACAGGCTTGCGCTACAGTGGAAGTCCCTAACTCAGATAAAATACTCTCTATTTTTGTCTTTCCCAAGCAATTTGGGAAAGAAAAGTGGTGCAAAAGCACCAAGAAAAAATAAGCCAAAACTGGGTCGAGAGCAACCGGCGCAGACCCAGTACGGGACGCTCTCTCCCAAGTACAACTCCATGACTTCCATTGCCAGTGCGCATATACCATCACTAAAGACTCATTCTTTTTGTCATCCGCCTTGTGTCAAGATGTTCTGCACGCTTATCAGTGTTTATCCAACTGTTTGATTGTTTTTTCCTGATTCATAGAGTATCCTTTGTATTCTCAGGAACAGTTTTTATTATATTCTCTTACATATTATATATCCATAATGTATTTTATATGTTCTCTCTCGAGTCGCGCGTGAATTTCGTGTGCCATGCGTTTCGGACTTAAATTTTTTTTCACAATTATTGTCAATGCTTAATTTGCTAATTTTTCTAATTGTGTTAGAGTTGGGTGTCAGCGGGGTGCCACTCCTGCAGTTTTTCTTCTCTCTTTTGAGAGTAGTCATCCTGTTGTGTAGTTCCCGGTCGACCGTCTGGGGTCTTAATTTCTGTCACCTTTCTCTCTTCTTTGGGGTGTTCTTCTGTTTTCTGATTTCACCTTCTTTGCTCATCTCACCTCTATCCTGCCCAGGACAATTCCTTGTGGGCAATGTCTGCTGCCAAAGCATGTGGACGATTCACTTGTTCCTCCTGTAATGGGTGTTCGGCCGAGCGGCCATGTGGTGTCTGTGGATCATGGTCATCCACTTTCTGGGCGTCAGTTAATCGTGCCAGTCGTTCTCATGGCCGTGCCTCCCACTCCCGCAGGAAAGGAGAATGTGGTCGTTCGGGGCTCCCGAGTCGACCTTGTATGGTGAGAGTTATTCCTCCTCCATGGGGGATGTGCAGTCTTTTCCTGTAATGGATACTGCGGGAGCCGTTGAGTGTTCTGGTGAAGAGGTGTCTAGTTCCGGGACAACGGTCCCCCTCCAGTCGACATCTGAGGCTGTCACTAGGGTTGTGACTCCTCCTTCGGAGCCGAGCAGGGGTGCTCTCTCCACTTTTCCACCAACCTCAACGACTCCCGACGTATCTACTACTACTGCTGGTCCGTCTGCTTCGTCGTCAGTTTCAGCCAGCCTCGGCTTTTCGCTGCAGGGGTCTGCAGGAATGTCTGGTTCTGTAGACATGGGATATCGGCCTCAGCCTTCCCTGACTTCAACTCGCCGAAGTTGGAAGGGGCTGCCTGCCGAACCCACCACTGTGGTCTCTACGCCGTCGAGCACCACAGTTGTGTCTTTGGATTCGTATGTTCTTAGTGGAGACACTATGAACTCTGTGGCGTTTCCATCCACTCATTCTGGCCACACGACCAGTTTTGGGGGACCAATGCCTTTTGTGCAGCCTGGACCTTCTGCCCTGCAGAGGTCCGTGGTGACTCTCATGAGTTCTCGCTATATTGATCCCCGGGGTGCCTCGTACCCCTACACACGTCTGCCTTCAAATGTTTCGGCTGCTGCACGTCATCCCGCGTCGGGTGTTTTGGAGGATCGTGACCCTTCGCTGGTTAAGAGGGTCAGAGGTGAAGCCACTTTGCAGGGTCGCTCCCCTGTCAAACCGGCCAGTTCGGACAGTGAGCTTAGGGAGGCCCTCTCCTTACTCACTCAGGTTCTGTCAAAGAGCCTTCCTGTTGCTTCCAGTGAGGCAGCGAGTGGTTTCCAGGCGCCTCCTATGGCGCCGCCTCCCAGGATTGGAAACAGGCCGGTTTCTGATCCCCCTGGTGTCCCGACACCATGGGAGGCATCGGCTGGTTTGCCCACGATGGGCTATGTGTCTTCCGACTCTGGGGAGGAGTCCGACATGCTTGATGTCGAGGGCCAGCAGTCTACGGACTTGGGGGCAGCTCTTGACTTTGTGTTTGGGTTTCTGCCTGTCTCAAACCAGCTAACCAGCCAACAGTGTCAGCCAGGCCACGAACATCGGTCGCTCGCCTACAGCCTATGGAGCAACCTGCTTCTGGGCACCTTCGACCCTGCCAGTTGGTACAGGTGGTTGAAGCTTTTTCAGCATTAGACTCCAAGCTGAGTTCCAAGGCTCTGAAGACTCCATTCTTCACCAGGGTTGACACCTTTTTGCCTCCTGTGCGTTACCGTTCCTACGATTCCGCCAATCTGTCGGTCTGCCAGACTTTGACGGTTCTGGATCAGGACTCCACTTCCCTTGGGCTTTCCAAGCCCAAGTCTGCCGCCATTTCCAGTGATGACTCTGGAGTCCACGTTGGGCTTATCTAGAGAGATGCTTGGCATGCTTTCTCTCTCAGATCACGTCGTCTCAGCTTAGCTGCTTATCTGCCTCCAGATAAGTTTGACGAGGTACAGGCTCCTTTGCGTGTGCTGTCCAAGGCGCTCATGCATCTTACTCACACGCATGCCTGTAACACGGCTAATCTGGAATTAGTTCGAAGGGACGCTGTGCTGAACACAAGACGATCCCTTTCCGAGGAGCAGCGCGCTGCTCTTCGATCTGCTTCTTTGGCAGGTCCGCAACTTTTCCATGGATCCGTGTCGACGGTCTGGGATGACGTCGTACGTCATTCCGAAGATTAGCTGCTGTTTTGTTAGCTTGAACAGCCTTCTAGGGGAGGCAGGGGCCGTTCCAAGCCTAACAAGCACCCTTCTGCTTCCTCTCTGAAGCAAAAGGCAGGTCCTTCTGCCGCCGCCTCTTCTTCTTACTCAAGGGGTAAGGGTAAATGTCGGCAGAATCGAGGGAAGTCTCAGGGTTCTTCATTTAGTAGAGGAGGTGGTTTCTCCTCTTGCGGGCCTCGTCGGGGCTCGAAATGAAGGTCCTCACCTCAACTTGTCCCAGGTTGGAGGAAGGATAGCAGAGTTCGCAGACCATTGGGCCACCATCACATCCGATCCGTGGGTGTTAGATGTTGTTCGGTCCGGGCTGCGAATATCCTTCCAACCACAGTTCCTTCAGACGTTTTACGTCGGGAACTTTTGTCCACGGAGATTGGCAATCTCCTGGCAAAGGGGGCGATCGAGGTCATCAAGAACATTCAGTCAGTGGGTTTCTATTCCCGCCTGTTCTTGGTGCCGAAGAAGGACGGCCGACTCCGACCGGTTATCGATCTGAGTATCCTGAACCAGTCTATCATTGCTCCCAAGTTCAGCATGGAGACTTTCAGGTTGGTCCGCCATTCAATTCACCAGGGAGATTTCGCTGCCAGCATCGACCTGCAAGACGCTTGCTTCCACGTTCTGATGCATCGGGCATCACGGAAGTATCTCAGGTTCGCTTTTCTGGGGCGAGTTTACCAGTTCAAGGCCATGCCTTTCGGCCTTAACCTGGCTCCTTGGGCCTTCACCAGACTGATGTTGCATGTGATAGTGTTCCATCGCACACAGTCCAGGGTGACTACTTCGGCATATCTGGACGATATCCTCCAGATATCCTCCAGAGGCATTTCAATACT
Source organism: Pictodentalium vernedei (assembly GCA_031216915.1). NCBI lineage: Eukaryota > Metazoa > Mollusca > Scaphopoda > Dentaliida > Dentaliidae > Pictodentalium > Pictodentalium vernedei. The sequence continues at coordinate 239,872,821 of CM062291.1, forward strand.
GCCTTACTGGAGTCAGATGTCGCCACTCTGTTGAGCTTGCTCACGTCGCTAGGATTCAGAGTCAACGAGGAGAAGTCGGACCTGGTCCCTTCTCGGTTGTTTTGTCATCTGGGGATGGCTTTCCAAACCCAATTCAATTTGGTAGCGGTTCCCCAGGCCAAGGCTGTGATTCTTCTTTTGCTCTGACTCTGTCCCAGTCCACGTCTGCGACCGCTCGGAGTTTTCTCCGGCTGATCGGTCTCTGCGGTTCGGTGACGGATCTCATTCCTCTAGGTCGGCTGCGTGTCAGATCTCTCCAACACTTTCTGCTCCGTCATTGGAGACCGAATCTAGATTCTCTGGATCTGGTGCTTCCGTTTCCGGAATCTCTTTATCCTCACCTTCTTCCCTGGACAGATGTTCAGTGGATTACACAGGGTGTTCCATTGGACTTACCCACGTCCGATCACGTTCTGATGGCAGATGCCAGAGATCTCGAATGGGGTGCGACGTTGGATCCTCTCGGTCTTTCCCTACACGGGATGTGGGACCAGAATCAAGCAGCTCTACACATCAACCAGAAGGAGCTTCTCGCTCTTCTTCTGAGTTTCAGGCAGTGGATCCCTCACCTGTCGAATCGCCAGGTCCTTCTGCTGTCTGACAATTCAACAGTGGTTGCTTACATTCGGAACCAGGGCGGCACGCACTCGGTTCCGATGTACGAATTGGCTCGGGATCTTCTTCTGCTCGCTCAGGATGTTCACGCCGTAGTGGTTGTTCGTCACATTCCCGGTCGTCTGAACGTCCTAGCCGACTCCCTGTCCCGACAGGGCAGGGTTATTTCCACCGAGTGGATGCTCCACAGGGCAGTGTTCCAGTCGCTTTGTGATCTCTGGGGACGTCCCCACATCGATCTCTTTGCGACTCGTTGGAACCATCAGGTGGACACTTTTGTGTCCCTGTGTCCAGATCCTCTGGCTTTTGCCGTGGACGCTCTGTCACTCGATTGGAACTGTCGAGTCGGCTACGCCTTCCCGCTGGTTCCGATTCTGCCTCAGGTTCTAGCCAAAATTTGAACCTGCAGTTGTCGAATCATTCTGATCGCTCCCCTGTCGCCTCAGCGGGTGTGGATCAATCAGCCCCGCTCGCTGATGGTGGCTGTTCCGGCACGTCTCCTGCTACATCGCGACCTTCTTTGTCAAGGTCGCCCGAGGAGGTTTCACGTCGACCCGACTTCATTGTGCCTTCATGCATATCTTTTGTCAGGTCCTGTCTCCTCCGTAGAGGTTTTTCGAGACGAGCAGTGGAGAGCATTTCTTCTTCAAGGAGGCACTCCACTGGTTTAGCTTATGCAGCTAAGTGGAAGGTCTTCTGTCGATGGTGTGCTGATCACTCTGTTGATTATGCAAATCCTTCGATTTCACAGATTGCAGAGTTTCTGGTATATATGTTTGATTCTCGGGGTCTCCAGCCTGTTACCATCAAGGGTTACAGGTCCATGCTTTCAGAGACTTTTTCTTATGTGGGGAAGTGCCGTATCGGCACTAATCCTTACCTCTCCAAGCTTGTTCGGCACTTTTCTTTGAAAAGGCCTCGGACTTTGCAGGTTACCCCATGATGGAATCTTTCGTGGGTGCTGCTTTGCTTGGGGGGGGGGGGGGGGGGGGGGGGGTGGCGCCGTTCGAACCTTTATCCCAGGTGGATATGCATTTTGTCACATATAAGACAGTGTTTCTGATGGCGTTTGCTTCAGCCAGACGGGTTAGTGAGCTTCATGCCCTCTCTTTTGACCCGGCCTTTTTTGGGGGCTCTCCCAACAGTGTTACTTTTACCACTGATTGCTCTTTTTTGGCCAAGAATCAGTTACCAGATACTACTCCTCCTCCTATCTGTATCAGGGCTCTTCCTTCTGTTGAGGGTAGTTGCCCTTTGCTCTGTCCGGTCCGTGCTATTCGCATTTATCTCGATCGGACACGTTTCATATGGAAAGGCAGGAAACGTTTTTTTCTGTCTCTTATTCCGGGTCAACAGAAGATCTCTCCTCAGTCCATTTCTCGATGGATTTGTCTTGCTATTCGTATGGCTTACGGTCGTTTAGCAGCTGGCGATTGTATTACAAATCGTATTTCTGCCCACAAGGTGCGGGCATTGTCCACCTCTTGGGCTTATTCTAACTCCGTCAAGTTGTCGGATGTTATGCAGGCAGCCTTTCTTCTGCTCAGGCTGTTGTCTGCCCTAGCCATTAGGCTTCTTGAAGGTCAGTTTCAGCCTTGTGCTGTTACTGACCTTTTCTGTCTGTGTGTCACACAGGCCCATATGTCTCCTTTCATTGTCCTTTACCAATGATTGCGATGTTATGGTTGATAAGCCGTGGGACCTCTTCCTTCTGCTTCACGGTTCCAGTGCACTGGGGTTATGTGTGGGTTGGTTATGCGATTCCCTCCAGCCTATTGTCTATTCAGCCTGTAGTAAACAATTGTGAGTAGGTTGATAAGAAATCTAAATTTTATAGTAAATTTCCTTTCTTATTATACCTACCACAATTGTTTACATGGAGGCCCTCCCGTCTTCTTTACGGGTAAAGAATCTTTCCTCCCCGCTGATCACATAACTCTAACGTTGACGGATTAAAAAAGAATTGAGTCTTTAGCGACGGTATATGCGCACTGACAACGGAAGTCGTGGAGTTGTACTTGGGAGAGAGCGTCCCGTACTGGGTCTGCGCCGGTTGCTCTCGACCCAGTTTTGGCTTATTTTTTCTTGGTGCTTTTGCACCACTTTTCTTTCCCAAATTGCTTGGGAAAGACAAAAATAGAGAGTATTTTATCCGAATTAGGGACTTCCACTGTAGTGCAAGCCTGTAGTAAACAATTGTGGTAGGTATAATAAGAAAGGAAATTTACTATAAAATTTAGATTTCTTCTCAACAGAGAGGGATTTAACATTCTTTCATCACGTAAATGCGACTTTCAATTGGCTAACTATTCCATGTATATATATTTGGTACAAGCTACCTTGGTATCATTTAACAGTGATATGAATAGGGTTTTGTAACATATTTTCCTATTTCTTTCGTGGCCGAACTGGATTATTGCATCGTTTAAAGAAAGAACTCACAATGAAAACTCTATCGTTTATCGGGACCGAATCAACTCGAGAAAAAGGACATCTACGAATCGGAGACGAGTCAAGTCGATTTTGCATTCTGACTCGAGATTTGACTCAAAATTTGACCTAAAATCACTTCCCCACGTGTCATTATGTCTTTGTTCTATAAGGTTCTATAAGGTTTGGGTTAACAGATTTCAGTGCAATTTGAAATGAAGATTGTTTGTGGGAAATGCTTCGAGTGAGTTATGTCCCTGCAGTAAAACAAAGAAAATACATACAAATCACCTCCCCACATGTGACATTATATCTTTGTTTTACATCTCTTACGTGGATGGTCCGATTGTCACTAGACTTCAGTAATAGGTGTTTCTGGCCTTCACAATTACCTTGCTGTAAAACAAAGACAATAATTTTGCTGTTTGCCTGGTAAAATAGCCAGTTTTTTGTCTATTCGCCTCGTATCTCTGGTTTTGGGTTTAGTGGCTCTCATTGAAATTTGGAATGAAGATTGTTTATGGGAATAGCTTTCACAGTATCATGGTTCATTTCTTCTCTTGTTATTGTTTGGTGGTATGCACTGTGGGGGTATGCCCCAGGGCGTGCCCCCCCTCCCTCTTGTTGTTGGTTAAACAATGACAAAACCTAAATTGATTGAGTTATTGTCCTGTTTTGATGTTTTTAATCTGTAAAAGTTTTATGAACAATAATGAATGCAGACTTTGAAAAATTTTCTCTCTGGCTTCTGTCCAGTATTAGAGCTGAAACAGTTCACCGATTAATCGATTAACCAATGATCAGTGCCTTGATTGATCAAAAAAGTAATTGATCGATTAACCGTTACTTTTGTACTACTGTGCTATATGGTTTAACAAAGGCACAATCTTGCTCCAAAACAGGCAATGTTTGTCCTACTGACTCACGTGAGACAGAGTAAAGCATTCAATTTACATGCTGACATACTTGTTCACTTGCATGATCATTATACTATATCAGTAGCTGGAAATGGTCATTCTTAACCCTTTACCCAATGTGGGTAGCAGACGATACTTGCAAAATAAATTCTTGAATTACTAAAAAATTTCAATTTTTGTCTAAAAAACATTGCTTATAGCCTCTCATTGGAATGAGCTCAGTGAGCTCATTCCAATGAGGGGGGTCATAAGCTAAGTTTTTGAAGGGCTTAAAATTCGACGAGAATCCAGAATCTGATTCTCGTAAAGATTCTCGCCAATGTTTTGACATCCTCTTGTAATGTATAAGAGGATTCTCATTTAGATTCTCGCAGATCTAAATGGAATTTAAGCCCTGTAATTTGAGACAAAAATAGAAAACACAATAAAATTTGAATGGAGATTTTTAGCTCGCCTTGACCCATAGGGTGGGGTGGGGGAAAACACTCCAAAATTTACAAAAAAATTCTTCTCATCAACCAGTGGGTACAATGACTTGATATTTGGTATGGAGCTTCCTTTTGAGGTGTAGATTCAAGTTTATTCAATCGAAGTTCCTGAAAGCAATATTTGCCTTTGTGATGGGAGGGGCAAGATTTTTGGCCCCACCCAAAATTTATATTTTCTGACCGATGGTCCGATTTGAACCAAATTTGGTTTGTAATGTCATTGGGTCATAAGTACTTGGTTCAAGCCAAAATACTTTCCCGTGTCCACGTATGAACTCCAGGAGTTAAAAATAGAAATATTTTCGAACTCCAATATTTACCAAACCCTACGGAACAGACAACTGTTATTTGGTATGAAGTGTCCTTAGTACCCATAGAACTGAATGGTAAAAAAAAAATTGCCATCTGTTGTGTCAGGGTGTTCTGTAGGGGGGGGGGGAGTATTAGGGGTGGGGGGGGGGGGGGGAGTTCCGGCATCAAAAAAGTGCTAAGTCAGCATATTTGCAAAAATTTAAAAAAATTTATTCTCCAAAACCAATGATCAGAATCTTTGGATATTTGGTATACAGCATCTGTAGGGGGTCATACATAAGTTTGTTAAAATGAAGCCCCTTGGTTCATATTTGGGTTCAATACAGGAGCCTGAATTTTTAACTTGGGGCAATATTCGGAATAATCTTTAAAAATCTTCTTCTTCAGACCCACCAGTCAGAATGCTGTCATATGTGGTATATAACATCTCTAGGGGGGTCAGATTCAGGTTTGTTCAAATCAGGTCTCTGGGTTCATATTTGGGTTCTCTATTGTAGCCCAAAATTTCAACAGTGCTATATAATGAAATTTCTTTCAAAATCTCTTCAGATTCACCAGCCAGAATCCTTTCATATTTGGTATACAGCATCTCTAGGGAGGTCAGATTTAAGTTTGTTCAAATTGGGTCTAGTCCCCGAATTGATATTTGGGCCCCCTTTGGAAGACCAAATTTTAATTTAGTGCAATATGAGGAAATTTCTTTAAAAATTTTCTTCTTCAATTCCACAGGTCAGAATCCTTTCATATTTGGTATACAACATCTCTAAGGGGGTTGAGATTCCAGTTTGTTCAATTCGAGTGCCTAGGTTGATATTTGGGCTCCCTACAGGAGCACGAAAATTAACTTAGTGCAATATGAGGAAATTTCTATAAAAATCTTCTTCAGATCCACCAGTCAGAATCCTTTTATATTTGGGATACAACATTACTAGGGGGGTCAAATTCAAGTTTGTTCAAATCGGGCCCCTTGACTCATATTTGGACTCCCTATAGTAGCCCAAATTTAATGTTGTGCAATATGAGGAAATTTCTTTAAAAATCTTCTTGTCCAGATCCACCAGTCTGAATGGTTTCGTATTTGGTATACAACATCTCTAGGGGAATCAGATTCAATTTTATTCAAAACAAAAGCCAGGGTTAATATTTGGGCTCCTATGGGAGCCCAAATTTCAACTTGGTGCAATAAGAGGGAATTTCTTTAAAAATCATCTTCTTCAGATTCACCAGTCAGAATCCTTTCATAGTTGGTATACAACATCTCTGGGGGATCAGATTCAAGTTTCTTCAGCTCGACTGCATGGGTTAAGAATTGGGCTTCCCATGGCCATGGGGACTGAATTTTAACTTCTTCAGTTCCACCAGTCAGAATACTTTCATATTTGGTATACAACATCTCGGGGGGGCTGGGGGGGGGGGGGAGGGGGGTCCAGATTCAGGTTTGTTCAACTTGGGTCTCTGGGTTCATATTTGGGCTCCCTATGGTAGCTTAAATTTTAACTTAGTGCAATATAAGGAAATCTGTTTAAAAAATCTTCTTCATGTCCACCAGTCAGAATCCTTTCATGTTTGGTATACAACATCTCTAGTTCACTACTCAGAACTCTTAGTCCGATTTTAACAAATTTGATGTGCAGCATACGTGGGAAACAGATATTTGATTTATATGAAAAAAATTGTTCAACTTGGGTCCCTGGGTTCATATTTGGGCTCCCTATGGTAGCTTAAATTTTAACTTAGTGCAATATAAGGAAATCTGTTTAAAAAATCTTCTTCATATCCACCAGTCAGAATCCTTTCATATTTGGTATACAACATCTCTAGTTCACTACTCAGAACTTTTAGTCCGATTTTAACAAATTTGATGTGCAGCATAAGTGGGAAACAGATATTTGATTTATATGAAAAATATTAATCCTCGCTATATCGTGGGACTCAATGTGTCCTAAAAAAATAGAAACATACTTCCAAATTAATTTTATAAGGAGCCTGACAGCTGAATATGTAGAAACTTTTTATTAAGTACCTTCTAGAGGTGTGTAACTAAGATTAATCAACATAGGTTGTATATCATAGGGGAGCTCCACTTTTTACATTATGATTAACTGAAGAAAAGGCATGATGCCTGGACTATTTTAGTCACTACTGAGGGGCTCAAGGATTGACAATGGATCCAGTAGAGATCGATTGCTTAATGTAGATTCATTCGAGGCCTTGGTTTGTATTGGGTTCTGTTCAAGGAGAGCACTTCAGGCCCTGTGGGGCCTCTTGTATATAGCACTGGCCCATTTTGGCCGTTACATTGGGTAAGGGGTTAATGCTGTAAATCATCTACTGTACGCTATTTATTCAGCTACCTATTAGGGCAAGTGATTAATCGGTTAACCAAGGTTAATCTATGCGATTAATCGATCAAGAAAACCCTTAACCATTTCAGCTCTATGCAGTATATGCTTTCAATATTCAGCAATCTAGATAACTTTCACAATGTCCAACACAACATCCACAAGGATTTCAGCTAATACTTTATGTACTTGTATTTAATATTGACATTCAACTTTTGATTACATATTACATGAATACTTATATTAACCCTTTACCCAACGTGCACAATATTAAAAAACAATTTTCTCAATTTTGTTGTAAATAGCACTAGGAGGATATTAGTTAACCCTTTTCCCAACTTAATGGTAAAAACCAGTTAGTGTTATTCACAAAAATTACCATTCCATTTTCATTTTTTTGTCTCAAACTCATAGCTTATGACCCCTCATTGGAATGAGCTCGTTTCAATGAGGGGTCATAAGATATGTTTTTGACACAAAAAATATAAAAAATTAGTTATTCACACATTTTATTTGCCCATGTTTGTGACCTTTCATGTCAGGGACCAGCCTAGGGGGAAATTTTAGGGAGACTTTAAGTCTCTCTCCAGAAAAAAATAGGGAGACTGCAGATTCAAGTAGGGAGACTTGGTTGGCAAGTGAAGAATATTAAGAATATTTATGTTCCGCCCCCTTCTTATTTTCAGCTCACGGACCTCCATTAACAACTGATTACATCCAGGTCCAGCTGTTTATAATGCATTTTATGCCAGGTTAAAAAAAATCATAAAGTAATTATTGATTGAAAATCCCCCCTGCTACCTGCTTCTTCAAGACCCACTTCTTCATGGCCCATCCCCATTCCCCCCCCCCCCCCCCCCCCCCCCCCACACACACATACCCTGTGGTTGCTTTTGACCAAATTTAGTCAACTGAGCTAACAATTTTCTAAGTCTGAAAGTGCGAACAGGATCAGATGTGAGATGGTTGCTTCGCAGGTACTTTTTCCAAGATCCTTCATGTGCACTTTTATGCTCTGCACATAACTTTTCTTGTCGTTTACTAAAGCTCGTTTTCACGTGTTTCAGTGGCCATTTGTTTTTTTGAAAATACACTGGGCAACAGTCATCAGCAAAATGAAATAAAAATACAGTGTTAGAAAATACGTCTATTGTGTGTGAGACTTTTCGGCATCCTAAGCGATGTAACCTATTTTCAAACTGGGTTATTTTGTTGAGCCCCGCAAGTCACCTATTTTCGCTTCAAGACTTGACGATCCGATCTGATTGAAACAGTATAAAATAAAATCCACAAAAAGCGACAATGGACCATTGATTCTTATGTGATTTCAAATAAATGGTCGCTTATTTGACGAATGGAAATGCTCATTTATCACACTCAAGCACATTCGATTCTTGAAAACAATTGTTTTTATGTAAAACCATGGAGCACTCAGTTATGCTTTTCCTCATTTCGGCCGATTTTTAGATGTCGCCTGACTTTTTTTCAAAGCGACTTTGTGAGTCGAAAGGTGACTTAATCGCCCTAGTCGCCCGCACAGCTGGTCCCTGTTTCATGTTAGGTAAAGGGTTAAGTTAATCAGTCAAAATAGCCATTCTCTGTTTCAAAAAATAGCTTAAGACCCCTCACTGCACTCGTTTTCATTAGGTGTCATAAGTTATCTTTTAAACTAAAAATGGCAATATTTATTCTGTAAATAGCAAATAAAGTGTTAAATTGCTGCTGAATAAAATGTATGTTTCATATTTGAATTCAAAGTTCTGTCGGCTCTTAATTTATTAAGGCACTACAAAGAATGGATACTAATTTGAAACAAATTGGAACAAGATGAAGAAAAAGTATTTCATTTTCTGAATAGAGCTAGGAGGATATGGTTGTTACATTAACTAAAGGTTAACCCTCTGCACACTGATGTCAAATGGCAAAGTTTTCAGCAGCAAAAATTTCCTGTAATGCAGTGAGCTCTGTCAAATAAGGTATAATTGGTTAAATTCCTAGTTAAACAAGAGAAAAACTGAGTGGTTGTAGAAAATTCTGTTGCACTACCAGTGTGCCAGGGGTAAATAGAAATCTGCTCCCCACATATTATACACAAAAAAGATGTCTATCAGTGCATAATTTAATGTCCACATCTGTTGCTTTTGTGAATTGTCTGGGTGATCAATCATGTTAAATAAACTTTCATGACCAAAGGTAGATAGATAGATATTTATTCACCAGTATACTTTGCAAATACAAAACTGACAAATGTGTATAAATCTACAATATCCAGTTTACAATAATAAAGCACATACACAATCAGAGATAATATTAATTTTTAAAATGCATACTGGCAAAATGAAGTGTCACTTTTATTACACCCCCCCCCCCCCCCCCCCCCCCCCCGCCACAGACAAAGTTTGGAGGGGTATATAGGAATCACCCTGTCCGTCCGTCCATCTGTCCATCCTTATAAACGCAACTCCTCCTGAACCGTTTGAAGCATTTTCATGAAACTTTACACAATGGAAGAACTCCATATGAAGATGTGCATGAAGCAATATAATTCCGTTCTGACAGGCGCGGGGAGTATCACTTTGTGCGCTTGCTCACAGTACCTCTAGTTTATATGTGTATATAAAGAAGCCATCCTCATACATGTATGTAGGGATCCGTATTATTTACACCAAGAATGCCTCAATAATAGAAAGGGGAATTGTGCTAAAATCCACTTAAGCCATTTAGTTATCAGTGGTCCAGCTTGAATTAATTGGCTTTAGTGGATTACAGACACCTGTGCCATCCTCAGATAGACTTTTGTGTTTCAGAATGAAAAAGTTAAATAAACTTTGGAAAATTAAAATAATTAGAAATATTTTTGTCTAACCTGTAAACAACTCCCAAAGTATATTATATACAGTACAGCCGCCGCGGATTGGTCATAATCCATGTATGGGCAGCGATGTACACATATGCATTTAGAATGTAATAAAAATCATCATCATGAAAATGTTAGTTAATGAAGCGCTGGGTTTTACCCGGTGCTTCAATAATTATATTTTTGATGATTATTATATAATTAGAGTTTGGAATCTAATATTATTCCGTCCGTGAAAATATTGCCCACCCATGGAAAGTGACCAATCCATAGCAGCCATACTGTACCTGTATCTTTAAGGATATACATATAGGCAGTCAAGACGTTACTAGTTGCCACTGCTACAGTACAGCCACCGTGGACTGGTCACTTTCCATGGGGGTGGGGGGGGGGGGGGGGAATTTTTCCATGGACGCAATAATATCAGATCACAACAACCTAATTTCAGGAATCATCATCAAAAATTTAATTAATGAAGCTCTTGGTACAACCCGGTGCTTCTTTAATTAAAATTTTGCTGCTGCTGATTTTTATTACCTGGTAAATGCATGCGTGGAGATCACTGCCCATGCATGAATTACAACCAGTCCTTGCCGACTGTATTGTAAGTCATATTGTTACCTTATTACATGTATGAGGGTGCAAAAAAAGAATCCAGGACATAATCCCTTTGGACAAGCTACCAATCAGATAAGATCCCCATGTATAAAACCCCAGACAGAATCCCCAACTATTCTGAAAATGAAAAACAAATACATGTAGTAGAACATTAAATAAGGTGAAATTTTATTTTTAATTGGTATGCAGATTTTACTAACTTTTCACAACATTTTTATTACCTGCGTCGCCAGCGGCAGAGCAGGTCTAGTAACCACTCGACTCCATCCGTCAGTCCGTCCATCAGTCCGTCCATCAGTCCGTCCGTCCATCAGTCCGTCCATCCATCCGTCAGTCCGTCCGAAACACTTTTTCCGTCAAAGTTTTCTTGGCTTCTATGAAAAGGAATGATTTTATATTTGGTCTGCTGCTTCATAATGATGAGTTGTATCGTGTAAGCAATTTTCAGATCTGCCGTGCAGCCACTTCCTGTTTGCCGATACTTTGAAATTTGACTGTACCCACTGAACATTGAAATTTTCCGTCAAGATTTTCTCGGCTTCTATGCAAGGGATTGATTTTATATTTGGTCTGCTGCTTCATAATGATGAGTTGTATCGTGTAAGTAATTTTCAGATCTGCCGTGCAGCCATTTCCTGTTGGCCGATACTGTGAAATTTTACTGTACCCACTGAACATTGAAATTTTTCGTCAAACTTTTCTCGGCTTCTATGCAAGGGATTGATTTTATATTTCATCAGGAGCCTGATAGTGATCAGTTGTATCGTGCATGCAATTTTCAGATCTGCCATGCAGCCACTTCCTGTTTGCCGATTCAGTTGCATGCAGCGACGCAGGTCCAGACCCGGTATTGGTCTTTTTACTAATTTGTTCATTGCTTTACTTACATTATGGGGGTTGCTTTTATGGAAATGAGTAAATAGTTGTACTAAGGTGTAGCTGAGGTAAAGAGGTGAGCAATCTTAACATGCAGCATGCTAAATTATTTTTGTGATTTGAAAAAAGAGTATTTTTCAAAGATCCCAACAGGGGAGCCTTAGTATAACAGGATTGTGTTCATAAATAATTGTTTTACTACTATTTATGGGAGAGTGCCTTCCCTGTGGTAAGCCTGAGATGTGAAGCAGTGCTTGTTTAGCGGTAAACAAGGTCTGTTTTACTGGTAAAATTGGACCCTTGACCAGTAACCAATGTCTTGGTTGGAAGTCTCTAAAATGGGCAACATGGGTATTAGTATGAACGATTGGATGGTCTTGACTTTATATTCATGTTGTGGTCACGATTAACCATTGTGCAGAAATATGTGACCTTAAACACCAATAAATAAATAACTGGAGAGTGCCTAATGGTAGTCTCATTAAATTGAAATAAAAATTTTTTGAAACATTTTTTTTTTCTGCTAATAAGCAATGCCCAAACAACAAGCTAATGTACATGTATAAACAACAAGCTAATGTACATGTATACTGCATAAAGGAATTAGATAACACAATTGGCTAATCACAGTAAAATGGTGATTTCAATTGAGAAGTTATTGGGAAAATGATTATCCCAATTGCCTCCTCTTACATGCACATGCAGTAAGTACAATTGACACAGTAGACTACCTCCTGAAATCATAATGATAATAGTAAAAAGTCAACATGGCCTCGACTATTTGAAAGCTATCAACATAGTAGCACACAAGAAACTTGTATACAAACTACTGTATGTGGAGAGTGAATTACCATTAAAACACTTGTGGAGTGATGTTTCCACCCAGACAATAACTGTCAGTTCCTGTGTTAATGCATGAAAAGGACAAGCACAGTTTTTTGCTCATCGTTCTAATGCCTTTTCCTAGACAAGGATTTTTTGTCTGAGTGGAGACACCACCCCATGAGTGATTTAGTAACAATCCACTCTCCATGTACTGTAGATCAGTACCAGTATGAAATCAGAGGAACAACCCCCACTTGGCTATCTAACTTACTCACCAAAAAGAAAATAAAAGTATGCTTGAGAACGAAGACTCTACAGAAGTAATGGTTAACTCGGGAGTACCCCAAGGCACAGTCCTTGCTGCTATCTTATTCCTGTGCCACTTAAACGACCTTCCAGAAGCAGCCAAATCTCAAGTCAGACTCTTTGCTGATGTCTGCCTCCTCTATCGATAAATAAATAACTACAGCAACCACAACATACTCCAACAAGACCTCCAAAACCACGAAACATACATATGTAGACAAATAACTGGGGTATGAACTCAACTTCAAAAGGTGTTTCATCCCAAGTATCAAGAAAAAGTCTTTGAAATTCTACTTGCTCAATGGCCATACTGTGGACCAAGTACCGACTAATCCATACTTTGGCGTCTACGTATCAGAGGATCTCCAATGTCAATATCAGATAAAAACATCACAAAAAAGATAAATTCAACATTGGGTTTCAAGGAAAGAAAGAAAAGTCAAAAAATGAGTCACTGTTGAATGGGTTGAGTTCATATAAAAAATGAAGCTCCAGTGGAGACCCACAGAAGTGGGGCAGTGCTTAAATGTGTAAACAAGTTCTGCTTTACTGGTAAAATAGGTTCCAAAACTAATGTCTGGGTGGTAGTCCTCTAAATTGGACAGCATACATGAAGGAATAAATGATTGGGTACTTGACTTAATACCTATGATACAGATAAAAATGCTGAAAGTGGTCCTAGACACCAATAAATAAACATAAGGAAATATACATGTACATCCTAAACTATTCTATGCCTTTTCAGAATATATTAGTCTCTCTTAACCTTTGAACCTGTGAGCCTGCTTTTTCGGCCTAGGAACAAGATATGTCACAGTTTCATTAAGTAGAATGGCTGCTAAGTCAGTGTGTGGGGAAGACCAATCAATATTTACAATGTGCAGCCTCAAGGCTGCACATTCAAAATATGATTTGATCTACCCCTAAATAATACTGCCATTGAACAGACATGGCAGATACCACTAGGGTTCAAAGGGTTAATAACCAGTAATAGTAATATTAGAGCCTGAATCCAAACACTCTATAACTGTACAGAAGATAAAAAAAAGAGTGACTAAAATCAACCTCCCAAGTAGTTCAGGAGGGCACATAATGATCAGTCTTTGCACCCAAAATTGCTACCAGATTTTCACTTATGTGGAAGAAAAATTATCCACAACAGGTTTTGATCCCCACCAGGGGTAACTGGATTGTGTTCTTGGGCAAAGCACTTAACCCCGATTGTCCACATGGGGCCATGGTGGTACCGTGTACTGAGGTGTACTGCATATCGATAGTGCACTTGTCTTCAACCAATGCTGACCTTGTTGTGTGGAGGTAGTATGTTTGAGAGTTAACCAATGCTAACCCCACAAGCAGGATTAGCATTGGTTGAAGACAAGTGCATCATAGACGTGCAGTACACCTTAGTACACAACACAACCGTGCCCCCACGTGGGCAATGATTGTGAAGTGTCTTTGCCAACGCATTTGTCACACGTGGGATTCAAACCGAGGACCTCTCGGCTTGCAGTCTACACCTCTACCTACTGAGCTAACGCACCCCTCCGCAGTGCACATACATGTACGTGTACAAAAGATTGTGTTTGACATTTCCTCACCGCAGCTCGGTGGTTCTCTCTGGGTACTCCAGCTTCCTCCACCCGTAAAACTGTCGTGGTCATGATTAGCCATTGTGCAGAAATATGTGACCTTAAACACCAGTAAATAAATAAATGTGCACTGCGGATTTGAGTTTTTGTCAGTACTCTGTCTTTATGAACACTGCACAGGATGTCAAAGAAATATCGGGCTTTAGAACTCTTCAGAAATCTTTGATGCAATGCTGCCAAGGTGAAATGTGTAGCAAACAATTCCAATTTAAGCTTGTAGTTTTCCCATATTATTGTTTATGTTTGTTTATTGTGGTTTAACAACACTTTCAACAGCCAGGGTCATACGGTGTCGTGCAGGGACAATCGAGATTACATGTACATGTAAGTGTCTTGTCCAAAGACACACCACAGTCACCGCTAGTCAGGATCGAACTGTCGACCTTTCAGTTTACAATCCAATGCTCTAACCACTGAGCCACTGCACTCCGTCACTGGGTACATTCTGTAACTTAACAGAATTTTTATACTGTTTTGTGAGCCCAGAACTGACGAGTAATTAATTTTGGGACCTTCATCTTATACATCATACTTTTTACCAAGGGAATGCCAATCATTATCAATACAATGGAACCCTGTTAATTGAATATCCACTTTGTCAATGAAAATTATTCAATTAAAAGCGGTACAGAGCTTATATTTCATCTAAATTTGGAAGAATCCATTTGGATTCTCGCGAAAATAGTTTGCAAGAATCCATACCTGCTATGAGTGTCCCAGGCTCTCATGAGGCCGCCATGCTCGCTGGTTTTGTTGCGCGAAACTTTGCATGAATCGCTTCTAAGATTCTCGTTGAAATATAAGTCTGGGGTATTCAGTTAACAGGCATTTGGTCACTTTCTTTTTTTTAAGAGATAAACTGAGCATTTATTCTACCATTTCTTCTTTAACAGAGCTCATGGAGCTCTGTCAAGAAGGTATAATTGATTAAATTTCTGTATTGGATGTGCTGAGGCCCAGTTTGTTGACAAATATTACAAGATTTTTTATCCAATTAACAGGGGTTTGCTGTGTAATGTACATTCAATTAACAGGTCAAATTTGTACTGAAGGTATGGTAAATGGTTTTGTGTTTTGAAGTCACATTCATTTGACAGGTATATTCAAAGAGATACATGTTTTCAATTAAGTGGGCCTCACTGTGTTGCACATAACTGGCTTACAAGTTTCTGAACCAGTTATGTGGCTAAATGTTTCAGCACTAGATGAGCAACCTAGACGTACCTTGTGCCTCAATTCATTTCAGCTCACCTGTGTGAAGCTCAGGGGAGCTTTAGTGATCACTTTCCACCCATCGTTCGTCGTCCGTGAACGTTGCATCGTTGACTTCTCATAAACTACTGATTGAACCAAATTTGATATGCATGTTCCTCATCATATGTCAATTCTCGTTTATTCAAATGAAGTTGTCACATCCATGGGGCCCCCACAAGGGTTATAACTCTATTAGTACCCCAAAAATTTGTTTAAAATCTATTTCTTCAGAAACACCAAGCAGAATTCTTTTGATATTTGGTATACATCATACTTAGGAGGGTCAGAATCAAGATGGTTGAAATCGAGATCCTGGGTATATATTATTGCTCCCTGAGGGGGCCCAAATTTTAACTTAGTACAATGTGAGAAAATTACTTTAAGAATCTTCTTCTTCAGATCCACAGTCAGAATCTCTTGATATTTGATATATAGCATCCTTATGGATGTTACATACATTGTTCAAATAAAGAAACTGGATTAATATTTAGGCTCCTTTTAGGAGCCTAAATTTTAACTTTTGGTAATATGAGGAATATTCTTTAAAAATTTTCTTCAGATCCACATGTCAGATATTTGGTATGTAGCATCCTGAGGGGGCAGATTCAGATTTGTTCAAATCAAATCTCTGTGTTCATACTTGGGCTACTTATGCAGGCCCAAATTTTAACTTAGTACAGTATGAGGAACATTCTTTAAAAATTGTCTTATTCATATACAGTAGTCAGAATCTAATGATATTTGGTATTCAGCATCTTTTCCTCTTCTTTTTCTAAGGGGGGAGGGGGGGGGGGGGGTGGAGGGGAGGGGGGGGGCATGTTTGAACTCTTCTCACTGTAGTTTTAATTAGATTCAAGATGCTAGATATGACCTTAAATCCCCTTTTAACAATTTTTCTCAGGTGAGCAATTAACACTCCTTGTGGTCTCATGTTAGAGTTTATAAGTTATACACTAATCATAGCTGTGATGTGATACACATCATGCACTGTTGGAAAGAGCTGAGAGAAAGGCACTGTCCAATAAATTGGAACCAAGCATCTCCGTATGAATAAATTTTAGCCTGAGAAATGTACATGTACAGTGCTGTGATTATTTAAAATGAACAGAGAATTTTGATCTGATCGTGACAAGGTTGCTATCCGGGACCAATCCTATAAAACATTTACAATTATGTTTTCTAGAATTGTACATGTGTATTTTCTACTTATTAATACATAGTATAGTTTAACTGACTAAAATGAATCATTAGCATTTTAAAAGATATGGCAATTTGCCAACTGGTTCATTTCAACCGATTTAAATTTGTAATTAGAAAATACAATTCTAGAAAATACAATTGTAAAAGTTTTATAGCACTGGACCCTGGTCTAAATTCACTGTCTGCATATCTCACAGCATCACTAAAGAATCTCATCTCTCAAAAAAGAAATGCAAGAACATTGAATCTGAGAGACATGTACTATTTTCATTTGTATTTTTGTTGATGCTGTATTGACATGGGAACCCTGAGAAGTGAAGCAGTGCTTCTTTACTGTTGTAAACAAGCTCTGTTTTACTGGTAAAATAGGACCTGGTCACCAATGCCTGGGGTGGAAGTCCTCTAAAATGAGCAACATGGGTATAAATGATTGGTTGGACTTGATATTCATGATGTTGTCACAATTAGACATATGCAGAAATATGTGACCTTAAACACCAATAAATAAATAAATTGTTGTTGCAATCTTGATACTGCAGTATTTTATATGAGAAAAGTCAACCCACTGGTGAAAGTGCGTAAAAAAACTGCTTTTGTCATCACAGCGCTGTATCTAGTACATAACCAGGGCTTATATTTCGTCGAGAATCTGAGAATCGATTCACACAAAGATTATTGCAACAAAACCAGAGAGAATCCATGTAGATTCTCAATGCACCTCTGCTAGGATTTGTGTGAAAAGAATTGAGTCAATTTTACCCTTTATCTAATATAATGGCAGCAAATTAACCAGTAAAGGTTAACATGACCTAAAATGTCCTGACACTTTGTCAATAAAATTGTACAAATGTGAGCCGATTCCAATGACATCTATATTTGTAAGGTTTTATTGGTAAATACTGTTTATTTTTTTTTTTGTAAATTATCAAATTCAGTTTATATTTTAAAAACTAAAAACTGAGTTGGGTAAAGGGTTTATATGTGTTATCAGTACACAACTGGGGTTCAACTGTGGTGGCCTCATGAACCACCTGGGATACTGGGACACTCATAGGTGGTATGGATTCTTGAAACCATTTTCATGAGAATCCAGATGCATTCTCCCAAATTTAGATGAAATATAATGAAAGTTGACCCACTGGTGAAAGTGCATTGCAGTTGAATTGCAAAAAAAACTGTGTTTGTCATCACAGTACTGTATCTAGTTAATAACCATTGAATGGTACACTTCATTGTAGACAGCACTGTACAAGTTCATTTCAAATAAAAAAATGCTTCTAAAAGTGTATAGAAATACCTTTATTAATACAGGTAATTTAACTGATTGTAAACTGAAATTATTTAAATCATTCATTGAGTATTTACATAAAGAACATGCAGACAGGAACCAGGGCCATAAATTACAAATGGGTGGTTAAGTATCCTGTGCAGTTCAGTATACTGTCCTTTAGTCTTTTCTAAAATGGTTTGATTTCATTACATGTACATGTAGCACTGCTAATCTAATAATGTGCATGTTTAGGAGCACATGTGTATTTTATTAGATACAAGGCATGCAGTGATGTGACATACAGGGTAAGTTCTCTCATGTTGATCTGTTTTAGTGCATTTTCAGTGCAGGGAAAGTGTATTGCCAGTAAAACCAATATTTAAAGAGTGAAATTTTTCGTCCAGTTAATTAATCTTCTGCACTTTGCTTGTCAAAATTGCAAAGTTTTTGGCAGCAAATATTTCCCACAGTGGTGTAGCTACAGGGAGGGGCATGGAGGGGCCTTGGTGCCCCAAAAATTTCCCCTCCCCCCCCACCCCTCACCCACCCCAAATATTGCCTATTGCAAGTTTCAAATAACATGGAGCCCCAAAATGGTCGCCAACATAGGGGATAAACATGCTGCAGATTCGCTTTTAGAGCACTAACTTTTAAAATTTTCTCAGGGCTAGTCCTAACTAGAACCCTCTGGCCATTGTCCCCTCTGGTCATTACCCCCTCTGGTCATTCCCCCCCCCCCCCCCCAGTGGGAAGAGGGCAGCAATGACCAGAGGATACTAATTTTCTACAGTTGCGATAGATTGCATTATGCATGATCCCCACCCACCCCAACCCCCACCCCACCCCCTGTCTGTGACCCAGTATGCAAAATGCTGATTTCCTCTATTCTATAATGTTTGATACGGCAAAATTAAGCAGACAGATATTTTTTTTAAAAGGTTTGCAGCCCAATCATGCTCCAGTCAAAATTCTCTGTTTTCTGTTACTGTGATCACAAAAGCTGATTTTTGACTGAATTGGGTCGATAATCATGATTCATGCAAAATTATCTGGCCGCCTTCTTCGCCACAACACTGCAGAAACTCACTCGTCGAAAAAGAAATGCAACAACATTCAATACCATGTGCTAAATTTGTTCATTTTTCTTTCTTCAGACTCAAATTCACAATATTTTACATGTAAGGATGAAATATCGCCTCACTCATGAAAGAGTGTTATGACCATATTGCAATCTGATCACATATTACATTACTATTTATACATGTACATACAGTACAAAATTCACAATATTTTACATACAGTATGTGTAGAGTGTATTATCACCAAATCACCTGCAGAGTGGACATTCCACTCAAGCAATAATTGCAGATTTGTTACAAAGGGATAACAAGTACAAGAAAAGTTCCAGCCAATGGACCTCCGGGTTGAACCCAGAGGTCCATTGGCTGAAACATTTCTTGGGTTTTTTTGTCCGTATGGACAGAATTTGAAAGTTATAGTTTGGGTGATAACTCCACTCTGCGGGTGATTTTGTTACAATCCACTCTCCACGTTCTGTACATTTATGGATGAATGAGTATTGTGACCATTTTGTAATCTGATCGAGAAAAAAAACACTTTTGCAATCACATATTGCTGTAGTTTTGCAATCAGTTTTATACGTACATGTACAATACAGTGACTAGAGATGGGTGGTATTGGAATTTTAAGTTAGGTTTTGATATTTTTAAGGAGATATGCCGCAGTATCGGTTCAGTACTAGGTATCTGACTTGACCGAGATTTGCTGATAGAGCCAAAGGGAAATTCACACCAGGAAATTCAGAATAAGTTTTTTTTGTTTTCATTCTACCACAGCACCACAATGTCACTCCCAATAAGCTCAACATTGGCATTCTTTCGCCAACACAAATCCTATGTACAGTAATATTTTTACTTGTCCTTAACATGCCATCATTAGGGGGTCTTGTTGACAATAGCAAATCAACTAGGCATTGATTTCTAGTCAAGCCTTGGCTAGGAATCACTGCTAAGCATCTGGACATATACAGGTTGAATTGTACTCTAGTGGGAATTCAGGACAATTTCCCAGGCCCTTAACTCTTTGCATGCTGCTGGTGATATTACTGCCCAGCACAGGGTTTTCCTTGTCACTGATATAAGTATAATTTGGGCATATTTAAACATATTTTCCCCTGTAAATTGAATTGATTTTTTCACCAATGATTTCTTGTTATTTTTAGATTAATTTTTCATAAACTCCAGTCAGTAGAGCAGCCATGACTAGATTTGATGAAAAAATATCTTGAAAATACTAAGCGGGTTAAGAGTTAAGGGTTATCAGAACTGAAAAGAAAATCAGTCAGTTTTTTTTGATGAAAATGAACACTTCCACTGCTAGCAAGCCTCAACAAGGTCTTATAAATAGCTAATGTAAAAATGTTAGAAAACACAGATGGTTTTGGCATTCAGTGGTTGGTACGGTTCATCATTTTTTTGGTATCTCCATGATATCGGTACCTATTTGGTTTTTCGGTATATTGCCCATCTGTAATTGACCACCAAAGCAGCCTTTTCCACGGTTAGATTTCAATCCGATCATCACATACTTAACCAGTGAGTCTAGATTTCATAAATAAAATACTGCAAAATGAACCTGCATCAAAAAGGAGGAAACAGAAATAGTAACACAGACTTAATGTTCTCATTTTCTTTTTCAGCAGGTGAGATTCTGTTGTGTTGCCCACAGATAAAAAAAAGCAGAGTACTTTGACTTGAACACAACGCCTTCACGATCTGATCATAATGCTGTGCCTGTCTTTGTGTCCACAGTACTGACTACGGGTACACCCTTATATAAATGAGTTTCCCCATGGGAACCCCGAGAAGTGAAGCAGTGATTGTTTACTGTGGTAAACAAGCTCTGTTTTACTGCTAAAATAGCACCCAGTCTCCAATGCTTGGGGTGGAAGTCCTCTAAAATGGGCAACATGGGTATAAACGATTGGCTGGACTTGACTTTATCTCCATGTTGTGGTCATGATTAACTATTGTGCAAAAGTATGTGATCTTAAACACCAATAAATAAATGTATATGTAAATGAGTTAACCCTTTACACAGCGTAATTACCAAAACCGTCTAGCACTATTCACAAAATGCACCATTCAGTTTTTATTACTTTTTCATTTTTTGCATAAAAAAAAATAGCTTTTGACCTCTCATTGGAATGAGTTCAAGGAGCTCATTCCAATGAGGAGTCATAAGCTATTTTTTTATACACTGATCATAGCTGTGATGCGATACACATCATACACTTTTGGAGAGAGCTGAGAGAAAGGCACTGTCCAAGAAATTGGAACCGAGCATCTCGGTACACCCTTATGTAAATGAGTTCCCCCATGGGAACCCCAAGAAGTGAAGCAGTGATTGTTTACTGTGCTTTCCAAGCTATGTTTTACTCGTAAAATAGGACCCAGTCACCAATGCTTGGGGTGGAAGTCCTCTAAAATGGGCAACATGGTTATAAACGATTGGCTGGACTTGACTTTATCTCCATGTTGTGGTCACGATTAACTATTGTGCAGAAGTATGTGACCTTAAACACCAATAAATAAATAAATATATATGTAAATGAGTTAACCCTTTACCCAACATAATTACCAAAACAGTCTAGCACTATTCACAAAATGCACCATTCAGTTTTTATTACTTTTTCATTTTTTGCATAAAAAAATAGCTTTTGACCTCTCATTGGAACGAGCTCAAGGTGCTCATTCCAATGAGGGGTTATAAGCTATTTTTTATACACTGATCATAAGCGGTGATGTGATACACATCATACACTTTTGGAGAGAGCTGAGAGAAAGGCACTGTCCAAGAAATTGGAACCAAGCATCTCCATATGAATAAACTTTAGCCTATGAAATGTACATGTACAGTGCTGTGTTTATTTAAAATGGACAGAGAATGTTGATCTGATCAGGATTGTGATCTGGGACCAATACTATAAAACATTTACAATTGTATTTTCTAGAATTGTACATGTATATTTTCTACCTATTAATACATAGTATAGTTTAACTGACTAAAATGAATCAATAGCATTTTAAAAGATATGGCAATTTGCCAACTGGTTCATTTCAACCCATTTAAATTTGTAATTAGAAAATTCAATTCTAGAAAATACAATTGTAAAAGTTTTATAATACTGGGCCCTGGTCTAAATTCACTGTCTGCACATCTCGCAGCATCACTATAGAATCTCATCTCTCAAAAAAGAAATACAAGAACATTGAATCTCAGAGACATGTACATTTACTATTTTCATTTGTTTTTTGTTGATGTATCGATGTGGGAACTCTTGAGAAGTGAAGCAGTGCTTCTTTACTGTTGTAAACAAGCTCTGTTTTACTGGTAAAATAGGACCCGGACACCAATGCCTGGGGTGGAATTCCTTTAAAATGAGCAACATGGGTATAAACGATTGGCTGGACTTGATATTCATGATGTTGTCATGATTAGACATATGCAGAAATATGTGACCTTAAACACTAATAAATAAATTGTTGCAGTCTTGATACCGCAGTGTTTTATATGAGAAATGTCAATCCACTGGTGAAAGTGCGTAAAAAAGTCATAAGCTATTTTTTTTATGCAAAAAATTAAAAAAATTAGTTATTCAAGAATTTTGTTTGTAAGAGTAGACTTCCTTTCGTGTTAGGTAAAGGGTTAACAGTGTTTTTCAAACAAAATATTCGTATGTAGAAACTTAATTATTACCAAATATTTTCATTTTTCAGGATGGAATTGTACATATATTGTACAAAAAGAAATGAGACAAGATTATTTTGTTTGTTGTATGTATTTACGATAGCTTTAGCTGTGATAAAATGCCAGGCTGAAGTCATAACAGAGTCTTCAGCATTGTTGTCGACAGATGAAAGATCATTTTCAGCTCTGTTGAATCCAGAACAAACAAAACCGATTTCAACAGCAGTTTCACATTCAGAAGATAGGGCAGTTCCAATCTCATCTTCACACCATTCTGGTAACCTCAATACGCAAACACCTTCTGGAATTCCAAACAACAATCACCTCACTGATTCCTCATCCTCTTTTTCCACTCCAACATCTACACTTTCTACTGACACTTCAAAAAATGTTTCTCAGTCTAGTACTACTCAAATCAAAGATCCAGAGGCAGGAGCTGTTCATTCATCAGACACGGTGACAAATTGTCCTGCTGATACAGAGTGTAGAAATGACACTGCAGATAGTGAAGCTCTAGAAGATGACACATTTCATTGGACAGTTCCATGGATTGTTGGTGTCAGTTGTGGAGCTGCTTTAATTATTACAATAACAGGTATTTTCTTTTATTACATGTATTATAAGAACTTTAATTATATATCAGTATGGTGAGTTTCTAGTTCAGTGGTCCAAACGTAGTGGCTACCTCACCATGTTCAGATTCTGTCGATTCAGATGATAAGCAATTTCCCAATTCAGAATCGACCGGAACTTTAATAGTGAAAATAAGATATATTTATTGATAGCATGCCTTTCTAACCAACTGTCTTTGATAGAGCAATTACTTTTTCACATTATGACAGTCACGTCTAGACCGAATCAGATTTTCTTTATTGTGTATTGTGAGATGAACAATGTGACTGTTGTCTCTTGTTTTAAAAAATTGCCATCAATGTTAACAACTGGAATCATGTGATGAAACAATGCACCGGAATGTGCATAGACAAATACCGATGCTATTCGCCTCTTCGCAAGAATGCTGCTGAAAAGCATCTGTGAATTCGATATACATGATCAGGGGTCTCATTAAAAACTGTGTTTGAAAACATAAACAAATATGATGTCTTTACAAAGTTCAGTTCAGTTACTCCATGTCATACTCACACAATGCCCTAAATTGATCACAATTCAGGCTAACCTAAGCTGCACACATATAAATAAATACATCTACTTTAGTAATTGGGGCATAGAATTGACATATAGTTCCAATTTTCACTGCCAAAGTTCCCATTGATTCTGTACACAGAAATTGCTGATAATTTGAATAGACAGAATCTGAATGTAGTGGAGTAGCTGCTATGTCCGGATCGCTGAACTAGGTGAATTTCCTTCATAGACCATTTTTGCATTCCACCATCTTAACATCTTGGATATGAATTGCCCTTGGAAACCAGCTTTTTCAATAAACTTTGCACAGTGCAGGATTTTATTGTTGTCTCCCGCTTTTTGAAAAAAAACAGGAGATATTAAATTTGGGGTGCCCTTGCGTCCATCCATGTTTTTCGTTTCCAGACTCTAACTTTCCTTACAGTGACCGGATTTTGATGAAATTTTGGTAGTAAATCACTTTCGTCAGTTGTGAGTCCAGGTTTGAATGTGGGCATTTTCTGCACATATTTAATTAGGTTGCTGAAATTTGATTGGCTGACGGTTTCCAGACTCTATCTTTCCTTAAAATCAACCAATTGCGATGAAATTTCATATATGGATTACTTTTATCAATACCCAGGTCAAGTTCGAATGTGGGAAATTTTGTACCGAAAATCTGTCTGTCTGTCTGTCCATCTGCCCCGTGTGTCAATGCACATCGGACTAAAAGCCGTATTTATGAGCCGATCTTCACAAAACTTCTTGGGTAATTTTGTTATCATTGTGAGACCAGAATATGTGTTTTGGGGTTTGGTCCAAAATTCAAGATGGCCACCAGCGGCCATTCTGTTCTGAAATTGGGTGTAATCAGTTTTTTGTACAGATCTTCTACATGAAAGTTTGGATTTGAATAAATTTTTGTATGAATGTTTAGTAACATGCAATACATCACATATAATACGGGTTTTGTTCTCTTGCAAAATTTGTGTAAATTAGGGAAACTTTCATTTATTCAGTGCTACTACTAATACACAGCAAGTGCACACCTTCCGTGTTTTTTGTTTCCAGACTCAACTTTCCTTACAGTCAGTCGATGAAATTTGGTTAGTAGATCACTTTCATCAGTTGTGGGTCCAAGTTCGAACATGGGCATTTTCGGCGCATATTTAATTTGGTTGCTTAAATTTGATTGGCTGATGGTTTACAGACTCTAACTTTCCTTAGAGTCAACCAATTCCACTTGCAACTCAACTATATTCCACGGAATGCAATAATTCCCCTTGAAACTGCTGCCCAGCGGGAGACATGAATTCACTGAATTTGCTTGTTTCTCTTCAAATAATGATCAGCTATCCTGAACATGTGTGTGCACTGCACACATGTTTTGGACAGTTGATTGCCATTTAAAGCAAAACAATGAAATCTTTTCATCATACAAAATATTTCTTTTATCCTTAACGAACACATAGAGTTTGTAAGTTAATATTGGTGTATTTTGCAATGTTATCTTCCATTCTGTATCTAATTTTGAGCTACAGTACAGTAGCCATAGACAAGTTGTAATCTGTGCATGAGCAGTGATGTCCACGCATGTATTTACCAGGTAATAAAAATTATCAGCAAAATTTTAATTAATGAATCACTGGGTTGTACCCAGTGCTTCATTAATTAAATTTTTTATGATTATTCCAATAATTAGTGTTTGGACTCTAATATTATAGCGTCCGTTGACATATTGCCCATCCGTTGAAAGTGACCCGCCACAGTGACAGTACTGTACAAGTTACATCTCACAATATCAGCAGACCAACGAACGAACCCCCAACAAGGAGATTTCCCCTATTATTAAAACTGTGTTGACCAGCCATATTACTGTTCATTTTGGCATTCTGAATTTTATTTCTTCAGAAAAGGATCATTAACATCAGAAAAAATTTATTTAATAAAAGGGAAATGAGTAGTGTATCATCTACCAACACCTATCTGCTGTTCAACACATGTGAGTGCAATGTTTATAAACAAAGCTGGTTTACTCAGGCAATTTGCATCCCAGATGTTAAGATGGCAGAGTGATAAAATGGCATATAGTGGCAGGCCTTTAGGTTAATCAAATTATTGCACAATGGGGAATACAAAATCACTGTATTACAGGTTGGTAGGACAGAAAAGAGTTGGTATTTTTGCTTTCATGGTATCTATTTGTAATAACTTTTCTTTTTTCTTTTTGCTTAAGATATACATGTAGATTGTAGCATCTTCGTTGTGGGTTTTACTCATTCTTTAGCCTTGAGCTATGCATGACTGTCCTCTCAAAAAGGTTTCTCATTTTCCACATCACACAGCAATATCCCATTTAAATGTAAATTATGCATAAATTTTAATAGAAAACACCACAGATATATATAGATTAAATCTTAAGAAATGACAGATGGGGATGAAAATCCAGGATTTTTTTTATCATGCCTTAAATGCTGTTTTGTGTTTACAATTAAAACAGTTTTAGGCCACACAAAGTAGATCTTCTGTTTCTGAGGCCATTTTAGGTAAAATTACATGTGGGTGGCGTGTTTTTTATTTCATTTTTAGCTCAACTTGACAACGTCAAGTATGAGCTATTGGGATGGGTTAAGACCCGTCGTCTGTCCACAATTCCTTTAGCACCCTCTACATACCACAGTTTTCACAAAATCAGTTCCAAATTTCATAAGTGGCTTTGGGGCAATGTCTAGATGGGAGCTATTGATTTTTTTCTAATTTCGTTGGAAAACATGGCTGCTAGTGGCCATCTTGGACTTGGATATAAATTGTCCAACAATTCCTTTAGCACACACTACAGGTTGCAGCTCTCACCCAATCTTTTTCAAATTTCATATGTAGCTTTGGTGTGATGTCTAGACGGGAGCTACATGTATTGAATTTTTCTGAATTTTGTTGAAAAACCTGGCTGCCAGCAGCCATCTTGGATTTGGAGGTCTAGATGGGGGCTATCGATTTTTTTTCGAAGTTCGTTGAACAACATGGCCACCAGTGGCCATCTTGGGTTTGGCCTATAAATTGTCAGCAATTCCATTAGCACACCCTACAGGCTGCATCTCTCACCCAATCTTTTTCATATTTCATATGTAGCTTTAGTGTGACGTCCAGATGGGAGCTGTTGAACTTTTCTGAATTTTGTTGAAAAATATGGCTGCCACTGGCCATCTTGGATTTGGATATAAATTGTCCAACAATTCCTTTAGCACTCCCAACAGGCCACGGCTCTCACCCAATCAGTCCCAAATTTCATATGTGCCTTTGGGGTAATGTCTAGATGGGAGCTATCAAATGTTTCCAAATTTCATTGAAAAACATAGCTGCCAGTGGCCATCTTAGATTTAGCTTATAAATCGTCAACAATTCCATTAGCACACCCGACAGGCTGCATATCTCACCCGATCTTTTTCAAATATCATATGTAGCTTTGGTGATG
This sequence comes from Pictodentalium vernedei, assembly GCA_031216915.1. NCBI lineage: Eukaryota > Metazoa > Mollusca > Scaphopoda > Dentaliida > Dentaliidae > Pictodentalium > Pictodentalium vernedei. Next base: position 239,900,189 of record CM062291.1, read on the forward strand.
TCTAGATGGAAGTTATAAAATATTTCTGCATTTCGGAAAAACATGGCTATCACCAGCCATCTTGGATTTGCATTTGAATTGTCAACTATTATTAATGAACCGATAATCGGAATCAGCAATCAGAACTGGCTGATTATGGGGCATCGGCCGATTATGACAACCGGCAGTTAAAAACCGATAGTTTCTGGTTATTCTATATTTAAAACTGACTATTGAAAATCTTTTTGATATCTAGCCATTTCAATAAAGTTTCCCCATTAAAAAGGTGTGTAGTGTATAGCAGAAAATTTAGGGATTTGCAGAGCAGAGATATAATGGAATTTACCAACTGCAATTGGTACGAGTTCTCCACCATTTCCCGCTGATTGTTGAGTTCATGTAAACATTGGAGAAACACATCAAAGGTAACCTAGTTGACAAAAGAACATTGAATAATACATTCTGACATTCGTGTAAACCATGCGTCATACAACTTCACAACACACATTAACATCAAAATTATTATTCATTTAAGACACAAAGTATGTGTGCTCAGTATATTCCTGGTCAATACAGCCAAGTGTATTGTTTCCTCACACAAAACTGTATTAACACTATTTACCAGAATAAAACATAATCTTCATGAGAACAATATCGTGTGATTGTATCGTTAATAATGATCTTTTCCCCACACCCCAACCAAAGTGCAAATATTATTTTGGCTAATATTGCCCAGCACTAAATATGGATACTCTGAAAACTTATGTGGTATTAAGCTTTCGTAATTTATGATTTAACAACGAAATTCTGTAGTATAACAGGCACCAACAGATTTTCTTCTGTGTCCTATTTCAAACATCGGAATCGGCATAATCGGCAGAGAAATAATCGGTAATCGGTTGATAGCAAGTTTTGATAATTGGTTCATCAATATCAACTATTCCATTAGCACACCCTGCAGGCCGCATCTCTCACTCAATCTTTTTCAAATTTCATCTGTAGTTTTGGTGTGATGTCTAGATGGTAGCTGTCAAATGTTTCTGAATTTTGTTGAAAAACATTGCGGCATTGGCCATCTTGGATTTGGCATATAAATTGTCAACAATTCCATTAGCAGACCCTACAGGCCACTCCTCACACCTGATCTTTTTGAAATTTTATATATAACTTTGGTATGATGTCCAAATGGGAGTTATCAAATTTTTCTGCATTGCGTTGATAAAGATAGCTGCCACTGACCATCTTGGATTTGACATATAAATTGTCAGCATTTCCATTGTTACACCTAGCAGACCCCATCCTTTACCCAATTTATTTTCAGATTACATTTGTAGGTTTGGTGTAATGTCTTTTCTGTAGAAGCTGAGTGTGTGACTTGGCATTACTGGATCTTTCTGTTTAGGTCATTCCCTTCGTGGACAGGTTGAGCTGCAGTGTCATTGACACTTTCGTTTATTTTTGTAATTATTTCTTTGCCATCAAAAGTTCATGTTCTTGGTTTGTTTTAATCTATAGAATAGCATGAGTGGTGGCGTATTTTGTCCCTTGTGTGCAAGAAGGCTTTGCAATGCTGAAGCATTGCAAAGCTTGTTGCACTCAAGTGACGAATTTATCCATTTTATTAACTTGGGTAAAATATCAGACATAAACCATTTAATTTTTATTTTTTGTTTATAAAAAGAGAGCATGCGGCAGCCAAAAGAACCATGTGGGAGGGCATGAGAAACACATTTGAAAAAATTTTTAGGCTTTAAAATTCAGTTTTCTTAAGTGTTTTACCAGATAGTTATGATACATGTGTCTATTGTACATCAGGAGAAACATACATGTTGTAAAGTGGAACCCTAGTAATTGAATAGCCACCCACTTTGCCAATGAAAATTATTCAATTAACAGGAATATTTAATTAACAGGGATTTGGTTACTTTCCTGTATTCCAGAGAAAACTGAGCATTTATTCTATTATGTCCTGTTTGACAGAGCTCATGGCCCTCTGTCCAGTAAGATATAATAGAATAAATGCCTGTATTGGATGAGGTCAAATAAGTCTATAAACTAGGGGAATTTGGTGATTTTCAGGGTAATTTCTTGACAAATTTCAATTTTTTTTTATTAAATTAACAGGAGTTTACTCAACAACCTACATGCAGTTAACAGGTCAAATTTGTATTAAAGCCATAGTAAATGGTCTTCTGTTCAGAAGTTATATTCAATTAAGAGATATCCAGTTTCGTGAGCTTCACTGTTTTACTGTATCTTAACTTTGCTTTTGTGATACTCAGCTGGAAGTAGACTCTCAAAGAACTTTCCAAACATTTTGTTACATAACAACATACATTGTTTCACAACCAAAGTGGACTAAACTTCACACAGGTTTTAGAATTTCAAAAATGGCCCTCCACCCACTTTGTTCATTTACAGTGCAAATTCGACCTGTTAATTACATATGGGTAAAAGAGTAAACTCCTGTTAATTTAATAAATATTCAATTAATAGGAGTATTTAATTAACAGAGATTTGGTCACTGTATTCTGGAAATAAACTGAGCATTTATTCTATTATATCCTGTTTGACAGAGCTCATGGATATACTATTAAAAAAAAGTAGGGAAAAATAGGGGATATTTGATAATAATGTGATATATGAAGAAATATGTTTATATTTTCATCAAAAAGACATTTGATGCATTGCACTTTGACATCTGGTGAATGATTTCAGCGCTAGTTGGGTGTCATCTGACAAGCACAGATTCCATGCACTGAGCTGTAGAAGACATGGACAGTCAGTCAGAGAATTTACTAGGGCTGGGCGATATTTCGATATACCGGTAAATAACGGTATTGAAATCGGTATCGGTTAAATATCGTCTATTTTTTGGCAATACCAGTATATCGTCTGTAATGATATTGGTTTGGGTCACATGATAATAAAATTTCAACATGTGTTTTTTCGTAAAATCGCACAGAAAGTTGCTTTGAAAATACAGGAAGTTTATCTTTCCTTATTTCGTGAACAAATGATAAACAGCGAGAGATGATGAGAGTAACGTTCTGTCTCGTTTATTGTCACCGACATGCAAGCATTCATGGAGAAATTATGAAATAAAAATTTAATACTTGTTTGCTAAATTTGTTTGATTATTTTTAATTAGTGAATAATTAAAGTAGCACACATCACACAAATAGTTTGTTGTTACATGGACGCTGTAAAAACACGGTCACCTGCTGTTGGTCGCATTTGTTTGAACTGTAATCAGCAAGCCATACTTATCGCTTAATTCGTTGTCAGCAATCTGACACAATAATTTTCAAATCACACATATTCACAATTGCGAAATATGCAACAATTTTTGTCAAATATGACAGAGGTGTGATGCCATCACTGGGAGAAAACATTGTCGGCTGGTGATTGACACCTGCAGACTATCATGAAAGTGAAGGGTGATCACGTCTTGGAGGCGTGCTTAATATCAACAGACCGACTGGCCTGACATGTGACAGATGACATTTGACATTGTCATCTTAGGAAGTTCACTGCTGGAAGATAGGAGAAGGGGAGGAGCTACTACTGGTTCTTTGTGAAACCAGGCCCTTTGGAATTCCATCAACTGGATACCCGTTGTTTTGATAAAAAGTTTTGTTTGCCACTGTTTTCATGAAACCACACATACGCAATTAACACAATGTGACAATTGACTGGCTCAGTAATTAAACGCTTATCAGTCAAGAGAGGCTGGCCATGTTTTTACAGGAATTAAATTGACAAAGACTAATTTACTTGTATCCCAGATTCAGATGAAAGCCAGTAAACCCATCATAATTTTATGGCTTATTTTTGTATTAAACAATAGGTCCCATAACTTTGTAGACATGGGTTATTATGGTCTTCCATTCAAATCACTCATTTTTCCAGAGCAGTAAGTGATACTTCTATCTTTTGCTCCAAAAATATCTTTTTTATTCATGATATCCCTTGCATTTAATATGTGTTTCACACACTGGTGCACGATATACCGGTATATCGTGATATTTTTTCTGATATCGTTACCGGTATTCAGATTCCCATATCACCCAGCCCTAGAATTTACCACATTCAGTCCAAGACCTCAATACCTTGTAAATCCTTCTCGGTTCACGAGACAAGTGCGGATCCGATATGGCATACTCCTCACCAATTGTCCAATATCAGCTTGACTGATGTTATTCCATTCTTCCTGCAGTGCAGTGGCGAGTTCCTGGACATTGGTAGGGGGCTGTTGGAGTTGCTTTAGGCACCTGCCAAGCATATCCCAGACATGCTCGATTGGTGAAAGGTTTGGTTTTAGTGCTGGTCAAGGCAGTGTAGTGATGTTCTGCTCCTGGAGGAACACTGTATCAACATGGGCCGTGTGTGCTCTTGCATTGTCATCTTGGAAAATGAATTGACGGCTGTGACATCGTGCAAATGGCACCACATGAGCTGCTAACATGTCACGGTAGTACTGCCCTGTGACATTCCCTTGGATGACATGTAATGTTGTTCTGCTTGTCATGGTTATCCCTCCCCACACCATAACCGTTCCACCACCAAAACAATCGTGCTGCCTAACGGTTACGTCATGATATTTTTCGTTCCTCTGCCACCACGTTTTGCCTAAAGTGAAGTCGAAGTGAAGCTCGATTCATCAGAAAACATGACATTGCTCCACCAACGATTGTCCTTGCACTGTCGAGCTCCACACCAATTACACCTTGCTTCGATGTGACGTTTAGTCAAACGTGGAATTATACATGGTCATCAAATTCGAACTGTGTAGGCAATTTCCGATAGTCTGAACACTGACTCGCACATCTGTCACTTGGTGCAGCTGCTGTCCAATTTCTGAGGCACTTGGATGGTGGTTACGTAATGCTGTGGTTCGGACAAAACAATCCTGGTTAGCAATTGTTGCCCATTGGACGACCTGACAGACATCTATCATCAACATTGCCTGACTGATGGCAGTGTGACCACAACCTGCTAATCACCGATTGAGTAACATTGAGAATTTGAGCCACTGCAGTCTGTCTATTGCCAGCTTCCAACATGCCAACGGCACGTAAACATTTGTCATGTGTCAGTCTACGCATACCTCAAATGTTATGTGTCAACCAGAAACTATTGATGACGAGTTTATACCAAGAAAAGAACTATGAGACCTTCGAAAAAGCCTGTCTAGTACAAATGAATATTTTAAAACGTACCCCTCAGCCATTAACGTGGCGCTCATGCAAAAAACCTGCGCAAAGTTTTCGTGGGCTGGTGACATTCATGATCCACACTAAACTTGGTAACATATTGATGTGTCCAATCATGCGTATTCAGTACCATATTTTTACACTGTAAACCAATGACCTAGACTAGCTGGTGCTTAACACAAAGTTGTTAAGGACCAAATACAAATTGTGAACCCCCCAATCCCCCAAATTTGCTTGCAAAACCCAAAATTAAAAGTCCTATCTGGCCCTCCATACATTCACTCTCCGTGCATGCACAGACGGCCGGAAGTAACCGGAATTGGCACCAACATCATTCTTTGTTTGGCCCTAAAGTCATCAACAATGAAATGACATCTGTGCTTTAAAATCTCCTTTTTTGAGGATGCCAGACACAAGTCAATGCAAGAATTGGTGGATACAAGGCTGTTATTGGATGAAGGAAGTGTTAAACGGTGGTTTTGGACATTCAGGGCTGTAACTTTATAATATTTATAAAATTATTTTATGTTTCCCAATTTCGACATATACCTGACGTCATCATTTTTGAAAATGATTATTCCACTGTTTGTTAAGTATTCCTTCCCTATCCTTCCATGAACCCTTCCTGTTAAACTCTTAAGCTTATTGGCTATTTTTTATTGAAATTTTTTATTAAATTTCTTGGGAGTTTAACATTTATTACAGAATATTATTCTGTTTCTTCCCTGGGCTTACGTCATCACCCTAGGGGTGTTAGTCTGTTTAGTCTTGCATCTTCTATCCGATGTATCGTTTTTTCTTCGTATGAAGATCTAGCTTTGCATCTGATAGCATTTCAATTGGTTCTGACTTTGGGCCTTTTTGTGTGCCTGATGTCTTGTTTAGATTGATGTTGTTTACATTGCCAACATCCTCATATACAGATAGTTTTTTATATTCTATTATTGCAGTATACTGTAGGATACATGGATTATTATTCTGGTAGTGTAGCTCAAAAAATTTTGGATTTTGTCCACCCTTAGGCTCTGTTGGGATACCCTTGGGATCTTAATGTTCCCTTTGGGAATTTGGGCATTTTTTCAAAATTTTTTGTTTACAAAAAATATTTTGAATTTAATTATGATTGCTATTATTCATGTATCTCAGTTATATATATATATTGTTGTGGAGTTTGGAGGACTGATATCGACTTTAGTTGATACATTCCTGCAGACTCTTGTCATTCTTGTGTTGCACTGGGATGACTGATGTTAGAGTCGGGTGTCGCGGTACGTTGTTGGCGGTGAGGTTCTGAGGATCAGAGCCTCTCACTGCGTTTTAATTCATTCTGTCTGTTTCTGTTTCAGAGGAACATAAACATGGTGATGATATTCTGACACCTATCAATGTGTGCTACAGTCGTTGCGCTCTGTGAAACATATAAAGCTATCTGCAGTGCACATTATTGCAAGAGTTAGGGCCTTTTGTTAAAGGTTTTAATTTCTTGCAAGCAGCTAGCTCGACTGGTGAAGCGGTACTCCATCCGTGGGTGCGTGACGCCGGGTAAGTCCGTTGCAGTCTAAGAAGTGGATTGGGTAGAGCGAGCATTATAATATAAATAGCTCACCCAGTGACAACGGAAATAGGAAGGAAATAGAGAGGAAGTCAACAAGTTCTTGTACTCGGCGAGGTCTGATAGCCCGCGAGTGGTATAGGCCCCCCCCTCTCTAATCTAGCAACGTTTGGGGTCAGATGTTGTTTTGAAAAACTTGCACAAGCCGGAGCATATGTCCGCCCTCCACTTGGGACATTCTGTTTAGTCTGCAGCCGGGGTTGGCTTCAGTCAAGGCTTCCTCCACGACGTTTCTCAAGGCCGAAATGAAGTTTTCTGGTTGGAAACTTGCATGAGACGGAGCATATGTCTGCCTGCCGCTCGGGATGCTCCGTCTACTCTGCAGCCGGGGTCGGCTTCAGTCACGGCTCCCTCCACTACTTTATTTAAGCACACACAACCGTATCCTAGCTACCCAACTTCGGATATCCAGCCTGTTGCACGAAGAAGGAACCACTCTTTGTCCGTGAAGTCGGACCATCCGGTAGCTAGGGAGACGAGGCCTTGATCATCGGGATGTTCGGAGAAAGGATCCATTTCCGACACACTGTCCCAGGAGCAGCATGCGGCTAAGGAACGGAAGACTGCTGCTCCTCAGGCCTCAATGACAGACTTGTTGTCGCAGATTGCGCAGCTGATCGCAGCATCCCAGCAAGTGCAGATGCAGCCTCCCTCAGACTCAGAATCTGAGCTGCCAGACAGTGCTGGGTCGGTCCAGTTGTCCGTTCACGCAGATGCAATGGACAGAGATTCGCAACTGATTCTCTCGATGGTGAAAGGGATAAGGAAGAGGATTACCCTTCCCTTTCGGAACAGTACATGGTTGCGATGGCTTTCATTCATCAATACTACCCTGATTTTGTTCCGCCAAATCAGAATGCTGCGACGACAAGAGAGAAACCGCTGGCGTCATTAGGCACAGACTTTATCCGGACAAAGGAAGAAGTCCTTTCTTTTCCGGTTCAGTTTATGCAGCTGTCGCAGGCCTTCAGCCATATAGACGATGCTGTATTTATCCTCTTGAGTGCGAGGAAGAAGGCGGTTTCTTATCTTCATCTTTCGTTTACATACCGTTTTTTGGACCACATACATTTAAAAACGGTCAGGGAAGATGTTCAGAGAGTTCTGCATTTGGATGAGATGGCCGGGGATCTAGAGGTATCCTTACCTGTATCATTTACTTTTCGCTCAGACACAATTGAGACAGCAATTTCTTCAAATAGAGCGAATTTGGATGTTATGTCTTATGCAGATCACCTTACAAGAGCTATGGCACAACGTCTCAAGGGAAAGGAATTTGAGGATGCTCGTACCTCTCTAAGAGTTCTTTCCCGGGCAGTTATGTATACCATGTATAACTCCGCCCTAACAGTGGCTAATCTGGAGTTAATCAAACGTGATGCTGCCCTTTTGTTGTCATCACTGATAAGATGACAAGGTGAAAAGCTCTCTCCGAGTCGCTCCGGTTTCTAGACATTTTGTTTTCGATGACTAGCTTTCGTTAGTCTATGAACAGGCTACTAAGAAAGCGTCTAGTGCTCTGCTTTTGAAGGCTGCGTATCACTGACCCACTTCAGTAGACGAGTAAAGGAGGGCTTTCCAGACAAAAATCCTCAAAAGGAAACTCCTCACTAGGGTACAAGAAACCCTCTTATAATTACTCTGGAGGTTGTCAGTATAGCGACCCGGGAAAGGGGTGTAGATCCGATCGGGACTATAGGTCAGATGCCCCTAGGCCGCCGAGACAAGGTTTTTCGTGGGGAGGACGTGGTTCCTCCTCTAGTAAGCCTAGCAGGTCATACAGGTGATGGTTTAGACCTCTATTGCTGGCCAGTTGGCGGAAGGTTATCATGAAAAAAAAATGGATAATAATCACGGAAGATCGATGGGTGAGAAGTGTAGTCTCGGATGGCTTACGGCTATCATTCTGAGCAAAAAAACCCCTAACAAGTTGTCTGCTTTGGACAAATCTTCCATCAAATTTTTGCATAAGAGAGTTTCTCCTACCGGAGGTATAAGCTCTCTTATCAAAGGAAGCAATACAGGTCGTCAAGAATCAGGATTCTCAAGATTTTTACAGTCACCTGTTCCTCGTAACGAAGCCAGACGGCTCGTTCCGACCGGTAATAGACTTGAGCATGATAAGCTTATCATGGCTCCAAAAATGTATTCATGGAAATCATTCGGTCGGTAAAAATGAGTGTTCGAGTGATCAGCTATGCAGCAAGCATAGATCTAAGGATGCGTACTTTCATGTCCTGGTAGATCCAGCAATCTAAAAGTACCTGAGGTTCGCCGTACAAGTGAAGGTGTATCAGTTCAGAACAATATGCTTTGGTCTGAATCTGGCCCCCTGGGCGTTTCACTCAAACAATGAACTCGGTAATGTCTTACTTACGAGCTCATTCCTCTGTGGTAACGTCGGCTTACTTGGACGACCTTCTACAGGGATACGGCAACAGAATTATTCTTCAGAACGATGTTCAGAGTCTGCTTCTGTTACTCCGACATCTCGGTTTCATCATAAACGAGAAAAAGTCGGATCTAGCTCCATACAAGTCATCTATTCACTTGGGAATGAGCTTTGAGACTCGCAACAATCTGGTTCATCTGCCATTACCCAGAACAAATTTAGTCAGTTCTTATGCTTGCTTTTGTCTACACTCAGACGCATTAATAGTGAGGGAATTCATGCGACTGTTGGAGCTGTAACGAGCGACTGTGGATCTCATTCCGATGGGCCGCCTGCGCGCACGTCCCCTCCAGATGTTCTTTACTCAAAACTGGAGTGTAAAGACACTTTCGCTTGAACCAGTATTGTTTTAACAGACCTAGTAGTAAAACAAGGATTCAGATTTGGGCAGATATTCGTTGTTTAACTCAGGGAGTTTCGCTGCAACTGCCGGATCCGTTTTTCATGATTATGATGGATGCGAATCAGATGGGTTGGGTTTCGACCGTAAGTCCCACAGTCTTGAAGTGTCAGGGTCTTTGGGACCCTCGGGTTCCAGGAGAAAGACATAAACATCAAAGAGATGATATCAGTATAGCTAGCACTACAACATTGGTTTCTCATAATAACGGATGTCCATGTTCTAATTTGGTCGGACAACTCGACAGTAGTAGCGTACATCGGGAATCAGGGTGGCACCCATTCATTTCCGTATGCCAGCTAATGGAGAAGATTTTCCTATACGTCATGAATCATCATGTTCATCTTCTATCCATCATATACCGGGTTGTCTGAACATACTAGCAAACTCACTCTCTCAGAAAGGCCGCCTGTTGCTATTGGAGTGGACGCTCAACAAGCGAGTATTTGGGCAGATTTGATACCAGAGGGATCGCCCCATGATAGGTCTGTATGCGATGCACTGCAACATTCAGTTGCCGTCGTTCGTGTCGCCATGCCCATGCAGTAGACGCGCTGCCAATCTCATAGGGAGGAATGATAGGATATGCGTATCCTCCAATTCAGTTGATTCAGTAGATTATGTTTAAGATCAAGCAGTCTCATTGTGAACCCTACTAGTAGCACCTCTGTCATCACAGAAACCTAGGATCAGTCTTCTCAAGTGTCTGTTATGGGACGTTCCCTGGAAGCTTCCTCCACGAGAGGACCTTCTTTATCAGGGGAAGGTTTTGTTCTTCACGTCCTTCTCCACCCATAGTGGCGTGATGGAGTCGGTTAGACATGAGGGAACCATTGCGGTTCCTATATTATTTTATGACTAACAAAAGAACGATTAAGTAATGTGGGTGAGGAGGGTTCGACATGACTTCGAATCCCCCCACCGCCAATGTGTTTAGAGGCAATTACCGGGCAAGGCGTAGTTTTCTTCCCACAATCCTCGTATGAGTTTAAATACATACATGCATTTCATGACTTCTCGATTGGCGGCTGGGTCGTGTTTTATGGCGACCTCATGGGCACCTCCACTTTTTAGTTGGTTGGTTTCCTGTGATTGTTCCTCTATATGTCATATACGAGCGCATAATTCATCATAAATAAATTGCTAGTCTTTGGGTACCTCGGAGGCTGCATAGCCAGTTAACTGGTATTCAGATGATTACATGCTGGTTTTCAATGCTCACCCGCATAATAATCATTAATGTATTATTAGGCAGATGCATTATTGTATGTTATGGACCTTAGAAGTTAGAAATTATGAATTATTTCGGGGGCGGTCCGTGTCGAGTCTGTTAATCATACCTACTTTCATTTCTAGATCCAGGTTTCTATTAATGTCGATACTCAATTGAATACACCTTGTTTACACTCTCATATATTTGCACGTTTATAGAGTCATAGATATCGGATAGTACACGTCAGGGAGTGTTGTTACTGTAATTTAATGTACGCCTGAATGGGGTCGCCTGTGGGTTACCTCGGAAGTGTGTTTACTTTCCAGAGATCGTTCATTGTGGTTCTATTGGACATGTGCATGTTATATATTATATCTCCGGTTTTTAACCTATTTATGTATGCCGACTCCGGTGTATGTTATATAGCGGGTGATATTAAGTACCGGGATCGTCGCTATAGCCTTAGCTTCTGAAGTGGCATAAAGCACCATTTATTAATAATAATTAATGCCTGAGTGCCTGTTCGATGAATATTTATAGTGTCTTTTGGTGCCGCTTTTACTGATTCCAGAGCTCCCCTCTTTCTTTTTGAAGATTCCTCCAAAAGAAAAGGGGGGGGGGGGATTTTTTTACCTCTCCTCCGGCTTGATAGGTATGTAACTATGAGGGAGGGGGCGTGTTGGCTCAGTTGGTAGAGGTGCAGGCTGCAAGCCGAGAGGTCCTCTGTTCGAATCCCACCTGCGGCAACCACATTGTGTCCTTGGGCAAGACACTTCACCCCCATTGCCCACGTGGGGGCATGGTGACATTGTGTACTAAGGCATACTGCACGTCGATGGTGCGCCTGTCTTCAACCAATGCTAACCCTGCGTGTGTGAAGTTGGAATGTTAGGGAACTGACAGTTGCTCGCCATTGCTCGGTGGTTCTCTCCGGGTACTCCGGCTTCCTCCACCCGTAAAACTGTCACGGTCACGGTTAGCCATTGTGCAGAAATATGTGACCTTAAACACCAATAAATAAATATAAATAAATAACTATGAGGGAAGCTGTTTTGTCCGTAATTATATCCTGCATACAGCTGGAGTTTTATTGTATATGGCGTATGTTTGTGGGGGATTTTCTCTCATTCTCAAATATGTCATCCTAATTTTTGGGGCTTCGTCCGGGCTAGTCTTAAAAATTGGGAACTCGTTACATCCAGTTAGCATAGTTTTCCTGCTAAGTATATGGAATTACTTGAACTGGGCTCCTTTTGTATGATATGTCTTCTCTCTTACTGTATTGAGAGACATACATGTAATTCCTAATAATTTTAATTTCCTTTCACCTTGGATTACAGGATTGAAACTATGTTGATCTACTAATTCTGAAGTCCTAGGCCCTCGACCTTTTTCGATTCAGCTAGTCTGGGCCATTGGTTTACAGTGTAAAAATATTATAAATTTAAAGTAATTTTGTATATTTTTATACTTACCAATGGCCCAGTTGGAGATGGCCCTCCCATGAGTGGGCACTCATACCTCCCCGCTGAATTTTTATGTAGTACTCTCTTCTACAAACAATGATGTTGGCGCCAATTCCGGTCACTTCCTGACGTCTGCTCATGCGCAAAGAGTAAATGTATGTAGAGCCAGATAGGACTTTTAATTTTTGGGGTTTTTTTTTTTTTGCGAGCAAATTTTGGGGATTGGGGTGTTCAAAATTTGTGTTTGGCTCTTAATAACTTTGAGTAAAGTACCAGCTAGTCTGAGCCATTGGTAAGTATAAAAATATACAAATTACTTTAAATTTATAATTTTCTGAAAATATCAACATCTACTTTTTTTTTAATAATATATAATAGAATAAATGTCTCCAATGAGGCCAGTAGGTGAAAAAATTAGGGTAATTTGGCGATTGTCAGCATAATTTCTTTATGAATTTTAAGATTTTTAGCTCAGCTTGACAACATTAAGTATAAGCTATTGGGATGGGTTGCGATCGCCCATACATACGTTCCTCCTTCCATCCACAATTCCTTTAGCACACTCTACAGACTGCAGCTCTTATCCGATCAGTTCCAAATTTCATACATGTCTTTGGGGCAATGACTAGATGGGAGCTATTGTTTTTTTCCGAATTACATTGAAAAACATTGCTGCGAGCAGCCATCTTAGATTTGGCATATAAATTGTCAACAATTCCACTTGCACACCCTACAGGCCACATCTGGAACCCAATCAGTTTCAAATGTCATTTGTAGCTTTGGTGTGAGTAGAGATGGGAGCTATCAAATTTGTGTGAATTTCATTGAAAAACATGTCCTCCAGTGCCCAGTGGCCATCTTAGATTTGGCATATAAATTGTCAACAATTCCATTTGCACACCCTACAGGCCGCATCTGGAACCCGATCAATTTCAAATGTCACATGTATCTTTGGTGTGAGTCTAGATGGGAGCTATCAAATTTGTGTGAATTTCGTTGAAAAACATGGCCTCCAGTGGCCATCTTAGATTTGGCATATAAATTGTCAACAATTCCACTTGCACACCCTACAGGCCGCATCTGGAACACGATCAGTTTCAAATGTCATACGTATCTTTGGTGTGAGTCTAGATGGGAGCTATCAAATTTGTGTGAATTTCGTTGAAAAACATGGCCTCCAGTGCCCAGTGGCCATCTTAGATTTGGCATATAAATTGTCAACAATTCCATTGGCACACACCCTACAGGTCAAATCTCTCTCCAATTCTTTTTCAAATTTTATATGTAGATTGGGTGTGATGTCTAGATGGGAGCTATCAAATTTTCCTGAATTTCATTGAAAAACATGGCCGCCAGTAGCCATCTTGAATTTGGCACATAATTTGTCAACAATTCATTGGCACACTGTACAGGCCACATCTCGCACCTGATCAGTTCCAAATTTCATAGATGGCTTTGGGGTAATGTCTAGATTGAACTGTTTTGAATTTCGTTGAAAAACTTGGCCACCAGCAGCCATCTTAGATTTGGCATATAAATTGCCAACAATTTCATTGGCACACCTTACAGGCTGCATCTCTCAACCAATTGTTTTCAAATTTCATATATAGCTGTGGTGTGATGTTTGGATGGGAGCTATCAAATTTTTCGGAATTTTGTTGTAAAACATGGCCGGCAGCAGCCATCTTGGATTTGGCATATAAATTGTCAACAATTCTATTAGTACTCCCTACAAGCCATATATCTCACCCAATTTTTTGGAAATTTCATTTATAGCTTTGGTGTGATGTCCACATGGGAGCTATCAAATTTTTCTGAATTTTGTTCAACAACACGGCTCCCACCAGCCTTTTTGGATTTGGCATAGAAATTGTCAACAATTCCTTTAATACACAATACAGGTTGCATCCCTCACCTGATCTTTTTCATATGTAGCTTTTTTGTGGTGTCTTTTCTGTAGAAATTTGATTAAATGACTTAGCATTGCCTATAGGCACTATCCCATAAATTGTAACAAGGCAAATCCTAAGAGACTAAATAAGATCACTTCAAAGACAATATGAAGCACAGCCACTGAATTTGAAGACTTTAAGTTGTGGTACCTGCATTTGAGAATAGAGACCAAATATGGGCTTCCAGCACTCTACCAGTTAAAGGTATTCCGAAGTTGTCCCACATACCTGTGCTATCTCATATTTGCCTTAACACATGTGTCAGAAACTTTTAGTGAAGGACATGTCATTAAATAATTTTCTCTCATAGATGGGGGAATAGAGATCATTAGAATCACTTTCTCTCTCCAGGTTTTCACTCAAAACTGTTTTGGTGCTGAAGGTGAACATCCAACTCATACCAATTATAAGTTAGAAATCTGCATATCCTAAACAAATCCATGGTCACTCTGTGTAATGGCACAGAAACATTCAGGTCTCTATGCAGGGTAGCTGTGGGTCCTTGAAAACCTGGAATGTCCTTGAATTTGAAACACTATTTTCAAGGCCTTGAAAGTCCTTGAAAATGAGGTATATCAGTAAAAGGTCCTTGAATGTCCTTGAATTTGATCGCCGATTTATCACAAGCATAATAGCGGTCCGAAAAGGAACGAATAAATTTGTTGACAAGTCCAAACAAGTAGGTGTTATTAATAGTTATTAACTCTTAGCACTCGGTCGGCTCATGTTTATTAGTACAGAGGGGGGCTTCCCTGGTCGAATTATGTTTAACAACCAATGAAAACATTTCCACCAGAATCGTCATGAGTTTCCATATAAAGTAACGCACGTGTTCCAATACTTTGTCCGACAGGGGGACAAAACGTCCTAGTTCGACTTTGTTTGGAAAATGGTATCATCAATTGAAAATAATTTATCAACTTTCTATGACATTATTGAGGATTCTGATTCGGATAAGGACAGTTTTCCTGGATATTCTTTCATAAGAAATATCAATGAAGACTCGTCAGACGAATTCGAGTCGTGTGAAAGCAATTTGGAAGAAAATGTAAATGCCGGCGAATCAGCTGATCAATCAAGCACGTGTGTTCATGTTGACAAAACATTGAATTTGGGGGATTCGCTCCACCACCCCTGGTTAAAAACATTTGACGAGCCCACGGGAATTCAGTTTTCTGTGGATGGCAACGAGCGTGAGTTGGACATTTTCAGTAAATTTTTTTACAATGATTTTATTGAACTGTGCACTTCGCAAACAAATTTATATGCCAAACAATACTTTGAAAAAAAACCCAAACATGAAACCATTCGCACTTGCCCGATCTTGGGTGGATACAGATGCGACTGAAATGAGGGCTTTCATAGCAGATGAAACAGTTGCCACAGTGATGAAAACGTGTGCACCTGTTTGCTTGACAAACAATAAGTAGTAAATTTTACCTCGGTTCACAATTTGTGAACCGAGGTAAAATTGACTACTTTTTGTAAAGGGGGTATTGCCATTGGGACGTTTCGGCCTTAGGACGTTTCAGCCTCGAGACGGTCCTTGAATATCCTCGAATTTTCTTCAAAAAGGTCCTTGAAAGTCCTTGAATTTTGTTTTCAATATTCTGGGGGAACCCTGTCTATGGCATCTATGCTGCCAAAGACACCTTTTGCTGTATATGTATCAAGCTAATGGAAGCAAATTCTCACAGCAACATGCCTTCATTGCACTGATAGGTCATGTTTGACTTTCAAACGCACCAAGTCAGTTGTGACTTTTTCAGTGTTCTACATCCAAAAGCGCTCCAATGCAGGTCTCTTGGAACTAAATCAGTCTTTCAATTTGAGATGAGCTGAACTCTTGCGTGCCACTGCTCCTGTGATTTTTAGCTCAACTTGACAAAGTCAAGCTGAGCTATTGCCATCACTTCTCGTCCGTCGGCATACGTACGTACGTACGTTAGTACGTACGTACGTTAGTACGTACGTCCACAATTTCCTTTGGCACACCTCACAGGTCGCATTTATGATCAGATTTCATTGAAACTTGGTATGCTTGTTTGGGGTGACCTCTAGATGGGAGCTATCGATTTTCTTCAATTTCCGTCAAAAAATGTTGCCGCGGCCAACGTTCTTAGAACTTAGTTTAGTCAAACACAATATTTCCCTTTGGCACACCCTACAGGGCACATTTATAATTCGATTGCTTTGAAACCTGGTATGCTTATTTAGGGTGACCTCTAGATGGGAGCTATCGATTTTCTTCAATTTCTGGCAAAAAATGTTGCCACGGCCAACGTTCGTAGAACTTAGTTTAGTCAGACCTCAATATTTGTTTTTGGCACACCCTACAGGGCACATTTATGATCAGATTGCTTTGAAACCTGGTATGCTTGTTTGGGGAGACCTCTAGATGGGAGCTATCGATTTTCTTCAATTTCTGTCAAAAAATGTTGCCGCGGCCAACGTTCTTAGAACTTAGTCAGAAGACTCAATATTTCCCATTGGCACACCCTACAGGGTACATTTATGATCGGATTGCTTTCAAACCTGGCATGCTTGTTTGGGGTGACCTCTAGATGGGAGCTATCGATTTTCTTCAATTTCCGTCAAAAAATGTTGCCGCGGCCAATGTTCTTAGAACTTAGTTTAGTCAAACCACAGTATTTCCATTTGGCACATCCTACAGGGCACATTTATGATTTAATTGCTTTGAAACCTGGAATGCTTATTTAGGTTGACTTCTAGATGGGAGCTATTGATTTTCTTCAATATCCGGCAAAAAATGTTGCCACGGCCAACGTTCGTAGAACTTAGTTTAGTCAGACCTCAATATTTCGCTTTGGCACACCCTTCAGGGTACATTTATGATCGGATTGCTTTGAAACCTGGTATGCTTGTTTGGGGTGACCTCTAAATGGGAGCTATCGATTTTCTTCAATTTCCGGCAAAAAATGTTGCCACGGCCAACGTTCGTAGAACTTAGTTTAGTCAGACCTCAATATTTCCCTTTGGCACACTCTACAGGGTACATTTATGATCGGATTGCTTTGAAACTTGGTATGCTTGTTTGGGGTGACCTCTAAATGGGAGCTATCGATTTTCTTCAATTTCCAGCAAAAAATGTTGCCACGGCCAACGTTCGTAGAACTTAGTTTAGTCAGACCTCAATATTTCCCTTTGGCACACCCTACAGGGTACATTTATGATCGGATTGCTTTGAAACTTGGTATGCTTGTTTGGGGTGACCTCTAGATGGGAGCTATCGATTTTCTTCAATTTCTGTCAAAAAATGTTGCCGCGGCCAATGTTCTTAGAACTTAGTTTAGTCAAATCACAATATTTCCATTTGGCACATCCTACAGGGCACATTTATGATTTGATTGCTTTGAAACCTGGAATGCTTATTTAGGTTGAACTCTAGATGGGAGCTATCGATTTTCTTCAATTTCCGGCAAAAAATGTTGCCATGGCCAACGTTCGTAGAACTTAGTTTAGTCAGACCTCAATATTTCCCTTTGGCACACCCTACAGGGTACATTTATGATCGGATTGCTTTGAAACCTGGTATGCTTGTTTGGGGTGACCTCTAGATGGGAGCTATCGATTTTCTTCAATTTCCAGCAAAAAATGTTGCCACGGCCAACGTTCGTAGAACTTAGTTTAGTCAGACCTCAATATTTCCCTTTGGCACACCCTACAGGGTACATTTATGATCGGATTGCTTTGAAACTTGGTATGCTTGTTTGGGGTGACCTCTAGATGGGAGCTATCAATTTTCTTCAATTTCCGGCAAAAAATGTTGCCACGGCCAATGTTCTTAGAACTTAGTTTAGTCAAACCACAATATTTCCATTTGGCACATCCTACAGGGCACATTTATGATTTGATTGCTTTGAAACCTGGAATGCTTATTTAGGTTGACCTCTAGATGGGAGCTATCGATTTTCTTCAATTTCCGGCAAAAAATGTTGCCATGGCCAACGTTCGTAGAACTTAGTTTAGTCAGACCACAATATTTCCCTTTGGCACACCCTACATAGCACATTTATGATTTGATTGCTTTGAAACCTGGTATGCTTATTTAGGGTGACCTCTAGATGGGAGCTATCGATTTTCTTCAATTTCTGGCAAAAAATGTTGCCACGGCCAACGTTCGTAGAAACGAGTTTAGTCAGACCTCAATATTTCTTTTTGGCACACCCTACAGGGCACATTTATGATCAGATTGCTTTGAAACCTGGTATGCTTGTTTGGGGAGACCTCTAGATGGGAGCTATCGATTTTCTTCAATTTCTGTCCAAAAATGTTGCCGTGGCCAACGTTCTTAGAACTTAGTTTAGTCAGAAGACTCAATATTTCCCTTTGACACACCCTACAGGGTACATTTATGATCGGATTGCTTTCAAACCTGGCATGCTTGTTTGGGGTGACCTCTAGATGGGAGCTATCGATTTTCTTCAATTTCCGTCAAAAAATGTTGCCGCGGCCAATGTCCTTAGAACTTAGTTTAGTCAAACCACAATATCTCCATTTGGCACATCCTACAGGGCAGATTTATGATTTAATTGCTTTGAAACCTGGAATGCTTATTTAGGTTGACCTCTAGATGGGAGCTATTGATTTTCTTCAATATCCGGCAAAAAATGTTGCCACGGCCAACGTTCGTAGAACTTAGTTTAGTCAGACCTCAATATTTCCCTTTGGCACACCCTACAGGGTACATTTATGATTGGATTGCTTTGAAACCTGGTATGCTTGTTTGGGGTGACCTCTAAATGGGAGCTATCGATTTTCTTCAATTTCCGGCAAAAAATGTTGCCACGGCCAACGTTCGTAGAACTTAGTTTAGTCAAACCTCAATATTTCCCTTTGGCACAAACTACAGGGTACAATTATGATCGGATTGCTTTGAAACTTGGTATGCTTGTTTGGGGTGACCTCTAAATGGGAGCTATCGATTTTCTTCAATTTCCGGCAAAAAATGGTGCCACGGCCAACGTTCGTAGAACTTAGTTTAGTCAGACCTCAATATTTCCCTTTGGCACACCCTGCAGGGTACATTTATGATTGGATTGCTTTGAAACCTGGTATGCTTGTTTGGGGTGACCTCTAGATGGGAGCTATCGATTTTCTTCAATTTCCGGCAAAAAATGTTGCCACGGCCAATGTTCTTAGAACTTAGTTTAGTCAAACCACAATATTTCCATTTGGCACATCCTACAGGGCACATTTATGATTTGATTGCTTTGAAACCTGGAATGCTTATTTAGGTTGACCTCTAGATGGGAGCTATCGATTTTCTTCAATTTCCGGCAAAAAATGTTGCCATGGCCAACGTTCGTAGAACTTAGTTTAGTCAGACCTCAATATTTCCCTTTGGCACACCCTACAGGGTACATTTATGATCGGATTGCTTTGAAACCTGGTATGCTTATTTGGGGTGACCTCTAGATGGGAGCTATCGATTTTCTTCAATTTCCAGCAAAAAATGTTGCCACAGCCACCGTTCGTAGAACTTAGTTTAGTCAGACCTCAATATTTCGCTTTGGCACACCCTACAGGGTACATTTATGATCGCATTGCTTTGAAACTTGGTATGCTTGTTTGGGGTGACCTCTAGATGGGAGCTATCAATTTTCTTCAATTTCCGTCAAAAAATGTTGCCGCGGCCAGCGTTCTTAGAACTTAGTTTAGTCAAACCACAATATTTCCCTTTGGCACACCCTACATGGCACATTTATGATTTGATTGCTTTGAAACCTGGTATGCTTATTTAGGGTGACCTCTAGATGGGAGCTATCGATTTTCTTCAATTTCTGGCAAAAAATGTTGCCACGGCCAACGTTCGTAGAAACGAGTTTAGTCAGACCTCAATATTTCTTTTTGGCACACCCTACAGGGCACATTTATGATCAGATTGCTTTGAAACCTGGTATGCTTGTTTGGGGAGACCTCTAGATGGGAGCTATCGATTTTCTTCAATTTCTGTCAAAAAATGTTGCCGCGGCCAACGTTCTTAGAACTTTACAGGGTACATTTATGATCGGATTGCTTTGAAACTTGGTATGCTTGTTTGGGGTGACCTCTAGATGGGAGCTATCGATTTTCTTCAATTTCCGTCAAAAAATGCCGCGGCCAACGTTCTTAGAACTTAGTTTAGTCAGAAAACTCAATATTTCCCTTTGGCACACCCTGCAGGGCACATTTATGATCGTATTGCTTTGAAACCTGGCATGCTTGTTTGTGGTGACCTCTAGATGGGAGCTATCGATTTTCTTCAATTTCCATCAAAAAATGTTGCCGCAGCCAACATTCTTAGAACTTAGTTTAGTCAGACCACAATATTTCCCTTTGGCTCACCCTACAGGGCACATTTATGATTAGATTGCTTTGAAACCTGGTATGCTTATTTACGGTGACCTCTATATGGGAGCTATCGATTTTCTTCCATTTCCGTCAAAAAATGTTGCCACGGCCAACGTTCTTAGAATTTAGTCTAGTCAGACCACAATATTTCCCTTTTGTACACCCTACAGGTCACATTTATGATAGGATTGCTTTGAAACTTGGCATGCTTGTTTGGGGAGGCCTCTAGATGGGAGCTATCGATTTTCTTCGGTTTCTGTCAAAAAATGTTGCCACTGGCAAAAAAAATGACATTGGTACCAATGATCTTCAATTTTGCCGTTTCATTTATAACTTACCAAGTTCAAGTTTGTCAAGTTGAGCTACAGTGTCATTGACACTTTCATTACTTTTTGTGAGTGGAAAACAGTTACATGTAGCAAGCAATAAACTCTTACCTAACGAATCGAGTGCATACACTACTTAATGTCCAAATTGTGGAGTAGAAAAAAAATTTCAACAAAAACCTATCATGTGACTTCTGATTTGAATGAGCTCATTCCAGTGAGGGGTCACATGATATGGTTTTGTTGAATTTTTTATGAACTGGGTAAAAAAAATTAAAATAAAAATTTTAATATCATGTCTTTTCTGTAAAGAGTTAAAATCTCTTCCTGGGAAATAGTCCAAATAATAAACAAGTGCATGAAAATGTGAACAATACACCATGAATTATACTGGGACTCAATAATAGTGTGCTTCACTTCAAATGTAGCGAGCAGTATACAGCACTTCTCATTTTCAAAATCGAAAAACTGAACTGAATTCTTACAAATTGTTAACATAACTTTCTCACATCATCCAGGTTTTGAGTCAACCTATATGTAGAAAATTCAAACATTGTTCATTTTCAATCATTTTGCCATCTACGGTAATGATGACCTCAATATAGTTGCCATATATTGATAATGTTATTGATGAAAATTCAGTCCTGTGGATATTGCTAGGAAATGGAACAGTACTGTTTGAACAGGTCTTTAAACTCCCCTGCATAGGGATGGCAAATGCTATGGCCAAATAATATAATTGTGCCCAAATTATGCAGTGTTTAAAAATATTTTCTGTAGTTTTGGGTTATATATAATTTGGTAAAGTTTCCCCGATCACACAATTTTGTTTAGGGTATACACGCGTACATGTACGTGTTGAAACATAACACTGCAACCCATAAATAAGTTAAGCAAGTTGTGTTGGCTGTTCCGTGTACAATGTCAATGCAGATTACTTTTCTCTGAAGAACTACATGCGTATGAATGAACATGTACTCCAGGTACAGTACAAGGAGAATGGACTGTTACTAAATCACTTGTGGGGTGGTGTCTCCACTCAGACAAAAATTCCTTGTCTGGGAAGCATTAGAATAACGAGCAAAGTTTCAGCCAAGGGACCTCTGGGTTGAACCCGGATATCCCCTGGCTAAAACTGTGCTTGTCCTTTTCATGCATTATCACATGAACCAACTGTTATTGTCTGAGTGGAAACTTCACTCCATGAGTGTCTCATTGGTAATTCACTCTACAAGGGAGAGTGGTGGCTCAGTGGTAGACTATTGGACTTCTATGCTAGATGTCCCGAGTTCGATCTCCGTCCGGGACAACCCGCGTTGTGCCCTTGGGCAAGGAAATTTATCCAAGATGCCTACATGGGGGCACGATGACACTGTAAACTAAGCCGTACTGCACGTCGATGGTGCACATGTCTTCAACCGCTGTAACCCTGCTTGAGCAGAGCTTGAACAGAGTTAGAATGTTAAGGAGCTGACAGTTGCTCATCGATGCTCAGTGGTTCTCTCAGGGTACTCTTGCTTCCTCTACCTGTAAACCTGTCACGGTCACGATTAGCCATTGTGCATAAGTATGTGACCTTAAACACCAATAAATAAATAAATAAATAGCAGAGCTTGAACAGAGTTAGAATGTTAAGGAGCTGACAGTTGCTCATCGATGCTCAGTAGTTCTCTCAGGGTACTCTTGCTTCCTCTACCTGTAAACCTGTCACGGTCACGATTAGCCATTGTGCATAAGTATGTGACCTTAAACACCAATAAATAAATAAAATAAATAATTCACTCTACTTGTACTGTATGAGATATACATGTAATATATTCATATTTGTGGCATTTCTGGTTACCAGTAAACATGAATAGAGTGGTTTTGTAACAATCCACCCTCAATGTACTGTACATGTACATGTAAATAATACAATACAGAAATAATGAATTACATGTACTCACGAAATTAGAACACTGGCATGATTTTCAACCTGGTTTAAGGGGCATACAGGGTGATTTTTTAAGCTCATGTAACAAGCTTGGTCAATTTGGGCATTCAAAATAAAGAATGTATCAGAATAATTCATCCAGCAGCATGCATACAGAAAAATCAAGAAGTTTGATGTTTAGTTTCCAAGGATTTAATGACAATTGCTGTCCAGAGTGTTCTCGCATTCATCCTGCAAATTATCTACTCTCACCTTCCAAATAATAGTGATGTGACTCGTGTTAATTTTGAAAACAAATGTTGGCCATCACTATTATTTGGAAATTATTTATTTATTTATGTTGAAGGTCATATATTTCTGCACAAAGGCTGATCATAACCATGACAGTCTTATGGGTGGAGGAAGGTGGAGTACCCGGTGAGAACACCGAGCAACGGCAAGCAACTGTCAGCTCCCCAACATACCAACCACACAAGTAGGGTTAGCATTGGTTGAAGACAGGTGCACCATCGACTTGCAGTACACCTTAGTACACAATGCCACGGTGCCCCCATGTGGGCAATGGGGGTGAAGTGTCTTGCCCAAGGACACAAGGTGGTTGTTATTTGGAAATTGGACAGAGTGGAAATGCCATCACTATTATTAATTATACCCCCACTTGCAAAGAGAATGGGGGTATACTGGATTACATGCATCCATCTGTCCATCTGTCCATCTATATGTCCATCCATCTGTGCATCTATGCATTCATCCGTCCATCTGTGCTGATATCTCGGCAATGGGGGGATGGATTTCATGAATTTGGTATGATGGATCCGTGTGACTAGCCATTCCAGTACATGTTATAAAAAAGTTGCCTGCATATTTTTCACCAGAGTTACAGCCCTTACTTTGTCAATTTTTCATGATTTTTTGGTCATTTACTTTGTTGTTTTTAATTCATTTATGCTTCATCGTTCCATCACTGCAGTGGGGATATATTAGCCTTCAGCAATACGGTTAAAACTAGAAGTCCTGTCACGAATTGTGCGCTTATCTAGGCTTAATTGCGAGTATGAGTTGCACGCAGTTGCCATATCGAATGGCATCCAAAGCACGGCAGGTTCTCCTGGTTACTCATAGCAAACACGGGCAATGTTTCTACCAGTGGACCTCCGCGTTACCCGGAGGTCCATTGGCAGAAACATTGCTTGTGTACAGGCCATATTTACAGAATTTGATAGCCTTACTATGGTCATATCGCGTAGATTAACGCGCATATCGACGTGCTATTTGTGCGCATTTCAGGACAGGACTTTTAGTTTTAACTGTAGCTCTGTAAACATTGGACATCAATATTATTTGGCCATCACTATTATTCAGCAGGTGCAAGTTAATGAATGACATTCATAATCAAACAGTAAAGGTTTATCGGCCAGAGATTACTGAACTGTAGTTTGTTTGTAGGGGTTTAAGGTCACTTTCAGCATTTATTATACTGTATGGCTATTAGAGCTGGGTGGTAATGGAGTTTCAAGAATGGTTTCAGTATCGGTATTTTTAGAATGATTTACCCCATTGTCGATACTACTCAATGTCAACAACATACATGTTCACAAACCAATACTAATAGTGAATCGTATTATTGGTACTCTGCCTACCACTAGGTCACTGTTTACAACATACAAAGCCACAGAATTGTCAATATGTTGGAAGTAACATGGTCACTCCACAGGGCATTTTATGTGACAAAAAAGCTGAGTGAAAATACCCCTTGGGTATTTTCTCTCAGGTTTTTTGTTATGTCAAATGACCACTGGTGATTGTATTTAGAAATACATAGACTTGGGCTTTTATTGTTTGGAATTTTGCATACTGATAATGTTCTGTCGTTCGCCCAGTTTGGGAAAGACTCTTGTTATTCTTCTTTTTCAAAATTTTTCTTCTCTATTTTTTTTAAATTTTTTTTTCCTCCCTGAACTTTGTCTGTTGAACTGCTCAAAAACAAGCTGTACGATTTTGACCAAATTTGGCACACTTAGGTAATGTCATAAAATCTAGTGAAATGCAGTATCGACATATCTGTGAAAATGCGTATATTTTTTTACTGTACCAATGACCCAGACATAGCTGGTGCTAACTCTTAAAATATAGGGCCAAACACAAATTTTGCCCCCAATCCCCAAAATTTGCATCTAAAACTAAAGAAAACATGTCCTGAAAGGCCCTCCACACTTCGCCCCTACTGCGCATGCGCAGTGTCAAGGACGTTCCGAAATTGGCGCCATTTATCATTCTAAGTTTGGCCCTTCATCAGTTAACATCTGACTGATCTTTGTGCTTTTAAATCTCAGTTTAAATGATGCCAGACACATAAATATTAGTGAAATGGTGATTCTAAGGAGGATAGAAAAGGAGGAGAGGAAAAGAATGTGTGACAGAATATTATCAGGGCTGTAACTTAAAATTTTTTAATGAAATTATGTTAAGTTACCTATTTTCAAGGCAGCAGCCATTTTGTTGTCATTCTGATTATTTAGTTACACTGTTTTTTCAAGTGTTTTCCTCTCTCCCTGTCCTTTAAGTTCCCCCTTGCTATTCTCCCATGCTTTTGGCATAGTTTCTGTAATTATTATTACTAAAATTTCTTGGGAGTTTTAGCTGAATAACAGAATGAATTCTGTTCTTTCCCCATGTTTACGTCTTCACCTACGGGTGGTTAGGCGTTGTGTTCTGCATCTACCATCTGATGTTCTGCAGTTTCTTCCCTGGAAGTCTCTGTTTTGCATCAGATGGTGTATTTTTGGTAACTGATTTCGGGCCTGGGTGCCTGGAGTCTTATTTTAGTGTTTTTACACTCATTGTTTACATTTACAACAGCCCTCTGTGTGAGGGGGGGATTTCTAAATAATAATATCTTTATGTTATTTTAATCATAACTAGATACATTATTATTGTTCGTAAGTGTTGAATAAATTGTTTAAAATATTTTTAAAATTTTTGTCCACACTTAGGCTTGGGATCCATTGGGGCTCAACGTTACTTTTCAGAAACTTGGGCTGTTCTGAAAAAATATTTTTTCAAAATATTTTGATTTCAATTATTTTTTCTATATTAATGGATCATATTATTATTATGTATTTTGATTGCCAGGGGTTAGTGCGAGTACCAGGACTTGTTTTCTTTTCACATTGAAAGGATATTGATCAATTGTTTTAAGAGGAAGTCTTCCTCTGACCTTATTATCATTCTATATGTGGTCAGTGTACTCGCATTAACTCCTGTTCTGTATCGTATGATTTCGATGACAATATGGGAAGCGTATGTCACGGTATGTTGTTGGGGATTTGGACACTCCGGTCCTTTCCCCGCAGGGTCACTCTACTTTATCAATTTCTATTTCAGACGATCAAGATTAGAGTGATGTATCTGTGATGTCTTCCAACAGTGTGCCTCCGTCGTCACAATTAATGAAGGGCTAGCGGAAAAGTGCTCATGTAATACGCCAATTGCCTAAGAGGACCCTAGTAGGTTCGACGGCCTTTGACGTCCGCTAGCTCGCCCGGTGTAGCGTCCATTCACCGAATGGTTCGGCAGTCGGGTTCGTCCGTTGCGGTCTAGAAGGAATTTTGGGGTGATGCGAGCACTATAAAATTAACTTAATGCACACCCAGTGACGGCGGATCGGAGGGAGATCGGAGGAAGCCTTTTAGTCCGGTTCATAGCTCGTTCCGGTCCATCCGGACGGCAAGCGAGAGAGGCCCCTCTCTCGTTCAACAACATCTGGCCCCAGATGTTGTGGTACAAATGTGTCGCTAGCGGAGCATACGTCCGTCGCTCGGGACGCTCCGTTGTATAGGCAGTCCGCTGAGACTGCTAAGGCTTCCTCTTCTCGTCAGCGCACACGACCGCACCTTGGCTGCGTGACCGCCGATATATTACCAGCTTTGCCGATCAAGGATTCTTCGGCGACCAGGTCACACCATCCGGCAGCCAGGGATTCGAGACCGATGGACTCCGGACGTTCGCATAGGAAAAGTATGCGGGAGCCATCTGATGCGGAGCTGCCCTCGGCGAAGCAGCGATAGACTGCGCCTCCGCAGGTCTCGACGCCGGACATTCTTGTGCACATAGCACAGCTTATCGCAGCATCCCAGCAGCCGACAGAAACGGTGTCGGATCGAGAATTATCCGACAGCGCTGGGTCGGTAGCCGGGGACTCGAGGCCTGCAGACTCCGGACGTTCGCATAGGAAGTGTGCGGGAGTCAACGTACACGGAGCTTCCAGCGGCAATGCATCGTAAGTCCGCTACTGCACAGGCCTCGGGAACGGATGTGCTTTCCTTAATAGCACAGTTTATCGCAGCATCCCAGCATCAACTGAATCTGTCGCATATATTTTATCCGACGATGCTGGGTCGGGACGCTCCGCGGAAGTGGGTACGGACGTCCGAAAGTTTCATCCGGTCTGACGGGATACCGAAAGGGATTCGGAGAATTTCAAGCTTTCCCTTTCGGAACAACATATGCTGCGATGCCGGATAAGAAACTGATAGCGTCGGTGGACTTAGAAATTTTTGGTTCGGTTCAGGGACATCGTCCCTCAGTTCCGACATAGTCCAATAATGTCACACAAACTTTCGAATTATTGAACGACGCTATATATATTATTATTTTATGCTTGCTATCCAAGCATTTCTGGTTTCTTGTTCGAAGAGTTATGGAGATGTCTTTCAAAAGTGTGCCTCTGTCGTCATAGTTAATGAAGAGTTAGCGGCAATAAGTGCTCATGGAATATGTCTATCGCTTACGGAGTGACATTCGCTAGCTCACCCGGTGTAGCGTACATTCATCGAATGGTTCGGCTGCCGGGTTCGTCCGTTGCGGTCTAGGAAGGAGATTTGGGTGATGCGAGCACTTTAATTACTTTAGTACTCATCCAGTGACGGCAGATTGAGGACAGATCGGAGGAAGCCAACAACATAGGGGACCGCATGTTGTGGTTCAGATATTTTACATTCGGAGCATATGTCCGTTGCTCGGGACGCTCCGTTATATTGACAGTCCGAGAGACTGTCTTTAATGCTTCCTCATCCTCACAGCAGGGCACACGACCGCACATTGGCTACGTGACCTCGAGTATCCGATCAGTTTCGGCATTCAGTGATTCCACAGCAAATAGGTCGCGCCATCCGGTAGCCAAGGGACACGAGGCCTATACACTCCGTTCGCTCGCATATTGGAAGTATGCACGGGGTAACGATCTCGGAGCTTCCTGCGGCAATGCATCGTAAGACCGCTTCTCCTCAGTGACGGACGTGCTATCCGAGTTAGCACAGTTGTTTCGCAGCATCCCAGCAATTGACAGTTTCTCGGTCGAATCAGGAATTATCCGACGGCGCTGGGTCGGTGCGGTCCGCTGTTGCATCAAGCTACGGACGACCGAACGCTTTATAGGGTCCGACAGGATGGCGAAAGGGATTCGAAAGATTTCGAGTTTTCCCTTTAGTAGTATCGGAAGATGCCTTTCATATCTTCTGGCATTTCTTCCAGTGATTATTTTTCGGACTTCATTGCTGCGATCTTGGATAAGAGACTTATAGCGTCATTGGACTCGGATTTTTCGATCAGTACAGGGACTTTGTCCCTGACTTACCGACGCAGTCCAATATTGTCATTACAACATGTGTTTTATTTTTTGACGCTATATATTTATATATATATATACAAGCCTGCTACTAAGCATGATAGTTTAGTTTCTTGTCCGCGTGGCTCATTTCTGCCATTTTATCTTTTTTACAAATAGTTTATTTTGGCAGAGCAGGGCATACCGAGAGTTCATATGCGTCTAGACGGTGTGATTAAAGACTGCATATATTCTTTTTCGCCGTTTATGTCTTTTCCAATTTCAATGTTGGGAACGACATTATGTATAGTAGACTTAACTTAGACGCTTTATTATACGTAATCCGCCTTACTGAGGCGTTATCATTACGTCTTCAAGAAAAGATTTACGGGATAATATTCTCAATGTAATTTCTTTTGAGGGCAGTAGTTTGTTCACGTATAACTCCGCCCTTCAGTGGCTGATTGGAGTTGGTTAGACGTGACGCAGCCCTAGCTACATCCACGCGTGGATAGTAGGTTAAGAACTCTCTCAGAGTCGCTTCGTTCTCGGAGGAGCTTCTCTTCGACGGCAACTTTCCGGCAATCCATGAATTGCTCGATTTATACATTCTCTTGTCTATCTAGTGTTACAAGAGATTCAGACTGGGGCAAACATTCGGTGGTTGACTCAGAGAGTGCCGCCGCAGTTGCCGGACCCGAGTGTGGCTGTTATGACGGTTGCCAGTCAAACAGATTGGGATATATACTGATCCCTACGGATTCGAAGTGCCAGGGTCTTTGGGTTCCGCAGTCTTTTAGCTATCAGTTTAACTTCCGCGGAATAATGTTTTTTAGGCTTGCTTTATGTCATTGCATGAACATTATTCAGAAACGCATGCCCAAATTCCTGTCCTTTAATTCGACAGTAGTGGCGTATCTCTGGAACCAGGGAGGCACTCTTTCGTTTCCGTTATTCAATTTAATGGAAAGAATCCGTCTGTTGGTTATAGTACACCAAGTTCAGATTTGGTCCGTCATATTCTGGGTCGTCTGATTGTTTTATCGCACTCCCGTTCTCTTACGGGTCGCTTGTTGCTGTCAGAATGGACTCTCAACAAACAAGTATTCAATCAGATTTGCTATCTATGGGAGCGCCCAATGATGTTTTATTTATGACACAGCTTGCTAATCAATTGCAGACGTATGTGTTGGCTTGTCCAGATCTCTGAGCTAATACTGTTAACGCTCTATTGATCTATAGGACGGAATGATAGGATACGCGTATCCTCCGGCGCTGTTGTTTTAGCAGGTATTGCTAAGATAAACAACCACAATACATTTCTGTTGATAGCATCTCTATCTTCACAGAGATCATGAGTAATTTACTCTCTTGTCTACTGTGGATCTTAACGTGAAATCTTCCTCTATGTGAGGATCTTTTTTCACTGGATAAATCGTGTCATCTTTATCACAACCAGCAAGGTCGCAACCTTCATGTATTCCGTTGTGTGGTCCATATTGCATTGTAAGCACTGTACTGGACGAGCTTTGGACGCGATTTCTTACTATAGGAGATCCTCTTCTTCGCTATTCTATGCGACTAAAGTGGAGGCTCTTCCGTCGTGGTGTAGGGATCATTATGTTCATATTGTTGATCCCTCCATACTACTCATTGCTATTTTTTAGTATACTTGTTTCACAAGATCTACTGCAGCCGGTTGTTATTTAGGTTATAGGTTTATGTTACCTCATACCTATGCACTCTACGATAGTTTACAATTGAGTCTTTTGTCTCTTTATCTAAGTCAGTTAGTAACTTTTTGATAAATAGACTTAGAATCTTTAGATTAAATTTCTATACGGATTTTAACTTCGGTTCTTATTTAGCTAAGTAATCATTTGAGCCTCTGGAAACAGTAGTTTTCAAATTCTGACCTTTTAGACAGTAATTCTGTTGGTTTCTCTTTTACTGTAGAGTCAGTGAGTTTCATGCACTATCGATGGATGATTTTCACTTTCATAGTTTTGGAATCAATACTTCCGTTACTATTTAGGTTGGATTGTTGCATAAGAGTTAGGCTCCTATTATCCGGAACCTATTATTTTAAGGTCCTTCCGTCTTCGTATGGGCATAGGCCTTTACTCTTTCCGGGTACAGTTTATGTATTTATAAACAGATATCTGTTTATTACAAGGGCGTAAGCTTCTTCTGTCTTTGATGCCTAGTAGAAGGACGTTATGCTCCATTTTATTGTTAATGGATTCTATTAACTAGCGTACTGCTTATGGTATATCATTGGCTTAGCAGTTGTGCTTAAGATTTCGGCTCATGAAGTAAGAGTTCTTCTACTTCTTGGGCTTACATTAATAGTGTTGCTATTATAGATTTTTGAAGGCTGCTCATTGCGCTCAGCCATCCACATTCATGAATTTTATCTCAGAAATATCGAGTCCATTTCTGGAGGCCTCTATTGTTAGGTCTATTATCTACTGCTCAGAATGTCATTCACTTAACAGTTGCTACTATAGCTAGGTAGGCTGTCTGTTTCGGCAGTGTCTCCGTTCGGCTGCCCTCTTCGCTCTGGGCTATTTGACCCAGGGCAAGAAAAGGGGGGGGGGGGGGGGAGGGTGTTCCCTTGGGTCACCTGTTTTTACTATGAAAACAAGGGGATACCTCCTCCGGAGTTAGTAATTCTGAGCTGTTATTGGGATGGTTGTTTAGTGAGAAGTTTAAGTTTATAAAATTCATTCAAGTCTTAGTTTTTAAAGTATAGCTTTTGAATATTGCATATGTCAACGGACATGATTATGCAATTCTCACACACTTTTAGGAGTATAAGAGTCTCTATTCTCTAGACTTACTTTATTATTGGCTTACTTTAAAAATTATTAGTATAAGGATTATTGGATATTAATAGAGTACATGGATGTATGAAGCTCAATTTTTGGAAGGTGTTGTATCTTTCTAATTTATCATAAATAAGAAAGATACATGTAAGGCCTATTACTTCTTTTCCCTACAGGGGATGACTCTATTTTATTTTATTGAGCGTATTCCATTTTGCTCTATGTCCTTGGCCCTCCAGCCTTTTTACTATTCAGCTATGTCTGGGTCATTGGTACAGTATAAAAATGTTAAAAAATTTATAGTAATTTATATATTTTTTATACTTACCAATGACCCAGACGGGGATGGCCCTCCCAGGAGTTGGGAACTCTTGCCTCCCCGCTGAGTACATAGCGCTTACCAGGCACTGGTTATTAGAATGATAAATGGCGCCAATTTCGGAACGTCCTTGACACTGCGCATGCGCAGTAGGGGCGAAGTGTGGAGGGCCTTTCAGGACATGTTTTCTTTAGTTTTAGATGCAAATTTTGGGGATTGGGGGGCAAAATTTGTGTTTGGCCCTATATTTTAAGAGTTAGCACCAGCTATGTCTGGGTCATTGGTAAGTATAAAAAATATATAAATTACTATAAATTTTTTAACTTTCAAACTATTCGGCCAAAACCTTCTAAATTTCAGCATTTTTCGATTGTCTCAAAATTGTTTACAGGTATTTAGCTCAAATTTTCTACACATTTAGAGCATAATATGATACACTACAGTCACCACTCAAATCTTTCAACATTAACCCCTACTGGCCAAAAATGACATGAATATAGATTTTTTCTTCAAAATTGACCAACTTCAAGGGCAAATTTCTGTAATTACAAGGTTGTTGTAACAATTATTTTGGTTTAGATAGATGCAACAATGATTGCGGAAGAAAGTTATTGTTTACTTTTTAATCTCAGATTTAACCCTCAAGCACAATGAGGGCGAGAATAAGAGTACCATTTGAAAATGCCCAAATTAGCCAACTTTGGTTTCTTTTTCTTTCATTTTGGAAAGGGTTAATTTCAAAAACTTTTCATGTACATATTCACAATTGACAACCAAGCATATTTGCTGTTGTAAGTTTGGTTGTAAAGTTTAACCCTAGGTACCGTCCAAAAAAATTCCAATTATTTCAGGATTTGGTAAGTTTAGGTGGCGATTTACTCCATTTTTAATTGCTTGAGCTCCGAATGTTTTCTGTAGCTGCTTGCAGCAGTCAAAGTATGACAAATTTTGTTCTATATGTTATTATTAAAAGTTTAACCCTTGGCAGATTTGAGACTTTCCATAAGGGTACTGTCAGAATAATTGTTATTTTTGCCAATTTGAAGGGCAAATCTCTAATTACAAGGTAGTTGTAATAATTATCTTGGTATGGCTAGGTGCAACAATGATTGTGGAAGAAAGTTGCTGTTTACCTTTTAATCTCAGATTTAACCCTCAAGCACAATGAGGGCGAGAATAAGAGTACCATTTGAAAATGCCAAAATTAGCCAAAATTAGCCATCTTTGGTTGCTTTTCCTATCATTTTGGAATTTTGGATCATTTTGGAAAGGGTTAATTTCAGACACTTTTCATGTACGTATTCACAATTGACTACCAAGCATATTTGCTGTTGTAAGTTTGGTTGTAACCCTATCCCATTCTGGTTGCATAAATGTAGGTACCGTCCAAAAAAACTCCAATGTTTCAGAATTTGGTAAGTTTAGGTGGTGATTTACTTCGTTTTTAAGTGCTTGAGCTCTGAATGTTTTCTATAGCTGCTTGCAGCAGTCAAAGTATGACAAATTTTGTTCTATATGTTATTATTAAAAGTTTAACCCTTGGCAGATTTGAGACTTCCCATAAGGGTACTGTCGGAATAATTGTTATTTTCGCCAGCGTTTACATGCGCTTTCTCAGCACTGGACCATATTGTCTCAAAACCTTTTCCATGAGAGGATTGGGCCTTCATCCAAGAACAATTTTGCTGTTATATATTTTATTCAAAGTTTTAACCTTCACCTGGTTTTTGGGCCTTGAATTTGAGTGCCCTAAAATTCTTCATAAAATTGGCTAATTTGGAGCTCACTTTTCTTCCATTTTCGAAAGGAATATCGAAAAATGATTTACATGTTCGTATTTACAATTGCTTACTGAGCATATTTGCTGTTGTAAGTTTGGTTGTAAAGTTTAACCCTATGCTTGTTCTGTTTGCATAAAGATAGGTGCAGTCCAAAAAAACTCTCGTTTTTCAGAATTTGGTAAGTTTAAGTGACGATTTACTCCATTCCTAATTGATTGAGCACTGAACATTTTCTATGGCTGTATGCAGCAGTCATAGTATGACAACTTTTGTTTTATATGTCATTATTAAAAGTTTAACCGTTGGCAGATTCGAGACTGACCATATGGGTACGGTCGGAATAATTGATATTTTCATAAAATCACTGAATATTGATAAGCGTGCAGTGGTAGTTTGGAATAGAATATCCGAAAATGCTTTTGAAATTTGGATTCACAGTTCAATTCCAAGAATATTTTCTGTTATAAGGTTGCTGTAAAGTTTAACGCAATCCCTCTCTCAGATGCATAAAGATAGGTGCTGTCGAAAAAAACTCTCATTTTTAGCTCAACTTTGGCGAAGCCAAATTTGAGCTTTTGTCATGACCCGTCGTCCGTCTGTCTGTGTGTCCGAACGTCAACAATTGGATACGGCTCGGGCTACAGGCCGTATTTATAAACCAATCTTCACGAAACTTCTTGGGTACCTTTGTTATGACCGTGGGACGAGAACGAGTGTTTTTGGGTGCGGTCCAAAATTCAGGATGGCTGCCAGACGCCATTTTGTACCGACGATGCAGAAATCTGTTTTTGGCTCACCAACGTTAGTTGTGTGAGCCTATGGCATAGCCCTCATGTCGGCGTCGGCGTCCGCTCTCAAATATTTTGAACTTTTGTGTACAGGTTTTGATTTTTTGGCTTTTCAAATTTTTTTTTACTTTCAGCATATTGCTATAGTGGTTCACTATAACATTTAACTCTTTTCCAGGGTATTTTGTCGTAATTTTAACCCGTTGAATAAAATTTTAGACTTATTTTGATGTTTGCGTGCAGGTTTTGATGTTTTTTTTTTCCTTTCTTTCAAGTGGAGATTTACTTTGCAGCATATGTCCATGCTTTCTATTGTATGTAAACATGCATCTTAGGGCTATGTTTGTATTATTTAACCCTTTTCCTGCTGAATTACTTCAATTTTGGACTTTTATGTACAGCTTTTGGACTTAGGCTTACAGCTTCTTACTTTTATGTACAGGTTGTGATAAAAAAAAACAATTTCAAGTGAGGTTGACCTCACTGCATATTGCAGTGGTGGTTATTACAACATTTATATCTTTCCAGTACATTTTTAATAATTTTTTAACCCCTTCAATAGATTTTTAGACTTATTTTGACGTTTGCGTGCAGGTTTTCATGGGTTTTTTTTTTTTCCTTTCTTCCAAGTGTAGAGTTTCTGCATATTGCTATGGTGGTTCACTATAACATTTAACTCTTTTCCAGGGTATTTTGTCTTAATTTTAACCCTTTGAATCAAATTTTAGACTTATTTTGATGTTTGCGTGCAGGTTTTGATGTTTTTTTTTTCCTTTCTTCCAAGTGGAGATTTACCTTGCAGCATATGTCCATGCTTTCTATTGTATGTAAACATGCATCTTAGGGCTATGTTTGCATTATTTAACCCTTTTCCTGCTGAATTACTTCATTTTTGGACTTTTATGTACAGCTTTTGGACTTAGGCTTACAGTTTCTTACTTTTATGTACAGGTTGCGATAAAAAAACAATTTCAAGTGAGGTTGACCTCACTGCATATTGCAGTGGTGGTTATTATAACATTGATATCTTTCCAGTGCATTTTTAAAATTTTTTTAACCCTTTTAGTATTTTAGACTTATTTTGACGTTTGCGTGCAGGTTTTCATGGGGTTTTTTTTTCCTTTCTTCCAAGTGTAGATTTACCTTGTAGCATATGTCCATGCTTTCTATTGTATGTAAACATGCATCTTAGGGCTACGTTGTATTCTTTAACCCTTTCCCTGCTTAATTACTTCAATTTTGGACTTCTTTTGTTTACAGGTTTGGATTTTTGTGCTTTTAAAAAAAATTTTTTTCTTCTTTGCATATTGCTGTGGGGGTTCACGATAACATTTAACTCTTTTCCAGGGTATTTCGTCTTAATTTTAACCCTTTGAATCAAATTTTGGACTTATTTTGACGTTTGTGTGCAGGTTTTGATGTTTTTTTTACTTTTATGTGCAGGTTTTGAGGTTTGTCTTTCTTCTCTTCCAAGTGGCAACTTACCTTGTAGCATATTGCCATGGTTCCTATTTTATGTTAGGATGCTTCTTGGGGCTATTATTATATTATTTAACCCTTTAGCTGCTTATTTACTTTAATTTTGGACTTTTGTGTGCAGGTTTTGTACTTTTGTGTGCAGGTTTTGATATTTTTTTTTAAGTGGAGTTTTACCTCACTGGCATATTACCATGGTGGTTACTGTAACATTTTCAGGGTATTTTTCTAAATTTTAACCCTTGGAAACAAATGTGATACTTTTATGTGCAGGTTTTGAGGTTTGTCTTTCTTTTCTTCCAAGTGGATATTTTTCAAGTAGACTTTCACCTTACTGGCATGTTGCCATTGTGGTTACTGTGACAGGGTATTTTTCTCAATTTTAACCCCTTGAAACAAATGTGATACTTTTTTTTACTTTTATGTGCAGGTTTTGAGGTTTGTCTTTCTTTTCTTCCAAGTGGTGACTTACCTTGTAGCATATTGCCATGGTTCCTATTTTATGTTAGGATGCTTCTTGGGCTATTTTTATATTATTTAACCCTTTAGCTGCTTATTTACTTTAATTTTGGACTTTTCTTTGCAGGTTTTGTACTTTTGTGTGCAGGTTTTGATATTTTTTTTTAAGTGGAGTTTTATCTCACTGGCATATTGCCACGCTGGTTATTGTAATATTTTCAGGGTATTTTTCAAAATTTTAACCCTTTGAAACAAATGTGATACTTTTTTTACTTTTATGTGCAGGTTTTGAGGTTTGTCTTTCTTTTTTTCAAAGTGGAGACTTACCTTGTAGCATATTGCCATGGTTCCTATTTTATGTTAGCATGCTTCTTGGGGGTTATTATTATATTATTTAACCCTTTAGCTGCTTATTTTCTTTAATTTTGGACTTTTGTGTGCAAGCTTTGAACTTTTTTTTTTTACTCCAGCCACCCCTTTGCATTGGCCACCTGTTGATGAGCCACGGGGTACTGATACCCCCCTCTAGTTTTGTACAGAACTTCCATATGAAAGCTCTGATTTGAATAATTTATTATATGAATGTTTAGTACCATGGGATACATCACATATAATACAGGTTTTTTTTCTCGTGCGTAAATTGTACAAATTAGACTAATTTTGATGTCTTTTGGTGTTACTTTCAGCACTGTAAGTGCAAATGCCAATACGGCTCGGGCTAGAGGCTGTATTTATGAACCAATCTTTACGAAACTTCTTGGGTACCTTTGGTATCACCGTGGGACGAGAATGAGTGTTTTTGGGTGCGGTCTGAAATTCAAAATGGCCGATGGCAGCCATTTTGTACAAAATTAGGTGCAAACAGATTTTTGCACAGAACTTCCATATGAAAGCGCTGATTTGAATAATTTTTTGTGTGAATGTTTAGTACCATGGGATACATCACATATAATACGTTTTTTTTTCAAAATGGTGCAGAAATTATGCAAATTAGATGAACTTTGATCTTTTCAGTGCGACTTACACA
Organism: Pictodentalium vernedei; assembly: GCA_031216915.1. NCBI lineage: Eukaryota > Metazoa > Mollusca > Scaphopoda > Dentaliida > Dentaliidae > Pictodentalium > Pictodentalium vernedei. The sequence continues at coordinate 239,937,375 of CM062291.1, forward strand.
CAGTAAGTACACATGTCAATACGGCTCGGGCTAGAGTCTGTATTTATGAACTGATCTTATGAAATGTCTTGGGTACCTTTGTTATCACCTTGGGACGAGAACGGGTGTTTCTGGGTGCGGTCTAAAATTCCAGATGGCTGCCAGTGGCCTTTTTGTACCGAAATTAGGTCTGATCAGGTTTTAGCTCACCTGAGCGAAGCTCAAGGGGAGCTTTACTAATCACTTTCTGTCCGTTGTCCGTCGTCCGGCGTCCGTCGTCCGTCGTCGTCCGTCTGGCGTTAACTTTACATTATCGACTTCTCCTCCTAAACCACTAGCCCAATTTTATTCAAATGTTGGCTAAATGTTTATTACCTAATGCCAATTCAGATTTGTTCAAATGAAGATGCCCCTCCTCCTGGGTGGTCCCACGCCCCCAAGGGGCACCAAAATCTTTGTAAATCTTCTTCTCATGAACCAGCAGTAGCAGAGACTTGATATATGGTGTACAGCTTCCTTTTGAGGTGTAGACTCAGATTTGTTCAAGAGAAGTTTGTGGGGCTATACTTGGCGTCGTTATGGGAGGGGCAAAATTTTTTGCCCCGCCCAAAATTTCTATTTTCCAAACCGACAGGCTGATTTGAACCAAATTTTATGTGAGGGCTTATTGGGTCATGAGTACTTGATTTATGCAAAAAAAAATTTCCCGCAGCCCCGTGGGAACCGCAGGAGCTAAAAATAGAAAAAATTTAAAACGCCCATATCTCCAAAACTGCACGGCATTGAGAATTTTTATTTGGTGTGCAGCTTCTATAGGACCAACAGAAAGGATTGGTAAAAAAAAATTGCCATCGGTTTTATCATAGGGTACAGTTTCGGGACTTTGAAAAAGTGCTGAGTCAGCACTTTTTAACACTGTAGGCAATGGGAAAAACATTAAAAAATCTTCTTCTCCAGAGCCAGCAGGCAGAATCTTTTGATATTTGGTATGCAACAATGTAGGGTGGATCTGATTCAAGTTTGTTCAAATCGGCCCCCTGGGTTCATATTTGGGCTCAGTATAGGAGCCCGATTTCGAACTTAGTGCATTTCAGGCAAATTTCTTCAAAAATCTTCTTCTCCAGATCCAGCAGGTAGAATCTTTTGATATTTGGTATGCAACATTGTTGGGTGGATCTGATTCAAGTTTGTTCAAATCGGCCCCCTGGGTTCATATTTGGGCTCAGTATAGGAGCCCGATTTCGAACTTAGTGCATTTCAGGCAAATTTCTTAAAAAATCTTCTTCTCCAGATCCAGCAGGCAGAATCTTTTGATATTTGGTATGCAACATTGTGGGGTGGATCTGATTCAAGTTTGTTCAAATCGGCCCCCTGGGTTTATATTTGGGCTCAGTATAGGAGCCCAAATTTGAACTTACTGCATTTCAGGTAAATTTCTTTGAAAATCTTCTTCTCCAGATCCAGCAGGCAGAATCTTTTGATATTTGGCATGAAACATTGTAGGGTGGATCTGATTCAAGTTTGTTCAAATCGGCTCCCTAGATTCATATTTGGGCTCACTATACGAGCTCGAATTCGAACTTAGTGCATTTCAGGCAAATTTCTTAAAAAATCTTCTTCTCCAGATCCAGCAGGCAGAATCTTTTCATATTTGGTGTGCAACGTTGCGGGGTAGATCTGATTCAAGTTTGTTCAAATCGGCCCCCTGGATTCATATTTGGGCTTACTATAGAAGCCCGAATTCGAACTTAGTGCATTTCAGGCAAATTTCTTCAAAAATCTTCTTCTCCAGATCCAGCAGGTAGAATCTTTTGATATTTGGTATGCAACATTGTTGGGTGGATCTGATTCAAGTTTGTTCAAATCGGCCCCCTGGGTTCATATTTGGGCTCAGTATAGGAGCCCGATTTCGAACTTAGTGCATTTCAGGCAAATTTCTTAAAAAATCTTCTTCTCCAGATCCAGCAGGCAGAATCTTTTGATATTTGGTATGCAACATTGTGGGGTGGATCTGATTCAAGTTTGTTCAAATCGGCCCCCTGGGTTTATATTTGGGCTCATTATAGGAGCCCAAATTTGAACTTACTGCATTTCAGGCAAATTTCTTTGAAAATCTTCTTCTCCAGATCCAGCAGGCAGAATCTTTTGATATTTGGCATGCAACATTGTAGGGTGGATCTGATTCAGATTTGTTCAAATCGGCTCCGTAGATTCATATTTGGGCTCACTATCGGAGTTCGAATTCGAACTTAGTGCATAAATTTCAGGCAAATTTCTTCAAAAATCTTCTTCTCCAGATCCAGCAGGCAGAATCTTTTGATGTTTGGTATGCAACGTTGCAGGGTAGATCTGATTCAAGTTTGTTCAAATCGGCCCCCTGGATTCATATTTGGGCTCACTATAGAAGCTCAAATTCGAACTTAGTGCATTTCAGGCAAATTTATTAAAAAATCTTCTTCTCCAGATCCAGCAGGCAGAATCTTTTGATATTTGGTATGCAACGTTGTGGGGTAGATCTGATTCAAGTTTGTTCAAATCGGCCCCCTGGATTCATATTTGGGCTTACTATAGAAGCCCGAATTCGAACTTAGTGCATTTCAGGCAAATTTCTTAAAAAATCTTCTGCTCCAGATCCAGCAGGCAGAATCTTTTCATATTTGGTAAGCAACATTGTGGGGTAGATCTGATTCAAGTTTGTTCAAATCGGATCCCTGGGTTAATATTTGGGCTCAGTATTGGAGCCCGATTTCGAACTTAGTGCATTTCAGGCAAATTTCTTAAAAAATCTTCTTCTCCAGATCCAGCAGGCAGAATCTTTTGATATTTGGTATGCAACATTGTAGGGTGGATCTGATTCAAGTTTGTTCAAATCGGCCCCCTGGGTTCATATTTGGGCTCAGTATAGGAGCCCGATTTCGAACTTAGTGCATTTAGGCAAATTTCTTAAAAAATCTTCTTCTCCAGATCCAGCAGGCAGAATCTTTTGATATTTGGTATGCGACATTGTGGGGTGGATCTGATTCAAGTTTGTTCAAATCGGTTTCCTAGATTCATATTTGGGCTCACTGTAGAAGCTCGAATTTGAACTTAGTGCATTTCAAGCAAATTTATTAAAAAATCTTCTTCTCCAGATCCAGCAGGCAGAATCTTTTGATATTTGGTATGCAACATTGTGGGATGGATCTGATTCAAGTTGTTCAAATCGGCTTCCTAGATTCATATTTGGGCTCACTATAGAAGCTTGAATTCAAACTTAGTGCATTTCGGGCAGATTTCTTCAAAAATCTTCTTCTCCAGATCCAGCAGGCAGAATCTTTTGATATTTGGTATGCAACATTGCGGGGTGGATCTGATTCAAGTTTGTTCAAATCGGCCCCCTGGATTCATATTTGGGCTTAATATAGAAGCCCGAATTCGCACTTAGTGCATTTCGGGCAAATTTATTAAAAAATCTTCTTCTCCAGATCCAGCAGGCAGAATCTTTTGATATTTGGTATGCAACATTGTGGGGTGGATCTGATTCAAGTTTGTTCAAATCGGCTTCCTAGTTTCATATTTAGGCTCACTATAGAAGCTCGAATTCGAACTTAGTGCATTTCATGCAAATTTCTTAAAAAATCTTCTTCTCCAGATCCAGCAGGCAGAATCTTTTCATATTTGATAAGCAACATTGTGGAGTGGATCTGATTCAAGTTTGTTCAAATTGGCCCCCTGGGTTTATATTTGGGCTCAGTATAGGAGCCCAAATTTGAACTTAGTGCATTTCAAGCAAATTTATTAAAAAATCATCTTCTCCAGATCCAGCAGGCAGAATCTTTTGATATTTGGTATGCAACATTGCAGGGTGGATCTGATTCAAGTTTGTTCAAATCAGCCCCCTGGATTCATATTTGGGCTCACTATAGAAGCTCGAATTCAAACTTAGTGCATTTCGGGCAAATTTCTTCAAAAATCTTCTTCTCCAGATCCAGCAGGCAGAATCTTTTGATATTTGGTATGCAACATTGCGGGGTGGATCTGATTCAAGTTTGTTCAAATCGGCCCCCTGGATTCATATTTGGGCTTAATATAGAAGCCCGAATTCGCACTTAGTGCATTTCGGGCAAATTTATTAAAAAATCTTCTTCTCCAGATCCAGCAGGCAGAATCTTTTGATATTTGGTATGCAACATTGTGGGGTGGATCTGATTCAAGTTTGTTCAAATCGGCTTCCTAGTTTCATATTTGGGCTCGCTATAGAAGCTCGAATTTGAACTTAGTGCATTTCAGGCAAATTTCTTTAAAAATCTTCTTCTCCAGATCCAGCTTCAGAATCTTTTCATATTTGGTAAGCAACATTGTGGGGTGGATCTGATTCAAGTTTGTTCAAATCGGCCCCCTGGATTCTATTTGTGCTCACTATAGAAGCCCGAATTTGAACTTAGTGCATTTCAGGCAAATTTCTTAAAAAATCTTCTTCTCCAGATCCAGCAGGCAGAATCTTTTGATATTTGGTATGCAACATTGTAGGGTGGATCTGATTCAAGTTTGTTCAAATCGGCCCCCTGGGTTCATATTTGGGCTCAGTATAGGAGCCCAATTTCGAACTTAGTGCATTTCATGCAAATTTCTTAAAAAATCTTCTTCTCCAGATCCAGCAGGCAGAATCTTTTGATATTTGGTATGCAACATTGTGGCGTGGATCTGATTCAAGTTTGTTCAAATCGGCTTCCTAGATTCATATTTGGGCTCACTGTAGAAGCTCGAATTTGAACTTAGTGCATTTCATGCAAATTTCTTAAAAAATCTTCTTCTCCAGATCCAGCAGGCAGAATCTTTTCATATTTGGTAAGCAACATTGTAGAGTGGATCTGATTCAAGTTTGTTCAAATCGGCCCCCTGGGTTTATATTTGGGCTCAGTATAGGAGCCCAAATTTGAACTTAGTGCATTTCAAGCAAATTTATTAAAAAATCTTCTTCTCCAGATCCAGCAGGCAGAATCTTTTGATATTTGGTATGCAACATTGTGGGATGGATCTGATTCAAGTTTGTTCAAATCGGCTTCCTAGATTCATATTTGGGCTCACTATAGAAGCTCGAATTCAAACTTAGTGCATTTCGGGCAAATTTCTTCAAAAATCTTCTTCTCCAGATCCAGCAGGCAGAATCTTTTGATATTTGGTATGCAACATTGCGGGGTGGATCTGATTCAAGTTTGTTCAAATCGGCCCCCTGGATTCATATTTGGGCTTAATATAGAAGCCCGAATTCGCACTTAGTGCATTTCGGGCAAATTTATTAAAAAATCTTCTTCTCCAGATCCAGCAGGCAGAATCTTTTGATATTTGGTATGCAACATTGTGGGGTGGATCTGATTCAAGTTTGTTCAAATCGGCCCCCCTGAATTCATATTTGGGCTCACTATAGAAGCTCGAATTCGAACTTAGTGCATTTCATGCAAATTTCTTAAAAAATCTTCTTCTCCAGATCCAGCAGGCAGAATCTTTTCATATTTGATAAGCAACATTGTGGAGTGGATCTGATTCAAGTTTGTTCAAATCGGCCCCCTGGGTTTATATTTGGGCTCAGTATAGGAGCCCAAATTTGAACTTAGTGCATTTCAAGCAAATTTATTAAAAAATCATCTTCTCCAGATCCAGCAGGCAGAATCTTTTGATATTTGGTATGCAACCTGGCGGGGTGGATCTGATTCAAATTTGTTCAAATCGGCCCCCTGGATTCATATTTGGGCTCATTATAGAAGCTCGAATTCAAACTTAGTGCATTTCGGGCAAATTTCTTCAAAAATCTTCTTCTCCAGATCCAGCAGGCAGAATCTTTTGATATTTGGTATGCAACATTGCGGGGTGGATCTGATTCAAGTTTGTTCAAATCGGCCCCCTGGATTCATATTTGGGCTTAATATAGAAGCCCGAATTCGCACTTAGTGCATTTCGGGCAAATTTATTAAAAAATCTTCTTCTCCAGATCCAGCAGGCAGAATCTTTTGATATTTGGTATGCAACATTGTGGGGTGGATCTGATTCAAGTTTGTTCAAATCGGCTTCCTAGTTTCATATTTGGGCTCACTATAGAAGCTCGAATTCGAACTTAGTGCATTTCAGGCAAATTTCTTAAAAAATCTTCTTCTCCAGATCCAGCTTCAGAATCTTTTCATATTTGGTAAGCAACATTGTGGGGTGGATCTGATTCAAGTTTGTTCAAATCGGCCCCCTGGGTTTATATTTGGGCTCCGTATAGGAGCCCAAATTTTAACTTAGTGCATTTCAGGCATATTTCTTAAAAAATCTTCTTCTCCAGATCCAGCATGCAGAATCTTTTGATATTTGGTATGCAACATTGTGGGATGGATCTGATGCAAATTTGTTCAAATCGGCTCCCTAGATTCATATTTGGGCTTACTATAGAATCTCGAATTCGAACTTAGTGCATTTCAGGCAAATTTCCTAAAAAATCATCTTCTCCAGATCCAGCAGGTAGAATCCAGCAGGCAGAATCTTTTGATATTTGGTATGCAACACTGCGGGGTGGATCTGATTCAAGTTTGTTCAAATCGGCCCCCCTGGATTCATATTTGGGCTCACTATAGAAGCTTGAATTCAAACTTAGTGCATTTCGGGCAAATTTCTTCAAAAATCTTCTTCTCCAGATCCAGCAGGCAGAATCTTTTGATATTTGGTATGCAACATTGCGGGGTGGATCTGATTCAAGTTTGTTCAAATCGGCCCCCTGGATTCATATTTGGGCTTAATATAGAAGCCCAAATTCACACTTAGTGCATTTCGGGCAAATTTATTAAAAAATCTTCTTCTCCAGATCCAGCTTCAGAATCTTTTCATATTTGGTAAGCAACATTGTGGGGTGGATCTGATTCAAGTTTGTTCAAATCGGCCCCCTGGGTTTATATTTGGGCTCCGTATAGGAGCCCAAATTTTAACTTAGTGCATTTCAGGCATATTTCTTAAAAAATCTTCTTCTCCAGATCCAGCAGGCAGAATCTTTTGATATTTGGTATGCAACATTGTGGGGTGGATCTGATTGTGATTCATGAACGTATTTATTTGTAAAGTTGATAGAATCTTAGACAAAATTTGCAGAAAAGATCTACTATAGAAGGGGTGGTATCCAGGGTGAACCGTTTACCCAAATCTAGCAGTACTAATGCATTATTCACACAAATCTCCGTTCAATTTTTATGACCCCTCATTGGAACACACGCATTCAGCTCATTCCAACAAAGGTCATATGCCATGTTTTCGAGACAAAAGAATAAAAATTTTAGTTATTCATGAGATTTTTAGGCAACTGTTGTCTGTTATTCACATTGCTTCATGAAATTTCAGTACTTTTAGAAGTTACCTCAGTACTCAAGGGTTAATTCCCCTTAATTAAATGTCGCCTCTAAAAAACAACCACTTTGCATATCTTACCTTTTTACCAGCATAACTGCCAAAACTTGTCAGCATTCTTCGCAAAAATCGCTATTCAAATTTTAATTTTTGTCTCTTAAACATACATGTACTTATCGCTTGTAAATACCTCATTGGAATGAGCTTTTTGAGCTCATTCCAATGAGAGGTCACACACCATGCTTTTTGAGTCAAAAAAGCAATTTTTTAGTTATTCCAGAATTTCGTACGTAAAACACAGCTTTATGACTTCACATTAAAATGAGCTCTCTAAGCTTGTTCCAATCAACATTCACGCACTATGTCTTTCACACAAAAAATAAAATTTTCCATTTATTCAGGAATTTTGTTTGCAAGAACACTCTTAACCCCCCCACCCCCCCCCCCCCCACCCCCACACACACACTCACACACATACACACAAACACAGACACACACATCTAAAAGTTCGTCAGCAAAAAAACAGTTACTTCAATTTTTAAATGCATTATAGGAACAACTTGCCTAATCAAATTTAAATACTTTTGCATCATTCTGTATCTAGAACAAACCATTTACCATATCTTTACGCAAAATTCTCCAGCATCATTCACAAAAAAACACCATTATTTATATATTCACATTTCTGTCTCAAAAATATACCTGATCTTCCCATACCCCTATTGGAATAAGCTGTTTGAGCTTGTTCCAATGATGATAAAAAAACTAATATTTTGGAAAATTTGTGAAAATTTTTGTTTTCTTGCATGCAAATATATACATGTAGCACATGGAAGATATCCACAGTTGGGGAGAGATGTCCAAGGCTATCTCTTCACATTCCTTGTTTGTGCTTCATGCTAAACCAGTTTGTCTGCAGAGATAAATTTGCTTTATTAAAAATCATTGGAGATTGGCCACACACCAATGATTTTAAATAAAACTAATTTTAGGTAACAAATGTTGAACTTCAAACAAAATCTATCACTCAACCAGTTAATGTTGATGAGGCATGACATGGTGAAGGTGACCTAAAATACTTCTTAGAGTCACTTTGTCAGGTGAGCGATTAAGGCCACGTGGGGCCTCTTGTTTGTACATAACTTCTATACGGCTCAGACTAGAGGCCATATTTATGAACCAATCTTTCTGAAACTTTTTGGCTACCTTTGTTAGCACCGTGGGATGAGAGCGAGTGTTTTGGGGTGTGGTCCGAAATTCAAGATGGCCACCAGCAGCCATTTTGTACCAAAATTAGTGCAATCAGTCTTTTGTACAGAACTTCTGTATGAAAGTTCTGATTTGAATAAATTTTTGTATGAATGTTTAGTAAAATAGAATACATCACATACAGTACGGGTTTTTTTCTCGTGCAGTAATTATGCAAATTAGATGAATGTTGATTTATTTAGTGCTACTTATACACTGTAAGTGCACATGTCAATACGGCTCGGGCTAGAGGCTGTATTTATCAACCGATCTTTACGAAACTTCTTAGGTACCTTTGTTATCACCTTGGGACGAGAACAAGTGTTTCTGAGTGCGGTCCAAAATTCAAGATGGCTGTCAGTGGCCATTTTCTACCGAAATTAGGTCCAATCAGTTTTTTGTCACAACTTCTATACAGCTCGTATTTATGAACTGATCTTCACGAAACTTCTTGGGTACCTTTGTTTTCACCTTGGGACAGGAATGAGTGTGTTTTGGGGTGCCTTTGGTATCACTGGGCTATGAGAACAAATATTTTGGGGTTCAGTCAGACCCACTCTGGGACTCAAAGATTTCTTTTCTAGTTTAGCATCTGACTGTCACCCACCTTTACAATACTTTACTTAAACATTTGTTACAGGCTACGGTCAGTATTTATGTACAGACCGTTACAATACTTCATATGTACCTTTGTTATCAGGTCATTACCTAGATGTTTGTCATTGCTGAGTCACATTCTGTACATGTACATGTCTTGACAAGTTGAGCTACAGTGTCATTGACACTTTCATTTCAGAATTTTTTAGGTTTAAGTGACAATTTACTCCATTCCTAATTCATTGAGCGCTGAATGTTTTCTATGCCTGCATGCAGCAAGCATAGCATCATATTAGCATGACAACTTCTGTTTTATACGTTATTATCAAAAGTTTAACCCTTGGCATATTTTGGAGTTCCCATGTGGGTATAGTCGGAATAATTGTTATTTTTGTAAAATGAATCCCTGAATATATTGGTAACCGTGCAGTGGCCTTTCGGTGGTGCTACATGAAGCCACAAATTGTTAAGGTTGAAAAGTTCATCACATAGACAGATGTAATGCCTATCTCAGCCGGTGACAGGTTAAAAATGAATGGAAAAATCATTGAATTGAGAATAAAGTAGGGACGAATCGTGCCCTTGGTTTCCACCTGATCCACGGTATTTCCATGCGGTCGCAGCACTTGGCAAATATACTAAACTGTCGGGCAGGGACAGTAGAAAACATTCTGAGAATTTCAAGTTTCTTCTTTGCATGGTCAGGACATAATTGGCGTATATCTGACATTGTATCTGTTCAATTTGAATGTCAAATTAACCAGATGACGGCTTTTTCGTCACCGGGTCGAGTAGTCAGTTTCTGCCGGGACGGTCTAAAATAAGCAGTTTAACTCAAAACTTTCTGTTCCATATGAATATGCGAATATTTAAAGCTGAACAGTTCATCAAATAGACAGAAATAATGCCAAACTCGACCGGTGATAGGTAAATAGTGAATGGAAACGGCATTGCATTGGGAATAGAGTAGGGACGAATCGTCCCCGCAGTTTCCACGGGATCCAAGTTGTTCCCACGCGGTCTTGCCACTCGACAAAGATACTGTCCTGTTGAGCAGGGATAGTAGAACAACTTATGAAGATTTCGTGTATCTGCCTTCACTGGTGTGGATGCAGTGGGCGTATGAGCGACACTGCTGTCTGTTCAATTTTAATGTCAAATTAGCCAAATTACCACCTTTTTGCCATTAACCCATCCGCGATTTCTGTCCACTTTTCATTTTTGGCAATTATCTAACTGTTATCCAAGAACAATTTTGCTGTTATATGTTTTATTCCAAGTTTTAACCCTCACCCAGTTGTCAGGCCTTGAATTGGAGCACCCTCAACTTGAACATTTCATTCAAATACCAAGATTCAAGATTAGTCCCTGTCTCTTTTCAGACACTCAGTCTGTGATTGATGTTCATACATTAAGAGCATAATATGATACACTAAAATCACCACACAAATATTTCAAAATTAACCCCTATTGGCCACAAATGATATGAATATATCGTTTTTTCTTCAAGATTTACTAACTTCAAGGGCAAATTTCTCATAATTGCGAGGTTGTTGTAACAATTATTTTTGTATGCATAGATGCAACAATGCTTGCAGAAGAATGTTACTGTTTAGTTTTTAATCTCATCTTTAACCCTCAAGCAAATGAGGGTAAGAGTTCTATCCGAAAATTCCAAAATTAGCTAACTGTGGTTGCATCTTCCTGTCATTTTGGAAAGGGTTAATTCTAAACACTTTATTTTGCTGTAGGTAGAGATGCCTAATGAACAAATCCTCTGCTGTAAGTTATGCTTTGGGGCTTAACACAACTTAAGCTTTGGCCATGTAAAGAATACTACTATCAGAAAAAAATTTATTTTCAGTGAATTTTGCAAACATCTGTACTCATTTCCTCTAATTGCAAGGTTGTTGTAGCATTATTTTGGTATGGATCGATGCAACAATGTTTGTAGAAGAAAGTTACTGTTTACTTTTTAATCTCAAGATTTAACACCAAGCAAAATGAGGGCGTGAATAAGAGAACCGTGAGAGAATGCCAAAATTAGCCAACTTTGGATGCTTTTTGTCTATCATTTTGGAAATGGTTAATTTCAAAGACTTTGCTTTGCTATATGTAGTCTGCATTTTCACATTGGAAAGTTGGGAAAGCCCGTAATTTGTCCAACAAATTACAATTCTCTAGTTTTGAACTAATGTTGGGAATATTTTTCAAAACAGAAATTTTGATATATTGAGATTCCCTCAGTATAGTAAACCGTTAATGGCTTGATATTAATACTGAACAGTATTTACAGTATATTGCCCATCTCTAATGGCTATATCTTCACTACAACACAAGTATAAGATAATTATACAGCCCATTTTAGAAGATTTTCACCTTCGGCATTAGTTACCCAGTCCTGTAATACTAGTAAAGAAAAACTTGTACGCAGGCCTTTAGATCAGTCTAATTTGGGCACAATGGCATATTACAGATTCAGCATATTGCAGCCACCTGGTGGGAGAGAAAAGTGATGGTATTTTTAGCTCACCTGACTGAAAGTAAGGGTGAGCATTAGTGATCACTCTTCTTCCATTGTCCGCCATCCGTCTGTCATCCATGAACATGGTATTTGTGACTTCTACAAAACCACTGAACTGATTTAAGTGAAATTTGAGATGATTGTTTGTTATGACATCGCATTTTGGTTCAAATCAAGTTGCTCTGCCTCTGGGTGGGGGCCAGGCCCCCAAAGTGCCCCTAAACCCCAAATCTTCAAGAATCTTCTCATGAACCAGCAGTAGCAGAGACAAGCCAGAAAATAAGCAGACTGTCATCTGCAAAATGAGGTCCCCAGAGGGTGAATTTAGTGATGCTACCCTGCACAGCAGGGTAGCATCACTAAATTTACCCTCTGTGATCCTCCATCCGAATCAGGGTCTCAAAACTAAACAGAAGGCAGTACCCAGAGGATAAATTGGTTCACTGTATGGGATAGCATCATCAAATTCACCCTCTGGGGACCTCATTCTGCAAATGTCAGATTGCTTATTTTCTGGCATGAGCAGAGACTTGATATCTGGTATATGCAGCTTCCTTCTGAGGGTAGATTTCAATTTGTTCAAACGAAGTTTGTGGGGCCAATTTCACCGGCGCCCAAAATTTCTATTTTCTAAATCGTGAAGCCAATTTAAACCTTTTAACACTGTGGGTAATGGGAAAAACATTAAAGATTCTTCTTCTCCCGAAGCACTGCCCCAAAAGCTTTCATATTTCACATGTAACATCTTTGGAAGGTTAATTGATTCACATGTGTGTTGAAATCAAATCTCTGGGTCCATATTTGGGCTCTCTATGGGAGCCCAAATGTTTAAATTAGTGCAATATGAGGAATATTGTTTAACTGGTTGAGGGCTATGTTATTTTTGGTGGTATGAATTTCTTCATAAAAATTTCTTTTATTATAAATTATTGAAGAGTGCCCACAGGCACTCTTCAATAATTTGTGATAAAATAAATTTATATAAACAAAATATTATTTGCATTTGACAGAATATGAAACACGAGTAAGGAAAATTTTGGCTTTTGCTCTGGTACCTTCCAGAGACCAGCCTAGAGGCTAAATTTAGGGAGAAGTCACTTCTCCCTCCCAAGGTTTTAAGGAGAAGTGAGGTGAAAATAGGGAGAAGTGAGCAAAACATATTCTTTCTCAAAAAGCTATGTCAAGTAAAGGGTAAAATTCAGTTTATCAAATTACTTTTAACAACCAAATATTCTCAAGAACCTGTGTTAGGTAAAAGGTTAAATTCAGTTTATCAAATTTACTTTTGCCAACCAAATGTTATTTCTCAAAAAGCTGCTTTAGGTAAAAGGTTAAATTCCATTTAGCAAATTATTTTTTTTGTCAACCAAATATTATTCTCAAAAAAACTGTGTTAGGTAAAAGGTTAAATTCAATTTAGCAAATTATATTTGCCAACAAAATTTTTCTCAAAATGCTGTTTTAGGTAAAGGGTTACATTCAGTTTAGCAAATTGTTTTTGCTAACCAAATATTATTTCCCAAAAAAGCTGTTTAGGTAAGGGTTCAATTCAGTTTAAAAGCTATCAGAGGGGGGTTAAATTCAGTTTAGTGAATTATTTTTGCCAACCAAATATCATTTCAATTCAGTTTAGAGAACCATTTCTTCCAGGCAAATGTTCTGTTATCAAGGAAGATAATTGAATTTGTCAGTTTGCTTTTTACACCATTTATTACTGTAACTTACTACTTTTTTGGTAATTTAGTAGGACCCTTATTGTGACTGCCACAAATGGAACACACCCAACAATAATTCTTAAAAATCACATGCTTCAAACTCACAAGTGCAAACTAAAAATTAAACATTTTTATCATTACCAAAAATGTTGTTTTTAAATAAATACCCTATATAGCGAAGTTTGATGGTGGAAATCACTTTTGAAATGAAACATTAAAAAAGAACTTGAGCATTTTTCGTCTTGTCATCTAACTTCACTCTAGTTCAGCGATCCAAACGTAGTGGCTACCCCTCTACGTTCAGATTCTTCCCATTCAATCCTATAGAAAAAGTTCCCATCAAGTTTTTATGGGAACTCAAAACTCGAAATTAGGAATATATATCAAGCTTTCGCCCATATTACCGGCTGCAATCGATAGTACACGTATTTCCTTACATTTGGGCAGACTTTGTTGATCCAAACTGTGTTTTATTCTTTATTTGTCATCATTTGAGTACTCGTAAGGCGTCAACAGAGATTTCGAAATCAGCCATGTTTTTGTATAAATATAAAACAGTAAAAACAATAACCCGGTAATGGCGCCGAAACGAATAGATCTTTTTATCGATGCGGAATCGGAATCTCGATCTCATTCGCATAGAGAAAGTCATCAAACTCAGTCGCATTTGCACAGAGGAGATTATCAACCCCCCTCTGCGCAATTGCGATCGAATTTCTGATTCCGCATCGATAAAAAAATCTATTCGTTTCGGCGCCATTACCGGGTTATTGTTTTTACTGTTTTATATTCATACAAAAACATGGCCGATTTCGAAATCTCTGTTGACGCCTCATGAGTACTCAAATGACTACAATTAAAGAATAAAACATAGTTTGGATCAATAAACTCTGCCCAAATGTAAGGAAATACGTGTACTATCGATTGCAGCCGGTAATATGGGCGAAAGCTTGATATATATTCCTAATTTCGAGTTTTGAGTTCCCATAAAAACTTGATGGGAACTTTTTCTATAGGATTGAATGGGAAGAATCTGAACGTAGAGGGGTAGCCACTACATTCGGATCGCTGAACTAACTTCACTCCAGTGAAAACTTGAATTGTCATGACGAAATCGTGCCGTGGTTGGTATTATTTTCGGGTTTTATGGGAAGTAAAATCAATATATTTAGTAATTCTTTAACCTGCCCAATTATTTGCTTTCACTACACTTATTTTTTTTCTATTTTTTCCAAGCGAAGTTAGCAACGGAATCGCCGGAAATAACTTTTCTCAGCGACTTTTCAAAACTGTAAGGCGACTTCAACTTCGCCCAGAGAAAGAAATTGGGCGAAGACCTGGTGTTAAGGGCGAAGATATCGCCTACTTTGCCTTGTAGGCAGGTCCCTGGTACCTTCATTTGTTTGAAAGCCCTGACAGTGGTGGCTTCCAGCTCTCAACCAGTTAAAAATCTTCTTCTTTACATCCTCCAATCAGAATCTTTTGATATTTGGTATGCAGCATCCTGGGGGGTGGGGGGGGGGGAGCGAGGGGAGGGGGGGTGGCTGGTCCTGGGTTCATATTTGCTTTCCCTGTGGGAGTCCAAATTCTTCTGCAATATGAGGGATATTCTTTAAAAATCTTCTTCTTCAGATCCACTAGTCAGAATCTATTGATATTTGATATACAGCATCTTTATGGAGGTGAGATTCAAGTTTTTTTAAACCAAGTTCTTGGGTTCATATTTGCTCTCCCTGTGGGAGCCCAAATTCTAACTTTGTGCAATATGAGGAATATTCTTTAAAAATCTTCAGATCCAGCAGTCGGAATCTTTTGATATTTGGTATACAACATCCTCAGGGAGAAGTGATTCACATTTGTCCAAGCCAAGTCACAGTGTTCATATTGGAGCCATGTGGGAGCCTGAATTATAACCCAACTGGTTAGAATAATTTGATATTTGGTATACAGTATCCTAAGAGAGGTGAGATTCAGGTTTGCTAAAGCCAAGTCCCTGGGTCATATTTTGGCTCCCTGTGGGAAGCCAAATTATAATTTACTTTAATATGAGGAATATTTTTTTAAAATAATTTTTTTCAGATCCACCGGTTAGAATCTTTTGATATTTGGTATATGGTTTTCTTAGGTGTGGCAGATGCAAGTTTGTTCAAATCTACTTGTTTACTGTTGTAACCAAGTTCTGCTTTATTGATAAAATAGGATCCAGCAGCCAATACCTGCAACGGAAACCCTGTAAAGTGGGCAGTAAAAGGTATAAACGATTTACTGAACTTGACTTCATACTTATGCTTGAGTCATGATGTAGCCATAGATGCTGAATGTGAACTTAAGCATTAACCACCAATAAATAGATAATTAAATTATTTAGTGCCCAGTATGGGGTCCAACATATGAACACTCTTGGTAAATTGAGTGTTGTTGTGCATGGCAGGGGGGGGGGATGATTCATTGGTTTAAAATTTTGCTTTCATTAATGTAGAATTCATTTTTTAAGGGACTTTATGCCAAAAATTTAGGGTGTTTTTTTCTGCTTTAAATCTCGGTGTTTTTTGCCACTTTTTTCAGTTGTGGGGAGGGGAATGAGGGGGCGGGGGTTAAGGTTGCAGGTATGTAAAATTTTATTTTTGCAAAAAATCAATTAAAATCCAGCAAAAGTCCTTTAAGACCCCCTCTCCCCCCCCCCCCCCCCCCAAAAAAAAAAAAAATTACTTTCAGTACCTCTCCCATGATACTCCCCTGCCTTTAAAGTTTCCCCCCACCCACCTTTATTACCTCCTCTCTCTGAGCATACTGATGCCATTTTGGAGAGGGGCTGGAAGAATTGGCCCCAAAAAGGGTTTTGCAAGCATTATCGAGCTGTGGAAGAATGTGACCGCTCTCCTTCCCCCACCCCATTTCCTTGGCTTCCCAGGGAAGTTTGATGGTCTGAGACTGATTCTATTTTAAACAACTATTGTCATGTGAGTACCTCAGGCTCCATGGGGCCTCTTGTTTTACTTTTCAGCATCCGTTTGATTTACCGGTACTTTTCAGTTTTTTCGCCTGCTCAGAATGATAGTTTAGAACCTCTTTATTATTGGCCTTCACATATTGTTGTTTTTCTCCTTGAGCTAAAGTTTACTCAAAGAGCCTTCTTAGTTTTCATGTGTCAAGCTATTATCCTATCCCTCCGTGGGAACCCTGGGAAGTGAAGCAGTGCTTGTTTACTGTGATAAACAAGCTCTGTTTTACTGGTAAAATAGGACCCAATCACCAATGCTTGTGGTTGAAGTCCTCTAAAATGGGCGACATGGTATAAACGATTGGCTGGCCTCGACTTTGTATCCATGTTGCAGTCACGCTTAACCATTGTGCAGAAATATGTGACTTTAAGCACCAATAGATAAATAAATATCCTATAAAAATGTAAATTATACATGACACTGCTGGTCTTATTATCCTTCTACAAGGGAGGGATATAGGAAAGTCCTCCGTCTATCTGTCAGTCTGTCCATTTATCTCTCCGAACTTTGTTTATGGCATATAAGTGGAACAATAGTTAACAATAGTTAACAGATTTCAATTCTTTTTGGTATATGTCTCAATAGCAACATTGTCTATGTCATTTTCGATGACCAGCGATATCCAATGAAAACTATGGGAGTTATTGCCCTTTTTGTAAAAAATATGTATTATGCTTGTTTATGGAATAAATTTAACAATTGTAACCGGATTTAAATTCTGTTTGATAAATGTCTCTATAGCAACAATGTCTATGTCAAGTTTGATGACCACCAATATCCGATGAAAATTATGGGAGTTATTGCCCTTTGTTTATAAAATATTGTTTAATGCTTACTTGTTTATGGCATAACTTTAACAATAGTAGCTGGATTTCAAATCTTCTCGATATATATGTCCATACCAACAGTGTCTACTTCAAGTTCGATGACCAGGGATATTCGATGAAAATTAAATAAAAATTTGACTCCAAGTTAAAGTTCCCCCTCACCCCCAGGTCAGTTAGGAAAAATTTTGTTTGTTTGTTTGTTCTCACATGTGTTTGGCTGGATTTAGAGTGATTTTATGCTGAGAAAAACACCTATCCCATCCCCCACCCCCATTGCTTCGATTGGCAATGCAGGCCTCTTGTTACCATTTCTTTTCACCACATTTAAAAGAGAACTGTGCACGGTTTTTGTTCCAAATTCTGTATACGTTGCTTTTTTGGTGATAACAATATCACAAAGGGATTGCGAGCAAGCTATGTCCAAATATTTCTTTGAGAGTGTTATTGCCCTTGTTGGACTTTGTTGGAGGGGATTGGCCATCCATTGCACTTGTTTGATCTGTACCTGTATGTAAATATACACATTCATATGTTAAGTAGTATTGTTATTTATTAAGGTATTTTTGTTTCAGTTATGCTACTTGTTTGCATCCTACACAGACGAAAAAGCAAATCAAAAGCAAAGGTACATTACTCCAATTACTGGGATGATACAGTGACACTAAGTTATATCAATAACCACATAGAATTACCCAGGGTAAGTACAGTGTTGCATTCACAAAAGTAATCACTTCTTGTTCTGTTTCTGTCACATTTACACTGTTAATGAGTCAATATTTCTTGAAAGAAGTATTGAAAAACTTAGACATAATTCAGAGATACAATGTTTTCAGGTTTCTTTCTCCCGAATGAGATTCTACAGTGTTCTGGGTAAAAAAGCAGATGAATGGCTTCCGTTGATCATGAGGGCATACATGTACATGTAGTGTCACTTCAAGAGCAATGTACATGTAGTGATGATGCTAGTGCCTAAGCTATCAATTGGGTACTATTGCTTCCCTCACATCACTATGAGAGCATTAGCTGGTAGAGTGTAAAATTATTTTTGGTCATCAGAATTCGTTCACATGTCTTTAACTTGTCATAATTTATAGGCACTCTCCCATAAATTGTAACCAGGCAAATCCATGCAGGCTAAAAAGTTCCACTTCAAAGATAATATGAAGCACATCCACAGAATGTAAAGCCTTTAAGTTGTGTTACCTGCATTTCAGAATAAAGTCCAAATTTGGGCTTTCAGCACTGAACAAGCTGATAGGTAAATAATATTCGGTGGTTCCAGAAGTTAGCCTGGAAGATTATTTTCCATGCAAAACTAAACACCTCTCCATGCCTTTCTATTGAGGCTTTCAAGTGGCCCTTATTTTCCTCTTTTTTTAGCTCACCTGACTGAAAGTCAGGGTGAGCTTTTCTTATCACTCTTCGTCCGTCGTCCGTCGTCCTGTGTGAAGGTGGTGTTTGAGCCTCTTTCTCCTAAACCACTGGCCACATTTTAATTAAATTTCATGTAAGTACTGGTTATATAGGGGCATTTTGATTTTTATCCAAATTAGGTTTCGGCTCATATTGAGCAGAGGTGTGGGGAAAAAATGGCCAAATTTTTTGAAAATCTTCTAATGAACCACCAGTAGCAGAGACTTGATATGTGGTATACAGAGTCCTTTTGAGGTTTAGAATCAAGTTTGTTCAAGAGAAGTTTGTCGGGCAATATTTGCCTTCGTGATGGGAGGGGCAAAAATTTTGGCCACGCCTAAAATTTCTATTTTCAGAACCGTGTGGTCGATTTGAACCAAATTTGATATGAGATGATAATGGGTCATAAGTAGTTGATTGATGCAAAAAAAAGTTTTCTCCTTGCCCTGTGGGAACCTTGGGAGCTAAAAATAGGAAAAACCTTAAAACTGCCATATCTCCAAAACTACATGGCACAGAGAATTCTTATTTTGTATAAAGCTTATTTTTATCCAGTAGAATAGAATGGTTAAAAAAGATCCCTATCGGTTTGATCACAAGGTACTTTTTTCAGGACTTTGAAAAAGTACTGAGTCAGCACTTTTTAACACTGTAGGCAATGTGGAAAAGATTAAAAAATCTTCTTCTCCAGATCCAGCAGGCAGAATCATTTGATATTTGGTATGCAACATTGTAGGGTGGATCTGATTCAAGTTTGTTCAAATCGGCCCCCTGGGTATATATTTGGGCTCAGTATAGGAGCCCAAATTTCAACTTTGTGCATTTGATGCAAATTTCTTTGAAAATCTTCTTCTCAAGATCCAGCAGGCAGAATCTTTTGATATTTGGTATGCAACATTGTAGGGTGGATCTGATTCAAGTTTGTTCAAATCAGCCCCCGGGGTTCATATTTGGGCTCAGTATAGGAGCCCGATTTCGAACTTAGCGCATTTCAGGCAAATTCTTTCAAAAATCTTCGTCTCCAGATCCAGTGGGCAGAGTCTTTTGATATTTGGTATGCAACATTGTGGGGTGAATCTGATTCAAGTTTGTTCAAATCGGCCCCCTGGATTCATATTTTGGCTCACTATAGAAGCCCAAATTCGAACTTTGTGCATTTCAGGCAAATTTCTTAAAAAATCTTCTTCTCCAGATCCAGCAAGCAGAATCTTTTAATATTTCGTATGCAACATTGTGGGGTGGATCTGATTCAAGTTTGTTCAAATCGGCCCCCCTGGGTTTATATTTGGGCTCAGTATAGGAGCCCAAATTTGAACTTAGTGCATTTCAGGCAAATTTCTTTGAAAATCTTCTTCTCAAGATCCAGCAGGCAGAATCTTTTGATATTGGGTATGCACCATGCTGAGTGGGGTGAGATTCAAGTTTGTTCAAGCCAAGTCCCTGGATTCATATTTGGGCTCACTGTGGCAGCCCGAATTATAACTTAGTTCAGAATGACGAATTTTCTTTAAAAATCTTCTTTAGATCCAGCAGTCAGAATGTTTTGATATTTGGTATGCAGCATCCTTAGGGGGGTGAGATTCAAATTTGTTCAAGCCATGTCCCTAGGTCCATATTTGGACTCACTCTGGGAACCCAAATGATCACTTAGTTCAATATGATGAATATTCTTTAAAATCTTCCTTTTTTTTAGATCCACTGGTCAGAATCTTTGGATATTTGGTATAAGCTTTTCTTAGGAGGAGCAGATGCAACTTGTTGAAATCAATTCTCTGGGTTGATATTTAGGCTACTGTGTCAGGTGAGCGCCCTCAGGCCCCTTGGGGCCTCTTGTTTTAAGCACTCCTTATTTTCCTTATAAAAGCTTTAAATTCCTTAAAAAAAAATCTTAATTTTTTTAGGAAATTCTTGCATTTTGAAATATGATTGGAAAATCATTGGGTATGCTCGTCTATAAAACTAAAAGTAAAAAAAAGTGTTAACCTTACTGCTTATATTTACGTAACAATGAAATATTTTGTTTCGAATCTTTTCTTTGTATTATCCAATTCTGCGATTCAGTTGCTGCATATGACTTTTGATGGCCATTGAGCTGATCTTTTTGGTTGGTAATAACACTTTTTTTTTATTTGTTCTCCTTAAAGGTGGGTTCATTACCTATTTTGGTGCTTACAATTTTAAAGTTTTATCCCTATTTATTTCTTCAAATTGCCCTATAAATTCCTAAAATAACCCTTATTTTTTGTGAAATATGACCCTAAAATGCCCCTTAAGTTTCTTGAAAGCCTGTTCTATTCGACGTAAGTTACAAGGGGAGCTTACCTCATTCTGTTCACATAAAATTATTTACTCTCACACCACAAAGTTGATCAGTTATAAAATTGTTATCAAAACCATTTAATTCCATTATATGTGGACTAACCAGGCCTAGCATTCCTAATGAAAGTGTCAATGACACTGTAGCTCAACTTGACAAACTTGAACTTGGTAAGTTATAAATGAAATGGCAAAATTGAAGATCATTGGGACCAATGTCAATTTTTTTGCCAGTGGCAACATTTTTTGACACAAACCGAAGAAAATCGATAGCTCCCATCTAGAGGCCTCCCCAAACAAGCATGCCAGGTTTCAAAGCAATCCGATCATAAATGTGCCCTGTAGGGTGTACAAAAGGGAAATATTGTGGTCTGACTAGACTAAATTCTAAGAACGTTGGCCGTGGCAACATTCTTTGACGGAAATGGAAGAAAATCGATAGCTCCCATCTAGAGGTCACCGTAAATAAGCATACCAGGTTTCAAAGCAATCTAATCATAAATGAGCCCTGTAGGGTGAGCCAAAGGGAAATATTGTGGTTTGACTAAACTAAGTTCTAAGAATGTTGGCTGTGGCAACATTTTTTGATGGAAATTGAAGAAAATGGATAGCTCCCATCTAGATGTCACCCCAAACAAGCATGCCAGGTTTCAAAGCAATCCGATCATAAGTGTACCCTGTAGGGTGTGCCAAAGGGAAATATTGAGTCTTCTGACTAAACTAAGTTCTAAGGACGTTGGCCGTGGCAACATTTTTTGACAGAAATTGAAGAAAACCGATAGCTCCCATCTAGAGGTCTCCCCAAACAAGCGTACCAGGTTTCAAAGCAATCTGATCATAAATGGGCCCTGTAGGGTGTGCCAAAGGGAAATATTGAGGTCTGACTGAACTAAGTTCTACGAACGTTGGCCGTGGCAACATTTTTTGCCGGAAATTGAAGAAAATCGATAGCACCCATCTAGAGGTCACCCTAAATACGCATACCAGGTTTCAAAGCAATCAGGTCATAAATGTGCCCTGTAGGGTGTGCCAAAGGGAAATATTGTGGTTTGACTAAACTAAGTTCTAAGAACGTTGGCCGCGGCAACATTTTTGGACAGAAATTGAAGAAAATCGATAGCTCCCATCTAGAGGTCACCCCAAACAAGCATGCCAGGTTTCAAAGCAATCCGATCATAAATGTACCCTGCAGGGTGTGCCAAAGGGAAATATTGAGTCTTCTGACTAAACTAAGTTCTAAGAACGTTGGCCGCAGCAACATTTTTTGACAGAAATTGAAGAAAATCGATAGCTCCCATCTAGAGGTCTCCCCAAACAAGCATACCAGGTTTCAAAGCAATCTGATCGTAAATGTACCCTGTAGGGTGTGCCAAAGGGAAATATTGAGGTCTGACTAAACTAAGTTCTAAGAATGTTGGCCGCGGCAACATTTTTTGATGGAAATGGAAGAAAATTGATAGCTCCCATCTAGAGGTCACCCTAAATAAGCATATGAGGTTTCAAAGCAATCAAATCATAAATGTGCCCTGTAGGGTGTGCCAAAGGGAAATATTGTGGTTTGACTAAACTAAGTTCTAAGAACGTTGTCCGCGGCAACATTTTTTGACGGAAATTGAAGAAAATCGATAGCTCCCATCTAGAGGTCACCCCAAACTAGTATAAGAAGTTTCAAAGTAATCTGATCATAAATGCGACCTGTGAGGTGTGCCAAAGGAAATTGTGGACGTACGTACTAATGTACTAACGTACGTACGCCGACGGACGATAAGTGATGGCAATAGCTCAGCTTGACTTTGTCAAGTTGAGCTAAAAATGCAGGAAGACTAAAAATTGCTCCCCTTACATGGCCTAGGCAAGCAATTAGCTCCCCTCAACCTTACAAAAGCTAAAAGTGGCAAAATGCTGTTTTACTATTAATGAATTCTGCCTAGTTGGCATTGTACATTTTATTTGGTGCTGCTAACAAGGTAGACTCTGTGAGACAGCTACACTGCCCTCCCCACACCTCCTTGCCTTGGCAAGGCCCGGAGGTGTGGAAGGGCAGTGTGGTTGCCTTCCAGAGACCACTAACATAGCAGAGATCTGAAAAGATGTGGGTTTTAGGAATAGGCCAGGCCTGATTAACCCGTTACTTAACTTTACTAGAAAGTGACACTTGCCAATAATGTTTCTTGAATACCATATAGCAACAAAATTTTCTTCAAAGACATACATGTAGCTAATGACCTTTAATTTGAATGAGCTTGATGAGCTATGTTTTGGAGTCACAGACTGGACAAAAACACAATTTCAATGGAGCTTCATGGAATAACTCTGGCCATATAATGCTGCTATATTAGGTAAAATGTTAACCTTTTACCTAATGAAACAGCTGCATCTGCCAACATAATTTACAAATTGAGATGTTGAAAAACTATTTCAACAAAGCCATACCATATGACCCCCTCATTGGAATGAGATCATGGAGGGGTCAAATGATATGTTTTTTTGTTAAAAGTTTGTTGTTAATTTCAGAAAGTGGGACAAACATGAATAAACCATCAGTTCATTAGTTGGATTTTTTTGTACTTTTGGTTGTCTGCTTATTTGTTCATTAGTAGGATTGCTTTTGTACTTGGTGAGTCTAGATTTGCCATTGAAAATTTCACATTTGTCTTTATTTTACAGGACATAAATGATGAAATGATATCGCTGGACGATGATTCATTCCTCCACAGCCTGGACAACATGTCATTTACAAACCTGTGGACTGCTGATGGGTCAAGAAGAACAGCATTTTGAAGATCTGTCTCTTTTAGGTGGTAAACATTGCATTCATCATTATTCAGTACATTGAGCCATTCCATTCATTCATCTGACTTATGTTGCACGACTAAAAACATAAGTCACTCTTCTAAAGATCTTCCATAAGTGTGTTATATTTTATATTTATATGTAGCTGTAGATATATATATTTAATAGTGGAGGCAATAGCTGTTTGGAAAATCAAATGGGTTCTCTTACATGTACCATTCATTCCACCTTCAGATACGTTTGATTGATCTATGTGTTTGTACTCTCTGAATGTTAGTGTTGTGTTTAAGAGACTCTTCAAGTAGATTTACTTATTTTTGGGTGGGGTGGAGGGAGCATATTTGAAAGGCCATTGTGTGGAGTTTTGGTGGCCTCCCCTTGTCCTAATGAGGATCCTCAGGTCATTACCCCTCCTCCCACTTCCATGAAGTTGTCAGTGAAAGTCATAATTTTTTTTTTTCAGACCAAGTGTATGAACCCTGAGAAAGATTTTGTAAGCACTTGGTAGGAATATCAATCACCATGTACGAGGATTTTTCTACAAAATTGAACTTTAGTGGAGTTATGTCCCTTTAATGATCTTTAAATGATTGAATTGCTGTTCAGACATCTGAACTATGCAGCACATTGCAGTGATAATGTGTAGGGTGTATCACTATGAAGTCCAGTTATGCATATCAGTGCAGAGTATGGATTTATTAACCATTGGCAGGTAAATGTACCAGGTTAATTTATTTGTCTGCAAAGATTTTGAGCTCACTGAATGCAATTTCTTGACTTTAATTTGGGGGTGGTGGTGTCCTAGCAAGTCTCTTCAATGGAAGGGAATGTAAAGCACTTGTCTGTGATAGAGAGAGATGCACACTCACTAAGGGTGCAGTTTCTTAACCCCGTGCACCGTTCCATTATGTCAAAATACTGAAATTTCAGACAGCAAATTTTTCCCATAATCCAAACTAGGAATTTAACCAATTCAAGCTTGTTTGACAAACCTCAGTGAGCTTTGTCAAACAAGATTGAATTGGTTTAATCTCTAGTTGCATTATGGGAAACATTTGCAGCTTGAAATTCGATATTTTTTACATCAGTATGCAGTGAGTTGTCTGTCTTGGGGAGAAGTTGAACTCTTTACCGAATGTGACCATCATATACAAGCAGCACAATTCCAAAAATCGCACTCCTTATTTTATTATTTTTTCAATTCTGCCTCCAGGATACAGCTTATGACCCCTCATTAGAATGAACTCATCAGGCTCATTCCATTGAGAGGTCATAAGCTATATTTTATGCAAATGGCTGAAAGTATTTAAGTAATTCAAAAATGCTTTTGCAAGTGTTATCTCCTTGCAAATTTAGGAAAAAGTTAGAAAATAGTAGAGGTACTACTACTGAAATACCTATTGACAAATATCAACCCTTTTAACATTCATAACTTCTGAGGGGAAAATGGTATGAAGTGTGATGGACAGCATAATTTCAGCTATTAGACCATGGAATTGTTGCACCAGTGATTTATAAGTTCAAGATGTGAGTGCCTATGCTATTTGTGTTTTTTCTCTGACACTGCAAATAAGTGGTTGGGGGAAATTCATGACTGCTGTGTTTTACAAGTTGTTTGTCATATTTCTTCAAGATCTGTTTGGATTCCAATAAATGTTTTAGAACAGGAACCCACCAATAAATGTACATTGTCGGGGAAAACAGAAGCATTGTGCTAACTATGGTTAACAATTTGCCCTCATAAATACTACCTCCTTTTTTTCTCCTATCTTGAGTACTGCTTCAAAATGGCCCCAGTGTTTTGGGATTTGGGATTTCCTCCAGCGCTAAGATTCATGATGTGAATCTCAGCCCTGGAGAAAATCTCAGTTCAGACATCTGATTGATTACTCTTGAGAATAATTTATTGTCAGCAATTACAGGGGTTGCAAAATTGGAAGAACAATCATTTCTTTCCTCTAAAGGTTATGCAAGCAGCCATTTGTTGGACTGTTTTTTCCATTCATACTTCAACAGGTTTGTCCAAATGTTAGTTTAGGGTTAACACACATTATCTTCAGCATTCCTCACTTACAACTGGGAATAAATTTATTTATCTTTTTCTTTATTGGGGTTTAATGACACTTTTGGCAGCCAGGGTTATCTCGTGTCAGACAGTTTTACGGGGTGGGGGGAAGCCTGAGTGCACAGAGAGAATCACCGAGCAATGGCGAGCAGCTGACAGACTCTCCAATGTACTAACTTCGCACAAGTAGAGTTAGCATTGGTTGAAGACAAGTGCACCATTGAGGTGCAGAATGTCTTAGTACACAGCATCACCATGCCCCCACATGGACAATTGGGATGAAGTGCACAAGGACACAACACAGTTACCCTTGGCGGGGATCGAACTGGGAATAAACCAATTTAGATTAATCATTTTTTACATTAAAAATTCGGACTCTTTGAACTGTGCAGTTTTGGTTAGCTCCCTTGGATATGTCTGGCAACTTAAAAACAAGGTGCCAAGCCAAATTGCACAAGGTTTTGACAGTTTGAAGTCAGCTCCCATCCCCAAATGTTATGCAAGCTGCTATTCTTCCAAACTGAAACAACTTCTTGTTAGTGAAAAATATTAAAGTCGATAACATTTTACCTGTTTGGGACAATGCGAGCCAAATAATTAAGCAGTACTGGACATAAGAAAAATGGTGTGAGCAGAGAGCAATTCTCCTAAAATAATTCTTTAGGCGAGTAATCCCCGTGGGAACCCCGGGAAGTAAGCAGCACTTGTTTACTGTGGTAAACCAGTTCCGCTTTACTAGTAAAATAGGACCCAGTCAACAATGCTTGGGGTGAAAGTCCTCTAAAATGGGCAACATGTAGATCAACGATTGACTAAACTTGACTTCATCTCCCTGTTGTGTCACGATTAGCCATGGTGCATAAATATGTGACGTTAACCACCAACAAACAATTTAGGCGAGTAATGAGCACCTTTCCCAAAAACAGGTCAAAGTGAACAAGTCAATGAATTGCAAATCATCGCTTGAGTGTAACAAGGCATCATCTCTATGCTAAAGCATTGCAGATGGCACCTTGTTGCAATCCAGCAACAAAGTAACAGTGAGAGAAATGGTTTATGAGTATATATAACACAAACTCAAGATAAATTTCAAAGTGTTTCACGAACTTTTAAAAGAGTGTTTAGTAGTATACAAAAATATCAAACCAAACAACTGTCTAGCTTTTAAGTGGCTTAACCCTTTACCCAGTGAATCGGCCACATCCGCCCACATAATATGCAAATTCAGCAGCTGAAAAAATATTATTTTTCAAAAAATTTCAACCAATCCATATCGTGTGACCCCTCATTGGAACGAGCTTGACAAGCTTTTCCCAATGAATCGGCCACATCCGCCCACGTAATATGCAAATTCAGCAGCTGAAAAAATACTATTTTTCAAAAAATTTCAACCAAACCATATCATGTGACCCCTCTTTGGAACGGGCTCATCGAGTTCGTTCCAATGAGGGGTCACATGATATGTTTTGGTTGAAATTTTTTGAAAAATGTTTAAAAATGATATTTAAAATAATACATTTTGATATCATCTGCGTTGGGTAAAGGGTTAACTGGTAGAGTGCTTTATTATTTTTAGTCGACAGAATTTCTTCCCATGTCTTTTCCTTGTTACATTTTATGGGAGAGTGCTGGTTGCACTCTCCCATAAAATGTGACAAAGCAAATTCTCACAGACTAAATAATTTCACTTTAAAGATAATATAAAGCATATTTCACTGAATATGAACCCATTAAGTTATGGTACCTGTGCTTCAGAATAAAGCCCACATATGGGCTTTCAGCACTCTACCAGTTAACAACAGCCAGAAAATAGATTGCTGGTTTTTGTTGGCAAAATGAGAGGCAATGTAAAAAAAAAAAAAATTCTGCTAGTTTCTCAACTTCTGACCGAATTAAACTGCAAAATTTTAAATTTTTTTCATCCATTCTGATACATTTACATCACAGTTACCCAAAATTTCATGCAAGTGTCAGGGAGCTCATCAGAAAATAAAAGTAGGTGAGTGTGAGTGGTTGCTCGGCTGTTATATCCACATTCACAATTTGGAAAATCTACAATGACATTAATTCTCCAGTTTCTAATTTCAGTTGGAGCAAAATGGCAGATGTAATTCACTTAATTCTTTAGTTAATAAATCTGCCAGATCCATCCGGGCAAGTTTCAAATTGAGCAGTTAAAAAGAAAGCCCACTTTTTCAAAGAAATTTATCAGAACCATATCATGAAACCCTCTCATTGAAACAGACTCATCGAGTTCATTCCAATGAGGGAGGTCACATGACAATTTTTTTTCAACTGCTCAAACATCAGCTTGATCCTGAAGTTGATGAATCTGCAGCATCAACTGCTGTATTTTCAAATTGAGCAAAAAAAAAAACAGTTTTCAAAAAACTTTTTATGAAACCATGTTAGGTGACCCCTCATTGGAACAAGTTTATCAAAATTTTGTGAAAAAATGTAGAAAAAAATAATTAAAATACCAAAATTTGGTATTATCTGTGACAGGTAAAGGTTAGAGGCTGAGAAAATAGTGTAAGATGTTTCATCATTGTGTATGGATGAAATCATTGTTCGTCTGGTGGGTTGAGTATCTCCCCTTATGGGGTATACAAGCCTAAAATAAGGTTGTCAAATTTCAAATTTTGCAATCCTTGGCAATGTGCAAAATAAATAGATTAAAAATGCATGTAGATGAACCAAGCAAGGTGTCACCAACACTTTGGTGCCATTCGTATTTGAACAAATAAAATGTACAGATTTTTGGATTTCATCACTGGAGTGAATGGAAATCTGATCAGAGTCTTGTTGTTGTGCTTTATGGGCTATTGTCGAGTTTTACGGGAATATTGTTGAGATTAACTTTTTCGCTACTTATGGGTAAAAAATAGTCACTTAAATGACAGTTTCTTTGAAACAGGATTTGTTGAATTGAAATATTTTTTTTGTATTTTTGTATATTTGATTAGTGGATGTCTCCTTTACAATGTATATTTCAAATTTCTCCTACTTGTTTAATCAGTGGGTCCAAGCTATATTCAGTGTGCAGCTGATGTAAGCTACTGTTCTTACAAAAGTGTTCCTCTGCTCGATCCAGTTTGTTTTATATTGTGGCATAAACGTGTTTGATGATCACCCTTTGTAGACAAAGAAACCTTTTTGTAATTGACCACAGCGGTACAAACAAAAGATTTGTTTCCATGTCCTTCGGAGTCCATTGCAAAATTTTATTGTAGAAAAACTATATTTTGAGATTTTGACACAATACCTTTGAGGTTTGTCAATGTAAATACCGTTGAAGTCTGTTAATTGAATAATCGCTTTGCCAGTGAAAATTATTCAATTAACAGGAGTATTCAATTAACAGATTGGTCATGTTCCTGTATTCTGGAGATAATCTGGGCATTTATTCTATTATATCTTGTTTGACAGAACTCATGGAGCTTTGTCAAACAAAATGTAATAGATTAATCTGGGCATTTATTCTATTATATCTTGTTTGACAGAGCTCATGGAGCTTTGTCAAACAAAATGTAATAATTAAATGCCTGTTTTGGAATGTACTGAGGCTAAATAGGTCAATAAACAAGGGGGATTGAATGATTATCAGTGTAATTTCTCGGCATGTTATAAGATTTACTCTGTAACCTTAAACACCAATAAATAAATACAGGAGTTTTTATTCAATTAACAGGTGTCTTCTCTATAACCTATATGCACCTAACAGGTCAAATTTGTACTGAAGATAATAACTACTCAATTGAGTATGAGAGGGCTTGTCAATTCAAAGTATTCCTTATAAGGCTTGTTTAGCCTAACCGGTTTCATTTGATGTGAACTTCATTAGAGGCAATCAACTGCTAGATGGCACGGCCTTATATACCATTTTCCAAAAGTTGGCAGGTGCTAGACATTTAGTTCATTAGTTGTACTGAAGGCATTATAAATGGTTTGGTGTTTCAAATTATATTCAATTTACCCTTTACCCAACACAGACGATATCAAAATTTATTATTTTAAATATCCTTTTTTAAAATTTTTCCAAAATTTTCAATAAAACCACATCATGTGATCCCTCATAGGAATGAGCTCAATGAGCTTATTCGAAAGAGGGGTGACATGATATGGTTTTGTTGAAATGTTTTGAAAAATAATATTTTTTCAGCTGCTGAATTTGCATATTATGCAGGCAGATGTGGCAGATTCGTTGGGCAAAGGGTTAACAGGGTTATTCAATTATTAGATATCAGTTAAGTGGACTCCAGTGTAATGCAAGAGTTATGGCCCAAAACTTAAATATATTGAGGCTCCACACAAGGTGGTTGGGGGCATGAGTTTCCCTTGGACACATTCATACTGGTTAACCTATCCTTCATAAATTTGAGATTGAATTTGTTCATCACAAATTTCAGGACAACTTTCATATCTTTCAAGTCTTGTGTAATGTAAATTTCATTAGGAAAAGTATGATTTGCACTAGTCTTCTGCGACCTCATTTTATAATCGATATAATTTTTGCTGAAATGGTTATCCAGATAAACTGTTCAGAACCAGTTATTGAATTTATCTGCTGGAAATGGTTTTGCCAGTTATTCTCTGTATCAATCAGCATTCTGTTGCAAAAATATAATAATACATAATGTTTAAGTTACTGGCACCACAATTGTTTTGCCCTTTCAATTCAGCATACAAAACCCGCCATTCTGCTGAGGTAAAATAAGTGTGGCCATTTTTCAAAGTGTTTGGTACATTTTTGTGGCACCTAGTGCCAAGAGAGGTTGGTTTGGGGATGATTAGGGTTACTTCCTAATTCAGCTGTCCAAATGTAGTGGATGCCTCACTACATAGAAGGGCAGCCTCTACATTCAGACAGCAGAACTACTTAGTGAGGCAGCCACTAGGTTTCAGACATCTGAACTTGGTTATTCTTAAAAGCTGGAAACTTTTTAAAAAATAGAATTTGTAGTGATTAGGGAAATGTGGTAATTTACTGGCCAGAAAAACATACTTGTGGAATGCCGGCAAAACTACACAAATTTGGTACCAATTTACTGAAAGTATACTCAATGACATATTCACATAGTCAGTGTAAGAAAATTAGTGAAAATTCAGTTATTATCTGTTTATAGCCTGTTATAAAAATGGGCAAAGTTTTTCAGAACTAATACCTTCTTAACTGATTGAGGGCTATATTTTTTTTGTGGTCTGAATTTGTTCATCAAGATTTGTTTTATTACAAATTATTGAAGAGTGCCCATAGGCACTCCTCAATAATTTTGATAAAACAAATTTATATGAACAAAAATATTATTTGCAATTGCTATTGGAATGAGATTCACAGTCTACTTTTGTAAGAACAGTACTGCGGTGCAAATCATTGTACAGAGTCTTCAGCAGAAAAATTAATTCTTTACCAAATGAATCAGCTGCATTTGCCCATGTAATATACAAACAAGGCAGTTCAAAAAAATTATTTTTCCCAAAATTTCTATAAAACAAGCAGGTTTTGTATGGGTCATGGAATCCTGGAAAAGTCATGGAATTTTTAAACAAAATTCAAGGGCCTTGAACATTTTTGGAAAATGTGCTGGAAGGGTTAAATTTTTGGAAAAGTCATGGAATTTGTAAACAGGTTTAAAAGGGATTGACTTTGTGTAAAAATTATGCGCGACTAGTGCGAAAATTATGCAAAAAATAAAGCTTTTCTATTTGGGTGTGAACTAACCCAGTTATGGAAATTTTTTTAAAGTTTTGGAAATGTCATGGAATTTTATGCTCCAAAAAGTGTATGAACACTGAACAAGTGACCTCTCAATGGAATGAGCTTGGCGAGCTCATTCTAATGATATGTCACATGATATGGTTTTCTTTAATTTTTAGCTCAACTTTGGTCCGGTCCAAAATTCAAAATGGCCGATGGCAGCCATTTTGTACAAAATTAGGTGCAATCAGATTTTTGCACAGAACTTCCATATGAAAGCGCTGATTTGAATAATTTTTTGTGTGAATGTTTAGTACCATGGGATACATCACATATAATACGGTGTTTTTTTTTCGTGCAGAAATTATGCAAATTAGATGAACTTTGATTTTTTCAGTCCGACTTACACACAGTAAGTACACATGTCAATACAGCTCAGACTAGAGTCTGAATTTATGAACTGATCTTCACGAAATGTCTTGGGTACCTTTGTTATCACCTTGGGATGAGAACGTGTGTTTCTGGGTGCGGTCTAAAATTCAAGATGGCTGCCAGTGGCCATTTTGTACCGAAATTAGGTCAAATCAGTTTTTTGTACACAGCTTCTATACAGCTCAGACTAGAGGCCATATTTATGAACCAATCTTTACGAAACTTCTTGGGTACCTTTGTTATCACCGTGGGATGAGAGCGAGTGTTTTTGGGTGTGGTCCAAAATTCAAGATGGCCTCCAGCAGCCATTTTGTACCAAAATTAGTGCAATCAGTCTTTTGTACAGAACTTCTGTATGAAAGTTCTGATTTGAATAAATTTTTGTATGAATGTTTAGTAACATGGAATACATCACATATTGTAAGGGTTTTTTTTCGTGCAGAAATTATGCAAATTAGATGAACTTTGATTTATTCAGTGCTACTTACACAATGTAAGCACACATGTCAATACGGCTCACGGTAGAGGCTGTATTTATGAACCGATCTTCACAAAACTTCTTGGGTATCTGTTATCACCTTGGGACGAGAATGAGTGTTTCTGGGTACGGTCCAAAATTCAAGATGGCTGCCAGTGGCCATTTTGTACCGAAATTAGGTCAAATCAGTTTTTTTGTACACAACTTCTATACAGCTCAGACTAGAGGCCATATTTATGAACCAATCTTTACGAAACTTCTTGGGTACCTTTGTTATCACTGTGGGACAGGAACGAGTGTGTTTTGGGGTGCCTTTGTTATCACTGTGCTATGAGAGCAAATATTTTGGGGTTCAGTCAGACCCACTCTGGGACTCAAAGATTTCTTTTCTAGTTTAGCATCTGACTGTCACCCACCTTTACAATACTTTACCTATACATTTGTTACAGGCAACTGTCAGTATTTATGTACAGACCGTTACAATACTTTATATGTACCTTTGTTATCAAATCATTACCTAGATGTTTGTCATTGCTGTGTCACATACTATACATGTACATGTCTTTGTCTTGACAAGTTCTACAGTGTCATTGACACTTTCATTTTTTTTTAAATTTAAATAAGAATAATTAAAATAAGAAATTTTAGATATTGTGTGTGTTGGATAAAGGGTTAATTGGTAATCACTCCATAATGTATTTGATTAACTGAACACATGAAAAAGAATGATAGTGGGTTGTCACTCCATAAAAATGGCATAAAAAATTATGGAAAACTCTTTGTTTTGTACGATTTTTAAAAATTTGCATATAAGGCCCCACAAAGTAGATCATCTGTTTCTCAGGCCATTTTTGGTTGAGTTGTGTTAACAATTGAGACCTATGGTTTGGCGATGGTGGGCATCCATGGGTGCTGGTGTCCGGGAGGGCGTCTGGGCATTCTCACACTGTTAGCGCTATAACTTGATCAAACATTTTCTGATTTGACTAATATTTGTCATACAGATCTTTTCCTATAATATCTCAATCAAGTTCAAAAACTGGCCCGAGCTGATTTTTCATTACAGAGTTATGGACCTTAATTTGTCAATTTTTATAAATTTTAAGCTCGTTAGTGCAATAACTTGAACAAACATTCTGCGATTTGACTAATATTTGCCTTACAGCTCTTTTGCAATAATATCACAATCAAGTTCGAAAACTCGCCGAGGCTGAATTTTCATTACAGAGTTATGGGCCTTAATTCATAAATTTTTACAAATTTTGAGCTCATCAGTGCAATAACTTAAACAGATGTTCTCTGATTGACTAATATTTGCCATACAGGTCTTTTGCTATCATATCTCAAGCGAGTTTGAAATCTCGCCCGGCCCAATTTTTCATTACAGAGTTATGGGCCTTAATTCATTAATTTTTACAAATCTTGAGCTCGTTAGTGCACTAACTTAAACAAACGTTTTCCGATTTTACTAATATTTGCCAGACTCAGGTCTTTTGCAATATCTCAAGTCAGTTAGAAAACTGGCCAGGCCCAATTTTTCGTTACAGAGTTACCAATTTGTCAATTTGTACGAATTTTGAGCTCATTAGAACAATAACTTGAACAAACGTTATTCAGTTTGACTAATATTTGCCATACAAGGCTTTTGCAATAATATCTCAAGGTAATTTGAAAACTGGCCTGGTATGAATTTTGAGCTCAGTGTGGTGACATTTCTGATTTTCAATACAGAGTGCATGAAGAAAGTAGCCACAACTCGACGCCTGCATATCTAATGCACACCTCTTGTTTGTAAAATTGCATGTGGGTGGGTGGTTTTTATTTTATTTTTTATTTTGTAATTATTTCTTTGCCATCAGAAGTTCATGTTCTTGATTTCTTTTATGTTTTAGGCCTCATAATCTACAGAATAGAATGGGTGTAGGTGTTTTTCGTCCCTTGACTGCAAGAAGTTGCAAAGCCTTGTTGCATTCAAGGGACAAATGTGTCCATTTTATTAACTTGGATAAAATATCAGAAAAAAACCATTTAATTTTTATTTTTTTAAGTTTGCTTTGGTTATAAAAAGAGAGCATGTGGCAGTCAAAAGGACAGATTGTGAAAAATTTAATGACAATATGGTCAAGCTTGTTTACACATGTATAACCAGGTATAACAAGAACTTTACTTTCTTGTTAAGAAGT
Source organism: Pictodentalium vernedei (assembly GCA_031216915.1). Lineage (NCBI taxonomy): Eukaryota > Metazoa > Mollusca > Scaphopoda > Dentaliida > Dentaliidae > Pictodentalium > Pictodentalium vernedei. The sequence goes on from CM062291.1 coordinate 239,971,995, forward strand.
ACAAATCTTGATATATTTTTTCTTGCTACAGAAAAATTTGGAACTTATGGATTAATACATGAGGAATAGATTACTGAAAAAACTATTAAGGATTTGAATATTCATCCAGGCAGTAACTCACAAAGTTTCTGTCAGTAGTATTTGAGATTTACCCATTTGCTGAAGCACTGCTTGCATGTCTTCTGTATTTTAAGGATTTTTTTTTGTATTGGTGGAAACTCTAATCTATCCATGTTTTCATGGTAATATTCATTCACTGTACTTGTTACTTGAACTAAAATAGAGAGAATTTGTTTGGGTTAATTTAAAATTTGTAAAAACGAGAAAAACCTACTTTGTTTTGTAGTACTGAAACGTATGGACAGCAATATTGAAATATTAAATTGACATTTGATATTTGTACTAACCCCTCCCCCACCCCTATCTTCCCCAGTTCCTATTGAACAAACATCAGTGTTATGTTCATGTCTCCTTGTGGAAGCAAAAGAAATAATATAGACATTACTGTATGGAAACCTGAACTGGCAGAATTTGCAACAACATGTGGTTTTTGGCAACATTATCACTCTTTGCCCGATTACCTTGATTGAAACCACAGGGAATCACTCTCTTCTTGATTGAAACCACAGAGAATTACTCTCTTCTTGATTGAAACTACAGAGAATCACTGTCTTCTTGAATGAAACCACAGAGAATTGCTCTCATCTTGATTGAAACAACAGAGAATCACTCTCTTCTTGATTGAAACCACAGGGAATCACTCTCTTCTTGATTGAAACTACAGGGAATCACTCTCTTCTTGATCTTATTGATTGAAACCACGGGGAATTGCTCTGTTCTTGGTTTTCTTGATTGAAACCACTGGGAATTTCTTTGGATTAATATTGACTCCAAAATGCTCAACATGTATTTGTCTCAAACCTGGAAATAAGTAATCTCTCATTTGCAGAATGATGTCCCAGAGGATGAATTTGCTGATGTTCTCCCATACAGTGGGCCAATTTATCCTCTGGGTACCTGTTTCTGTTTAGGCATGAGACCCTGACTCAGATTGAGGTTCACAAAGGGTAAATTTAGTCATCCTATTCTGCAGTGCAGGGTAGCATCACCAAATTCACCCTCTGGGAACCTCATTCTCCAGATGACAGTTTGCTTTTGTTATCAACCTACCCTACAATTGTTTACTACAGGCTTGGACTACAGTGGAAGTCCCTAACTTGGAAAATATACTCTCTATTTTGATCTTTCCCAAAGGATTTGGGAAAGAAAAGTGGTGCAAAAGCACCAAGAAAAAATAAGCCCAAACTGGGTCGAGTGCTACCGGCGCACACCCAGTAGGGGATGCTCTTCTCCTAGTACATATCCACAGCTTCTGGTACCAGTGCACAGTCATGTAACTAATGACTCATTCTTTTTTCTTCCGCCGTCCTGGAAAGACGTGTGGTCATTTGCATTATGAAACAGTGATAATTTAACTCTTTGATAATGGTTACCTGTGACTAGAATTATGTATCTGAGTATCATATAATAACAGGACTGTGTTTTATATATTTTCGTTATTAATTTCAACCACATTTTCATTGTGTTTTGTATATTCTCCGTGTTCGGGCGTGACTTTTGCGTACCGTGCGGTTTGAACATATAACTTTTTGGTTGATAAATTTGTTATCCTTTTGGATATTATTATTATTATTGGAGTTAAGTGTCAGTGGGGGGCTATGTGGACAGGATTCTCCTCTCTTGCTGTTGAGGGCAGAATTTCTGTTTTTTGGGTCGGCCGTCTGGGTTCACTTGTGTTCCCGCCGATCCTTTATTTTCTGCCACCTTTCTCTCATAGTTGGGGGTGTTCTTCTACTTTCTACATCTGTTGAGTTCACCTGTTCTTCTACTGCTCTCACCTCTGTTATGCCCAGGACTGTTCCTTGAGGGCGATGCCTTTTGCCCAAGCATGTGGATGATTCCCATGCTTCTTGTGCTACTTGTAATGGGTGTTCTTCAGATCGACCCTGTGGGCTCTGTGGGTCTTGGTCATCCACTTTTTGGGCTTCTGTGAACCTTGTGGTGCGTTGTTATATAGCCCCATATTATATTAAGATTGATATTTCCTCAGTTGATAATTCTTTGAGTTTGTTATTTTTCTGCATTTTCTGACTGGTCTGACTCATTTGCACTGAGTGACCTTGTTTACATCTTTGTTACACTAATATATTGTACATATAGCTGTTGATTGTTTAAGTAGGTCAAGGACTTTGTTTATTTGAACTATGACAGAATCACCTAGAAACCGATAGAACATTGTAGAATTTTCATCTTCTGGAACATTCAATCTGGTTACTATATAAAGGTTTGTCAACAGAATTCAAAAACTCAATTTTTTAGAAAGCCATTTCAGAAGAACTTATTTTCACTTCAGTTATTTCCATTGGAGATTATTATTGTTTCAGAACAGTGCATTTATTATAGAAGCAGTGCTTCTTTGTGAATTTGGAAGATTGATTCCAAAAGAGAATTTTGAAGAGAATTATTTGTCTTGGAAAAGAGAATATACTTTCTGTGAAACAGAATAATATTTTGTGAAAAGCCAGGATTCTACTGGATTATTTGGAAATTACCTGTGGCGCCAATACTTCTTGGATTTTTACTCCATTTGAATTTTGCGGAGCATTTTGTTATATTTTATTGGAGACTGCTGAAATTTCTAAGTAAAAAAAAATATTACAAATCTACGGAATACTGTTTCTGAAGAGATATTCTTGGATTTAATACTACCAGCTGGTAACTTTCTTCACAAGATTCCTCACCCCTGGATTACTGGATTCTGTCAAACTGTACTTTGGACTAATTCAATAATTGATAAGTACCACTGTTTTTATTTTCTGTAAACCAGTTAGTGTAAAAGATCCTTTTTTTTTTTTCTTTTTTTTTATATTAATTTTTTTAAAATTAAGTTTCAGAATAGTTAAATTCATAGCTATTGTTGCTGATTCTCAAATTTCTTTCTGTTACCAATATCAATAATATTTCCACACCATAACATGCGTGGTATCTGCTGCTACTGCTGTTCCGTCTGCAACGTCATCGGTCACAGTTTCAGCCGGCCTTGGCTTATCCCTGCAGGGGTCTTCCGAGATGACTGGTAGTGTGGATGTGGGATATCGGCCTCAGCCTTCCCTAACTTCAACTCGGCGAAGTTGGAGGGGCTGCCGGCCGAACCCTCTGCTGTGGTCTCTCAGTGATAGAGCCCAGCAGCTTTCTCTTTGGATTCGGATGTTCCTGGTGGGGTCACCATGGACTCTGTTGTGTTTCCGTCCATGCACTTTGGTCCGACGGCCAGTTTTGCGGGACCGACACTTTTTGTGCAGCTTGGACCTTCTGTCCCTCAGAGGTCCACGGCGACTCTCCTGAGTTCCCGCACTGTTGATCCTCAGGGTCTGGTATACCCCTATCAGCATCTGCCTGCAGATGTTTCAGCTGCCACCCATCGCCCAGCATCGGGTGTTCTGGAGGATCGTGACCCTTCACTGTTTAAGAGGGTCAGGAGTGAAGCCACTTTGCCGGTTCATTCCCAGGTCGAACAGGCTGCCACTGGCCATGAGCTTAAGGAGGCCCTCTCCTTGCTCACTCAGGTTCTTCCAAGGGCCTTCCCATTGCCTCCAGCGAGGCTACTAGTGGTTTCCAGGCACCCCCATGGTGCCGCCTCCTGGGATTGGAAGCAGCACGCTTTCTTATCCTCCTGGTGTGCCTAAACCATGGGAAGCATCGGCTGGTTTGCCCATGATGGGATATGTGTCTTTCGACTCAGAGAATGGGTCAGAAATACCTGACGTTGAGGGCCAATAGTCTTCTGACTTGGGGGCAGCTCTTGACTTTGTGTTTGAGTTCCTTCCAGATCTCAAACCGTCAGACCAGCCAATGGTGTCAGCCAGGCCGCGATCATCAGTCGCATGCCTCCAGCCTGTGGAGCAACCCGCTTCTGGGGACCTTCGACCATGCCAGTTAGTACAGGTGGTTGAAGCATTTGCAGCCTTGGACCCTTCGTTCTTCATCAAGGCTGACACCTTTTTGCCTCCAGTGCATTATCGTTCCTATGTTTCCACCAATCTGTCAGTCTGCCAGACTTTGACAGTCTTGGATCAGGACTCCACCTCCCTCAGGCTTTCCAAGCCCAAGTCAGCTGTTATTCCTATGGCGACTCTGGAGTCCCTGTTGGGCTTATCAAGTGAGATGCTTTCTCTCTCAGATCACATCGTCTCTGCCTTGGCTGCTTATCTGTCTCCAGATGGGTTTGACGACGTACAGGCGTGTGATTTCCAAGATGCTCCTGCATCTTACCCGTTCTGTTCCTGAGGGTCAGTGCGCTGCTCTTCGATCTGCTTCTTAGGCGGGTCTGTGACTTTTCCATGGTTCCGTGTCGACGGTCCAGGATGACGTCCTGCATCATTCCAAAGATCAGCTGCTGCTTGGCCAGCTTGATCAGCCTTCTGTTGGAGGCACTGGGACCGTTCTAAGCCTAACAATCACCCTTCTGCTTCCTCTGCGAAGCCAGTGGCTGATCCTCTTTCCGCCGCTTCTACTACTTACTCACGTGGTAAGGGTAAGCGTCGGCAGACCAGAGGGAGGACTCAGGATCATTCATCTAGTAGAGGAGGTGGTTTCTCCTCTCGCCGGGGCTCAAGATGAAGATCCTCACCTCGATTCGTCCCAGGTTGGAGGAAGGATATCAGGGTTCACAGACCTTTGGGCCACAATCACATCCGATCCTTGGGTGTTAGTTGTTGTTCAGTCCGGGCTGCGAATATCCTTCCGGAGGCACCCCATTCTGTCAAAAGTGCCTCTTCCAACACAAGTTCCTTCAGACGTTTCGATCGAGGTCGTGAAGATCTTTCATTCAGTGGGATTTTATTCCCGCCTGTTATTGGTGCCAAAGAAGGATGGCCGGCTCCAACCGGTTATCGATCTGAGTATCCTGAACCAGTCTCTCATTGCTCCCAAATTCAGCATGGAGACTTTCAGATTGGTTTGCCGCTCCATTCATCAGGGAGATTTCGCTTCCTGCATTGACCTGCGAGATGCTTACTTTCACGTTCCGATTCATCGGACATCGCAAAAGTATCATAGGTTTGCTTTTCTGGGGCAAGTTTACCAGTTCAAGGTCATGCCTTTCGGCCTCAACCTGGCTCCTTGGGCCTTCACCCGACTGATGTCGCATGTGATAGCCTTCCATCGCACACAGTCCAGTGTGACTACTTTGGCATATTTGGATGATATCCTCCAGAGGCACTCCAATGCTGCTCTTCTGGAGTCCGATGTCAATACACTGTTGAGCTTGCTGAAGTCGCTAGGGTTCAGAGTCAAAGAAGAGAAGTCGAACCTGGTCCCTTCTCAGTCGTTTTGTCATCTGGGGATGGACTTCCGTACTCAGCTGATTACGGCGGCGGTTCCCCAGACAAGGGCTGTGATTCTTTCAGCTTTCGCCCTGACTCTGTCCCAGTCTATGTCTGCGACAGCTCAAAGCATTCTTCAGCTGCTCGGTCTCTGCGGTCTGGTTACAGATCTCATTCCTCTCGGTCGCCTGCATGTCAGACCTCTCCAACACTTTCTGCTCAGTCGTTGGAGGCCATATGTCGATCCTCTGGATCTGGTGCTTCAGTTACCAGACTCTCTTCATCATCACCTTCTCCCCTGGATGGATGTTCAGTGGATTATGCAGGGAGTTCCGTTGGACTTGCCCACGTCCGATCGTGTTCTGACGGCAGATGTCAGCGATCTCAGATGGGGTGCGACGTTGGATCCTCTAGGTCTTTCCCTTCACGTTGTATGGGACCAGGATGAAGCAGCTCTTCACATCAACCAGAAGGAGCTTCTTGCTCTTCTTCTGAGTTTCCAGCAGTGGATCCCTCACATTTCGAATCATCAGATCCTTCTGTTGTCCGACAATTCGACAGTGGTTGCTTACATTCGGAACCAGGGTAGCACGCACTTGGTTCACATGTACAAATTGGCTCGGGATCTTCTACTGCTAGCTCAGGATGTCAACACCGGAGTGGTTGTTCATCACATTCCTGGTCGTCTGAACATTCTAGCTGACTCCCTGTCCCGACATGGCAGGGTCATTTCCACTGAGTGGATGCTTCACAGGGCAGTGTTCCAGTTCCTTTGCGATCTTTGGGGACATCCCCACATCGATCTGTTTGCAACTCGTTGGAACCATCAGGTGGACACTTTCGTGTCCCCGTGTCCAGATCCTCTGGCTTTCGGCGTGGACGCTCTGTCACTCGACTGGAACGGTCTAGTCGGCTACGCCTTCCCGCCGGTTCCGATTCTACCCCAGGTTCTGGTCAAGATCAGAACCTGCAGTTGTCTATTCATTCTGATCGCTGCCCTGTCGTGTTCACGGGTGTGGATCAATCAGCTTCACTCTCCGTTGGTGGCGGTTCCGACATGTCTCCCTCTACATCGTGACCTTCTTTGCCAAGGTCACTCGAGGAGGTTTCACGTCGACCCGACTTCATTATGCCTTCACGCATATCTTTTGTCCAGTCCTGGCTCCTCTGCAGAGGTTTTTCGAGATGAGCAGTGGAGTGCTTTTCTTCTTCAAGGGGGCACTCCACTGGTTTCGCCTATGCGGCTAAGTGGAACGTCTTCTGTCAATGGTGTGCTGATCACTCTGTTGACTCACTCTGATGCCAATCCTTCGATACCACAGATTGCAGACTTTCTGGTATATCTATTTGATTCTCAAGGTCTCCAGCCTGTTACCATCAAAGGGTACAGGTCCATGCTTTTGAAGACCTTTTTGTATGTGGGAAAGCATCGTATCGGCACTAATCTATACCTCTCCAAGCTTATTCGTCACTTTTCTTCAAAAAAGCCTAGGATTTTGCAGCTTGCCCTAAGATGGAATTTTTCTTGAGTGCTGCTTTGCTTTGGGGTGTGCGCCGTTCGAACCTTTATCCCAAGTGGATATGCATTTTCTCACATACAAGACAGCTTTTCTGATGGCTTAGTGAGCTTCAGGCCCTCTCCGTTGATCCGGCCTTTTTCAGTAGCTCCGCCAACAGTGTTACTTTTACCACTGATTGCTCCTTTCTGGCCAAGAATCAGATACCAGAAAGAACTCCACCTCCTATCTGTATCAGAGCTCTTCCTGCTGAGGGTAATTGCCCTTTGCTCTGTCCGGTTCATGCACTTCTCATTTATCTCAACCGAATGCAGTTCATTAGGAAAGGCAGGAAACGATTCTTTCTGTCTCTTATTCCTGGTCGACAGAAGATCTCTCCTCAATCCATTTCTCGATGGATTTGTCTTGCTATTCGCACGGCTTATTCTCATCTAGCGACTGATAATTGTATTCCCAATCGTATTTCTGCCCATGAGGTGCGTGCCTTGTCTACCTCCTGGGCTTATGCTAACTCAGTCAAGTTGTCGGATGTTATGCAGGCAGCCTACTGGAGACATGCTTCTACTTTCTCCACCTTCTATCTGCGTCAGTTGCTCCTCTCTGCGTCAGTTGCAGGAGCAGTCTGAGGACCTCTTTTCTTTGGCCATCTTTCTTCTGCTCATGCTGTTGTCTACCCTAGCCATTAGGCATATTCAAGGTCAGTTCCAGCCCAGTGCTGTTTACTGTCCTTTCTGTCTGTGTGTCACGCAGTGCCATACGCCTCATCTCTCATTGCCTTTTACTAGTGTTTGTGATGCTATGGTTTGATAGGCCTCAGGGACTCTTCTGTCCACGGTTCCATTGCAGTCGGGTTATGTGGGGGTTGGTTATGTGATTCCCTTCTCCTATTGTCTATTCATCCTGTAGTAAACAGTTGTAGAGTAGGCTGATAAGACATTTAAATTTTATAGTAAATTTCCTTTCTTATTATACCTACCACAATTGTTTACATGGAGGCCCTCCCTTCTTCTTATTCGGGTAAGAATCCTTCCTCCCCGCTGATCACATAACTCCAATGTTGGTGGATTCAAAAGAATGAGTCATTAGTTACACGACTACATACTGGTACTGGTACTGGTACTGGAAGCCGTGGATCTGTACTGGGAGAAGAGCATCCCCTACTGGGTGTGCGCCGGTAGCACTCGACCCAGTTTTGGCTTATTTTTTCTTGGTGCTTTTGCACCACTTTTCTTTCCCAAATCGCTTGGGAAAGATCAAATTGGAGAGTATATTTTCCGAGTTAGGGACTTCCACTGTAGTGCAAGCCTGTAGTAAACAATTGTGGTCAGTATAATAAGAAAGGAAATTTACTATAAAATTTAAATATTTCGATGTTTGATTAGTCCAGAAGTAAAACTGTATGTTTATTTATTGGTGTGGTACATACTCTAAAGATGTATGACCAATCCTGAAAATAAGCAATCTGTCATTTGCAGAATGATGTCCTCAGAGGGTGAATTTGCTGATGCTATCTCATACAGTGTGCCAATTTATCGTCTGGGTACCTCTTGCTGTTTAGCCTTGAGACCTTGATTCAGATTAAGGTTCACAGAGGGTAAATTTAGTGATGCTACCCTGTGCAGGGTAGCATCACCAAATTCACCCTCTGGGGTCCTCATTCTGAAGATGCTTATTTTCTCAGTCTGCTTATTTTCAGGCTTGAGTATGACAACAATAATTTAAGTTATGGCCTTACATTCCAAGTTGGAAGCATGGTAGCTCATTGGTTATAATGTTAATAATAATAAGGCCTAAAATAATTTAAAATCTGTTTCTCAGGCCCTCCCGAATGGTCCTTTTGGCTGCCACATGCTCTCTTTTTGTAAGCAATGTAAACTTAAAAAAAATAAAAATTAAATGGTTATTGTCTGATATTTTACCCAAGTTAATATAATTGATAAATTTGTCCCTTGAATGCAACAAGGCTTTGCAATGCTTTAGCATTGCAAAGCCTTCTTTGCACTCAATTGATGGAATACACCATCACCCATGCTATTGTGTAGAGTATGAGACCTAAACAAACCAAGAACATATAACAGATTATATGACTATATTGGATGTGTTGAGGAAAAATAGGTAAAAAACGTGAGGAATCCAATTAGTTCACAGTAATAACTGGATATATTTTTTTAATCAGTTAACAGGAGTTTACTCTAAAACCTGTATGCAATTAACATGTGAAATTTCTACTGAAGGTATGGTAAATGGTTTGGTGTTTGGAAGTTATATTCAATTAACAGGGTTATTCAATTAAGTGGGCTCTACGATTCAAATACTTTGAACGATTATTCAATCACTAATATCTGCTATTCGTTTCAGTACTATTGCTTTTCAGTACTGTGTTTCATTATGATGCATTTCATTGTTTGTAAAAATGTTTAACAGAATTTGTGCAACTGAATTTTTTTATTAAACATTCCATGTTGGAGCTTTTAAAACTAGAACAAAGGACATCTGCACTAAAGTGTATGTCTCACCTTTAAAAAATTAGCTTTTTTAAAAGATTTTTACAAATGTTTTACAGTATTACATTGGAAATGAGTGACATATCAAATTTTAGGCCTGAAAAAAAAGTTAAAAAACAGTTTCTTAAGCCATCCTACGTGGTCTTTTTGCCTGCTGCGTGCTCTCTATTTATAACCAATGCAAACTTAAAAATATAAAAATGAAATGGTTTATGTCTGATATTTTACTTAACTTAATAAAAAAAATTGATAAATTTGGCCCTTGAGTGCAACAAGGCTTTTGGTGCAGGTACCTATAAAAGCCAAAATGTGAAAAATGTACAACCTTCAATGACAACCTTAGTCCAATCCTTGACTCTAACGCGGTAAAATAATTTTGTTGTGGTACGTCCAAATGATGTACCACACCAAAATTTTTTTTTATCACACCAAAATTGTTTGTATTTCCTTAGATGGGGAAGCGGTGGCGTTGCGATAACCGGTTCTCGTCAGATCACTGAAGTTAAGCAACGTCGAGCCCAGTTAATCATTGGATGGGTGACCATCTGAGCGATCAATTCGGACTCCCGCATTGTGTCCTTGGGCGAGGCACTTAACCCCGATTATCCACCTGGGGGCACGAGGATGCTGTGTACTAAGGCGTACTGCACATCGATGGTACGCATGTCTTCAACCAATCTAACCCTGCCTGTGCTGCAGTGCGGAGTTACAATGTTGGGGAGCTGGCAGCTGCTCGTCGTTGCTCGGTGGTTCTCTCCGCGTATTCCGGCTTCCTCCACTCGTAAAACTGTCACAGTCATGATTAGCCATTGTGCACAAGTATATGACCTTAAAACACCAATAAATAAATAAATAATTCCCTTAGGTGCAGATTCAGGTTTGTTCAAATCAAGTCTCCTGATTAATATATTTGATTTATGGCAATGACAGTTGGTGACAGAAAAGTTTTACAAATACTGTTATGGTTTAAAGCTTGTCATGTCATGGCACATAATTAACTAAAATGTAGAATTATTTGATGCCTACAATAAATGCACATGATTAACAAAAAACAAAGTATTAAAATTAACACAGGTCATACTGATATCTGGTTTTTCACAAAATTTGTATGAACAGAAAAATGGTGATATGAGACACAAAGCAAACAAGCATAACCATTTGTGCAGTTTTCCAAGATATGTTAAACTGAGACCTAAAATCTGTAAACATTTCATATTATTTTTTTTCTTTTCTTAATTATTTTAATTTTTCTTTTCTTTGATGTGGGATGGGAGGGGGGTCTGTCTATTTAACCTTTTACCTAATGAATCAGGCTCATCTGCCCATGTAATTCCAAATTGAGCAGTTGAAAAAAATATTATTTTTCAACAAATTTCAACAAAACTCTATCATGTGACACCTCATTGGAACAAGCTCATCGAGCTTGTTCAAATGATGGGGTCAAATGATATAGTTTGGGGGAAATTTTTTTTTAAATTTGGAAAAATAATATTTAAAATAATAAATTTTGATATTGTGTGCATTGGGTAAAGGGTTAACAAATAGAACTTTGTGTGTTTGGTTGAAAAATAGACTGCTAAGCTACAGTTATGATACTGTGCATTCATGGAAACTGTATATTACGCATATGGACATGGATATGGATACCAAAATGTGACGAATTAATGAATTTCATCACACCATACATATCAGCTGTTACAGATCTGTTGTTTTGTCCACTTGTTAACAAACTTGTTATTGTTGTTGAATTTTTACCATTGATTGTTATTATGGGTGATCTTCTATAAACAGGGTGTATATATTTCTTATCTTGTGGTGCTAGTGATCTCTTGTATATTTATCTGTATATTGTTAAAAAAAATACCCAAATGTATGCTTTTTGGTAGATCCTGGGAAGGATATTACAGAGGAGTACTGTATGATTTAGGTAATATAAAATCATTTTTGAGCAGCTATTTCACTTAACCCTTCATCTTACATGACTTCTTTGAAACACCTAAATATTCAAAATTAATAATAATCAATCCTTTACCACATAAATCAGATGCATCTGCCCACATAATATGCAAATTCAGCAATTGAAAAAAAAATTGTTTTTCATAAACTGTCAACAAGACAATATAATGTGACCACTCATTGGAACGAGCTCATCGAGCTCGTTCCATTGAGGGGTCACTTGATATGGTTTTGTTGGAATTTTTATGAACAACTGGAAAAATAATATTTAAAATAATAAATTTTGATATTGCCTGCATTGAGTAAAGGGTTAAAAGAATTAACTGAATTTTCTTTTGCTTTTGAAGCCTAGTTGATGACCCTTGTTGGAATGAGTTCACATAACTCAAACCCAGGCCTCAGTGAATCAGGATTTTTCACTTGAATCAAATCTTTGATCAAATCAGTCCAAAGGTTTGAAAATGAATGAAATCTGAAATTGAATCCACTTCTGAATTGTTATGATACTACATCTGTTTTACTAGCAAAGTTCATTTCATATGTTGACCCAGTATCAAGTTGTGTAGCGGTTAGACTATTTTGTACCATCAAACCACAAGTTTCTGTAGTTGGACTTATCACTTGTTCCAGCTTGGTGGTTCTCTCCAGGTCCTCTGGCTTCCTCCACCTCTAAAACTGTTCAACACGAGGTGATGCTGGCTGTTGAAAGTGTCTTTAAACCCCAATAAATAAATAATCACTTGTTCCTGAAAGGTTGAGCTGTTTATTCATATGGCAACCAAAGGCATTCTGTGTAAAAATTTCGGCATGGACAAGCGTATAGACCCCAATTGAAAAATACTTTCACCAATTAGAACTGTATGTGATAGGGTTCTCATGCATTGACATTTAAATTGCTCGAAGCTATTGCTTTGAATGTACATGTATCTCTTCCAAAAAGAGTTCGGAAATCAAGGCAAGATATAATGTGCTAACTGGACATAATGCAGTCACTACTATCGCTTCAAGTGACATTTTTAGGAATGCTCTGAATATGTGTTATCTACTTAGTCTGGATTATATGGTAAGTTTAGTTCCTCAGAAAACAGCAGTATGAAATTGTCATCTTCTGAAAGTTGGCATTAAAGAAATATATGAAATTCAAAACTCCTTTTTTTTGAATAATCGAGATGGTTTTGAATCAAATTAAATCTGTGAAAAGATTAAAAACCCAATTGAATCCTGAATGTTCGCCAGGCCCTACTCAAATCAATGATATTGATAAGCTGTGTTTTGGATGCAAAACGAAACTTGTAGAAATAAAATTTGAATGGCATTTTTGTTTTGCGTTATACGTTAGATAAAGGGTTAATTGAAGTTTCAGCTGTGATACTAATTACAGAGCAGTATTTTCTTTGTCAGTTTAAGGACGTGTATTGAAGGGATCTATTTTTAATATTTTCTGGTGGTCTGTTAAGTAACCGCCTGATCACTGATGTTGAAATATCACAATTTCAAACTGCACTTTTTGTCTCCTGCTTTTTTAAAAAAAATGGGAGATATTAAATTTGGGATGTCCTTCTGTCCTTACGTCCTTCTATATTTTTAATTTCCAGACTCTAACTTTCCTTACAGTGACCGGATTTCGATGAAATTTGGGTAGAAGATCACTTTCATCAATAGTGGGTCCAAGTTCGAATATGGGCATTTTCTGCACATATTTAATTAAGTTGCTGAAATTTGATTGGCTGACGGTTTCCAGACTCTAACTTTCCTTAAAATCAACCGATTTCGATGAAATTTCATATATGGATTACTTTTATCAATACCTAGGTCAAGTTTGAATGTGGGAAATTTGTACCGAAAATCTGTCCGTCTGCCCCGTGCGTCAACGCACCTTGGACTAAAAGCCGTATTTATGAACCAATCTTCACAAAACTTCTTGGGAATCTTTGTTATCATTGTGAGACCAGAATATGTGTTTTGGGGTTTGGTCCAAAATTCAAGATGGCCACTGGTGGCCATTTTGTTCCGAAATTGGGTGTAATCAGTTTTTTGTACAGAACTTCTATATGAAAGTTTGGATTTGAATTAAATTTTTGTATGAATGTTTAGTAACATGTGATACATCACATATAATACGGGTTTTGTTCTCGTGCAAAAATTATGCAAATTAGGGAAACTTTGATTTATTCAGTGCTACTACTAATACACAGTAAGTGCACACCTTCCGTGTTTTTCGTTTCCAGACTCTAACTTTCCCTACAGTCAGTCGATTTCGATGAAATTTGGGTAGTAGATCACTTTCATCAAATGTGGGTCACAGTTCAAGCATGGGCATTTTCCACACATATTTAATTAGGTTGCTTAAATTTGATTGGCCAATGGTTTCCAGACTCTAACTTTCCTTAGAGTCAACCGATTTCAATGAAATTTCATATATGGATTACTTTTATCAATACCTAGGTCAAGTTTGAATGTGGGAAATTTTGTACTGAAAATCTGTCCGTCTGCCTGTCCGTCTGCCCATGCATCAACGCACCTTGGACTAAAAGCTGTATTTATGAACCGATCTTCACGAAACTTCTTGTGTATCTTTGTTATCATTGTGAAACCAGAAAATGTCTTTTGGGGTTTGGTCCAAAATTCAAGATGGCCACCAGTGGCCATTTTGTTCCGAAATTGGGTGTTATCAGTTTTTTGTACAGAACTTCTATATGAAACTTCGGATTTGAATAAATTTTTGTATGAATGTTTAGTAACTAAAAACTTTTTACTTGAAGCACTGAAAACACAGAAATGCAGTAATCAATTTTCCGCAACGTTTTGTTCCTTTCGTGAGTATTATTAGAATCGAATATCACACACGCTATTGACACAGTGTTGGTAACAATAGCCTGGCTCAATAGTGAAACGCTTATCGAGACAAGAGAGGTCGACCTTGTTTTTACAGGAGTTAAACTGACAAAGACTAATTTACTTGTATCCGAGTTTCTATCGGATGAAAGTGAGTAAACCGACTAATAATTTTATGGCTTATTTTTGTAACAATAGGTTCAATAACTTTGCAGAATCCATTCAAATCACTCATTTCCCCAGGGCAGTAAGTAATACTTCTATCCATAACTCAAAAAATATCTTGTTATTGATGATATCTCTTGCATTTAGTACGTGTTCTCCCTATTTTCACACATTATATATATTTTTATTTAAAAAAAAACGCGAATTTCAAATCATAATACCGGGTCCAAAAATTGAATTCCGTTACTCACGGTATACCGGTATTCACTTATGATGGACGGTTTTAACCAGTGACGATTTCAATACCGGTACCAACCGGTATATCATAATACCATGCAGCCCTATAATTAGGTTGCTTAAATTTGATTGGCTGACAGTTTCCAGACTCAAACTATCCTTAAAGTCAACCGATTTTGATGATTCTTGGTGACTTCAACATGCATCCTTTCAAATTCACATTTTACCACTTTTCTTCATCGGTATAATTTTCTGCAGATTGTGAATGAACCTACTCATTTTCATGGCAACATTTTGGACTTCATCATTACTTCTTTTGCAACTCTACAAAGTCAGACTCTCCCAGTACCATATACAGACCACCATATTATCTGGACATCACTTCCAAGGTTTCATTAACTTCCAGTCACAAGCTTTACAGGTTGGTTAACACTTTTCACATCAGTTTAATGTAATATGTCTTATCATACAGTCTTAATATTTAGTTATTCTCACAGTTATACTCCACATCACTTTACTTGCTTTGACAGTGACCTCTGTGAAAATAAATCTGATAACCACTGTCTGAAGCACTGTCTTGTTTATGCAGTTTGGAACATTGTTGCCCACTCTCTGATTTCTCTTCCATTGTATTTTTGTTTATATTTATTGTGGGCAATTGTTTTTGTTTTACAAATTTTTGTATTATGTAATCCATGCCAGCCATTCTTTTCAAAATGTATTCCTTTAGATTTAATATTCCATTCAGGTAGTAGCCTGCAGTAAAGAATTTTTTAAATAAAAGGGGGATCTTCTCCAGCCAAAACCTGAAATCATGAAGCACCACCTTACTTTTGAATCATTTTAAGAAAAGCAGTATCATTCACCATCATTTCACATTCCTAAAAGTACGAACTTTTCATCAAATGCAGTCATGGCTGCATCACAACAACCATGGCTGGATTTGATGAAAACATTTTTTTTAAAAATACTCGGTGATTTAAGAGCTAAATACCCAATAAATAAATAAGTTGGTTACCAGTTTGTGAACATTTTACAAGACAAGAATATTTAACTACAGTTGAATCCTATTAATTGAATAGCCACTAAGTCTGGGGAAATTATTCAATTAACAGGAATATTCAATTAACAGGGATTTAGTTACTTTCCTGTATTCTAGAGATGAACTGAGCATTTATTTTATTATATCTTGTTTGACAGAGCTGTTTGACAGAGCTCATGGGGCTCTGTAAAACAAGATATAATAGATTAAATGCCCGCTTTGGATGTACTATTGCCAGGTACTTGTAGATTTATAAACCAGGATCATTCATCCATTATTAGGGGAATTTTTTTCCCAACATATTACAAGTTTGTTAATTCAATTAACAGGAGTTTACTATGTAACCAGTATGCAATTGAAAGGTCATATTTGTACTGAAGGTATAGTTAAGGGTTTGGGTTGGGTGTTTGGAAATTATATTCAGTTAACAGGGTTATTCTGTTAAGAGATAGAAAATTAAGGTGGCCTCACGGTATAATGGATATAATGTGGAGTGGACCGTATGTATGTTTGTAAATGAAACTCTTCCAAAACAGTTTGCTGAGGATATCTCAAGGAATTTCATGTGGCACATGTGTTTTCTTTATAAGAAGGAATGTGAGTATACTTACTGCAATCAGCTATCCAGGCAGTTGGAAAGAGAACATACGTCATGAAGAGGGTGCATTCAACTGAACAAATTTGAATCTCTTGGCAAAAAATGAAATGGATCTCTCAATTACGAAAAATAGTTGTTTATGTCTCTAAGCACACAGAGTGGGCTACTGATCATGTTGGTTTAGACAAATAGCTGATTTTCTCTAATTGTCGCCCAAATGCCCTAAATAGTATTGTGTTTAGATTTACTTGAATATCATCTTTCAGAGAAATATTATTATAAGAAATAAAATGTATATCTGTCAGAAATCTCACTATTCATTATTGTAGTTTTGGACTGAACCTTACATTTGTAAAAAATTTTCTTTTGAAAACATTGTATTCACTTGTAAGTTTAGTCAGTTCGAAGACACAGCATTCTCATCCTTTAACTCTCTGCACACTGATTTCAAAATATCATAATTTCAAGAAGTAAATTTTTCCCCTAATGCGACTGCAAATTTTATCAGTTCATTATTGTTTGGCAGAGCTTGTTGAGCTCTGTCAAACAAGATTGAATTGGTTAAATTCTGAGTTGCCTTATGGGACAAATTTGCTTTTTCAGTTTTTAGCTCAACTTGACAAAGTCAAGCTGAGCTATTGCCATCACTTCTCGTCCGTCTGCATATGTACATCCAGGCATACGTACGTACGTACACAATTTCCTTTGGCACACCTCACAGGTCACATTTATGATCAGATCGCTTTGAAACTCGGTGTGCTTGTTTGGGGTGACCTCTAGATGGGAGCTATCGATTTTCTTCAATTTCCATCAAAATATGTTGCCGCGACAAACGTTCTTAGAACTTAGTTTAGTCAGACCTCAATATTTCCCTTTGGCACACCCTACAGGGCACATTTATGATCGGATTGCTTTGAAACCTGGCCTGCTTGTTTGGGGTGAGGGAGCTATCAATTTTCTTCCATTTTCGTTCATCAAAACATGTTGCCGCTGGCAACGATCTTTGAACTCAGTGTAGTCAGCAATCAATATACTCATTTGGCACGTGGTACAGAACACATTTTTGACCAGATCGGTTTGAAACTTGGTATGCTTGTTTGGGGTTACCTCTATATGGGAGCTATCGATTTTCTTCTATATCTGCCAATAAATGTTGAGGCTGGCAATGACCGTTGATGACCTTAGTGCAGTTATGCATCAGAATTTCCCCTTGGCACACCCTGCAGTGGAGTTTGACCAGATCACTTTGAAACTTGGTATGCTTGTTTGGGGTGAGCTCTAGACGGGAGCGTTCGATTTTCTTCCATTTCCGTCAAAAAATGTAGCAGCTGGCAACGTTCTTAGAACTTAGTTTAGTCAAACCTCAATATTTCCCTTTGTCACACCCTACAGGGCACATTTATGATCGAATTGTTTTGAAACCTGGCATGCTTGTTTGGGGTGACCTCTACATGGGAGCTATTGATTTTCTTTCATTTTCCGTCAAAAAATGTTGCCACTGGCAATGACCTTTGAACTTAGTCAGGGATCAACATATTCCTTTGTAACAGGGCACATTTATGATCAGGATGGTTTGAAACTTGGTATGTTTGTTTGGGGTTACCTCTAGATGGGAGCTATTGATTTTCTTCCACTTCCGTCAAAATTAGTTGTCATTGGCAACAACCTCTGATGAACTTAGTAAAAACTTAGTGCAGTTAAGCATCAATATTTCCCTTTGACACACCCTGCAGGGCACATTCATGATTGGATCGCTTGCAAACTTGGTGTGCTTGTGAGGGGTGACATCTATATGGGAGCTGTCGATTTTCTTCCATTTCTGTCAAAAAATGTTGCCGCTGACCTTTGAACTTAGTTTAGTCAGACCTCAATATTTCCCTTTAACACACCCTTCAGTGCACATTTATGATTGGATCACTTTGAAACATGGTATGTGTGTTCGGGGTGAGCTCTAGATGTGAGCTATTGCTTTTTTTCATTTCCATAAGAAATGGTTGTCGTTATCACCACCCTTTGAACTTACTGCATTTGTGCATCAACTTTTATCCCTTTTGCACTCTCTGCAGGGTATATTTATGAATTTCTATAAAAAATTAAAAAAAAACATTGCCACAAGCAATGACCTTCTACTTACTGCATTTGTGCATTAACATCTTCCTTTGGCATGCCTCAGAGAGCACATTCATTATCAGGTTGTTTTGAAACTTTGTATGCTTATGCGGGGTGACAAAGATAGCTATTGTCTTTTGATTTTCTTTTCATTTCCATCAAAAACTGTTGCTGTTAGCAACAATCTTTGAATTTATTGCATTTGTGCATCAACATTTTTCTTTGACATGGCCGACAGGCCACATTTATCATAGGATTATTTTTGAACTTGGAGTGCTCATTAGGCAAGACCTTCAGATAAGAGCTATTGATTAGCATTCATTTCTGTGAAAAAAAGTTGCCATTTACAATAACCTCTGAACATACTGCATTTGTGTATCAACATTTTTCCTTTAGCCAGACTTACCATTTACATTTAAAAATTCATGGATTACTCTTGATGTTGTGCACACACAATGCTGTTATGTTGAAATTTCATCAAATAACACTGGTACCAATGATCTTCAATTTTGCCATTTCATTTATAACTTACCAAGTTCAAGTTTGTCAAGTTGAGCTACAGTGTCATTGACACTTTCATTGATATTTTGGCATCAGTTCCCCAGAGGAAACCCAGGAAGTGAAGCAATGCTTGTTTACTGTGGTAAAAAAGGTCTGTTTTACTGGTGAAATAGGATCTGTTAACCAGTACCTAATGCAACTGCAGATTTTATAAGTTCATTATTGTTTGACAGAGCTTGTTGAGCTCTGACAAACAAGATTGAATTGGTTAAATTCTGAGTTGCTTTATGGGAAAAATTTGGTTTTTCAGTTTTTGATATTTCGGCATCAGTTCCCCATGGGAAACCCAGGAAGTGAAGCAATGCTTGTTTCCTGTGGTTAAAAAGGTCTGTTTTACTGGTGAAATATGATCTGTTAACCAGTACCTGTAGTGGAAGTCTTATAAAATGGGCAATGTGGGTATAAGCGATTAGCCAGACCTTATCTCCATGTGGCAGGGAGCACAGTGGTTCTGTGGTCACAGCATTGGACTTCAAACCCAAAGGTTCATGATTCAATCCCCAGCAGGGGTAACTGCATTGTATCCTTGGGAAAGGCACTTGACCCCGATTGCATAGTTGGAGGCATGGTGATACTGTCTAATAAGGAGTACTGCACATCGATGGTGCACTCGCCTTCAACCAATGCTAACCCTGTTTGTGTGGGGGTGGTACGTTGGGGACTTTTGACAGTTGCTCGCTGCTGCTGCTCACTGGTTCTCTCTGGGTAATCTGGCTTCCTTCACCTGTAAAAATGTCTGACACGAGGTGATGCTGGCTGTCAAAAGTGTCTTTAAACCCCAATGAAAATAATTAATTCTCTGGCAGTCACGATTAGCCATTGTGCAGAAATATGTGACCTTAAATACCAATAAATAAATAAATACAACATCTGTGTTCAGATGGTTAAATACAGTACAAGGCTAATGGATTACTTAACCCTTACCTAACGAATCAGCTGCATCCGCCCACGTAATTTTTGGATTTAACAGTTGAAAAAAATGTACTTTTCAGAAAGTTTCAACAAAACCATATCATGTGACCCATCATTAGAACAAGCTCATCAAGCACATTCCAATGAGGGGTCACATGTTATGGTTTTGTTGAAATTTTTTTTTTTAACAATTTTGAAAAATATTAATTAAAATAATAAATTTTGATATCCTCTGCATTTGGTAAAGGGTTAGTTTGTTCACCTTACAAATATATATAAATTCATAATTACTGAAAATAGAGCACAGGAGGTGCCAGCAATATCATAATTTACAGATCACTGGATTGTACCTTGTGGTCTGTGAACTGAAATTGGCTTGTGTGTTTGTGCCGTTTTCAGAAATTGTAAATAATTTTGGGGTTGAAAAACTACCCCACAGTGATTTAGAAGAAAACCATCTTCCCTAAATGTACTGTACAAGAGTTAAAGAATAATGATCTGAAAAACAGATTTTTCATTTTATGTGTTTGTTTTTTTTTGTTCATGTTCATTTTACTGTGCTTTATGTATCTAATCAGTTCACTGTTATATTGAGTTGTTGTTAGTTTGTAGACTTAACTGTCTTGATGTTAAGTGACTTTACTGTTTTAACTAGTTGTCCTCGTGCGAACCCTGTGAGGTGGAGTGGTACTTGTTTACTGTGGTAAACAAGCTCTGCTTCACTGGTAAAACAGGATTTGGAACCAATGCTAGTGGTGGAAGCAAGCCTGGAAATAAGCAATCTGTCATTTGCTGACTGAGGCCCCCAGTGGGTGAATTTGCTGATGCTATCCATACAGTGGACTAGAATCCCCCAATTGATCCTCTGGGTACCTCTGTCAGTTTAGGCCCGGGACCTTGATTCAGACTGAGGTTCATAGAGGGTAAATTTAATGCTGTAAAGGGTTGCATCACCAAATTCACCATCTGGGGACCTCATTCTGAAGATGACAGTCTGCTTATTTCGGGGCTTGGTAGAAGTCCAGTGCAGTAGGCCAATTGGTACCAATGTAGGTTGAACTTGACTTCATACCTATATTGTGGTCAAGATGTACATGCAGCCAAAGATGCTGAAAATGACCTTAAACACCAAAAGATGATTATATAAGGCCCTGCGATTCATCCATTTTGCTTCGAATTGAATCTTAATCGAATCGGGTATATTATTTGAATCGAATTGAATCGGGGGCATCTTGAAGATGACCGACTGGGAGGAAAAAGGGGTGGGTGCTTTTAATCTGATTTGTGCCAACAGTGATGGTTCAAATCCCGAATGATAAAATATTCCAGCTACATCACCCAGGCATGCTTTCACCGAAGGCACACCTTGATGATATAGTTGGAATATTACCCAGTAAAGATTATAGTTCAAACACAGAAATAGGTGCGAGAATCATCGGTACTAGGCACTGCACAGGGCTAGCCGCTAACAACATCTCATCGTTGTTACTGCTTGGAAACTTTAAATTTTCTTTCAACGTGGTAGTGTCTAGTGAGACTGGAATTAGCATGGCTGGTGGCATGGGTACAGATGTTGTTTCTGTTCAGACAGCGGAAACCACACACAGTCTTTATTTTCAATATTATTTATGTACAATTTCCACCACAACTATAGGCCCACACTGCCACACATATTGTGAGACAACGAAGATGACTGGTGCCAATCTATATTCCAGTGAAAGATTCGCATGGAAACGAATTGTGCAGCCAGTTCGAATCAAACCGAATAACAACTTAAGATTCAAAATCAAATCGAATCTCGAAGCTTTGCTGGGCCCTAGATTATAGTTCTTAATGTTGAAATAGTTAAAAAAAATTGAGGTAAACTATGTGTTGGTGATAGATTTTTTTATTTTTACACTATATTATATTTTGCATATTTTATTTATTATTTGCTTGTGTTTTGTGTATTACTTTTTTTTTGCTCTATTTAACCATGTTTCATGTAACATTGCGTGTGACCTATCCCAGTGAAACGTAGACATATCATTAAATTAATCATTCATAGTCCAGGCCTAAAAGTCAAGACCTAACATCGGAACCCATTAGCAGGTTATGGTAGCTTTGGGAAAATATATATTACCACCGTGGGAATGCTTGTGATGTGAAGCAGTGCTTGTTTACTGTGGTAAACAATCTCTGCTCAGCTGGTAAAATAGAATGCACTCACCAATTCTTGGACTGGAAGTCCTCTAAATTGGGCAACATGGGTATAAATGATTGGCTAAACTTTACGTTAAATCCATGTTGCGATTACGATTGGTTGTTGTGCAAAACATGTGACCTTAAACACCAATAAATAAATGGATAAATAAATAAAATAAATAGTAATTTGGCTGCACAGTTCCAAAGCAGTTACTGTAAACAGTTACGAATTACATTCGATTTTATTTCTTTTTTTGAAATAGTACATCATCTTGTTCCTTGGGTAGAATAAGGTGCCATCTGCAATGCTAAAGCATTGCAGATGGTGCCTCATCCCACTCAGAGGATGATGATTGAAATAGAGTTCCTGGAAAGAGCTTGAAAATAAATTCTCTTTAAATTGATTAGTTATTAAAAGGCCTGGACTTTTTTTTAGCTCACCTGACTTTCAGTCAGGAGAGCTATAGTGATCACTCACCATCCGTCGTCCATGAACATGGTGTTTGCATCTTCTCCTCCCAAACTGTTGAACCAATTTAATTGATATTTGTGATAATAGTTTGTTATGACATCGCAATTTGATTTTGTTCAAATCAAGTTGCCTTGCCCCTTGGTAGGGCCACACCCAAAAAAGTGTGCCTAAATCTTAAAAAATTTTCTTATCATGAACCAGTAGTAGCAGAGACTTGATATTAGGTGTGTAGCTTCCTTTTGAGGTGTAGACTCAAGATTTGTTCAAGAAAAGTTTGTGGGGCTATATTTGCCGTCGTTATGGGAGGGGCAAGAATTTTTGGCCTCCCAAAATTTCTATTTTCCAAACCAAGAGGCAGATTTGAACCAAATTTGATATGAGGGCTTATTGGGTCATAAGTACTTAATTTATGCCCAAATTTGTTTTCCCGTCTCCCCATGGGAACCACAGGAGTTAAAAATAGAAAAATTAAAATGCCCATATCTCCAAAACTACACGGCACTGCGAATTCTTATTTGGTGTGAAGCTTCCTTAGGACCAACAGAATGGAATGGTAAAAAAAAATTGCTATCGGTTTTATCATGGGGTACTTTTTGGGGACTTTGAAAAAGTGCTGAGTCAGCATTTTTTAACACTGTGGGTAATGGGAAAAACATTCAAGACTACTTTTCTCCCAAACCACTGCTCCAAAAGCTTTCAAATTTCACATATAACATCTTTGGAAGATTGTTTCACACGTTTATTGAAATCAATTCCGGGGGTCCATATCTGGGCTCTCTATGGGAGCCCAAATGTTTAAATTAGTGCCGTATGAGGAATATTCTTTAAAAATCTTCTTCTTCAGATCTACCAATAAGAATCTTTTGTTATTTGGTATGCAGCATCCTTAGGGGGTGATTCAAGTTTGTTAAAGCCAAGTCCCTGGGTTCATATTTAGGCTGAAAATTTGGGGTCCTGGTCCGGACTCAGAAATTTTGGACCAAAATCCGGAAATTAGTTTTTTGTTTTTTTATGCATTTTGTTCAATTTTAAAACAAAATTTTTTTATTTTTTTTTAACTGAAAATTTGGGGTCCGGGTGGGACTTAAAAAAATTTGGGCCAAAATCTGGAAATTTGTTTTTTGTTTTTTTATGTGTTTTGGTCAATTTTAAGAAGAAAAAAAAATATTAGTCTGAAAATATTTTGTTTGGGACTTCGAAAATTTACGAACAAAAATTAAAAAAAATCTGTTTTTATGCGTTTATCTCAATTTTGGGACATAAACGTGCAGGAACTGAAAATAGAAGGAAAATTCTGTGTATTGTGTGGGCACAATTGCTTCATCTAGTTGGTATATGCTTTTCTTAGGAGGGGCGTATGCTATGCAGCTTATTCAAGTCAAGTCCCCAGTTTGATATTTAGACTACCATGTCAGGTGAGCGCCCTCAGGCCCCCTGGGGCCTCTTGTTTTCTCATTTGACCGTTTAAACAAAATATTTCATTAGCAAGAAATGACACACAATGCTTGTTTCCCCCATTCCAGAACAAGTCACTCGATTAATAAAACTTTGTTGGGTAGAGATGATCTAAATGCTTGTGTAGCATGTAGTGGGTAAATGCCTTGACAACTGTGTGACGTTTGGTGAAATTGTTGAAGTTTTTGTTTAAGAGTGCAATGTGTCAGTTCATTTTTCCTGATGTTTTTTTTTTTCATGTATTCTTCATATATACACAATTATATTTATATAAATTATAAATAAGAATAGGCATTTTTTTTATTTGTTTGCTCAAACTCCATAATATTGCCGAAGTCAGCCACTCCAGAAGAGGGTTCATAAACTTTGGTTCATTAGTTTTAGAATATGTACAAAATCTTTCAGTTTGATATGGGAAAGGTATAATATATTATTCCCACTCGTGCTGAAAAGTTGTCACAGTTGTGGTCATAACGTCCTGTGAATTTCAAATTATGGATTAATCAGTGGATGGACCAATGCTACGCATGTTTTTACTGATAAGTATAATTTTGAGTTACTTCCCTTAGACCATAGAATGCTCCGAGTGAGGGACGTCACGGGGGCTGGGGCTTTTCAGTCTCTGGAACATTCGGCACCATGTATTTTTCCGGGAACATTCGGCCTCAGTTGAGGACGAATGTTCCCACTTTTGAGGCCGAATGTTCCCACTTTTGGTAAAAATGTTCATAGTTTGGGAGCTGAAAAATAATTTTTAGTTAATTTTTTTTTTAGCTCACCGAAGGGAGCTCAACTTATCACTTGCTGTCCGTCGTCCGTCGTCGTGAACATTTTTCAAACGACTTCTCCTCTGAAACCACTGGTCCGATTTTCACGAAACTTCATGTGGATGTTCATGACTACATGGCAATTCATGTTTGTTCAAATGAAATGGCCACGTCCCTTGGGGGCTCTGTATGATACATAAATCTGATAGCACTGTATGAATTATTGAAAAATTATTAAAAAATCTTGTTCTCAAGAACCAGTGGGCAGAATCTTTTGATACATGGTATGCAGCATCTTGGTATGGGTCTGATTCAAGTTTGTTCAAATCGGCCCCCTGGACTCCCATTTGGGCTCAGTATAGAAATTCGAATTCGAACTTAGTGCATTTCAGGCAAATTTCTTAAAAAATCTTCTTCTCCAGATCCAGCAGGCCAAATCTTTTGATATTTGGTATGCAACATTGTGGGGTGGATCTGATTCAAGTTTGTTCAAATCGGCCCCCTGGATTCATATTTGGGCTCAATATAGAAGCCCGAATTCGAACTCAGTGCATTCCAGGCAAATTTCTTCAAAAATCGTCTTCGCAAGATCCAGCAGGCAGAATCTTTTGATATTTGGTATGCAACATTGTGGGGTGGATCTAATTCAAGTTTGTTCAAATCGGCCCCCTGGATTCATATTTGGGCTCACTATAAAAGCTCGAATTCGAATTTAGTGTATTTCAGGCAAATTTCTTAAAAAATCTTCTTCTCCAGATCCGGCTGGCAGAATCTTTTGATATTTGGTATGCAACATTGTGGGGTGGATCTGTTTCAAGTTTGTTCAAATCGGCCCCCTGGGTGCATATTTGGGCTCAGTATATTAGCCCAATTTGAACTTAGTGCATTTCAGGCAAATTTCTTTAAAAATCTTCTTCTCAAGATCCAGCAGGCAGAATCTTTTGATATTGGGTATGCAGCATGCTTAGGGGGGTGAGATTCAAGTTTGTTCAAGCCATGACCCTGGGTTCATATTTGGGCTCACTGTGGTAGCCAGAATATAAACTTAGTTCAAAATGAGGAATTTTCTTTAAAAATCTTCTTCTTCAGATCCAGCAGTCGAAATGTTTTGATATTTGGAATGCAGTATCCTTAGGGGTGTGAGATTCAAGTTTGTTGAAGCCATGTCCCTAGGTCCATATTTGGGCTCACTGTGGGAGCCCGAATGATAACTTAGTTCAAAATGAGGAATTTCCTTTAAAAATCTTCTTCAGATCCAGCAGTCAGAATGTTTTGATATTTGGTATGCAGCATCATTAGGGGGGTGAGATTCAAGTTTGTTCAAGCCATGTCCCTAGGTCCATATTTGGGCTCACTGTGGGAGCTTGAATTGTAACTTAGTCCAAAATGAGGAATTTTCTTAAACAATCTTCTTCTTCAGATCCAGCAGTCGGAATGTTTTGATATGTGGTGTGTAGCATCCTTAGGGGGTGAGATTCAAGTTTGTTAAACCAAGTCCCTGGGTCCATATTTGGGCTCCCTGTGGGAGCCCCATTATAACTTAGTCAATAGGAGGAATTTTTCTTTAAAAATCTTCTTCAGAATATGAGGAATTTTTCTTTAAAAATCTTCTTCAGATTCAGCAGTCAGAATGTTTTGATATTTGGCATGCAGCATCCTTAGGGGGTGAGATTCATGTTTGTTTAAGCCAAGTTCCTGGGTTCATATTTGGGCTCACTGTGGGTGCCCGAATGATACTTTAGTTCAAAATGAGGAATTTTCTTTAAAAATCTTCTTCAGATCCAGCAGATGAATGCTTTTGATATTTGGTATGCAACATTCTTAGGGGGGTAAGATTCAAGTTTGTTCAAGCCATGGCCCTAGTTGCATAAAATTTGTCTCTCATGACTTCATTCCTTTGTAGTGTTGATGAACCATGTCTAACTGAATGTGACACCCCCAAATACTTCTTTGAACCACTTTGGCCAGTGAGCGATTAAGGCTCCTTGGGGCCTCTTGTTTGTATATTAGGTTTTCCAGAATATTGTTTTAAAGAATTATATATAGGGCGTACCTACCTTTATTCATTTATCATCATCATATACATCATTCACACCTTGGATTCCGAGGTGTCAACAACTAGACAATGGAGCTCCCAATTGTAATACGACGAGAGACACTGGTCAGTGTGAAGGCTACCCTTGCTTCCACCTGGAGCATCCAGGTGCTCAAGGGTAAAATTCATCTGACACTGGTCAGTGTGAAGGCTACCCTTGCTTCCACCTGGAGCATCCAGGTGCTCAAGGGTAAAATTCATCTGACAGTGGATTTTGAGAAGGAAACCGAACCGCCGTCCTTGGAGAGGTGTAGCACCTTTCGCGAGGGGATTTCCCACTGGTCACCCTCCAAGTGACACGGACTCGCAGGATGATGCCAAGAAGGCCGAAGCAGCCGAAGGAAAGAAGAAGAAGAAGAAAGAAGGGACCTTCCGCCAGACGACGCGATGCCCGCCGACTGACGGTGTTCATGGAGAAGAAAAGGACGGAAAAGGAAGAGAGGGAGGCTAACCATGGAGTTGAAAGCCCAATGCCTGCTACCCCTGGCCGTTCCACGTCCACGCCGGTACCCCCCCCCCCCCCCACTCCTGTGGGGGGTCCGGAGGACGCTGGTTCGACAGGCAACACTCCAATCTCCAGCCCATCACACTCTTCCTCGGAAGAGGAGATGGAGGAGGGAGGTTTGTTTATGGTGCAGGAAGTTGAGCCGGACAGCGCACATGTAGCTACACCCGCTCTTGCTCTTCCAGCCTTTTCCGACCAGGACACCATCCAGGAAGCTCACACCGCGAAGTCCGTGGAAAGCATCCTTGGGGAAATGGTCAGGGATGACGAACATCTAGCAATTCTCCAACAAATGTTGAATACCTTGGAGAACTGCGGACTCTTGGAAAGCACGATTAGAGAAGCACTGCAGAGTGTCAGTAACCACTATCTGCACACTACTCCAGAGAGCTCCTCATCACCGGCAGCTGCAAGGGCTAGACCATACCAACCTAGTCAGCCCTCCAGTTCCCCTCCTTCAACACCACCAAAAGAGGTATCACCATCACAGCCTCCTCCTCCAAAAAGGACATGAGGAAACATAGACGGCGCTGAGTACCTTTTCCACTTTCCTCCTTTGCCACGCCCAGACAACCCAAATCATCTACAGTTAAAGAGGGTCGAAAGGGGCTTGTCTCAAACCGTCCTTGCGCGACTTCGGCGCGCGAAGCCATTCCATCCGGGATCATTATTCATTTATTTATTATTTAAGCAGGGGTGACCTTGCACGATTTGAGCATGCTCTCAGACTTTTTAGGATTGAAATGGATCAACCAGGTCTTGGCCCAATGCTCTATTGTAGTCAGATCCTGGTTGATCACAGTTACTGCTTGGGTTGGATTTTTAACAGCGACTGTTTGGGTTTCTTTTTCTTGTTTCGAAAACAACCAACAAACTGCGGTTTCAGTATTGCCTTAAATATGCCTACGTCAGTAGTATGTCTCGTATGTTTCCCAAATTCTGGGGGACCCTGGAAGTGACGTCATGTCGCGTGACTCAGTGGCGCCATGTTGTGTTGTCATGGTAACCCGCATGAGCGGCCATGTTGCGATGTCATCCCCGTAGTAATACGTGGTGTTAGTGCGCATGCGCAGCTCATCGAGTCTTGTGATGATACGTGTTTCCGCCGTCCATTTTGTATACTGGCGGCCGCCATCTTAATTTCTATGGTAGCACGTGGTTTCAATGTGACATAAAACCTTCTTATAGGACAGGGATATGTTCGGAGGGCGCGTTCCTGTGTACAGGAGTAATTTCCCGTTTCGTAGAATTACCACAAACAACCGGATAATCCCTCCAAATCACCAAAAACGACTTTATTTACTACGGATTCTTCAAGAATCCTATTTAGGACCACCATACCGTAGATTTTAAGAATAGCAGGTAGTGCTATAGTACAGAGGGGATCCCTTGGGTACGTTCGATTGAATAGGTTCAGATCATTACTCCTATTCACTCGAGGTAAGATGGAATCCCACTTATGGAATCCCTTTTTGGAATCCCATTTGTGGAATCCCTTTTTCAAAAACACCTGGCCTTCGGCACCCCTTTTTTCTGAAATGAGGCTAAAACTAAGAGTCGTATGTGTGAGTCACTCGAACAAGCAATTTCTCTAAAGCACATTTGCTCGATGAGATTCGAGTCTTTCGAGTAGTACGTGTGAGTCACTTGAGGTAAGACGAAATCCCACTTACGGAATCCCTTTTCTGGAATCCCATTTGAGGAATCCCTTTTTTCGAAAACATATGGCCTTCGGCACCCCTTTTCAAAATGAGGCCAAGAGTCGTATGTGTGAGTCACATGAATGAGCAACTGCTCTAAAGTACATTTGCTCGACGGGATTCGAGTCGTTCGAGCAGTATGTGCGAGTCACTCCAGGTAAGATAGAATTCCACTTATGGAATCCCTTTTCTGGAATTCCATTTTTGGAATCCCTTTTTTTCGAAAACGTTTGGCCTTCCGTATCCCTTTTTTAAATGAGGCTAAGAGTCGTATGTACTAGTCACTCGAACAAGCAATTGCTTTAAAGCACATTTGCTCAATGGGATTAGAGTCATTCAAGCAATATGTGTGAGTCACTCGAGGTAAAACGGAATCCCTTTTCTGGAATCCCATTTGTGGAATCCCTTTTTCGATAACATATGGCCTTCGGCATCCCTTTTTCTGAAATGAGGCTAAGAGTTGTATGTGCGAGTCATTCGACTGAGCAATTGCTCTAAAACACATTTGCTCGATGGGATTAGAGTCATTCAAGCAATATGTGCTTGTCACTCGAGGTAAGACGGAATCCCACTTATGGAATCCCTTTTCTGGAATCCCATTTGTGGAATCTCTTATGTAGCCTATCTATATGTATACTGGGAAAACGAAGCAATCAGCTTCAACCTTGATCGAGGTTATTGTCAAGACTGAGATAGGTCTAGCTAGGAAGTAGTGTTACAAGTCAATATTAATGGACATTAGTATAGCCAATAGTAATGGTTCTGCAAGGACGTTAGAAGACTATGGAATATTGGATGACTGCAATAGAGCCAAAATAATAGGACAGATAGTTGTAGACAAGATGGAAGCCGTTGGTAAGACTACCTGTATAGGAGTTAGCAGCCATATAGGAGCTAGGAGCCATATTGGAGCTGTATAGGACCCCGGTCATAGGTATCCTCAAACAATACAATACCAGGCCATAGGTATCCTCAGATACCCGTATGTGCTAGTGCACAATGTGTCACATTGTGCCTTTTCACATAAGCACATATCGGCACATCCAACATGTGCCTATGTGCTAGTGCACATTGTGTCACATGCCTTTTCACATAAACACATATTGGCACATCCAGCATGTGCCTATGTCCTACCCAGTAATGTGTACAATAGAACAGAAACATGTTTAGGGAAGTCGGAATAAATAGAACAAAGAAGTCATAAAAAGGATTCTGGGAAAATCTGAACCAGAACATTACTCCTATTCAATCGAACGTACCCCTTCTGTACTATAGCACTACCTGCTAATCTTAAAATCTACGGCATGGCGGTCCTAAATAGGATTCTTGAAGAATCGGTAGTAAATCAAGTCGTTTTTGGTGATTTGGAGGTATTATCGGGTTGTTTGTGGTAATTCTACGAAACGGGAAATTACTCCTGCACAAACGAACACACCCTCGGAACATAACCCTGTCTTATAAGAAGGTTTCAGGTCATATAGCGACCACGTGCTATCATAGAAACCAAGATGGCGGCCTCCAGTACACAAAATGGACGACGGAAACACGTATCACCCTAACAACATGCGCTGCGCAAGCGCACTAACACCACGTATCACTATGGGGATGACGTCAAAACATGGCCGCTCACGTCGGTTATCATGACAACACAACATGGCGCCACTGAGTCACGTGACATGACGTCACTTCCGCCCCCCCCAGAATTGGGGTGAAATATACGAGACATACTACTAACGTCTCTCAGCAAACACAGAGCAGAATTCTTGTAATTAAGTACAATTCCTAGTCATCTTCAAGTTCGAGGTTCAAGGGGATCTGAACCCACTACCCTACTACCAGCGCGCACACTCAAACCAAATAAGATTATTGGTTCTCGCTTCCGACTCTCGTGGTTTCATAAGCAAATAAAGTTATAAAGCAAATAAAGTTATTCGAGTCGCAAGGGATTTAAATCCCACATCGTCCCAGGCCGAATGTTCCCGAGCCCGAATGTCCCCAAGGCCAAAAAGACCCGCTCCACGTCAAGGTACACAGAAATGGCAGATTAACTGAAATTACAGGTATTTATTTATTTATTGGGGATTAACGACACTTTCGACCGTCAGGGTCACCTCGTGTCGGACAGTTTTATGGGTGGATGAAGCCTCGAGAACCATCAAACACCGGCGAGCAACTGTCAGACCCCCTAACGTACTAACTACACTCAAGCAGGATTAGCAATGGTTGAAGACAAGTGCACCGTCGACGTGCAGTACGCCTCAGTGCGCAGCGCTACGTGGGCAATCGGGATTAAGTGCCTTGTCCAAGGACACAACACAGTTACCCCGGCGAGGATAGAACCCGGTATCTTTCGGTTTGAAGTCCTATATCATAACCACTGAGCCGCCGGGCTCCCGAAATTATAGTAAAATGGATGGAAAGATTATAGTAAGATTGTACCCTCCTACAACCGTAAATTTTATCAGTCTCCACTCGGGTATTGTATTCAACGGCGACTCTTCTGTACGGTCAAGCAGTTAAAAATCGGACTGAGTCAAAATAATTTGGGAAGCGTCTATATCATCAGAGTTCAAGAGGAGTTACTTGGCAGAATGGCGAATAGAATCAAATGGGCGAATCCAATCGAATCTTTGCAGGACTCTGTAGTTATATACCCATCCCACCCTACCCCGATATATAATCCACTGAATGTGTGTAAAAATATCCCCTTGTAAATTAACTCTTAGAAGCCGGTAATCGAGTTTTCTAGTCTGTGGCGTAATTCAGCAGGTAATCTGGCATTGACGGTTCGGCTATCTTTGGGCTGGAGGAGAATTTAACACTGAGCAGGTGCTTCTAGTCAAGTGTCACGGCGTCTGCCTGAATAGGTAGACGACACTTGAGTAGAAGCACCTGCTTTACTGTAAGTTTTTCGCGGTATGTCATGCTCAATAAATTCATTCTGATTCCCCGTCTTCTAAGAGGTAACCTCTCGATGTAACCTATGACCCTACAACCTACACAGCATGTGACATGAATGATGTTAAACATGGAAAGTTTTCACTTAGTCTTTGTCACCAAGAGGCATTGCTAAATGCTAAAGGCGGATTGTATCTTACTTGAGATGAAGACTTACAGAGACATGTGCTGGCTGTTGGCATTGTTAAATGTCACATTGTTGATCCAGGCCTGTCCTTTTGAAAAACCAATAAAATTGACAAACCCTCACCCGAGAAAAAGGTTCCTTTTGATGGGGAAACCTTGTACCTTGTGCTTTTTACCACCCATTAAAAACGATTAACTAAACTTGACTTTATCTCCATATTACGGCCACGATTGGCCATTGGGCAGAAATATGCGACCTTAAGCATCAATAAATAAATTTTCCATCCCTTGGGAAGCGTTAATTGCCAAAGGTCCTATCCAACCTTGCAGTCCGGAAATAAGTAGTATAACTCTTTGAACCTGTTTTTCCGACCCAGGAATATGATGCGTCATAATTTCATCAAGTAGGATGACTGCTAACTTGAATGTGTGGGGTTGACCAATCAATATTTTCAACGTGCAGTCCCAAGGCTACCCCCAAATGATGAATATGGGCTCTTCCAATTGCTGCCAAAGGAATGACATGGAAGATACCATTAGGGTTCAAAAGGTTAGTACATAATCAAGAAGAGGGTCACTTCAGGCGGGCTATTGACGGCGATCGTTCCCCTCGAAATGACATGTCTGTTTATATGTTGTATCCCTGTGGAAACCCTGGGAAGTGAAACTCTCCCATAGGAATTGTAAGAAGGCAAATCCATACGGATAAAATAAATTTTCTTTAAAGATCATGCGAATAACCCTCACAGATTATGAAACCTTCAAGCTGTGAAACCTGCAATTAAGAACTGAGCCAAAATATGGGCTTCCAGCACTCATCCATTTTTTTTTCATTTTACGAAAGTAATCTTTTAGAACAAAAATTAATGATACACGGAATTATTTCATGTACAGGACTATTCGACTGCCGTCAGTGGCGTAGCCGGGGGGGGGGGGGGGGGGGGTGCCCCGCCTAACATTTCCGTTTTCAACACAAAGCATTGGACCAATAACTTCGACATAACGTAGGGCCCTAAATGGTCTACAATATACGGCTACAAATGCCTCAGATTCGCTCCTGGAGTACTGAATTTTGTAATTCTTTCTCGGGGTGGGGGACTAGCCAGTAGCCATAAATGCAACCCTCTGGTCCTTACTCCCCTCTTCCCACTTCCTTGAACTTGAAGGGCAGCGAGAGGAGGGGAGTAGAGACCGGAGGGTCCAAGTGGAGGCCTCCGCCCAACAGCTTTACGAATATCTTGTTTGCCTCTTTAAAAAAAAGATAAAATAAAATAAAAACTGGCTAGGGCACCCCTATTTTGCAATTCTCGCTATAAGCCTGATTGACATATACGGGGGCTTTCTTCCGCAGGATATTTGAAACATGAGGGTAATTTTGCAAAATGAAAATTGTAGTGTCAGCGTATTCTCAATTTTTTTTATCAAATGATCGGCTTTCGGATATGTTTTCTGACGGACAACACAAATTTCCGATAGACAGCGGCATTGGAAGGGGGCATTAGCTTTAGGCCTGGATATTGTTTTCAAACTCTCGAATTTGCCAAGGTAAATAAGTCTCAGGCTCTTCTACCTCGAAACACTTGGCATTTATTGAATGTTTGCATCACCCCAACTCTGACAAAAAAATCCCAACCACCGGGGAATATTATCAAAGTTGAACGTGATTGAAAGTGTGTGTTATAGCCCCCATACTATATCAAGACTGATATGTCCGTAGTTGATAATTCTGCGCAGGTGATATTGTTCTGAAAGCAGATTCTAGCTGGTGTGACTCATTTGCACTAAGTGACCTTCAAGTGCATGTTTCATCTTTGTTACACATAATCTATTTTAAAAACATTGTACATATCTGTTGATTATTTAATTGGTTAAGTAGGTCAAGAACTTTGTTTACGTCAATTAAGACAGAATCACCTAGAAACTGATGGAAAACAGAACTTTGGAGAAACTTCATCTTCTAGGATATTCTATCTGAGTGCTATATAAAGGTTTGTCAACAGAATTCAAAGACTTATTTTCAGAAGCACTCATTTTCAGAAAAACCTATTTCAGATAAAGTCATTTCCGAAAGACATTGGAGAGTATTATTGTTGCAGAACAGTCCATTTATTATAGAAGCAGTGCTTCTTTGTGAATTTGTAAAAGTGATTCCAAAAGAGAATTTTGAAGAGAATTTATTCATCTTGTAAAAGAAAATTTATACTTTCTGTGAAACAGAATATATTTTTGTGAAAAGCCAGGATTCTACTGGATTATTTGGAAATTACCTGTGGCGCCAATACTCTTTGGATTTTTACTCCATTTGAATTTTCCTGAGCATTTTATTGGAGACTGCTGAAATTTCTAAGTGAATATTTTGTTACAAATCTACTTGATACTGTTTCTGAAGACACATTCTTGGATTTGATACTACCAGCTGGAAAATTTCTTAACCACTGGATTCTGTCAAACTGTATTTTGGACTAATTCAATAATTGATAAGTACCACTGTTTTTATTTTCTGTAAACCAATTAGAGTAAAAGATCTTTGTATCATTTTTTATATATATATTTTTAATTAAATTTCAGAATAATTAAATTCATAGTTATTGTTTCTGATTCTCAGATTTCTTTCTGTTACCAATATCATTAATTTCCACACCGTGGCAGCGGGCTACCTATAGTTCATATCAGTGTTCAAGATGCGTCACTTGGCAGGATTTTAGTACTGATAGTACACTGAAACACAGGCGAGTTGTGTTAGTAAGTTGGGGAGTCTTGACCGCTGCTCGGTGGTTCTCTCTGGGTACTCTGACTTCTTCCACCCGTAAAACTGTCCGACACGACGTGGTCCTGGCTGCCGAAGGTGTCGTTAAACCCAAATGAACAACGACCAAACAATTAGGATTAGGCCTTCAATAATTCCTGCAGGATCTTTTGTCTTTCTAGGAAAGTTCAGTAATAGTTTCATACCACAGCCCCTGGGGGCTGAAAGATGAAACTATTAAAGGTCCACGTTACAATTTGTCGTTTATGTTATTTGTCTATTTATGTATTTGTTTATTGGGTTTTAACGACACTTTCGACAGCCAGGATCACCTCGTGTCGGACAGTTTTACGGGTGGGAGAAGCCGGAGTACCCGGCGAGAATCACCGAGCAACTGACAGACTCTCCAACGTACTAACTCCACACAAGCAAGGTTAGCATTGGTTGAAGACAAGTACGTGCATTACGCCTCAGTACACAGCATCGCCGTGCGCCCCCCCCCCCCCCCTCCCCCCGTGGACAATCGAGATGAAATACACAACACAGTTACACCTGGCGGGGATCGAACTGTGTACCTTTCGGTTTGAAGTCCAATGCCGTAACCACTAAGCCACCGCGCTTCCTGTCGTTTATGTTGATGACCAGTTTAACGGCACATTTCCTTTGTGAAAACACGATTGTATACATACCGGTATTAGAGGATTCGCGTTTTAACATCTGAGTGTTTGCAAAAAGATGATGGTGGCAGGATGCTTAACCCTTTCAACTCTAATGTTACAATCCATGTTAGTCTAATGACATCAACTGGAAGGGTCCATATTCGTTACGTTACTTAGGGTAGACAAATTAATTTTTTCAATGTGCAACAAAGCAACAACACGTTTTATGACTACATGTAGTATAACAATCGTGGGCACGAAAAGCGGGATTTGGTTTGCAAAGGGGTAAAAACGGCACTATTTTGCGCCCCAGATGACGATGCGTGTCAGTACAGGTCTATAGAAATATTGGAATTGCATGTGTTAAGGCTTGTGTCTCGAAGAACATTGTATTGAATATCAAGAAATAAAAAAATAACCATGGGGTGCATAGTATGGGTAAATTGGTTCTAGTTTATCTATATTTTGTTTTACAATAGTGTTATGCTTTACTCCACCATCTTACCGTTTGGCTGTAACCCGCGCTCTGGAATTGAATACTACCTCAACGTCACGCGGACTTCGTTCCAATACATCGCTTACTCCTCTACCTCACATTTGTAGAAGCTAACAAAATACGGAATAAAAAAAACCGGAAAAAATGTATATCGAGCCACTTTAAAAAAATAAACTAAATAAATTTTAAAAAAATCTAGAAACAACAAATCAAAGAACAACAGCCTTCTGGTAAAGTCCCCTTTCTCATAAACGAAAAAAACAAAACAAACGCCAACCGGGACAAAACTTTTAACGAATACCAAGACGATGCAAGACCGTCTCGACTCCGCATTGTACTGCTTGGAATGGAACAGGTATATCCAGATCTTTTGATACGCAAAACCGGATAGCTTGTGGGACGTTTTATTGAAGGATCAATAACTTTCAAGTTGAACCAAATCATTAATCAATTATTGAGAAATGCTTGCGGAACATTTTGGGTACAGAATTAGTTAACGGAGAACTAAGTTTTCCACAACCTGTAAAGAAATCAAAATAATCAAGAACTGAAACAATCTGGCATGAAACCGGCACCATCTCATTATAATGAAAAGCTTGCGAGAAACAAATACCCATCTCGCTCACTCCTCCAATAAACGGACGAACAAACGAGATCTAACAAATGGTCACCTCCATCCACCCAAGCCCACGCATGGTCTGTGAGTGGACGGGGGAGCCAGAGTATAGTAAACCCTGGCCTGGGGAATCCAGCAAGTCTCGCAACACAACTTGCCCGCTAAACTGGAATAAAAACCACCTGCCGTTGTGTAGAAACGGTGAAGAGGAGGTAAGAGAGTAACCCCCCCCCCCCCCCCCCCCCCCACACACACAATAAAAATATCCCAAATCTCTCATACTCGTCCCTGCGATGAAGTTTCCATCGATGTTTTGCACACCCTCCCCCCAAAAAATAAAGAAATCAATAAAAAAAAATAAACACAAAATAAAAATTGCCTTTCTTCGCCACTGGCCGCCAATCGTGCCATTTACAAAACGTAATCTGAAGTCCACACGGAAAATCTCAATCTGTCGTGCACATAATTTCCTTCATGTTACGTGAGGGTCCGAGGAAATGGAGATGGGAAATTTTCTGAATTTACACTGCAAAAAGCCACTCGTTTTTTTTTCGAGACTCGAACTGTATGATAGACACCATGGTCCAGAGACTACCGAAGAGCCTAGACGCAGTAACTGAATTTATCCGGCGGATTGAACTTTCTACCGAGGGCCTTGATCCCACGGGAATAGAAGCACATCAAACAAACTTTGAAACAAAACTCGAAAACAATAAAGAAAACCCTCATAACATCAAAACAAATGAAACTGAAAACCTTACCTGCTGTGTAGATTATCCCTGAAACCCCTCGCAGCAGCTCAAGTGACTCGCATTTGTGTGCAAAAATCAAGTCGAAATAGCTATCGTGAGGGGTCTCTATAGGGGGGTCCATCCTTTCCCTTAGCTCCATGACTGTGACGGAGATGGCGGGAGCGCTGTAGGAATGGTCCGTAGAAACCGATCGGTACCTAAGATACTAACAACCTAGGAGGTACCGAAGTAAGCGATGCTTGTTAGAAATCTGTGTGGCGAGGAGGAAGTACCCAATTCCAGTCCCCATGGCAACTACCAGACTGAAAGAGGGCGGTAACACACAGCTGTAGTTAGTTGTCTGTTCCGGCGCGAATGGAATGGTTTAACGCGCCGAAGGCGTGCAGGGACGGTATGGGGAACAAGGCCCTTTCGACCCTCAGTGACTGTAAATGACTAATTTCCACATGTCTACTCGTGTTGAAGGAGGAACAGGTTCAGGTTCTCGGCAGGTGTCACCGGTTGTGGCGTGATGGTCTCTTTGACTGATGTCGGTTGAACCCTCGGGTGAGGACCAGTGTGAGAGGTTGGGTCCTCTCACAAAGGTACTACCTCTCCCCGAGGGTGGAGGCGTTCTGGATTTTCAGGCAAGTATAGTCTGCCACTTCGGAGATGATATTGAGTGATGGCCATCACTGGCAAGTATAATCTGCCTCAGGCTGTCTCTCTTTGGTAGGACGTCTTTGAAGGAAACAACAACGACCCCCTTCGGGGACCACCAGAAAGAAGACCCGAAGTTCCCTGGTTCGGGGGCAGACCTGCATTGTAATCCTATTGGGTTGGGACAAGAGATGCGCAATGCGCTTACAAAAAGGGGCAGAGGCGGGACGCAGGACCAACGCTCGCCTCCCTTAAAGTGGTCGACCACTTTTAGGGATGGAGTGGAGGATGTTCAGGAACCATGGGGGTTACCGGTTCTATAACGGTTAGACTGTCCATAGCGGTTATTGGGGTGCTGGTAAAAAAGCATCTTCTGCGTACCTGCTTACAAGAAGGCAGAATTAGTTTTCATTAGAATATGTAAACATAAAAAAAGATAAAAGTAGCACATTATGTTTTAATTTGTGATCTAATCTTTAGCTGAGTCGGTGAAGGCAGCCCTTTCTGGTAGAAGGTCACAGTTAAGCTGTTAATCTGCCTGTTAGCTCACCTTCTTAGGCTGAGGGTGAGTTTGGAGCGGGAGGGTAACATGTTTAGACACTAAATCACACCCGTGGGTATTTCTGTTATGCCCTTCGCTGGTTTCGACCATATTTAGATTAGTTTGAGTTTATTTGGAGGCGCCTGGTATCGCGAGCGTTTTATGTGGGCTGAGCTTCCCAGGCTGGAAATGAGATTGCACCGTTAAGCTGTTAATCTGCCTGTTCGCTCA
This sequence comes from Pictodentalium vernedei, assembly GCA_031216915.1. Lineage (NCBI taxonomy): Eukaryota > Metazoa > Mollusca > Scaphopoda > Dentaliida > Dentaliidae > Pictodentalium > Pictodentalium vernedei. The sequence goes on from CM062291.1 coordinate 240,010,757, forward strand.
CCTTCTTAGGCTGAGAGTGAGTTTGTAGCGGGAGGGTAACAGGTTCAGACACTAAACCACACCCGAGGGTGTTTCTGTTATGCCCTTCGCTGGTTTCGACCGTATTTAGATTAGTTTGAGTTTATTTGGAGGCGCCTGGTATTGCGAGCGTTTTATGTGGGCTGTGCTTCCCCGGCTGATAATGAGATTGCTGCTGGAGGGTAACAGGTTTAGCACACCAAACCACACCCGAGGGTGTTTCTTTCCTGTTGTACCCTTCGCTTGTTGCGACCTTATTTAGGTTAGTCTGAGATTATATGGAGGTGTCGGGGATCGCGAGCGTTTAATGTGGACTTTTTTTTCGAGCGGTCTTAGTTTTGATCGGAATTTTTGGACCTTTCCGTCAACAAGCGACCGCGTCTTATATGGAGACCGTCGCTAACTACAATGCGTCATATACTATTTATAGAGTTGCTGATCAGGTTATTTCACAATCACATGAAAGATTTATCCACAAATATTGAGCGACTGGCGGTATGCCAAAGATTAACTCAGTTTGTGGCAAAATAAACATTCAAAATAAGAATCCGTTGAAGCTTACCGTAACGAGTGATTTAACCCATCCAAAAGCACTCGTCGTATTATCAGTATAAATCACATGTAATAAAAATATTATAATATCAACACTAAATATTGATATTAGTATTTATTGTTTAAACCTACCTGTCAATGATACGCCGTGTTTTTCATCCATCGAATCCTGACCAGTGTTATATCCACTCTTTGGTTATTTGGATTTTCCTGAAAGAGTTTTCTCGAAAACGGTCTTTAAGATTTTTTTCAAACTTTGCACGATCAATGACGGCCATGAGTTCTAATAAATAAAACCATCAGTATTTTGGGGAAAATGTTTCTTGGTGGGCAAAAACGCCCAAAAACGCCCAAAGCTTCGTAGGCCAATATCTCATGAAAGAAAAAAGCTATCGACTTAATTTTTTGACACACTTGTCAGAATTACTCTTGTCTAAAACAAATATAATCGGTATTTTTTTCCATTTTTTATGTTTTCTGCCAAAATTTTTCACAAAACGGAAAGTTATCTCAAAAATCGGCCATTTTGGATTGAAATATCGAGATTTAAATATAACGAGCCCTCTAAAAGGGTTCCAAATTGAAGGAAGTAATACCGCTTTATAAAAAAAATCGAAAGAATTTCGTTTCGATTTTTCGGTAATCCAAAATGGCGGCCGAAAAATCGAATTTTTATTTTCGGTTATTTATGTGTTTCAGGCCATTTGGAGACGAAAAAAAAAAATTTTTTGCACCAGAAAAATTTTCGGTTTGGACTTAGAAATTTTCGACCAAAAGTCGGAATTTTTTGTTTCCACCGGGCTACTTTGCCGTCACAGTACTCAACAAGTGGGACGATTTGAAAGCTTCTAAGGGTAGAAATGTTGAAGTCACAGTGTACATGAACAGTTATCATCTTTTGGAAATGGAGTTGTTCTTAATTTGGCTTCCGCTAGCAGTCAAACATGGCTTCGGGACACTGTGATCAAAAATTGAAAAAAAATTTCTTGTTTTTTTTTTACTTTATTATGTCTAGATTCATTATTTCTCATAAATAAAAACTATCAATGACGGCCATGAGTCCTAATAAATAAAACCATCAGTATTTGGGGGAAAATGTTTCTTGGTGGGCAAAAACGCCCAAAAACGCCCAAAGCTTCGTAGGCCAATATCTCATGAAAGAAAAAAGCTATCGACTTAATTTTTTGACACACTTGTCAGAATTACTCGTCTAAAACAAATATAATCGGTATTTTTTTCCATTTTTTATGTTTTCTGCCAAAATTTTTCACAAAACGGAAAGTTATCTCCAAAATCGGCCATTTTGGATTGAAATATCGAGATTTAAATATAATGAGCCCTCTAAAAGAGTTCCAAATTGAAGGCAGTAATACCGCTTTATAAAAAAAATCGAAAGAATTTCGTTTCGATTTTTCGTCAATGCAAAATGGCGGCCAAAAAATCGAAATTTTTTTTTCTCGTTTTTTATGCGTTTTGTTCAATTTTGAGACGAAAAAACATTTTTTTTTTACACTGAAAATTTTCGGTCCGGTTCGGACTTCCGAAATTTTCGACCAAAATTCGGAAATTTTTGTTTTTGTTTTTTATGTGTTTTGTTAAATTTTGAGACGAAAAAAAATTTTTTTTTTTTTTTACACTACACCACCAAAAAACGAAAATTGGTCTTCAGACTGGTACTTTGACCTAATTATACTGTACTACCGGAGTGGGTTAAAAGCGGTGATGATTGCGAATGTGTAGCGCATATATAGGTAAAAAGATTCCCCATAGTTTGGAAGCACAATTTTGTTGCGTTTGCCTTCGGGCGGTCTCCAAAAGTACACTCTCGGCCTCTCAACGGTCCGTACACCCTCTTTTTGGCATGAGAATACTCGGCGTTCTTGACTCGTATAAGGCTTCCGTGATTCGAATGGCAACATTCACGGTCTCCTTTAACCTTTCCCCACCCCATGGGAATAAGGTTTTATTTCACTTGGCTTCTGATGGCTGGAGAACTACCACTCCGGTTCGGACTTTTCGACCAAAATCCGGAAATGTTTGTCTTTATTTTTTATGTGTTTTGTTCAATTTTGAGACGAAAAAAAATTTTTTTTTTTTTTTTACACTACACCAAAAAAACGAAAAATCGGTCTTCAGACTGGTACTTTGACCTAATTATACTGTACTACCGGAGTGGGTTAAAAGCGGCGGTGATTGAGAATGTGTAGCCCATATATAGGTAAAAAGATTCCCCGTAGTTTGGAAGCACAATTTTGTTGAGTTTGGCTTAGGGAGGTCGCCAAAATACACTCTCGGCCTCTCAACGGTCCGTACACCCTCCTTTCGGCATGAGAATACTCGGCGTTCTTGAATCGTATAAGGTTTCTGTGATTGAAATGGCAACATTCACGGTTTCTTTAAACCTTTCCCCTCCCCAGGGGAATAGGGTTTTATTTCACTTGGCTTCTGATGGCTGGAGAACTACCGCTCCGGTTCGGACTTGAAAAATTTTGAACCAAAATCGGAATTTTTTTTTCGGTTTTCTGTGCGTTTTGGTCAATTTTGAAACGAAAAAAAATTCTTTACCTGGAAGTTTTTGGTCCGGTCTTCGGTCAGCTACTACGACCTGATTATACTTTACTACCGGAGTGGGTTAAAAGCGGTGGTGATTGAAAAATGTGTAGCCCGTATATAGACAAGAAGATTCCCCATAGTGTGGAAGCACAACCTTGTTGCATTTGGATTCGGGCGGTCACCAAATGTACACTCTCCCCTCAACTATGCGAACACCCTCTTTTTGGCATGAAAATACTCGACGTTCTTGAATCATATAAGGCTTCCGTGGTTGAAATGGCAACATTCACCGCCTCTTTAAACCGTTCCCCCCACCCCACGGGAATAGGATTTTATTTCACTTGGGTTCTGATGGCTGGAAAACTACCACTCCGGTTCGGACTTCGAAAATTTTCAACAAAAATGGGATTTTTGGGGGGTTTTCTACGCGTTTTGGTCAAGTTTGAGACGAAAAAAATTGTTTTTTTTACTTGGAAGTTTTTGGTCGGGTCTTCGGACAGGTACTATGACCTCATTATACTTTGCTACCGGAGTGGGTTAAAAGCGGTGGTGATTGAAAATCTGTAGCCCGTATATAGATAAAAAGATTCCCCGGAGTGTGGAAGCACAATCCTGTTGCATTTGGCTTCCATTTGGTCGCCAAATGTACACTCTCGGCCTCCCAACGGTCCGTACACCCTCATTTTGGCATGAGAATAATCGACGTTCTTGAATCGTATAAGGCTTCCGTGGTTGAAATGGCAACATTCGCGGTCTCTTTAAACCTTCCCCATCCCATGGGAATAGGGTTTTATTCCACTTGGCTTCTGATGGCTGGAGAACTACCACTCCGGTTCGGACTTGGAAACTTTTGAACAAAAATCGGATTTTTTTTTTCGGTTTTCTATGCGTTTTGGTAAATTTTGAGACAAAAAAATATTTTTTGTTACCTGGAAATTTTTTGGTCCGGTTGGGACTGAAAATGTTTGATCAAAAACCAAACTTCTTTCTTTCGATCGCCACTTTGATCTGACGAAACTGTACTACGAGACGGGTTAAAGTGGCCGTAATTCAGAATTTGGATGTTGAGGCTCTTCCTCCACCTGTAAAACTATCAGACGCGACTGCCCAACCCCCACCCAACACAAACACCCATTAGTTGGACTCGACATCTCGGGCGTCCATGCCAGGAAACACGTCTGAAAAACATTGATAATTTTGCACCCGGCGACCTCAACTTCAGTGAACGCTGTACATAATTTGAAATCAAAATTTTCAGTAAAACCCGCAAACATTGGTATTCGCGTTTCTTTTAAATATTTAGTATTACTTAATCAGTCCTTGCTGATAGAACACCAATTCAAATGATTTGTTGTAATTCGTAATATATTCAAAAAAATATGCGCTTTTAGATTGTATAGTGTAGGCGTTAAGTGTCATTTTACGTTTTGAGTGAAAAATCATTGAAACATTAAGGGTGTCTAATTATAAGAAATAACCCGACAATTACCTACCTTCAACTATCCATTTGCTTCCTAACATTCTGACATGGAAGCCAAAAGTAATAGAGCACCACGAAGGCCTGGAATTAGTTGCTGTAGCCAAATTGAGGACTGGGAAACTCTGCCCCCCCCCCCCCCCCCCCCCACCAAAAAAAAAAAAAAGGTGGGTGTGCGATGGTGGCGAACCGCGACCCCAATAAACATCTCTGTCGAAAATTTACACATTCTGTCGGAAAATAATTTCTGACCAGTGAGGCATAGACTCAGAGCCAGCAGTCGACGAAGCTAACAATTGTCCAATGACCTCCTATATAACTTTTAGAATATCATGATTGTCAAAGAACTCATTATTCAAGTCGGCAAGGAGATTTCCCAACACCAGGCCAGAACCGAGACCGGAAAGTGCGGGATTTAGAAATGTCACACGCCATTACGCAGAGCCATGACAAACCTCAAATGAGAATTGTTATCAGAGCCTCTTATTTAAAACAAGTCGGGAAGGGGAGCCCCCCCCCCCCCCCCCTCAAATACCCTCCCACATCTCGGGGCTGTGCACTTTGGATATGCCTAATATGTTATACGGACTTTGGGTCCAAGTTTGAATTAGCTTTAGATATACATATGCCCCCCCCCCCCTCACCCCACACACATGTCAAATTTTTAAATACTGCTGACTTCGAGCCTGGGAAGTTGCCTTCTGGTACCCGCGTTTCAATTTCAGGCTTTCACCATAAGAGCTCATGGCATAGATAAATAACTGAGAATTATTCATCTACCCGAAGACCCTGCAACGTACATGTAGATAAGAAGCAACAGGAAGGGTTGTGGCAATATGACCAATACCTGGTGGAATTCCTCTAAAGTGGACAACAGTATACATACGTGTTTAATCTTGACTTTCGGCCTGTACTTGTTGTGGTCGTACAAATCAAATCCATCAGGTTTATTGAAGAAGTAGAACTTATTAAGAAATGACAAAAACTAACACTCCTCATACTGATTTGTCAGCTCCCACCCGAACCACCCCCCCCCCCCCCCACTCCCACCCAATTACGCGCTCGTTTTTTATTTCTGAACTCTAGATATTTCTTCTGCAATCGTGAGGAACCACGACATCACTGCCCATCATGTAGTGTTTCCGCCTCCACGCATAAGAATCGGATGCAAAAGCATTTGGAAATCTTCAAAAGTAACCTTCATTGAAACACTTATGGTAGCAGTTGTTTTGGACTTCTGAATGGGAATTACAACTGACATGGATTTACTGGCAAATGTCGTCCACTCGTTGACATTTAATGAGGTCGACATAGTAGTAATGCGCAGTTTGGAATGGCTATGGTTGTTCCAATGTATGGAGCCTTGGCGGTCAGTACAGAATATCATTAGATGTGACCTCTGGGAGCTGGCATACTGCATAGAGGTCTTGCAATTATATCTTCTACTGTCAGTATGTTGATAGGCTCATCAAAAATCCATTTTTCTGCGTTCTTCTCAAATTTGAGACGAAAACGCTCAGGAACTGAAAATACGAGGAAAATCCTGTGTATTGTGCGGGAACAATCACTTCATCTAGTTAATATTATTACGGTCGGCCAAAGATAAACGAGAATAGCAAATTAATAATGAGTCTATAAACTGATCGCTACAATTATGAAGTGTGGCTTCCGCGTAGCGTCGTTTCTCTTCGATGTCAAGTCCAGACCACAGGTACTCGGCACAAGCTGTGAAATCGAAAGAAAAATGATATTTGATAACATTTTTGAATCTATGCTAACGTGCCCCTATAATGGTATATAAATATTAACAAGGTACACAAGTCGCATTTCGAAAACGATAGCAATCATCTTCGTTATACCAGCCTCAAATTTGATGCACATAACTGATCCAGCAGTACCCAGTGTCAGTGGAAAGGGGAATGAATAAGCTTTACAGTGGTGTATTACACGACCGTTTGGGTGTTCTTGGGTTGTTCATGATAACTGGGCGAAGTCGCAGAAAAGGCCTAACCAGACGAATCCCAACAAGACGAATGTCGAAATTGGTGATCCCAACAAGACGAATCCTAGCAAGAAGAATTTAAGTAAAGTGAATGTATAGCATATTTATTTGAGGTTCTGGGCAAAAATGTATATGAGAAGGGTACTTTGAAATGGAAGTTTATTTCTCAGGAAAAAAAAATAAGTATTTGAGCTATTTTATTTATCATACAACTGGTCGGAAAACGCATTAAAAAAATCACACTAGAGTAATAAAAACATAAAGGAGTTTAATTACATCTTGTACCATATAATATGATTATTTAATTTTTTTGCCATTTACACGGTATTTATGCTTTATAAAATTGTTATGAACATTTTCAGTTGATCAGCGCTACGGTGTGGAAAGGTTCGGTACGGCACCGCAAATTATCCTCTCAGTTTTATAAAGCATAAATTACGAGCGACTGGAAATTATGACAAGGAATATACAGGATGGCTAGGCTAAGGCTTATTCTACCAGAATGTTTTTAACTTTTGGGACGTGAGTAGTGAAGGCTGTCACTATAGGTACAACCACTTAACACTGAATTCCCCATACCACAATGCTGTCACTATAGGTACAAAATTAACATAGGAATCTCCATAGGGGGGTTGTACCTATAGTGACATTTTTGTACCTATAGTGACATTTCTGGAGGCGAGAAAAAAGATTTAAAATCTTTTTCTCTCCTCCAGAAATGTCACTATAGGTACAAAAATGTCACTATAGGTACAACCCCCCTATGGAGATTCCTATGTTAATTTTGTACCTATAGTGACAGCATTGTGGTATGGGGAATTCAGTGTTAAGTGCTTGTACCTATAGTGACAGCACTGGGGTAGAGGCCTCCCAATGACTTTATACTGACAGGCTTAGGTGGGTTTGTCTTCCATACACATTATATACTGACAAAATGTTCTGCTTGTTTAAAACGTACTACCTAATATACATCGCTCGACTGGTGGAGTTTTTTTCCTATTTATTACTGGAAGACACGACATATAAAAATACTGTCAGATTTCGTCTGGGTGTTTTTTACACGCGAATGTCTTATAAATCCGATGTGAATGTGTGTCTTGCAGTCAATTTAGTTAGCACATGTGTTTGAAAAAAACATATCTCTCGTTGCGGTTGAAACTATTCTACAAATAGCTCATGTAAGAGATACATTTTTTCCAAACACATGTGCTAACTCAATGCAACTGCGGAGAAACTCCTTCACGGACTGATTGTTTTTTATCGACTGGCAGTGATGTGTGTTTTCAATACTTTTTCAAAACTGCTTGAAGCTGATTTCAACATTTCACCGTTAGATATTACAGTGACATTAACCCCGAGAAACAATTTCATTTTTCACACCACAAAACAGTGAATGTTTTTGCAGTGTAAACTGTTTTACCGGCAAAAAAAAGAATAGCTTTTCCTTTTAACCAAAAGGAAAAGCTATTCTCTTTTATGCTTGTATTAAATTCGTAACAGATGTTGATACGAATTCAGCAAAAGAAGGCGCAATTCTGAGATATCGTTCTGAAACAAATCTTAACCACATTGAAAATCATGCTTTGCACTCCTCAGATGTTTTTGCTACACAATGTCAGTCTTTCCCTCCAAATTATTTTTTGTGTGGGAAATTGTGACATTCTGGCGGTGAAAACTAATACATTGAGTATTTCATCATCCATCATCTGACCAGCGGGGGGCAAGGCGCGTGAATTACTCATTGCATTATTTCCTGCCGCCTTTTGCTTTCCCCTTAAATGACTGAAAACACACCTTGGCGTGGGTCATAAACACAATTTTCTTATGGTTATGAAACTTGAAACATTTGTCGAAATAGAATTTCCAACACAAGACTCGTGTAAGGGGATTAAGCATTCCTGTGGTTAGAATTATCTGAGAAATAATTCATGATATCTTCATTATAAATTATAGAACCCCCACAGGACTCTGAATGCAGTTAGCTGATGGAATATCGCAGTGTGAAAAATAGACCAGCTTATAATTTCCCCAAGTTGTCTCTTCTGTGTGGAAGGATGTGAATTTTATATATTATACATGTGGACAAAATGTGGAGGGAAAATATCGCAGTGTGAAAAAAACGACATTATTATCGCTTCAGGCGGGGGAGTGGAGCGACAATAATGCAATTTAAATATACACACTGACTGGCGAAAATTTCAAACTATCAGCGGGATATTAACTGATGCGTGTGCTGGAAAAAAAAACAGATGTAATTGATCTAAAGAGAAAAAATGGATTTTTTACAATCTGACTTTGCTGCTGAATAAGATAGAGTTCTTCCCCTTCCACCGAAAAAATGTTTGATTCACTTGCCATTTTACAAGTAAAAACAGAATTTATTTACCACAGTAAAACAAATACTGCCTTACTTCCTGCCTCGCCACAGAGGCTTACTCCGAGGGTGTAAAAAGGGGGTTTATGTTATTTACAGTAGTAGGGGGAAATATTCCGGCCACAACACTCAATGTGGCCTTCTGTGGTTTGGGTTATTGGTGAATGGTTGACTTGTGAAAATTGTAATCAGTGGTATTTTCCCTTGCCTTCCACCATCCATTCAATGGTTGGTGGAAGGCGGAGGAAAATAACTCTGAAAAGAAAAAAATATCTAAAACACCATTTTCACATTTTAGAATTTTTATTCCATGAAATTTTACATAAGTGTAGTGTCACTTTGAAAATGTTCACATCTTCTTGGTAAATTTTGCCATTTTAGGTTGAATGTCCTTTTTGGGTTTTCGTTTTCTCGACACTTTCATCGGGGGTGGTTCTGTCTCCGGGAATAAATTTTCTTCATCAACTTCCATCTTTGATTCAGTAGGTATGTCCACTTTGTACAATAAAGTATCATCATCATCGTTGAATTCCTGTAACACTGTCTGCTCAGCTTTTGGATGTAAGGCAAATCCCACAGTTGGTAAAACAGGTATATTATTTAGAGGATGCATGGAATTAAACCCGTACCCTCTAGTTGTTGAAGGAGGTGGACGCTCTATCTGTTGCGGAGACATGTTATTTGCTGTTGATAAATACATTTTCCGCTTCTTACATTCATTCATGTAATGTCCTCGCTCATTGCAAAAAAAAAACACTCTCCTTTATTGGGCAAGCCCAACTCCGATGATGTTTTTCTTGACAAATCGAACAACTATCTTTTGGTTGTGTCAACTTATATAACTCATTGACAAGTCTTTTCACTTCACCCCATCTGGATGGGTTGTAGTATATGCTTTTAACATCATTTGTCTTGTCCATTCTTGGATCTCTATTCATTTTTTAAAAAAAAGTTCAGAGGAGACTAAAAGCGCGTCTTTCAGCCTGGTCAACTCAATCACAAGTGTGTTTCACCCCACTCCCTTCCCCTCACTTTTTATACTTTTTTTTTCAACGACCAGATATTTGTGTTTTTCACTGAAACACAAATATCTGGTCGTTGAAAAAAAGTATAAAAAGTGAGGGGAGGGAGTGGGGTGAAACACACTTGTGATTGAGTTGACCAGGCTGAAAGACGTGCTTTTCAAAGATGAAGAGGGGATTAGTAGACTACAGCGAATCAGAGGATAGTGACACAGAACCTGTAACGCCCGATGCCAAGAAGTCGAGATTGACTGAAGATGAATGGAATACAAATTCTGTACAGAATTTGTATTCCATTCATCCACAGTTATTACGTACATCCAGAAAATTTCACTCTGAATCACATGTATGCAGAGTGACTTTAAAGCAATTCGATGGCACTAATCCACTCGAGTTTCTAACTGAAATATTTGATTCGTTAGTGAGAGATGTGAAGCGAGAGTGTGGTATAGAAGACAGAGATCCTGTGAGGATATCTATCCACCATCCAGGTCTTGAGGTGGGTATTTTTATTCCTTTTACAAAGGCTATGGGTGTCACTGGAAAAACAGTGTTAGATGAAATTGAAAAAGTTATTCAATCAAATGAGAATTTTACTATACACGATGGTCAATTATGTTTAGAAATAACACACACTTCACTACCACATGGGTCTGGGCGAAATGCACCCATTTCATTTGCATCTGTTGGCAAACTGATTGGAAATAAGAAAAGTATTATCGAAATTAAAAACTCCTGTGATTCCATGTGTCTCGCACGTGCCATTGTAGTGGGAAAATGCCATGTTGATAAAGATAATTCAGAACTTTGGGAGAAAAAATGGAACAAAATAAAAAGATCCAACAGACCGACACAGGAGTGGGAAGCTAAAATATTGATGGATAAAGCAGGCCTCGAATATAATAAAACTTGTGGGTATGAGGAATATCATAAAATTCAAGAGATACTCTCACCAGACTATGTGATCAAAATCCACCCACAATTTGTCAAAGAAAAGTTTTTATACGAACCACCCCAAACTACAAAAGAGAGTAAAGTTATTCACATTTATCACCACGACCAGCATTTTGACACCATCACTAAAATTACAGGGTTTTTAGGGTGTGTTTACTATTGTGAATATTGCAATGTAGGCTATAATAACAGAGAACGTCACAGATGTTCGAAAGGCTGTGTATGTTATTCTCCACTGCCATGTACACCTGAACATCCTGTTCACTGTTACACTTGTAATAGAGATTTTGTAAGTTCATCTTGTTATAAAAATCACACAACTCTATTACAGAACCAAGAAAAATCAATCTGTCGATTAGTGAAGAAATGTTTATCATGTAAAATGCACATATATCCAGGGAGCGGAACACACATCTGCAATGGCTTCAAGAAATGCAAATATTGCCATCAATTAGTCAAAAGCGAACATTATTGTTTCATTCCAAAATACAAACCACCCAAGAAAGACAAAATGCCGAAAGTACCCTTTGTGTTTTATGATTTTGAAACAACTCAAGACTCAGGTCTCCATACCCCAAATTACTGTGTTGCACACCGTGCATGTGGGGAATGTATTTGCAAGCCTATAGATCAAGAATGTATTTTCTGTGACAAAGTTGGAAGAAGGGAATATATTTTTAAAGGAGAATCTACTTTGAGTGATTTTTGCAATTGGCTTTTCAGTAAGGAACATTTAGATACAACAGCTATTGCTCACAATTCAAGAGGGTTCGATGCACAATTTATCTTAAGACATCTCATTGAAACTGCTACATCAAAACCCGATGTCATCATGAATGGAAACAAAATTATTTCTCTGAAAGCTTGTGGTGTTAGACTCATCGATTCATTGAGTTTCCTTTCTATGAGATTGGCACAATTCCCTAAAACATTTGGTTTAAGTGAACTTGCAAAAGGTTATTTTCCTCATCTGGCAAACACAAAATCATATCAAAACTACATCGGACCTTATTTAGATGCAAAATTATACATGCCTGATTCTATGTCTCCCCCAGTCAGGGATGATTTTATTAAATGGTACAATCAAAAATTTACTAGTAATGCTACTTTCAATTTTGCCAAAGAAATGGACATGTACTGTAAATCTGATGTAGACATCCTCCGTAGAGGGTGCGGGGAGTTCAGAAAAAAATTTATTGAATGTGATGGGATAGATCCTTTCAGGGAAGCTGTGACTTTAGCTGATGCCTGCAATAAAGCTTGGCGGAAAAATTCAATGCCAGAAAACACAGTTGCCATCATTTCAGACATAGGATATCCCACTGCTGTTCGATATTCCATGAAAGCCATTAGATTCTTACAGCTACTAGCACAAGAAGAAGGCATACACATTCAACATGCACTAAATGGTGGGGAAACTAGAATTGGAAATTATCATGTAGATGGTTTTCACAAAGAGACAAACACAATCTATGAATTTTATGGATGTATGTGGCATGGATGTGAGACTTGCTATCCCGACAGATTCGAGAAAAATCCAATCAATTCACAATTCTATCAATCTCTGTACAACAAAACCCAAGATCGCATAAAACATTTCAAATCATTGGGGTATAATGTACACATAGTGTGGGAACACGAATTTGATCATCTATGCAAAACGGAGCCAGATGTTCGAGCTTCTATAGATACATTTTTCCCACACATGGATCCCATTCAGCCACGTGATGCATTGTTTGGCGGGAGAACAAATGCCATTAAATTACATTACAAAATTGACGAAAATACAGACACAGAAATTAAATACATAGACATTTGTTCACTCTACCCATATGTCAATAAACACAGAGAATATCCAGTCTCTCATCCAGTTATTCTTACAAAGGAAAACATAGACACTGACAAAATAAGGGAATATAGAGGACTTATCAAATGTAAGATCCTACCCCCTCAAAATCTTTTTTTTACCAGTTCTCCCCATTCATTGTAATAAGAAAATGACATTTACACTCTGCAAAACATGTGCAGAACACGAATTAGATCAGTGTAAACACACACCAGACCAACGTGCAATAGTAGGTACATGGACATCTGTCGAACTTAACAAGTCATTTGATTTGGGTTACACTTTAATTGAGACTTATCAGATTTGGCACTGGGATGAATGGTCTTCAGAGATTTACAAACATTATGTGAACAAATATTTAAAAATGAAACAAGAAGCTAGCGGGTTTCCAGATTGGGTGAAAACAGAAGCAGACAAAAACACATTTAAAAAAGATTATGCACAAATTGAAAACATCTATTTGGAAAATGTTGAAAAAAATCCAGGAAAAAGATCGTTTGCCAAAACCATGTTAAATTGTCTCTGGGGAAAGAATGCACAAAACAATATCAAAAGTAAAACTAAATATATAAATGAACCGTCCGAATATTTTGATATAATACAGAGCAAAGACAAAATTGTGAACAATGTGGAATTTTTTGAGCATGATCAATTTGTTTTAGTAAACTATATAGACACTGCAGATGTTTACACACCACACAGTTCAGCAAATGTTGTTGTAGCATCGTTTGTAACCGCGTATGCGCGTTTAGAATTATATAAAGTTTTGGAACAATTAGGAACACGAGTTTTATACTTTGACACAGACAGTTGTATTTACATCCATAATCCCACACTTTGGAACCCAAAAATTGTAAATAGCAGGTTAGGTCAATGGACAGATGAACATCCAGAGGCAAAAATCACAGAGTTTGTTGGATTAGGGCCAAAGAATTATGGATACAAATACATTAAAGGTGGAGAAATACATACCACATGTAAAGTTAAGGGGATCACATTTGATTTCAAAACATCACAAAAAGTTAATTTTGAGAGAATGGTTGAGTGTGCACGAGACAGAGAGAATTACAAAATAAACATTGAGTACACACATAAAATTAAACGTAATAAAAACAGACAAGTCACAAGTGAAGCACAAACCAAAACATTCAGATCTGTATACACAAAACGTTTTGTAGTAGGTAAATATGATACCCTCCCCTATGGGTTTAAGGTATAAATATCCGTCACAAAAACTCATTTCAATTGTGAACAGAGAACAGACAAGATGTCTTTACCACTCGAGCCTGCTCTCCCTAATTATTTATCAGAGTTAAAAAGACTTGAAAGTTTTCATTGGACTTCCTACCCAGTCTTACAATCGAAAAAAGAAGAATTAGCCAAAGCTGGATTTTTCTGTGTTGGGGGTGGTAAAGTGAAGTGTTTTGTATGTGGACAAGGTTTACATAATTGGGAAGAAAAGGATATTCCTTTACAAGAACATGTCAAGTATTCTCCAAATTGTCCTTACATGAAACTTATTAGAGGCTGTCAGTTATATAAACCACCCACATATATGCAAACACCCCCCGATAAAATATTAGCAGTCATGGATAATGGGTTCACTTTAAAACAAATATTTTCAACAATGAAAAAATATGATAAAACTCTAGATGATTTTCCAGATTCAAATTCATTATTTGCACTCATGGTCATAGATGATCAAAGTACATCATCATTTAGTAAAATAATTGGCAATCATGCCGCAGTACATTTCAGGAATAAATTAAGTGATTTATTTACTGACGGTCCAGCAAATGATTTTCCTGACTCTTCTGATACACAAAGCACATGGTGTAATGTAATATCTGATGCACAAAGTACATCAGAACAGACAAAAGAATCATCAGTTTGATTTCAACCATGGAACCAGTAAGACACATCTTAGAAAACAAGATCACACGTAAGGCATTATTATATGCATTTCAAATGATCACTCCTGGTTATCTAACAATAACAAAAGATTTCATTCAAAATCAATTAGAAAAAGATGGAATGTATGGGGAATTTTGTAATGCATTACAAATCATGAATGCTTTTTACAAAGATAATGTACAAAATATTTGGACAAGAGTTATGTGGGATTTTATTATTTATGATGAAGAAATCATTAATTACTTGTATAGACAATGTATGCCACAAATAGATCAGAGTTCTTCAGAAAGTTTATTTGAGTTAAAATCACCCTTAAAACGAAAACCCACACAGAGATGTGAAGAAGCTATGGAGGTAGAAAGTATATAAGTCAATGTTTTGATATTCCTTTTGGTAAAAAAAAAGAAGTCATGGCAATGAGTGAATGTTTATTGTTTCAACATCCCTGTAATATCTTTATATCGGGGCCTAGTGGTTCAGGAAAGACAGTATTTGTCAAAAAGCTTATTGATATGAAACGTGACTTATTTCAAATCCCACCACAAAAAATTGTTTGGTGTTATAAAGAATGGCAAAATACATACGCTTTACTTAAAGAAAGTGAAGATGTTAAATTCATAGAAGGCATTCCTGATGATGAATATGAAATTGTCAGTGATGTCACTATTCCACATCTTGTGGTTTTTGATGATATGTTAGGTGATAAAGATGAAGAAAAAATTAAATTATGGTTCACACGAAAAGGCCATCATCGAAATGCAAGTGTCATATACATCACACAAAATATGTTTCAACAATCTAAAGCTAGTCGTACCATAAGTTTAAATGCACATTATATGATTCTGTTTCAAAACACCAGAGATAAAGGGCAGATAAAAGTGTTAGCAAATCAAGTCCAATTACCCCATTTAAATGCATCCTATCAAGATGCAACGAGTACTGATCATGGTTATTTATTAATTGATTTTCATCCTAAAACCCCCGACTCTTTGAGATTAAGAACTGATATTTTTCATCCTTGGGTGACACAAAATGAACGGGGTCCCATCATTTACACAAAACTATAAAAAGCTGCATCCATAACTTTTTGTATCACTTGGTAAAAACTTTTGTTGATGAGTACACATCACAATGGTATCTTTTATCCGATCATTAGAACAATTGAGTCAGCAGACAAATCCGTTTGCAAGAGAAAAATTACTTAAGAAAGGTTTCAAGAAAATTTTAAAATGGTTTACGTTAGCAAGTAAAATCATACTCAATAAAAAAATTAAATTGCCAAAACAAACTCTAACATATATGGATAAGCATAGACAGGATTTACAACAACTTGCAAATCCAAGAGTTGATCTTGCAACCAAGCGAAACATTATTTTAAAACCAGGTGGTGGTGGATTTTTTGACGGTGTTATTATTCGTAATTTAATTAGATGGGATGGACATAAAACAAGTCGTAATTTTTATTCACCATTTACAAAAACAAAAAGTAAGAAACGAAAATTGTCTAAAAACAAAAAAATCAAAAGAAATGTTGATAAAAATTACGTGCGTGCAAATTTCTTAGTCACTCCTCAAAAACTGACAAAAACAAAGTCTGTTTTAGTGAGCAAACTTCAAAAACAGAAAAAGTACCACCATTAAAGTTAACACGTGGAACATCTGGTGGCTTTAGAGTATCGCATGATCCTATGATGTCTAGACAGAGTGTGGGGAATGTAGCACTGAAAGAAAATATTCCAATGACAGCACGATTCACAGCGTTGAATGCACAAAAACCTGTTAAGAGGATAAGATCTTATTTTAGTTGAATAAAATGACTTGCATTTGTCTGCCATATCATTTTATGAATGGTCTTTGTGACGGAAAGATGGTAAAACAATCTCGTAAAATTCCACTAGTTAAAAAATATGGTGGGGTGTTATTGGCACTAAGTCAAACACCACCAGCATTTCAAAAACAAATTATGAAAAATGCACCAAAAGAATTAATTAATTGCGTGGCAGAATGTTGTCATAATCTTTTAAAAGGGAACATACATCTTTCCCCTGTTCAGAAACAAAAATTACACCCGAAACGTGAACAACTAAGATCCCTTGCTAGTAAATCATTATCACTTAAAAAGAAAAAACAAATTTTAAATCAAAAAGGTGGGTTTTTACCATTACTTGGTTTACTTGCACCAGCTGTAGGACTTGCAACAAATCTTGCAAATAAATTAGTGAATAAAATATGAAGAAAATGGCTATTGTACCTTATCAAATGATGGAAGAAATGCAGCATTATAGAAGTGAAAAATCTCAACGCCCAAGATTACCACCTGACCCTCAAATTACTAATACAGCGCTGCTGCAAAATGAATTATCATCCGTGTTAGAAAATTCAGAATTATCAGAAAGTGAGAGAAAACAAAAATATGGTGAAAATTTACAAAAATTTCAAATGTCATATAAGAAGGCATTACAACCAACACTGGTTATACCTGAGACAGACCGAAAGTCATTGTTTTTACGAGATCATATTTTAGAAAGTGTTCCTGTCACAATGAGGCGTAAAGCAACTTCATTATTATCTGCTTTATCATCTCACCCACACATGAGTTGGGATAATCAGGGTGTTTTAAGTTATGATGGAGAGCCCATAAAAGGTTCAAATATCATTGATTTAGTCAATGATGTTCTCAGACATCGAAAAGGCTTTAAACCAAGAGGGTGGGAAATATTCAATCGTGGTTTAAAAGATATAAATATTCCTCAAGATTTTGTTGGAAATCGTGAACGTTGGATGTGGATGAATAGAGAACAGGATGGCATACCCAATGAATATCAAAGTTCCCCTCAAGATAGTTGGTTAGAAACTTCTCTTTCAACAACTCCAAAACGTAAACTACTTCGAGGAAAGAAAACACCTAGACGTAGATTGGCAAAAAGTAAAATTCCTGATAAATGGGAGGCCTATTGAATAATTTATTAACCGAAATATATTACAATACAAATCACCCTGCCAGCTATGGTGGTATACACAAATTATACAAAGCAGCCCACGGTAAAGATAAATCTGTTACACTTGATCAAGTTAAAAAATGGTTGAAAGGAGAGAGGACTTACACTTTACATAAACCCATTCGTAAAAAATTTGCAAGACGTAAGACTATAGTGGGTGGTATTGATCAACAATGGCAAATAGATTTAGCAGATTTACAAAGTTTACAATCTTACAATGACCGATTCTGATATTTAGTTTGTGTCATTGATGTTTTCTCGAAATATGCATGGGTTTTACCCATACACAATAAATCAGGACAAACACTAATAAAATCCTTCCAAAGAATTTTAAAAACTTCTGGTCGTAAACCATTATCTTTACAATCAGATAAAGGTTCTGAGTTTAAAAATAAAGATGTGCAGAAATTTTTAAAGAAACAAAAAATTCATTTTTTCACAACAGAGAACCCCGAAACAAAAGCTAGTATTGTAGAACGTTTCCAGCGCACACTGAAAACACGAATGTGGAAATATTTTACACACAAACGTACGTTAAGATATATTGATGTGTTACAAAATTTAGTTGATGGATACAATCACAGTTTCCATCATAGTATTCAGAGAACCCCTGCATCTGTATCAATAGAAAATGAAGTACAAGTAACACAAAATTTATATGGTAAAAAATCTAAAGAGAAAAAAATAAAATTTAAAATTGGTGATATAGTACGCATTAACAAAACCAAACATACATTTGAAAAAGGGTATTTACCAAATTGGACAAAAGAATTATTTAAAATCACCCATGTAAAACATACAACACCACCCACTTATAAACTCGAAGATATGGGGGGTGAAAATATACAGGGAACATTTTACCCACAAGAAATTCAAATTATAAAAGATGATAAAAAATATATCATTGATTCAGTTCTTGCCAAATGTTCAAGGCGTGTTGGTAAGAAACTCATCAAGGAACTTAAAGTACATTGGGAAGGTTATCCTACGAAATTTGATAGTTGGGTAGCAGAAACAGATATAGTATAAAAAGAATATGTCACTAAATGAAAATACATTGAGTAGCGAAAGTGCAAGTGTTGAAGTACAAAATCAACAAGCACAATTTAATTGTTGTGGAAGTCTTGTTGCAAAAAATCAAGTAACTTATTTCACACAAATAATTGTCATTTATGCAATTATAATTACAGCCATCATTCATCTTAGTTTACAATCCCCAAACAAAGAATTGTGGTTAGTGTTATTGAGTAGTTCTTTAGGATATATTCTTCCAAGTCCAGGTTTAAAATATTTGAAACCTCACGAGAAGAAAAATGAATTCATTTTACGTAACACTACTGAGTGATAGTTCTATGGATATGTTTCCAAATAACACACAATGTTGTTTTCAAACAAAATTATCTAAACCCATTCATATTAATAAAGAACATTGGGAAGTGGGTTTAGTTGAAGTAATTTTACCATCTGAGGCAAGAAATATAACAGATGATGAAACAAATTTTAAAATCATTGTAACAGATTCAAAAATATCAGCACGCATTAATAATATTAATAAATCATTTTTCAAACATACAGTACGTAAGGGTGTTGCTGCTGTTGAATTAAGTATTTTATCAGGTGCATATGCAAATGGTGGTCATGTTGTAGAAGCAATAGAATCAGAAATTCAAGAAAAACTGGGTGATATTTTTAAAGAATTTGGTGTGTCATTTCATCTTGGTTATTCATCTCGACAATCACGTGTAAAAATTGTATCAAATAGTATTGGAACAGTCGGTATTCAATTATCACAAAGTTTATCAGAAAAATTGGGGTGTAAAGATGGTATGTTTCCAGTAATATTTCCTAACACAGCAAAAGATGCATTTAAATATAATGTGGATTTAAATGTGGATTTTAATCAGCTCTTTATTTATTCCGACATAGCAGATTATACATTTCTTGGTGATATAGAAGCACCCATTTTACGTGTGATACCCTTTGAAACACGTGACGAATCTTTGCACACTCATAAAGAATTTGATAATGTACATTATGTACCAGTATCAAAATCTTCTTTTGATTATATCACTATAAATATAAATGGGAATACTGGTAAAAACATTCAGTTTTCAAGTGGAAAGAGTGTTGTCAAGTTGCATTTTAGACAGAGACATCAACTCAATTTATAAAATATGCCTCCAGTGTATCGAGGAGTAGCACGACAATATGGTTATGGATTAGGGTCCATTTTTCGCTCAGCAATAAGATCAGCTGTACCATTAATAAAACCAATTGCAAAAAATGCATTTCGAACTTTAAAGAAAGAAGGATTAAAACACGGTTTAGAAATAGCAAATGAATTGATGAGAAATCGTAAACCAACCAAAGAAGTTATGCTCACTCATGCAAAAGATCTAATGACATCAGTGGGTAAAGCTGCTTTGGGAATAAAAAGACAGAAACGAGAACCAAGACATCACTCAGTCATTCATTCTCAAAGAGGGAAGACACATAAACGGCAATCTTATTCAAAACGAAATTCAAGACCACTTGATATATTCGATTAAATCATGATGTTGCATGGATCTTGCGAGCATTTTTGTAGTGGATTTGATCCAGATAATGTATCACCAACAGCGAGTGGTATAGAAAATATTGGTGAGATTGAGCAATTTCCTATTGCATCTTTAAATAATTCTTCACCAATAGAATTTTTAATCCCCAGACAAACAACCAAGTGGCTAGATCTTGCAGCATCTACACTTGAGGTTCAGTTCAAAATTACAAAGCAAGATGGGGGTGATTTGGAAGATGATACGAATATTACCCCTATCAATAATTTCTTTCACAGCATGTTCAGTAAAGTTGATGTGACACTGAACGGTAATTTGATAACCACCAATACAGACATGTATCCTTATAGAGCATTTTTTGAAAATCTGTTGAGCTATTCAAAAGATGTGAAAAAAACACATCTAGCTGCTAGTGAGATGTGGTATATAGATACCCCTGGCCAACATACTGCATTTGCTAAAGATTCAGCAAACAAAGGTTTGGTTGAACGTCACAAATTAATTGCAAACAGTAAATCTGTACAACTAAGAGGGAAGATGCATTTAGATCTGTTTGTGCAAGAGAAATATTTACCAAATGGTGTGGAAATGAGAGTTAAAATTCATCGCTCCCCAACTAAATTTTGTCTGATTGGTGGTGTAGATGGAAAAATCGAAATTCAAAAAGCCATATTCAGAATACCAGCTTTGGATTTAATTCCTAAATTTGCAAATGATCTGAATGCACAAATAGATCGAACAAATTATAAAATGCCCATTAGACGTACTGAAGTTAAAACTTTTACCATTGGAAACGGTCTTCGATCAAAAATAGAAGACCATCTGTTTCATAAACAGATGCCAAAACGAATAATTCTTGGTTTAGTTTCAAATAAAGATTTAAATGGAGATATTGGTACATCTCCATTTAATTTTCAACATTTCAATTTGAACAAGTTGGAAATTACAGTGGATGGACATTCCATTAAATCACGTCCCTTTGAACCAAATTTCGAAGGTGGACTTTATCTAAATTCATATTTATCCTTGTTTGAAGCAATGGGCTATTTTGGACAAAATCAAACATTTAATATATCAATGCAGGATTATGCAAAAGGATATACCCTCTGGGGAATTGATTTGACACCTGATCAATCAAGCAGTGGACCATTAGCTCATCCTATAAAGTCTGGCAACCTTCGAATAGATCTTCAGTTTGCTCAAGCTCTGACACAGGTGATCAACGTTGTTGTCTATGCAGAATTTGATAGTGAAATACAAATCAACAAGTTCAGAGAAGTGATATTTGACTATTAACAATGAGTAAATGTGAACATTGCAAGATGCACAGAGAAATGAGACAAAGAATACAAATAATGAGGCGAGTGAAGACAGAAAATGAAAAACTGTTCCTTAGATTATTTAAAGAAATTGTTGCAAGTGAAGTGACACCTTTGATAAAAGAAGAAGTGAATAAACTGTGTTATGGATGTCAAGGAATACCTGGAGCAAAACATGACTTTTGTATAAGAAAGGATGTAAGAATATGGATTGAAATGTATTTGAAAGACTGTATGGAAAAAGTGTGCCCATCAAGTGTACTATATAAACTGTACATACAAGCAAAGAAATTGAATATTGAAGGCTGTTTTACATATATGAATTTGAACTTTAAAATTAACACACAAGAAGACATTCAAAATTGGGCAGATTTAGTAGAGAAAGAGTGGGGATATTACACACCACTTGTTAAAGAAGAAGAAGAAGAAGTTGATTAAAAAAAAAGTACAACAGCCCTTTTCAGGGCTAAGAAGAGATGGACACCACTCAGCTACAATATATTCTTGATAATTCTCAAAGGTTATCATCATTGAATGGAAAAGTGTGTTCAAGAGACTTATTACCAAAACAAAAGCATAAACACAGAAAAGCTTATATTGTGAACACAGATTCATCAAAAGAACCAGGAGAACACTGGGTGGTGATATATTTCAAAGACAATCATTCAGCCATCTACTTTGATTCTTATGGCTTACCACCATTACATAAAGACATATACAATTTCATAGTGAAAAACACAGATTCATGGACTATAAACACAATGAGAGTACAGAGTCTTCATACTGTGGTGTGTGGTATGTACTGTATATTTGTTTTAGATCATCTTGCTAAAGGATATGATTTAGAGACAGTTCTTACTATCAAATTCAACCCAAGAAATTTTCAAGAGAATGACAGAGAAGTCCGTCGATGGTTTGAGCAAAACTATAGACATTACTTAAAATGACTGTAATCAGGTGTCAAAACAACCCACAGAGTTTTTTTTTTTTTTTGATAAAAAATTCTATTGTATATTTTTTGTCACTCACTGTTGTGTATCATATGTAATATGTGATAATGCTTTATTGCAAGAAAAACTGGCTGTCGATAATTTCACAAGAAAACAAACATAAAAAAACCTTCCAATAAAGCGGTATCACACAACAATTCTTGATGTAAATAGGGTTTCTATAGATAGTCATTCTCATATCTCGATATATATATGTTCCTCTTGCTCTATGTATTATATCTCAATGTAAAAAGACTTTTTTTATAGTCAATCTCAGATCTCGGTGTACATATGTTCCTCTCGCTTGATGTATTAAATAGTGGTAGCAAAAAAAACAACTAACTCTTATTTTCTGTTTCAATGTAGTGGTGACCCATTACCCCACTCTCACCAGTAAAAAAGAGAAGAGATACTTCTCTTTTTTTCACCATTCCATCCCATAAGTGAAAAAGAGTTAAGAGATACTTCTCTTTTCCACTGTGGGTAAGAGATTGTATGTTTAGTAACCAATCCTTCCATACAGTAAAGTGTTGTATGGTTTAAAGTATGGAAAGATTGATTAATAAGCAAAATACACATATTTGGCAGTATAAAGTTATTGGGAGGCCTCTACCCCAGTGCTGTCACTATAGGTACAAGCACTTAACACTGATTTCCCCATACCACAATGCTGTCACTATAGGGACAGAATTAACATAGGATTCTCCATAAGGTTTTGTCCCTATAGTGACATATTTTGGCCTATAGTGACAGTCCTGGAGGCGAGAAAAAGAAAGTGCGCCAATTAAACTAAACACATTTTATCCCTTTGCTGTCTTAGCGGTTCTTTGAGTCTCCCGTTTGTTATGTTAACGGGGGTAACAATGCCATGAAATAGGTTTCTGTGTACATATATTCCGTATTTTAAAAAAGTTTAGTTTCCACTGTGGGTAAGATATTGTATGTTTAGTAACCAATCCTTCCATACAGTAAAGTGTTGTATGGTTTAAAGTATGGAAAGATTGATTAATAAGCAAAATACACATATTTGGCAGTATAAAGTTATTGGGAGGCCTCTACCCCATCGCTGTCACTATAGGTACAAGCACTTAACACTGATTTCCCCATACCACAATGCTGTCACTATAGGTACAAAATTAACATAGGAATCTCCATAGGGGTGTTGTACCTATAGTCACATTTTTGTACCTATAGTGACATTTCTGGAGGCGAGAAAAAAGATTTAAAATCTTTTTCCCGCCTCCAGAAATGTCACTATAGGTACAAAAATGTCACTATAGGTACAACACCCCTATGGAGATTCCTATGTTAATTTTGTACCTATAGTGACAGCATTGTGGTATGGGGAAATCAGTGTTAAGTGCTTGTACCTATAGTGACAGCCTTCACTACTGACGTGTATCACAATTTATATAACAATCCTTTTTTGGAGCATGTTTCTTTCAATTTTGTGGGCAATACTATTTTTTAAAAAATACGCCTTCAGTGTCACAAGTGAGTTTTCATTAAGATAGGTGACTTAACGTTTGCATTGCATTTAGTGAACGTAAAGGATTGTTACCGTCACAAGAGACAGAGAGAAAGGTGTTGTATGTTCTTTGTAAGTTAATATTCCACCATAAACTGCTAACATGGCTTAAAGTCGGAGAAAGAGATTTCAGTTAACAAAGGCGTCATGCATTTTAATGGGATCTTTTAATGTATTTTTTTTTATTAATCAAACTTTTAAAAAAAATACATAAAATAGGAAAAAAGACTTAAATAGATAACTATGGAAATCACTATGGAAACAAACTCTTGCTCAAGTTAGAGAGTGAATGTGGGCGATCGAGAGATGAAAAATAAAAAAAATAATTATAACTGCTCAGCAACCGAAACGTGTAAATCAATCACCCTCAAATTACCTCAAAGAGCGTAAATATATTTTCTAAATCCTTTTTTTATTATTAATTTCCCCTATAATTTGTGAAAAAAGAAGTTTTCGTCCTGTAGGTGATCGTCTTGTTGGTGTACTTTATTCGTTCGTCTTGTTGGGATGACACTCAATTAAAAACCGCTTTGATATTTCTTACAGTTGTTTTATGATCATCAAGCCTGTGTTATTTTTTGATCATATAGTCTCGCGCACCGAAGTCGCGCAGGTACGGTTTGTCTCAAACCCCTCTCAACCTCTCTAACAGTAGAGTGAAAATTTGCGGATATTTCGGATGCAGTCCAAGATCATAAATTGGAAGCTTTTGTCCAACTGGGTGTTGATGTTGAGGCGATATTGCTGAGTGGATCGGCCCACCCGGACCACCGACCTATCAAAAATTTACCCATCCAGATCGAACTGAATTTAAAAAGATTCAATTTCAAGTACCACAAAACTCAAGTCACTGATATTTTATCGCATGCTCCCTACAAACATTCGACTTTTAGCCCCCCCCCCCCCCCCCTCCTCATCATTTAGTTTAAACAATATTTATTTGTACAACATTTTCAAGAGATACTCATCATAACTTACCCTTCCTCTGGTGTGGACCAGTGTAGGAGGCTCTGCGAAGGTGTCAAGGTGTCCTTCTTTTGAAGTGTGAGGAAGTCCATCACGCAGCTAATTAAGGTCTCATCACTCTGAAATCAGAGATCTGAATGATGGCTGGCGATGGAAAAAAAATAATGTGTTATTGTGAACATCAGAAGGCTTATATAATTTTTGGTAGCTGTTTGATTCTGTTCCTGGAGGCTAATCCAGTTGAGGCGATTGTCTCATTAAAGGCTTATTGCCACTGAGGTCAGCGGGAGGGCTCTTGAGTCGGGGGAAATAGTCAGTCTAAGTTACCGCAATTGGGTCGAAATTACTTTGGATCACAATTACTTTATTGGGTCGAAATTACCGATTTGGGTCGAAGTTATTTGGGGTCGAAATTACAGTGGGTCGATTACTGGCATTCATATTAGTGTAACGGATTTGGTAACAGCAGTTGAAATATATTATACAACAGAAGTTCTAAATTACTCTGTTATAATTCGTCTGCTCATAACAGAGGTTTAATTCTATTTTTGTTGGCTTCAAGTCATTTCCATGTTCTAAAATGAATCGATGTATCTAATTGGTTCACGCCGTAGTGCATTGTTCTGTTGTTTCATTCGTCGAGGTGAAATCGAGGGATCAATCAGATTCCAGTATTCGAAATCTTTCCCCGCGAAATTATCCTATATAAGAGCGGTCTCGCTCAAAATTCGCCGCCCACGTCGTGGCATTAAAGCTCTAATTCAGCTACGCCAGCACAACTGCCTGTTGAGGTTAGTTATGGGGACACTTTGTAACCTGTGAAAAACGTCAACCGTACAGGGTACCGTCATTTTGGGACCCGTTCAGCTCGGCCCTGGTGAGAATCACTGTTTCTGCGAGTGATTCTCTCCAGGTCCGAGTTCCATGGGAAGCATCCACATTTACTGAACACATGTCGGGTGGAAGTTAAACCCCTTTTGGTTGAAAGTGTAGTGGGCCCGTGGTTTTTGATCCGTCATTCATATTCATGTCCATTTCATATCATACTATTTTTTGGCTTCTTAATAAACCATGTATGAAATGTTTTTTCTATTTTATTGTGAATTCATCCAGACCACAACACACAACTTAATGGTTATTCGACCTCTAGAGTTGAGTTATATTTTATCCATGGTTTGCTAGTTGACCCAGATCCTCACGAATCTGAAGAACAACAGGGAGATTTCGGCCAGGGTTCTAGCCCCTGGGGAGTCGTTCACCCCATCCCTGTTACAAATTGGCGAGGCTACCAGGATCTGGCTATTCCATCTGAAGAACAACAGGGAGATTTCGACCAGGGTTTTAGCCCCTGGGGAGTCGTTCACCCCACCCCTGTTACAAATTGGCGAGGCTACCAGGATCTGGTTATTACAGCTACTTACATTATGGGTATTTATTATCATCAAGGTCTGCATTCTTTGAACGATCAAGATGAATTAATTCATGGGGAAATTAGAGCTCGATTGTTGGTATGCATAATTTCAATAGCTTTTGTTGTATTATTTCAAATGCAAGGGCTTCTCCCCAATTGAATGCAATTGTAAACCTTTGGAATCCTACTTAGTGGTTTCAAGTGGGACAATGAGCCCAAGTATACCACTGCTGGTGAATTGGAAGCTCATAAGCTTGGTGTAATTAGTCATTCTATGAGTGAGTTGAAGTCTAAGATTATAGACTATTCATTCTGTTGTCTATTTTACTCTGCACTAACCCCACAAGATGTCACTATACTGGGATTAACAGGGGCCGAAATACCCCCCCCCCCCCCCCTTTGAGCCAAAGAATTTGAGATGGTCTGAGCTGATCAGTCAACTCAGCCCAAACACTTATGACACGAATGTGAAAAATACCCGATAAAGGCTTTTTAGCATCTTGTTATAGATGGATTTATTTTGAGACTGGTAAATGTATTGAAGGTTAAATGTTCACCCATATTATTTGGCATTTGAAGCGCCAATGTAGCTGAAGAAGCTTATTCATAAAAGCTGTGAGTGGTATTGGTCGTAAAAAATGTCTGTCGTTGAATTACAATTTTTCTTAAATACCTTCACTTTCCGGGTTCATTATGAAAATGATTCATTTTGTGAATCAATCTATGGGGCATTTGAGGCAACTCAACCATGGGCAAATAGGAAGGGAAGTCGAGTTATATGCCCTTTAGTACAAAGTAGCTTTGGGTTCATGTGGGATTTGAGCCCACATTTTTTCTTTCAACTTCTGAAAATGTTTGAGGTCAGTTTTAAATTTCGGAACATGGCCAAGTTAGAGGTTCGTTAAGGTATTAACTATTACGTAAACTTGATTCAAGAAAGAATCTTTTAGTAAGTCGATATTAAAAGCTAAAATGCTAGATGATTGCATTGCTCATTAGTTTGGATGTATTTTGTGTTACTGTAGGTAACACTCGGTAGTGACCAGAAAGGATGTTTTTCCTAGAAAGCGAAATAAGACATCGTAGTCTGCTTATTTAAAGTAGGTAGTACACAGTGTGTTGGTTTGTCAATTTTCTGTTGGCAATAGGCATTGATGTATGTGGAACCTTACCCATTAAACCGTAATAGCGACGTGTAGGAGTTTGTAAATATTTGTACATTTCTCTTTTAAGTTATGCTTCCGGCGTCTTGGGTTCCGATAATAATAGGTGGTTTGTCTTCAGTAGTCTTGGTGCTATTTTAATATTACGTAGATAATATTTGTGGATGTCATTGCGATACATCATTTAGCTCTGGCGAAAACTGAAGCTGTTACTGATATGTTAAATTGAACTAACCTTAGAGGTGTACATTTGGAGTGTCTTAAATAGGGCAAGTAATTTATGGTGGAAGAAATATTGCAATCCTGAGGCTTGTTGTTTTGTGGGTACTGGCCAATCTTTCGTTCGTTACTAAAATGTAAAAACTTTTCTTGAATGCTAGTGTAAAATAGTTGGTTGTTGGGAATTGTGTTCTCCGTGGATAGCCCAAAATATAATTTCCAAATTGACCATTAAATTTAAAATGGGGCACAATTGTGAGCAGTCTATATATATTAAAAGGCTGAATACAGCTGCTTATTCTGCTCGAATATTGATATGTCCCATTGATAGTAATATATGGTTGATAGTGGAAGAGCCCGAGAGCTATCACATGTGTTAGATTAGTGGAAACCACGTGGCCTTGTTGACCTTTAGAACGTTACAATTAAATTTTGAATAGTTTTCGAATTATTGGCGGAATTGTAAAATCCAGAGAAATAATTTTATCCAGAATTTTATCTAAAATAATTGTATTCTGGATATTTCATCTATCTTTTTGGGAAATTAACCAGTTGGATATTTCATCTATCTTTTTGGGAAATTAACCAGTATATCCAGTATTTTGCATTTTGGAATTTCTGTAAAACTATGAAGCAGAGGAAGCAATTAGAATTGCTGTTACTGCTGTATATTTATTTTGTTTGCTCCTCCCTGTAGAAAGTGAATGTCTGTTTCACATTAATGGAGTGTGCACCATCACAAGAAGCTGGCAGCGGAGTAGGGCGATGTAGCATGCAGTGTGTCAGAAAAGAATTCGTGATTCTGCTGACGCAATTTTTCCATGCCTTTCGGTGCTAGTGGAAAGAGCAGAATCTGATGAATGTATTGCAGCGGATCCGAGATGAGTGGTGGTAATGGAAGAGAACTTCACTTCTCCAGAATAGAACGGCGTATGGTCTAGCATGCCGTGAAGAAGGAGATTATCTTGTTATCGAATAATGAAAAGAAATTGGAAACATTCCAGCAGTTAACACCAGAGGACTACGTCAGAAGAAGCAGAGAGACAAGATCAAGATTTTACAGAATTTCTAAAAAGAGACAATAACTTAAACTGTATAATAGTCGGTAAAGGAATCATGTGTAATTTTGTAACACCTTGTTCATCTCCTTCATTATCAATTTAAATTTTGCAAATTATGATTTCAGGGGAATTGGCTTGGTGGGCCGGGTCTCGTGATAGTGGAGGAATTTTTTTTATGTGGAACGCCACATTTTAAATGAAAATTCTAAAATATTAAAGATTTCTTGGAAATCTATTTAACAACTGCTGTATGGTTCTAAAAATGTTACACATTTTTCTTTTTAAGGAGGGAAAAGTGTAACGGATTTGGTAACAGCAGTTGAAATATATTATACAACAGAAGTTCTAAATTACTCTGTTATAATTCGTCTGCTCATAACAGAGGTTTAATTCTATTTTTGTTGGCTTCAAGTAATTTCCATGTTCTAAAATGAATCGATGTATCTAATTAATTGGTTCACGCCGTAGTGCATTGTGTTGTTGTTTCATTCGTCGAGGTGAAAGCGAGGGATCAATCAGATTCCAGTATTCGAAATCTTTCCCCGCGAAATTATCCTATATAAGAGCGGTCTCGCTCATAATTCGCCACCCACGTGGTGGCATTAAAGCTCTAATTCAGCTGCGCCAGCACAACTGCCTGT
This sequence comes from Pictodentalium vernedei, assembly GCA_031216915.1. Lineage (NCBI taxonomy): Eukaryota > Metazoa > Mollusca > Scaphopoda > Dentaliida > Dentaliidae > Pictodentalium > Pictodentalium vernedei. Next base: position 240,040,320 of record CM062291.1, read on the forward strand.
TGAGGTTAGTTATGGGGACACTTTGTAACCTGTGAAAAAGGTCAACCGTACTGGGTACCGTCAATTTGGGACCCGTTCAGCTCGGCCCTGGTGAGAATCACTGTTTCTGAGAGTGATTCTCTCCAGGTCCGAGTTCCATGGGAAGCATCCACATTTACTGAACACATGTCGGGTGGAAGTTAAACCCCTTTTGGTTGAAAGTGTAGTGGGCCCGTGGTTTTTGATCCGTCATTCATATTCATGTCCATTTCATATCATACTATTTTTTGGCTTCTTAATAAACCACGTATGAACTGTTTTTCTATTTTATTGTGAATTCATCCAGACCACAACACATAACTTAATGGTTATTCGACCTCTAAAGTTGAGTTATATTTTATCCATGGTTTGCTAGTTGACCCAGATCCTCACGAATCTGAAGAACAACAGGGAGATTTCGGCCAGGGTTCTAGCCCCTGGGGAGTCGTTCACCCCATCCCTGTTACATTAGCAAATTGTGTGATATAATAGTTTTATAAAATTTATATAGTGTGATATAATAGTTTTTAGTACACAGACTTGAGGAAGGGTGTTTCCGCTTGTGCGTGCGCGCGGTGGGGGCGCTTCGCGGTTGTTCTCGGAAACATTATTTTTGTGCACATTTCTTGTATTAATGTTACAGTTAGCTCTATAGAGAACGGGACCGGGAGGACTCCAGCATGGTGGGGAGGAGGATGGTATGAAACCGAAGAGGCAATTATTTTCCTCTGTAACAAACCTGAGCCCCGCCCCCTCTCGATTTACACCGCAACCAGCGCCTGGTGTTGTTCTAATCGAAGCCAGCGTCTCCAATTGGCTTACACAGAGAAATGCCCGTGCACCGCCCCCGGTCAAAACAACAAGAGGGTCCTATAGGGGTCCGCAGTTTGGAAAAAACTGGGGGTTAAAAAGCGGGTTCTCATTCCTAGCGGGGTTTCCAAAGCCCAAACAACAAGAAAATAGATGATATAATATTTAATATAAACAAACCATTTCCAACACTTTTCAGTACATTATTCTAATCCTTACTCAAGTTGGGAAAACTTGCATCTTTCTCTTATTTAAATTGGCCAACGGGCCATTCAAGAAAACTTCTTTACCAGCAACCTTAAGGAGGGTTACCAAAACAAGCACTACTCCACATTAAAGCTAGCGCGTTACCTTCTACCCAATACCAGTCGCGAACGCTCAACCAATGCACGAAACAATAAAAAAGCTACTACCCTTACCCTATCCCCATCGGGAGGAGGGGAGCTACAAATAGTTTCAGTTCTACGCACTCAAATGAGTTCCGTTTCAAAACTCCTCGCCCAAATCCTCTACCAAATGACATACTCAAGGGATTACCACTACCAAATACCACGATTATCGCGACACAATCTTTGAACTATTTTATCCAACGCAGACCTCTACGGAGCTGGGCTACATAAATCGGATCCCAATCATTAACTATTTTATCCAGCGCAGACCTCTACGGAGGTCAGCTGGCCTACATAAATCGGATCCCAATCATTAACTATTTTATCCAGCGCAGACCTCTACGGAGGTGAGCTGGCCTACATATACCGGATCCCAATCCTAACCATGTTCAAGCTAAAACGCTTATAAAAACGTAACAACTCCTCCTGTACTTCGCGGGTGGGGAGAGGCAAAAGTCTCCCCCACCTACAACCCAAGTGTGTCCCCAACAAAAGTGATCCATCCATAATGTACTAATTACGTCCCAGGACTATGACATAATCTCTACAATTCCACTATAATGTTGCCAAAGATTTCCTAAGGGAGAGGGGGCAGTATCTCGGCCAGTCAAAACTAGGGTAGGTTCGGACTACTCTGCCCTCGGCCCTCCGGCTGAGTCTGCCCCTGGGTGAGAAGTGCGCGACCCCTCTAAGAACATCTCAGTCGGGTCGCACAATTCTCAAGCACAGAAGATTCAAAAAGGCAAAAAAATATAGTAAGTTTGCCTACAGACTCACCAGATCCGCCGAGAGAGGAAATTCCATAATCTTTCCCAAATTCCGACTAGCAAGACATCGAAGCAATAATATTTTTCCAAATAAATACAGCTAAATATTACCTCAGCTGCCTTCTCAAAATCCCAAAGTCTAATCATAGCGAAACGATTCTATAGATGTTGACGCATTCAAGCGATACATTCTTCAAGTAATTATCGCCATGAGAAAGGAAATCCGTGCAGCTAGTGATGTTTGAATTACCCGTCTCCGAGAATTATGATTTAACTCTTCCTCGAAGACAAGTAATAACATTTAACTCTTCCACGACCACTACCATCGATCCCAAACTACTGAAGCAAGCCGAGACTTTTTTTACCGACCCTACCGCGGCTGGATCGCTTCACCTCTCACACTCCCAAGGAGTATTTCTGTCCTCTTTCATTAACATCGGCTTATTTGTCTACTAGTGTTCTTTTTCATTCCATCCATACAGCTGCGGATCTCTGCTCACGTCCTTGGAAAAAATGTATTTTTTCCTGACAAATAGTCTGCTGGATAACGTCCGCAACAATGTGGCTGATTGTCGATTGTGACCATCCAAGTAAGTCATCATTAACTACCTGGAACGATCCGACAGCAAACAAAACGCAGACCCGTACAAATCTGAATGGTAACTGGTACAGTGTGATTCCGCGACGTTTGTCCCTGCAATTGATCAATCGCATATGTCTCCGCAAATCACCAGCCAGATCGGATATGATACCTACGGTCGTCACTTTCGTCAACCGGAATCTCCTAAGACATTTCCCGTCATTATACATTTCGAAATGGTTAGACCTATCCGAAAAAATCGTGGTGATCAAATGCCTCCTCTCGCTCTATTTTGTCAATTTCCAAAATTCGCAGGAAAACTCTTTGGCCTCTCCGCGTTGAAGGTATCACAGTGAAGGTGCAGTAAGAATTCGTGCATAAAGTTCGACTTCAGCTTGGACATGCAGCCAAGCTTGTTTGTGATTTTAGTCTAAAACTGATTTGTTACGTCTAAGCTTAGACTCTGTCTAGCGTTAGACAGCAGCTGCTGTTATGAATATTAGAGCTCGCTAAGGCAGCATTCGACGCAGTCTACCTTAGATTTTCGTTAGACTTTGTTTTTGAATCTCAACCGGCAACTCTAAATATCATCAGTTTGATTTGTACATTATCACTTTTCTTGTATCATCACCCACTACTATTCAGATCACTATTGCCTTTTGCGACATTTCTATTGTACACATCTGGAACTTAATTACGCACCCCCTGAAATGTTTCATGACAAGTGATGTTGCTGTTACGGATCATTATATTTTAATGACTGTCATGTCTTGCAGTACATTTCATCTGTTTCTGGTTAATAGGGTACCCCAAACACATCTCCTCGTCCACGTGAAGCATGCTTCCCATGAATGTTACAAAAATCATCCACATGCAATATCTGAGTATAGAACAAGAAAATTTGACACTTCTTTTATCAATAAATGTTGGCATGGCAAGGAAGAGACTGTCAGAGGCACTCAGCTGGCAAACCTTTGGCGTGCATGCAACCGGCATATTATTCAAAGCTATTGGAAGGCAACTTGGCTATAGTCATTCTGTCATCAGCAGACTTGTCCGAAACTCAACAAACCAACGATGTTAAGGTCCGACCAAGGCCTGGGCAACTCTAAAAGACCTCTCCTTGGCAAGATCGGAGACTGGCATGCCTCGTTAGACATGAACCCTTTGCTTCAAGTGGGGTTTTGAAAACGCCTTTGGCTCCTCCATGGGCATTTGTGCAACAGAACTGTCCGAAAACATCTCAAAGCACTGGGAAAGGGGTCCAGACGGGTCATCAAGTTTTCAGCTCTGTCCAAGCAGCGCCAAAAACGACGTTTGGGGTGGTGTATGGCACGACAACGTTGGAATCTCAACATTGGAGGAGAGTCCATTTGTCAGACGAGAGTAGGTTCCTGCTTCACCCCACAGATGGTCGCATGACAGCATAGAGGCATAGAAATACAGCTTACGTACCCAGGAACACCAGACCTACTGTGATTTATGGAGGATCATCGATCTGGGGATGCCTCTCTCATGATTGTAAACTTCATATGATTACTGTACGTGGGAATCTCGGTGGTCATCAGTACATCCGAAACATTCTCAGTCCAGTTGTAGTTCCTCATTTTGACAACCGCCCGCTCGCAACTCGCCTTGTATTCACGGACGACAATGCAAGGCCACATCGGTCCCATGCTGTGAGATCATTCCTTCAGAACAACTCTTCTACAACACTACCTTGGCCTGCAGTGAGCCCCGATTTGAATTCCTAAGAACACATCTGGGACATTCTTGGACGTCGTGTGCAAGCAAGGGAACCTCCTGTGGAGAATCTGGCCGATGTGGAGTGGCAGCAGTTGCCTCTGTGTCGTATCAGAAGGCTCACTGGTAGTATTAGGGGAGGGTTCGGCTGTCATCTGGACATGTGGTGAATAGACTCGCTACTGACGTCAAACACTGATATTGTGTTCAAGAGATCACAAGTTACTTTTTATAAGTAATTAGCAGCATTGTTTCATCATGGACCGTTCCAGCACCATATTTGTCGAGAGAACATTTTTACATAAAAAACATTAGTGACAGATATGTGTAATAAGCGCCATTAAAATACTGCATATTTTCATCATTGTGTTGACTTTCATTTGTCAATAGGCCATTTTTTCCGCAAAAAGTCACTTTTGGCCATCTTAGAGATAGCATGAAAGTAATGGCAGTTTCTATTAACACCACTAAGAAAAAAAGGGGGGGGGGGGGTAATACTTTTTGCCGGTAAAAAGGACGGTATCCGGTAAAAAGGACGGTAAGTGTATAAAAACTACGTTTTAAAGTACTAAATGTACCTCTGAATGTGTGAAAAGTGATTTTTTAAGGAAGGCTACTCAATAATAAGTATATAGAAGGAAGATTAAGTATTGTTTGTTTTATTGTAGACTATTTACAAGACAAAATAGATCATTTTTCCATCGACACTGATCGACACGCCATTTTGTGCAGGGAAAACAACGATTTCGCTGAGGTGCACGACGGGGTGAATATTATCATACTTGCTCGATGGAGGTGTAGCTAATTTTAGATGTTTCTGTTCACTACGAGGGGATTTAACAGAAAGTTTTTTTGGAGAGAAACCATTTATAATTTGAAAATAGTCTACACTAAAACAAACAATACTTAATCTTCGTTTTATATTGCGCACGCTTCATTAAATTGTCACTTCACACTTTCAGAGGTTCATTTGGTAAATCAGTTTTTATACGCCAACGGTCCTTTTTACCGGCAAAAAGTTGTGTTCAAGCTTTTTGTTTTTTAAACAGGGGTTCATATTTTATCTTCAGTTAGCGTTTCGCCAAACACATGCCGAGGTGATAATAAATATTAAAACCATACATACATCAGTGGATACTAGTTCTAGATTCCTGTAAGTCCAACCTCAGTGATACCCACATGAGCCTGTTGAGACTAGGGCCCCTTGTGCTCACTCCACCAATCCTTATGTGTGAGCTCACAGTGGTGGGCCCGGTGGGGGAGGGGGTGGAGGGGCTGTGGGACCCCAAATATGCAAACCGTAACTTATTGTTTTTAACCCCCACGTTTCCTCAGGAGGCACCCGATTCGATCTGAGAGCTTCAGATTATGAAGAAAAATAATATCCGAGAAAGGGCCCACAACCGTGGGAGGGAATACGCCCAATTCCATAGTTCAAGACATTGAAATATGCCATCGTTGTCGATCTTGCCCCCCCCCCCCCCCCGCCCCCCCCCCCCCCCCCCATTTTCGAAATTATGGGAAATGGATTATATATCTAGCGGGGCGTAGCCAGGATTCTGTAATGGTGTGTGTGTGTGTGGGGGGGGGGGGGGGGGGTAATGATATTTGGAACTAGGGCTAGACCTCCCCAGAGACAAATTATCGTAAACAATTCATTAGTTATTAATTACAATCGCCCGCAACAGATTTGGAATGCTTCCAATTACTTGATGCCCAATCTTGGAGTGCAAGTTCAAAATAGCCTAAAGCGCCAGTGTTTGTCAGAGAAAAGCAGTAGAGATGTCAGTTTCAATGTAATCGTATGTGCTTACTGGGCAGGCAATATAGAGAAGGGAATTAACATGTACAGGGATTGGACACTAGCCTTTTTATCGGCAAAAAGTCGTCATGCTGGCTTACCAAGCAACTTATAAAAAACAACAAAGATCTTTGTGAAGATCTTTGTGAACATAATTTATTGAACAGAGTTTATCATAGTGTCGAGTAATATCAAAATAAGAAACAACAAAAAAACATGATTTTGTACAAAACCCAGTTGTAACGGCCAAAATCGGCCAGCGCTATATACGATAATTCAATTATTTATATATTTTAAGTTTCTGCTTCCAAAACATAGCTTATGACCCCTTATTGAAACGAGTACACCTACACCCACCCAAGGGCCACTTGCCTCAATAATGCCTGCAGTATCACTGTTCGAGCAAAATCTTTTAGCCCCCCTCCAAAAACTGGGCCGTAAAACTATGAAAATATTGGTTTGTTGGCTTGAACTATGGAATTGCGCGTATCCCCCCCCCCCCCCCCCCGGTTGTGGGCCCTTTCCCGGATATTTTGTTTTCTCTTCAAATTCTGAAGCTCTCAGATCGATTCTGGTGCCTCCTGAGGAAACGTGGGGGTTAAAAACAGTAAGTTACGGTTTGCATATTTGGGGGGCCACATCCCCCCCCCCCCCCCACCGGGCCCACCACTTTGAGCTCACACATAGGGATTGGTGGAGTGAGCACAAGGGGCCCTATTCTTAACAGGCTCATGTGGGTATCACTGAGGTGGGACTTACAGGAATCTAGAACTAGTATCCACTGATGTTTTGGTATGGTATTCCCTCCCACGGTTGTGGGCCCTTTCCCGGATATTTTTTTTCTTCATAATCTGAAGTTCTCAGATCGAATCTGGTGCCTCCCGAGGAAACGTGGGGGTTAAAAACAGTAAGTTACGGTTTGCATATTTGGGGTCCCGCAGCCCCCCCCCCTCCACCCCCTCCCCCACCGGGCCCACCACTGTGAGCTCACACATGAGAATTGGTGGAGTGAGCACAAGAGGCCCTAGTCTCAACAGGCTCATGTGGGTATCACTGAGGTGGGACTTACAGGAATCTAAAACTAGTATCCACTGATGTATGTATGGTTTTAATATTTATTATCACCTCGGCATGTGTTTGGCGAAACGCTAACTGAAGATAAAATATGAACCCCTGTTTAAAAAAACAAAAAGCTTGAACACAACTTTTTGCCGGTAAAAAGGACGGTAAGCGTATAAAAACTGTTTTACCAAATGAACCTCTGAAAGTGTGAAGTGACAATTTAATGAAGCGTGCGCAATATAAAACGAAGATTAAGTATTGTTTGTTTTAGTGTAGACTATTTTCAAATTATAAATGGTTTCTCTCCAAAAAAAACTTTCTGTTAAATCCCCTCGTAGTGAACAGAAACATCTAAACTTAGCTACACCTCCATCGAGCAAGTATGATAATATTCACCCGTCGTGCACCTCAGCGAAATCGTTGTTTCCCTTGCACAAAATGGCGGGTCGACCAATGTCGATGGAAAAATGATCTATTTTGTCTTGTAAATAGTCTACAATAAAACAAACAATACTTAATCTTCCTTCTGTATACTTATTATTGCTTAAGCTTCCTTACAAAATCACTTTTCACATATTCAGAGGTACATTTAGTACTTTAAAACGTAGTTGTTATACACTTACCGTCCTTTTTACCGGATACCGTCCTTTTTACCGGCAAAAAGTATTACCCAAAAGGGGCTGCTTAATTAATTTCAAGGTGTATACTTATTTCGTATTTTTATTTTTACTTCATAAATGACATTTTAAGTTCTAGGACCTATCGTTTTTTCGCCACGATATAGCCTTAGCTGCGGATGTGGCGTTAAGCACAAATAAATAAATAAATAAATAAATAAATAAATAAATAAATAAATAAATCTGATGGTAGCGTGCCAGTATCTAATAAGAGTTGGAAGATTGCGGAGAAGCCATGTGGCAGATGTTTTGAGTATTCATTGAACACAATATGTTGTTATCGGTACCTGATGCCTTGATTTATTTATTTTTTAGCAGTGTTTCTGTGTCGTTGATGCCAAACTTAATGTTTGCAATTTGTTCTTGAATGAATTTTGGGTGAATACAGGGTGGAATTGATTGGACCTGTAGTCAGCCTTAGTTTTACTGTCACTGATTAGGGTTCCCTTTGCCTTGATTGGGACGACTTCAGTATTATCTTCTTTCCTTCATTTTACATATTTCCAAAACATGTTTGGTATTTTTTTTGTTCGAGACCTTTGAGAACTGGGGAGTTTATATAATTCCACTCCGCTTTCTTTATGCGGTTTTTACAGAGTTTCTGAAGCTCTGGAAAGTTTTTCCAGTTGTTACTTTTCTTTGCTCGACAAAATATTTCTATCAACGTGTTGGTGCATTCTTGACTATTGGCAAGTTCTGATTTAAATGTGTCCCAAAGGTCTTGGATGTCGGTGCCACTCTTATACATATTGATGGTTGTTTCCGAGAGCATTTGCTGTTCAGAGGCTAGTTGTTCAGTGTCAGCTTTCTTCCAGCTAGAATACATTCTTGGTTTACGGTAGTTTTTGGTGTGATGGTTTTATATTCATATCACTATGACTGCGTGATCAGATATACCGGAGATGTTTACAGATGGTTTTGCCCGGTGTGCCTTTATACTGCAGGTCCCCGATTTTACCGCAGGCTACCGCAGGTCCCTCAAAATTACCGCAGGTCCCTTGTTTTTCTGGGTGTTATCTTTGTTTTAACTAACAGTTCGAGGAAACTGTCGTCTCGTTGATATTTGAGGGTATTTTACACCAAAAATCAATAATAACGGAGCGTATTTTTTCTATTTACGCTGTATAAACAACATAAACTTATCACACTCTTCTCGTCTAAACAACCGCAGCCCCGCAAAATTACCGCAGGTCCCTTGTTTTGCGGGGTATTATCTTTGTTTTAACTAACATTTTGAGGCAAATGTGGTCTCGATGATATTTGGGGGTACTTTACACCAAAAATGAATAATAACGGAGCGTATTTTTCTATTCACGCTATCACGCTCTTCGTGTCTAAACAACACACACGCGCACAATCGGAAACATGATTCAAAATATTCCAGCGATGCAGGTTAGCCCAACTTTGTGACATTACTATATCGTATTTCTCGGGGCATGGCTTTTGGTAATTCATTGCATTTATTGGGCATATAGTCCAGGCACATTAGACATAAAAATGAGAAAGTAAGGAAAAAAATCGGAGAAAGCTGATTTTTTTATATGTTTCCGGGACACACATTGCGGATAAAGTGTGAAAAGTCCCCGCGAATCCGAGTTGAGCTTTTTTAGTTATAGCGTTTTTTTGATGAAAAAAAAATTCGACCCAGCTCCATATTTCTCATTCTTATTCGCCTTAGTAGGGTGAGAATCATAAATATCGTGCTGAATTATATTGAGAATACATATCCCCAACAGAAAATGCCAACTTTGTACCAATCCTCACTCTCAATGGTGAAATATTCACGAAAATGTACAAAATTACGAAATTTTTTTTATTGTTTTCATACACACAACGGTACACAACGTCCATTAAATCAAATCTACGACTACTTTGTATATCAAAAATTGCAGAAAAGCAGTGGCTTTATAATGATATATAACAATTGTCATTTATTCCATAATGAACTGGTGAAACGTGTGAAATATTAACCATACCCCCTAAACTCAAATTCAAACGCCATCGACTTTTCTCATTCAAATACCGTATTATAGCATCATTGTTTCAATTTCCATGTTCGATTAAATCACATAATGTGGTGTTCGCCTACACTCAAGATGCATCTACTGTCAAAATTACACGAACTGCTCCAGAATGCGTCCGTAGGACGCACAGGAAAGCTTTGGGTACAATACTACGAGCAAATAGGTCTTCTCCAGTTGTTCTTGAGAGCAGAGCGCATAGGCGACTGGGAACTCCACACATATTGTGTTCGCAATATGATTCCAGTATTTCACGCAGGTGGTCATTTTGCATACGCAAAAAGTTCTCATCTCTATTTGCAGCAGATGAATGAGCTAACAGAAACAATGCAACAGGATGATTTGAAGTTGTTCACTGAGAAAGGTTACTTTACCATAAGGCGCTCAGATAAATTCTGGGACGGGATATATTCTGATCAGACCATAGAGCAGTGTTTAATGAGAATGTTCAAGCTCCCTGGTGGTCTCACACATGGCAGGGGAATAACCGATAGCACTGTTGCGAAATGGGTACATGGACTACCTCTTTGCCTTCCGATATGTAATGCTCTCGAAAATTTTGTTCATGTTCACACTGGTCATGGCGAACAACATCGGGATCTCCGTCAAAGTTCACAATTGACTGATGCCAATGATATCACCAAATTATTGAACTGGCTCAGAGTGCATTCCCCCTTTCAGAATAGAGATCCACTACAATTAGTCTCTATAGCGACCGGGCTTGTGGCCGACGAAACTGTGAACTGTGACCAGGTTCGCAAAATTGGTGAATGTTGCGTATCGAATGTTGTAAGCAAAACGTTCAACAGCATCAAACTACGACGTGTTGACACTGTGAAGTCTTTCGCATCGATGGCAAATAGCATCAAAGTCCGTGGAAGTAAGGTAGTGATTGACCCCACAATTCTGTTCAACCGCATCACATGTGTTATTCAGTCACAAGCAGAGATGGAAGAGTATCTCAAATATGAACACGCCCCGAAACCACCAGCATTGTTTGATTCTGCTGGAATGAGGAAGACACAGAAAAGCACGCTCGGTAAGATCAAAACATACGGTTCCGAGCAAACTAAAATCCCAGAACGTTCTCTGTTTGTTGTAGATGGTGGATTTTTATTGAGGGCAGTTGTATGGCCTAAACAGTCGTCATATAAGGACATATGTACATCATATTCCAATTATCTAGTGAGACATTTTGGGGCGAACGTCGTGGTTGTTTTTGATGGTTATGCTTGTACAATGTCGACAAAGGGCATGGAATAAGCCCGTAGATCTAAAGACAGGTAGTCCATTGATATCAATATCTCACCCGAGTTACCAGCCACCACACCCCAATCCGATTTCCTTGCAAATGCCAAGAACAAAACCCAACTGATCGATCTTCTAATGCAGGAGCTATCTGCTATCAATATTCAGTCCAAGCAGGCCGAGGCTGATGCTGATGTACTGATAGCCGAAACTGCACTTGACATCGCTCAAGGTGACAACAATGTTGTCGTTGTGGGAACAGACACAGACTTGTTAGTCATTCTTACCTCTCGAGTTCAACCGGGATGTAATATTCACATGATGTATTCCATTACCCCAAACTTACTAGTTTCAGTTAGTGAAATAGCAACCAAAATGGGTGACCATAGAAGCAACCTCCTTGTAGCACATTCTATAAGTGGTTGTGACACTACTTCTGCACTCTTTCAAGTTGGTAAGAAGAAAGTATTCAGTACAATTGTCTCCGATGTTACTAGCGACTCACAACAGTATGTCAACACAATTTTGGCGGATGACAGTACACCAAGTGCAGTAGCCGCTGCCAGGGAACAACTTCTCCTGATCTTATACGGGAGTAAAACTGTTTCCTCTCTCGACCAATATAGATATGTCACTTACAAGCGTTATGTAGCTAAATCTAAACTGAATAAACCCATCGACCTAGCCTCACTCCCACCAAGCAGCGATGCTGCACAACAACATGTCTACAGATGTTATCTCCAGGTCCAACAATGGCTGGGCACTTCGCTTCCTCCGACGGATTGGGGTTGGTCGCTAGACAATGGACTTCTTGTACCGACTGCAGCCACAAAGCCATGTGCCCCCGATAACCTACTGAATCTGATCAGTTGTGGTTGCAAGAGTGCGTGTACAAAAAGGTGTGGGTGTAAGAAGGCAGGACTCTCTTGCTCAGGTTTGTGTAATTGCAGTTCGGATTCTTGTAACAACCACAGAAACACTGTCCTGTCGGAAATTTCTGAGTTCGATGAATAATATGTATATAGGTCATGTCATTTCTGTATATAGCGTTGATAATAGTCAATGTAACTTAATCCATGTTGATTGATTTGTACATTCTGTAAATATTATTTATTGATTTTTGTACATTCTGTAAATATTATTTATTGATCTAATGCTGCCAGACACAGACGTGTCTGTTCGGTCCCAAGCCCGAAAATAGTTGAGTTCTCATGCTGACGAATTTTATGCCAAAAGGGGAACTCGGCCAGAAGCAAAGGGGGTCTTCCATAATGTCTATTTTGTAAGCAATGATAAAAGTCTTCAAATGGTGGTGGATTTTTTATCGTCTGTCCAACCAACATCCCGTTCTGTACTACGACCCTTTGGGCAAATCCGTTAGGAAAATCGTCATTTTTTGCGTAAATCCGATACTTTTTTGTGAATTTTCAATAATTTTTCGCAGAAATTGTCACAGAATGCACATTTTCCTCTAGGTAAATGTATATTAGACATTATGTAGCTCGAAATACGCGTAAACAAAAAATACAGTTGGATCAATTCGAGGTTACAAAGTTCGTGCGATTTTTTTTGATTTTTTTCAAACGCGTTTTCGAAAAAAGGCTGTAGAAAAAAAAGCTCAACTGGGATTTTAGGGGACTTTTGTCTAATCGTTCAGTGACATGTACTCGACATTCCCTGAAAAAATCAGCTTTCTCCGATTTTTTTCCCTAGTGAAACCTAATGTTCTTGGGCTAATAAAAAGGCCTGCTGTCGAGCCTGACCACAGGTCCCAAAATCGATCGTAAACTACCGCAAGTCCCCTCAAATAGATTTCTTTCGCTAAACAAGATGGCTGTTTCTTCCACAAGTCGAGGGACCTGCGGTATATTAAAACTATCACAAGCTACCGGGGCCTGCATAAAATCAGAAATATAATATGGTAGATCACGATAGTTTCTAACATGCCGCAGGGAAATAATTAAAAAGGACCCGCGGTAGCTTGTGATAGTAACGTTTTTAATATACCGCAGGTCCCTCGATTTGTGGGAGTAACAGCAAAACGAGGGACCTGCGGTATATTAAAAATAAATATGAGAAGGATTTAGTGACCTGTGGTAAGGATACCCCTACGGCGCAGACCGGTCTCATCCCAGAGTCACCGCGAAACAAAATATTTATCAGTATTAACCTGCAGTAAATGACGGAGAGAGTGAAGATGAGGGGAAAAACTATAAGGGACCTGCGGTAGCTTTTATTTTACCGCAGGTCCGTTGTTTTGTGAAGTTAACAGCAAAACAAGCGACCTGCGGTATATTAAAAATATGTTAAGATAACCAGTTTTGATCATCAACTAAAAAACAGTTTCATTATAATTTTTTTTACATGGTAATGCATCCCAATTCCAATAGCTTCTGATAGTTTTGTTCTGCCGCAGGTTCCTTATTTCATGAATTTTCACCTTTCACCCTAATGGTGAGGCTTGGAGTGGGATGACCAGGGGACTTATGTTAGATCACGATAGTTCTAACATGCCGCAGGGAAATACTTAAAAAAGGACCCGCGGTAGCTTGTGATAGTAACGTTTTTAATATACCGCAGGTCCCTCGATTTGTGGGAGTAACAGCAAAACGAGGGACCTGCGGTATATTAAAAATAAATATGCGAAGGATTTAGTGACCTGTGGTAAGGATACCCCCACGACGCAGACCGGTCTCATCCCTGAATCCCCGCGAAACAAAACATTTATCAGTATTAACCTGCAGTAAATGACGGAGATAGTGAAGATGAGGGGAAAAACTGAAAGGGACCTGCGGTAACCCTCTCTCGCCCCCCCCCCCCCCACATAAAACTCTGGTACATTGCCCGAGTTTTTTTTGGGGGGGGGGGGCAGGGAAATAATTCATATGGACCTGCGCTAGCTTGTGATAAAGTTATAATATACCACAGGCCCCTCGACTTGTGGAAGAAACAGCCATCTTGTTTTGCGAAAGAAGGGATTTGTGGTAGTTTATGGTAGATTTTGGGACCTATGGTCATGCTCGACAGCCTGCCTTTATGCCCAATAAATGCAATAAATTACCAAAAAGCCGCAACCAAGAAATACGATATAGTAGTGTTAAAAAGTTGCAACGCTGAAATATTTTGAATCATGTTCTTGAGTGTGGCGGGGGCCACATGGGGTGGGATGCCATCATGGGTAATTTTCCTGACACATGGCAAGCTCTGAAAGCCTGATGAATTGCATATCGGAATGTTATGTACAATAGAAGACAGTTTTTATATTAGTTATAGTTTTATAGGTCTGCACACGTTGTTTTGACACGAAGAGCGTGATAAGTTTATGTTGTTTATATAGCGTAAATGGAAAAATATGCTCCGTTATTATTGATTTTTGGTGTAAAATACCCCCAAATATCAACGAGACGACAGTTGCCTCGAACTATTAGTTAAAACAAAGATAATACCCCGCAAAACAAGGGACCTGCGGTAATTTTGAGGGACCTGCGGTAGCCTGCGGTAAAATCGGGGACCTGCGGTATAAAGGCGCACCCGTTTTGCCAGTGTGGGATTTGATGTGAATACCAGATCGAAGGTTGTTTTCTCCCGTTGGTTCAAGATTCGTGTATTTGACTTGAGTAAGCTGGGGTTGTGTTGTATATCCATGATGGTGAGCTGGGATTCACTCACCACAACATACACCTTCATTTGACCATGTAATGGGATCTCACAGAGACCAGATGAGAAGATGTTATTGGTTTGGGATCCTGTGTTGAGTTCTATGTGCTTTAAAAAAAAATAGTGTCAACAGGAGGAGTACTCGTTAGCTTAACCACAGGCGCCTGGAAACTCATTATATATAGCCAAATGCTTCAAAATAGCCCTCATATATGCCATTCCCCTAATATATATAATAACAATAGAAAGGCTGGAAACTTCAAACGCTCAAAATTTCATACCACGAAATTAAGATTCAAAACTTTGATACGAGAGTAACTTAATTTCGTGGTATGAAATTTTGAGCGTTTGAAGTTTCCAGCCTTCCTATTGTTATTATATATATTAGGGGGGGGGGCATATATGAGGGCTATTTTGAAGCATTTGGCTATATATAATGAGTTTCCAGGCGCCTGTGGCTTAACTTGACAAAGTCAAGATTGGTTCTCCCATAATCCGCGAGGAAGTCTGTAAGTATGTTAGTCTGTGAATCTGTTAGTCATTTTCCTTAGCGCATGCTACATCCCATAGTTCTCGTTCGATCATCACTAAATTTCATGTGCAGGTTCGAGGTCATGTCTAGATGAGGACGTCCCATTTTGGCCGCTATCGGTCAACCTTTGCGGCTGCACGAGTTTGAAACCCGAAAACTTTTAGCACAGTCTCCAAGTCGCATTTATGAAGGGATTTCATTGTGACTTGGAAGGTAGACTGTGTATGAGGATTGGGGCGAAACGACCCGCTGGGCGAACGGGAATTGGGGTTAAACGACCCGGGACCAGCTGTAATTGTGAGATTTACTTGCGGATCATTTGCCTTAACATTCGATGAAACTGGAACAGTTTTCTGTACGCGATGTCACCCGGGTACGGGATTACTCGCCTTCGGGCCAACTCGCCCCTGGGGGCGAGTTGGCCCGATTTTCGGGCCAGGTTGGTCCACTTCGAAAATTATCGTTATTTATTTATTTTTTTATTTGAATTAAATTGAATTATTTTATATTTCCTGTTACTTACAGTTTTCCGAATTAGTAATCCCAATTATATCCGATTTTCTTTTAATCATCAGCTTCACAGACTTAGTACCTTCCAGCACAATTAAATTTTACAGCCTGACTGAAACATCCTCCAATCAAGCAGCACAGTTGCAATGTAAACATAACAGATGAGTAATCACGAACAAAAACATTTCATCAGATTAACGCTTTTAATTTAAATTTATTTATTTAATTTAATATTTATTATTAGTATTTGTATTTAATGGTTAACTTTTTCCTATTTTCAGCTTGGCATCGTAGAATGAATACCATCTGCAGGGATGTGAGTTTCTACAAACTGGTTCCAATACTTCAGAAAGAGGCAGAGACAGTGGAATTGCGCGTCAGAGCAGCCGATTTGGAAACGGATACACGAACAAAATACACGAAGATGGCTCAAAAGATTCAACAATATTGGGATAAATATGTGGCAGGAATTACAGACAACGAGCCAAAGACAACTCGGACCAAGACAACTCGGACCACTTTTGAAGACAACTCGGACCAATTTTCAGGACAACTCGGACCACTTTTGAAGACAACTCGGACCAACTTTCAAGACAACTCGGACCAACTTTTGAAGAAGTCGACCCAAGTTTCAAGACAAGTCGGACCAACTTTCTAGGCAACTTGGACTGACTCGGTGAATAATTCGGACCTGAATAGTGGACAAACGAAGATTCGGGGTTGATGGGGAAAGACACAGAACAACCAATCACGGTTTGAACGATTTATTAAAAACTGAGGCATGCCAATCAAAGACATGAATAAATGAATGAATAAAAGTTCACATAAAAAACAATTTTCAGCACATATTTTATCAAACTATATGTACAATATATATATATTGGTATTTAAAGTCACAATTCTTCAAATTTAACTCCATATGAACATCTGCATTATTATCTGAATGATACATATACATTAACCCTTTACGTAACGCTTGTAGCAGACGACACTCGTAACACGCGTTACTAATTTTTTTCTTTTCTTCATGAACATTGGTTATGAAACCTTATTGAACGGACGTGATTCGCTCGTTCCAATGAAGGATCATAATCTATGTTTTGGAAACAAAGAAAATGAAAAAAGATTGAATAGTAATTTCCGTGTATAAGGGCCTGTGACAAATATATAGGGTTTTATACTCAAGCATATAATAATTTGCGACTTACTTTTCCTGTATTTGAGCTGGCAAAGAAAATGGAGCTGGATTGCTCAAGTTAAACATTGAATCTTCTGTGGTGATTGGTGTCTGTTCGACTGCTGACGTTGCATTTAACGTTGCTGGAGCTCTTTCGGTTTCTGAAGTAGAAGCAGACATGCTTATTCTCGTGCTCTCGGCATTTGGGGTAAGTGTTGTAATATCTCCAGGTTGTGCTACACTCTTGACAGGTGAAATCTATTGCTGTCAATTCCTTGACCATTCTGTAGTATTGGTGCCTACTAATACGGGTATTGCAGGTGCGGTGTTGCCACCTGTTGCATGTGCCACAAAGTATAGCCTCTTGTCGTGGACGGACTGTTGCCTTACTCTCTATACAGTCATCAGCCATGATCGAATGACTAAATTCTCGAAATGAACATAATATATAGAAAAGCTAGTGCCTAAAACAACATGTCGGTAATCTTTTGAGCCGCCTGTTGAAAAGGTACTGGGACGTTTCGGCCTTGGAACGTTTCGGCCTCGAGACGTTTCGGCCTCGGGACGTTTCGGCCCGAGACGTTTCGGCCCGAGACATTTTGGCCTCCATATATTGAGGTACCGGAGAAAGGAGAAAATTTTTGAAGTGGGTCGAGACACAAGAACACGTGATCTGGCACTCGCGACATTGTGAGTGAGGAGAAAATGGAAGAACGCAAAAAATTCTGAAGATTTTTCTATTTATCCTTTTCAATGTATTTGTATTGGAAGTACAATTTTTCATACAAATCAACAGAAATACCAATGTAAAAAATAACAGAGAGAAATAAATACACAAATAGATAGACATCGAGCAGGATACATAATATATTACATGTATGTATTTACAATGTAAAAACCGGGTTTAGGTGAAGTGCACTTGTACTTTTGTAATAACAATAAAATTTTGTTATATTTTATTTTTGTAGGCAATTCCGACACTTGAAATTATTACTCGGAGAAGATGCACCAAGTAAGAATGCCTAGTGTTGGAATTGTCAGCAAAAATAAAATATAACAAAATAACTTCAAAGACAACACAAGCTCCACTGAAAATTGTTCCGTCGCATCTATTGAAGTGCTTGAGATCACAATTAATTACAACTTGTCTCCAAAGTTGGTACGAGTTGTCTCCAAAAGTGGTCCGAGTTGTCTTGAAAGTTGGTCCGAGTTGTCTTCAAAAGTGGTCCGAGTTGTCTTGAAAGTTGGGCCAACTTGTCTTCAAAGTTGGTCCGAGTTGTCTTGAAAAGTAGTCCGAGTTGTCTTGAAAGTTGGGCCGACTTGTCTTCAAAGTTGGTCCGAGTTGTCTTCAAAAGTGGTCCGAGTTGTCTTCAAAAGTGGTCCGACTTGTCTTGGTCCGAGTTGTCTTTGGATCGATTGTCCTGATCCCTGTGGCAGATCCCCCAGAACTGTCAACGGCAGCCTTTTTAAGGAAATGTTCATCTGTTTATGTAAAGAAGTAGACTTATTATACTTTTGTAAATAAATATTATATAAATATTATTTTTGATAAAAATTCATTATTTATGTTACATAAAAATTGAGAGGTAAAACAATTATATTATCGTTAATAACTGAGAGATTTTTTTTAAATAAACAAAATTATTTTTCACGAATTTTATTACTAATAATAAATTAGTGTGTTCCCATTTTGTGACAGCTGTCGTTTTATTTATTTATTTATTTATTTATTTATTTATTTATTTTTTCGATGTGGGACGAAATGCTCTGGAGCGAAGCCATGAAGGACGAAAATCGCGTTATCGTATTTAGTGCCTTGTAACTTTTGTGGCTTTGAGGTCAAACACAAACACATCTGAAATGGCAAATTTGGCACGAATAAACTCTGCATTGAAATTCTGCTGTGAGTGTTCCGGGACAAATAAATATTGGAATGCATGTTGCTATTGAACCCTTGTTGCTTGTAATGCACAAGGATACTTATTTTAGATTGACCAACAGATCCTTTTCAGAGTTGGAAATACTAAACACCGAAATTATCAGTTTTACTAAAACAGGATTTCCGATCGTTGCTGATCCCACAAGCGAGCCACGGGGAAAGATCCCCTGATATTTCCTTGGATCAGGGACAACCCGCCCCAGGGACAACCCGCCCCAGGCCGATTTTGGGGGCGGGTTGTCCCACTTTTTGGGGTGGGTTGTCCCGATTTTTTTTTGATATTTGACAAACATTTTTTGGGGAAAATAATATATAAAAAAGATTTCTACTCACTTTTTACTGCTGTATTGTATGTACAGTTAAAATAGAAGTCCTGCCATGACATGCGCACAAATAGCACATTGATCTGTGCGTTACTCTATGCATTATGACCATAGTATTAGTAAGGCTATCAAATTCTGTACATATGGCCTGTGCACAAGCAATGTTTCACCCAGTGGACCTCTGGGTAAACCCGGAGGTCCATTGGCAGGAACATTGCCTGTGTTTGCTATGGGTAACCAGGAAAACCTGCAGTGCTTTTGGATGCCATTCAATATGGCAATTCCTACGCGCAAATTAAGCCTTGATAAGCGCACAGTTTGTGACTAGTCTTTGTAAGACTAACCCGGGGCCCTCCTGGCCCTCACAGTCTTTGAGAGACCCGTTCAAATCGAGTCTGACTAAAAATGAAAGAAACTGACCGCATTTGGGTCGACTCAGTTCACGCTTCATATCGAAGACACAAATCACATAATCAACATTCTATTTGTCGTACTCAGCCCAAATATAATTTATTTATGTGTCTGCATCATTTTTTAACGCAAACACAGCATCAAATTCAAGAAATGTTGAAAAATATCCGACTTCAACACGTAAAATAACATCATGTTTCAAAGATAAACAAATTGTACTACGCATGCGCACAGATACTGTGCGCATGTGTAGTACAATTTGTATATCTTTGAAATCGGTGTTTTTTGACGTCGTGAAGACGGATATTTTTCAACATTTCTTGAATTTGATGTTGTGTTTGCGTTAAAAAATGATGCAGACACGTAAATAAATTATATTTGGGCTGAGTACGACAAGTAGAATGTTGATTATGTGATTTGTGTCTTCGATATGAAGCGTGAACTGAGTCGACCCAAATGCGGTCAGTTTCTTTCATTTTTAGTCAGACTAGATTTGAACGGGTCTCTCAAAGACTGTGAGGGCCAGGAGGGCCCCGGGTTACAGTCTTACAAAGACTAAGTTTGTGACATGACTTCCAGTTTTAACTGTAATATAAAATGTGTTGTACGGGACACGCTTTTCATGTTGGATTGTAATTCCTGTAACATTTCACATTGTTGAAAATATTACTCTTGTGATCCAAATAATAGTATGGGGTGGAATAATAGCACAGGTGTTAAATTTAGTGAAAAGGAATAATAGTATGTGGTGGAATAGTAGTACAGGGGGGAATATTACTACCAAATACCGAGTTTTCAAATTGACTTTAAAACATTTAAATGACTTAATTCTGCTGTGAGTGTTCCGGGACAAATAAATATTGGAATGCATGTTGCTATTGAAATTCTAAGAAATTTCACCAGGTGTTATGGTACCTTGATAGAATATTGTAACTGTGCACTCTCTATATAATATTATTGCTGTATTAAGGCGATCTTTCTCATTATTTGAATTTAGACGGCGTTGTTTTTCGATGCTTTTTCCGTCCCATGACGTAGACCGGAAATCGAAAGTAACTTACAATGTAAACAAAGGCTTCAGTTTTGGACTTTACCCCCATGCAACACTATCGCTGTGTTTTGAAGGATTTTGATGCCCTAGCTTTGTTTTTGGATATATGAAGCACATTTGTCCACAAGTTGTTCTCAGGAAATATTATTTACTTATCAGTTCTGGTACGAATAAGGTAGCAGACTTCCAGGAACCAGTAGTGCCTGCAGTCAACTGTATGAGTTGATTTCATTTATGTTTCGTGTTCTATACCTTTCAACCTTCATTTTGATGTATAATTTGTGTATATTTAATTTGAATTAACCCTTTACCCAACGAATCGCCCGCATCCGCCCGCGTAATATGCAAATTCAGCAGTTGAAAAAATATTATTTTTCAAAAAATTTCAACAAAACCATATCATGTGACCCCTCGTTGGAACGAGCTCGTCGAGCTCGTTCCAACAAGGGGTCACATGATATGTTTTTGTTGAAATTTTTTGAAACAATTGAAAAAATGATATTTAAAATAATAAATTTTGATATCGTCTGCGTTGGGTAAAGGGTTAAAGGAATATCAGAGGTGGGAATTTCAAAATAAACAAAATTCTCTTCCTTTTATAGCACCTTAACACTGTGTCCATTTGCGTTGTTGTGATTTGACTGGTTTTGGACTTTTTTATGAGTAACAAAATGTGTGAAATACCCCAAAATTTTGAAATTGCACATAAACTTGACAACAAATCTTATTTTATGTTGTGTACATGCCTGATACGAACAAAAAGTGATCAGAAATATGTTGTTTTTCACTTTATCTTTTTATTAACTAGCCTCATTAGCACAAAATTACGACATTTCAATTTCTACTCTTCACCTCTGGTACATGTACATCCAGAACCACATCTATTATAGTTAAATGTAGCTATCGCTATCTCAAAGACTGGATGGAGAATGGTTTTAACCGACAGTCAGATATTACTGAAATGACTGTAAACTCTTGCTTATACATATATTAGTCATCACTCACTACCAAGCAGGGTTGACCGATTTAAATCAATTGATTTAAATCAATGATTTTTTTTTTTTTTAAATTATCGATTTAAATAAAAAATTTATAAATATTCAGAAATATTTTCAAAACAACTTGGAAATGAGCTGAAACAAGATGGAATGCATATTAACTGTTGAAATATAGGTATTAGCCCTTGTTTATGACAGTTAGAACTAAACTATAGAGTGGGAATATACATCCCACTGTGTCTTGACTTCTGGAACATGCTGTAGGAAATTTAAATGTTCCTGAATCTTTTAAAAGTTTATATAATTTTCAGATAATATGAATAAAACTATATTTAAGTGAAAATACATTTTAAACCATTTAATCTTTCAATGAACCCATCAAAAATACGAAATCAACTCTGAGAACAACAGTCAATGATTTAAGTATCAAAAATGATTTTCAAGAAGTCATCTTCCTTCCAGCAGTGCTGTAACAATGAGAAAACACAAGTTTCAGTGGTTCCTCTCTATTTCCATCAATGCCAAATGTCTATTCTATGCCAAATATATTGTGGAATTCTTCCCCTGATACTACCTCAAAGACTGAAATGATTAACACAGGCAAATGTTTTAGTTTCAGTTATTTGTGTATAGAGATGAGCCGATTAGTAAAATGCCCCATCAGACGAATGCCGATTATTTTAGACAACAATTGACCGATACCGAATGCCGATGTCAGATGGTTTCTTTATTATTCAAGCTTATTGCAGAAGCTGGCTGATTTACAGTAATCAGAATTTAATTTACGTGCCATCAATCCCCATCAACCTGGAAGATAACACACTTTTAATACTCACTTAAATAAGTTAAATAACAGACATCAAAGGGTTAATTTTATGTCAATGAAGCACCATTGAAAAATAGGCAGACGGAAAATTGATATTTACATGGTAGCAGTTTTTCACCCTTGAATGTATATAAATATATTTGGAAGAAAATGTTTGGTGAAAATCAAAAGCCGTCGTTGGAACCACATGTTTTAAAGTGGGAGTTTCTTTTTGGTAAACCCTTATATGGGATTGTGTCACACGAGTCATGGCGTTGCACTGCATTATTTATTTTTATCACGTGCCCCACACATTTCAACATTAGAAAAATTCAGTGGCTTCATGTTGATAAATTCCACCCTGAATGGCCCGATATTAAACTTATTGCACCCAAACCTCTCACAGTTAACACAGATTACTATTTTGGAGGAATTATCTGTCCAATATGGGAATAAAGAATGCTATTATATATTTAATGAGATGTTGAGCATGGTTGAAAGAAAAATTGTGACATTTTGCAGAATGCAGGACAGTTTGGACAGTGAAGAGTGTCCGTATTCACATGATGGAAAAAAAACAACTCGGTACACAGTTACACAATCAAAATCTTTAAAATAATATTCTGCCTTTTATTTCCCGAACCATCACTTACCTGATATCAGTAACATACGAGTGACGTACCGATCGCTTGCCACTGATTGTCCCATGAACGGGAAGAGAGTTCATTACAGATCATCCATAATACTTTCACTGAGTTTCAGACTATCGGCGAGGGCCGATGTTGAACCATCGAGTGCCGATGCGGATGGTGAACCAATGGGTGCTTATCGGCCGAGTGACGATTAACCGTCTCATCTCTATTTGTGTCCATTCTTTGGGCAGCCTTTCCCACGGAAGCCCAAATTTTAACTTAGTTCAATATGGGGATAATTTTTAAAAATCTTCTTCAGATCCACCAGTCAGAATGCTTTCATATTTGGTATGCAACATCTCTGGAGGGGTCAGATTCATGTTTGTTCAAATCGATTCCCTAGGTGCAATGTATATATTTGGGCTTGCTATGGTATTTGGTATGCAACATCTTGCGGGGTGTGGGGGGGGGGGGGAGGTCAGATTCAAGTTTGTCTAAATACGTTCCCTAGGTATATATTTGGGCTTGCTATGGTAGCCCAAATTTTTACTTAGTGCGATATGAGGAAATTTTTTTTAAAAATCTTCTTCAGATCCACCAGTTGGAGGAGCAGTCATAGGGGAGCTTTACATTTTACATTATGATCATCTGAAGAAAAGGCATGATGCCCGGGTTATTTTTGTCACTCCTGAGGGACTCGGGGATTGACAGTGTATCCTATGGAGATGGATTGCTTAAGGTAGACTCATTCTTGGATTCTGTTTATATTGTGTTCTGTTCAAGATGAGTGCTTCAGGCCCCACGGGGCCTCTTGTTTTACAATGAAATTAGAACACAGAAATTGCACTAATTAGAATCTCTAAAATAATGCCAAACATTAGATTCAAGTAATGTTATAACCTATATTTTTTTAAACATGAATAATGTACTAAATATTAGATGTTATTTTTCTCCATAATGTTTTCATTTTTAATAGAACTTAATTGTTTTTATGATATTTGCGTTACCAGACAAAATCATTTACCGGACAAATGACAGTAGTCAAATTCATATTTGGTATATAACACCTCAAGTGGGATCAGATTCAAGTTTGTTCAATTTGAGGCCCTGACTTAATATTTGGTCTGTCTATGGAGGGGGGGGGGGGTGGGGGCAGGAATAGGGGAGCAGGTTAGGTTCAAGTTTGCTCAAATCCATTCCTTAGTGTTTTTCCATAAAATTTGCCTTTCATGATTTCATTCCTTTTTGGTGTTGAGGAACCATGTCTAACTGAATGTGACCCCAAATACTTCTTTGAACTATTTTGTCAGGTGAGCAATTAAGGCCCCTTGGGGCCTCTTGTTATTCAAGATAGGGGATATTTGTAGACCGAATAAATGCATGACAGTGTGGGTAATTTGCACTTGATCAGAGAGAGAACAAGAAAATAAATCTGTGTGTTGTACAGGACCTCAAAAATGTTTTGGGTGAGAAACATTTTTCTACTCAAGTTGAAACTGATGCCACAATATCTCATTATTAAAAATTATTACCTAAAGTCTTTCTCTTGGAAATGAACAATTTTACAAATAACATAAAGCGACTCAGTTGCTTAAATCTGTGACATACATGAAGCCACTGACGGCTCTTGGTTTCTAAACAACTTGTACCCAAGACAACTTGTACTAGACAAGTCTTACCCAGAATTGGATGACTCGCATCCAATTTCAGCTGAACAACCCATACCCAAAATTGGACAACTCATACCCATATTCTATGTGAAATTGAAGGATGTGTGATGAAAAATTATGATATACACTTAAATTCTTTTCTGAGACGTGAGACAAACACTGTATTGAAAGTTTCTTAACCTTTGCAAAAGTAGACTTACATCTGCTAGGGAAATAAGTGAATGTTCTACAGCAATCACGTAGACCTTCCGAGAGTAACTTTGCCATGATTTTTTTTGCCGCTTGGCTAGAATTTATCAGCCATAGCCAATGTTCAGCTCATGGGTCTCAGGGTAGGGCCAGATGAACCATTGTGGACTTCTATCTGACAACCGAGTGGTCCATGAGCTAAACGTTCACCACCATTCTTTATATGTTTTATCAAAAATTGTGAATATTTATTGGGAAAATATGTGTGCCATGAAAACTAAGAGGTCCTGCATGCATTGAGGCATCAGAGCAAATCTTCCTTAGGTTCTACTATTTAAATCTGTTTCCTCAGTCCTGTCAGTCTTAAGCTTAGGTTAAAAGTTTATTTCAGAAATTATCGGAATGCAAATCATAATACCACTGCATTAACTTTTGCCTTCTGTGTTTATTTATGCCATTATTCGCCTTCAGATTATTTTCCATCTCATTTGGCATCAATACAAAGAGAGGTCACCTCGGGTGCTGCTCATTTAAGATAGATATACTTTATTCAGCAGCATTGTATAATACAGAGTAATACGTTTGATATAAAGAAAAACATATAATATGTTCTGCTGGGAGATGGCATAGCCAGATTGGATGTCTCCCTGCCATCACCCTAAAAACTAGAACTAAGTTACATTATATTTAATTCAATTCATACCAGGCTACGTCTTCCCTTTGAACCCTCAAAACTTAAGACTGAAGTACAGCAAATTGAAAATAAAGTAGGTGACTGTGAGCTGGTAAGAGAAGTATTTTAAAAAACCTGGCTTACCCTACCAACTAAACGAGAATTTCACAATAATAATAGGTCACTTTGACTGATATCTGCAGATAAGAGCTGTGTAATGAAGTAATTAATTTTGAGTACAACAATGATTTGAATGGCGCTATGTACCATAGGCCGAGAGATTTTGACAATCATGGCACCAGCTCCAGTTTATGAGGGGCAACTCAAGATGGAAGCCATTGTTGGTGTTCCTATTTCTCAAATTGGAAAGACTTTCTCATCTGATAATCTGAAAGTTGGGTCACAAGCCACTAGCACAAATATGCACTTCCTTTATAGAAGGGTTAGTATAGAAGGAGCTCATTACAAATAGAAATGGCTTATTATCTAATCACCTTCGAATTTACGAATATAAATATGGGGGTAGGGAAGCCAAGTTAGATGAGATACCAGACAAAGGCAAAAACGACACTCAACTTAAGGTTCAGGTACGGCAGACATTAAATAGGCAACAATTATTTTTATCTAAGTCCCACAAGCGGTTTACTTGATCAGGTGTGTCAAAGAACCCGCCCATTGATTTATAATTTACAGAGAACAGTCTGGACAGTAAGGATTGCTACATTCAACGCAGTCAGAATATGAAGCTAAGAGCTTGAAAGCCAAATTTTTTTTTAACATATTTCTATTATCGAACTGACGAAGTTCCGTATCTAATTCGTTCCACAATTTTGGGTACGAGTACAATGGAAACATCTCTAGTGATCGAGATCTAGTTCTACTTATGTGTAGAAGCATAGACTGTCTAGTATTTCTGGGCATATGACTGTCTACGTACGTGAAGTAATCATCAAATGAGGCTGGAAGGTTTAATGTTTTCCAGTCGTAGATGAACAAAGCAGCATGAAGTGTAAATAAATCACTAACCTTGAGGATACGGTCCCTAAAAAACACAGGGTCGGTGTGGGCATCAAATCTTTTATTATTAATTATTCGTATGGATCTTTTTTGCATTAAGAATAATTTATTGATGGCTTTTGAGTTACCCCAAACATGAATTCCATAGATCAAGTGACTGTGAACAAGGGAAAAGTAAAGAGTTCTCAAGGCATCGAGGAAGAATGGATTTGACCTTACTTAGGGCATAATTTGCTTGCGCGATCTTTGAGCATAGTTGAGATATATGGACTTTATATGATAGCTTATTATCAATGTTGACCACAAGAAATTTCACAGATTTTCAATTTGTTCAATACCCACTCTTGTTATTTTCTCATTGTCAATACAGACGTTTTCTCGCGAAGTTTCTATTTTCTTCATAGTCGGGTTAAATACAATATATTTTTTGTTTTGTTGGCATTTACAACTAGACGATAAGTGGAACACCACTCGGATAATTTACGTAATTCCGTGTTCATATAACTTGTCAAGTTATTCACGTTAGGACCTGATGAATACGCAGTAGTGTCGTCTGCGAATGAAAGGAGTTTTAGGGAAGTGGAATTACAAATGTCGTTAATGTATAATAAAAATAAAATGGGGTCTAATATCGAGCCTTGTGGGACTCCACACGTTATTTGCGCCAGATAAGATTTATTTTCACCCAAAACAACAAATTGTCTTCTATTTGATAAGTAACTTTTGAACCAGGCGTTGGTGACTCCCCTCACCCCATAATAATCTAATTTCTTAATTAAAATTTCGTGGTTTATAGTATCAAATGCCTTTGTTAAATCCAGGAAAACCGTTAATGTGGGGTCTTTGATGTGTTTGTTATTTTCCTTGGAGACTTGTTTTAGAAGTTGAAAAACTGGATGGACTGTAGAATGTTTTTTTCTAAATCCATATTGATGTTGGTATAAGATTTCAAATCTGTCTAGGAAACTAATGATTCTGACCGCCATAAGTTTTTCTAGAACTTTGGAAAATGTTGGCAGGACACTAATTGGTCTGTAGTTCGTGAATTTATGTACATCCCCAGATTTATAAATGGGGGTCACTTTAGCAATTTTCATTTTGTCGGTCACTATGCTTACAGTGAATGAGTTATTGATTGTGTGTGTCAAGGGGGTCGCAATGACATTTACTGTTTGTTTCAGAAGATCCGAGCTGATATTATCGCAGTCAGGGCTTGTTTTGGATTTCATTGATTTTACAACGTTAATAATTTCAAACGTTGAAGTCGGTTCTAGAAATAAATTATTCTGGAATTGTCCATTCATGTAATCCGAAGTCGAGGTATTGCTTGTTTTTAATTGTTCACAAGTGATAGCTCCTATATTTATAAAAAAAATCATTAAATTCTCGTGCAATTTTGCATGGGTCAAATATTTCTTTGTTATTTTGGACAAAGAAGGAAGGAAGTTTAGACACACGTCTTACCTTATTTATAGTTTCGTTGAGGATTTTCCAAGTTTTACGCATATCATTTTTGTTTTCTGCAAGGATCTTTTTATAATAAATTGCTTCACATTGTTTCTTGGCACGGTTGAATATTCTGCAGTAATTTTTATAAT
Source organism: Pictodentalium vernedei (assembly GCA_031216915.1). NCBI lineage: Eukaryota > Metazoa > Mollusca > Scaphopoda > Dentaliida > Dentaliidae > Pictodentalium > Pictodentalium vernedei. The sequence continues at coordinate 240,068,618 of CM062291.1, forward strand.
TTTGGATATTTTGATCTGTGGGAGATCTCAGCTTCTTGTGGTAAAATTTTCTTTTATTTTTTGACGAAATAAGGAAACCCTTAGACATCCATGGCTTATGTTCAAGTTTATTATTGTTCGGGATAATTTTTGTCCTAGGAAAAGCCACGTCGAATGCACTCTGATAAATATCCATGAATGAGTTATAGGCTTCGTTTGGACAGCGCAACTCCAATACGGAAGAGAAATCACATTCCGACAGCAGTAATTTGAAATGTTCAATGTTTTCTGGATTAATTATTCTTCGATATTTCGGGGTTGGAATATCTTTATTTTCTTTGTTTTCTGTATAAAAAATGCCAAAGTGAACAGCTACGTCAGTCAGGACTATGCCAGATGATGATGTGGATAAGATATTATTTGAGTAAATGTGATCAATGATGGTTGACAAATAACTTGTTACTCTGGTCGGTTTAGTTATAAGTGGGAGAAACCCTTGACTGAACATTGAATTTATAAATTCTTCGTTTTTTTTATGAGATTCGATTTTCAATAGGTCAATATTAAAATCACCCATAATATATGAAAGTTTATTTTCGTTATTTAATATATCAGTTATTAGGTTTATTTTTGTCATAAAGATATCCATGTCCACCTTTGGTGAGGTATTCGGTCTATAAATAATTCCAATGACCTTTACAGTCTTATCGACCCTGAGTTCGATGAATTTTTAATAATTTTATCGTAATTTGAGAGACCAAATAGATTGTTTATTTAAAGTATAGTCCATTTGTGGGGCAGTGGGAGAGGGATGAGTATACCCCCACAACCCACATCAAATACCGCTGCTTTCTGGCACATTGCTGTCTTGGCAAAGTGTTCATGTGGGCAAAAATGTATTTCTGCATAGCATTTATAGCCTGTTTAGTAGAGAGATCAAAGTTGTAGGAAGCATATGAATTGTGGAGATTCGGGATAAAGGGAAAACCTCTAAGAAAAGTGCTTGGTTTTAACCCTTTACCCAACGAATCGCCCACATCCACCCGCGTAATATGCCATTTGAGCAATTGAAAAAATTAAATTTTTCAAAATATTTCAACAAACCATATCATGTGACCCCTCATTGGAACGGGCTCATTGAGCTCGTTCCAATGAGGGGACACATAATATGTTTTTGTTGAAATTTTTTGAAAAATTTAAAAAAAATATATTTAAAATAATAAATTTTGATATCATCTGCACTGGGTAAAGGGTTAAATGGACTCAGTGAATAAAAATACTCTTGTCATATCAGTTAGAAATAAATTCTAGTTTGATAAACATTAAATTGTATTCAGATCCTTTTGCTGTTTCTGAAGAAAGAGAAGCTTGAAAATTACTGAACAGAGTTTTATAATCCAATTAAGCATCACATAATCATAATAGAAACAACAACTACGATTGCTGTAATAACACAGACACCTTCTTAATTGCTCGAATGTTATGAGGGAGAGCATGAGCTCTTCGCACACTTAAAACCAAAACTGACCCCGGTAAGAAAGCTGACCTCAAAAAAACATACAATCGCCTTCATGGCGAGGTCAAAAAAGCCCTCCAAGCTGAAAAACAAGCCAACTGGGAAAAGGCAACAGCTGATCTAAACGGAGTCCAGGATGCCAAAAAATTCTGGGACTCTTTCAAAACCCTAACTGGGCAAAAAAACAAAAGCCGCAAAGCCGCAGGAAAACCTCTTAAGAAGGAAGACGGTTCCTTCACGCGTTCTGACAAAGACAAGGCCGACACCTTTGCCGATCTCCTAAGAAAAACCCATCACCCGTATCAAGGTGCGGGCAACGATGACGCCGCCATAAACGCCATTGATGACTTCATCAATGCACACCCTGATATCTACCGTGACCCCAAATTCGATAACGAGTCAGAAGACGGGGATGACGATGACCTCGTCATCCCCATCACTAATGACGAAATCATCAACGTCATAAAAAAATGCAAAAATTCTTGCTCACCCGGCGAAGACGTAGTAAGCTACAAAATTCTAAAACAAAGCCCATACTCCCTAATCGAAAAACTAAACAAACTGTTCAACGCATGCCTCACCCATGGCTACTTTCCCAAATGTTGGAAAAAAGCCATCGGTGTCATGATACCAAAACCGGACAAGGACCCCTCCGATCCAGCCAGCTACCGCCCAATCAGCCTACTCAGCTGCATTGGTAAGACATTCAAACGAATCCTTACCAATCGGCTCAGGGGGAATCTTGAAGACAACGATTTTTTTAATAAATGGCAAAGTGCCTATAGAAACCGCAGAGAAGGCATCGAACATGTCTACCGACTAGTTACCCAAATGAAGGCCGCTATCAACAATCAGCAAATAAGCGCGGCAGTCCTGTTAGACGTCGAAAAAGCATTTGACTCTATCTGGCACAATGGAATGCGCTACAAATTATCAGAAATGAAACTCCCCAAGAAACTGCTCAGATTACTATCCTCTTTCTTAAATGATCGCGAAATTAAAGTCAGAGTGAACAATGAATTGTCTGACAGTGTCCCCCTTGAAGCAGGCACCCCCCAAGGATCCGTCCTGAGCTCCCTCCTTTACATCTACCATGTAAATGACCTTAACTTTTCCGAGGATCGTGTTCAAGTCTCCCAATTCGCAGATGACAAGGGCCTCTGGGACTCTAACAATATGGCCAATCTGCTCCAAAAACCCCTGCAACACGCTCTCGATGACCTAGACCAATGGTGTGCCAAATGGAGAATTAAGCTAAATGCCAATAAAACCCAACGAATCACCTTTACTCGCAAGAAAAATATACAAGATTTTGACCTAAAACTTATGGACAACACCCTCCCAGAATGCAAAGAGGCGAAATTCCTTGGCATCACAATTGATCAATAATTGTCCTTTAACAAGCACACCGACGACATAGCGAAAAAAGCCACCAAACGCATTAACCTACTGAAAATGCTTAAGGGAACTTCATGGGGGGGCCAATCAGTCCACCCTACTCAAACTATACAAATCCTTTGTGCACCCAGTACTCGAATACGGTGCAATCATACTAACTGACCTCAACCAAACTAATATGGGTAAACTCCAGAGGGTCCAAAATCACATGCTTAGAGTTGCCCTCCGCATCCCATGGGACACACCCATCAAAACACTCCACGACAGGGCCGATATCCCCACCATTAAAGACCACCTAGCCACCCTGGCCACGAAAAATCATGACCGGTTAGCCGACAGCGAACTAATCTCCGAACTTGGAACCATTTGCGAAAGCCGACAAAAGCCCAAAAATTGCAATCAAAACTAAGACCGCTCAAAAGACAGTCAACGCGCATAAACAACACGAGGGAACAAAGGGGAAGGGTAGGTAGACCAAGCCACTGTCAGTAAATCTACTGCGACCCCACAGTACGACATGTCCTGCTCCAGGCATGCTACAATGCGCAGAACCAAACTACCCTGCCCCCCACAATCTCAGCTAATCTACATAGGGAAAGGGTAGGTAGGCCAAGCCACTGTCAAGCAAACCTACTGCGACCCCACAGTACGACATGTCCTGCTCCAGACATGCTACAATGCGCGTAACCAAACTACCCTGCCCAAACTCGTGACCCTAAATAAACTCAATTTAAACAGAATATGGTCGAAACCAGCGAAGGGCATAACAGAAACACCCTCGGGTGTGGTTTAGTGTCTAAACCTGTTACCCTCCTGCTACGAACTCACTATCACCCTATGAAGGTGATCTAACAGGCTGAGCAGCAGCTTAACGGTGATCATAATTAAAACATAATGTGCTACTTTTAACTCTTATTCTAATGAAAACTAATTCTGCCTTCTTCTTTTAAGCAGGTACACAGATGATGCTTTTTGACCAGCACCCCAATAACTGCTACAGACAGTCTAACCGTTATGGAAACAGTCACCCAACGGTTCCTGAACATCCTCTGCTCCCTCCCTAAAAGTGGTCGACCACTTTAAGGGAGGCGAGCGTTGGTCCTGCCTCTGCCCCTTTTTGTAAGTGCAATGCGCATCTTCTTGTCCCAACCCAATAGGATTACAATGCAGGCCTGCCCCCGAACCAGGGAAGTTCAGGTCTTCTTCTTGGTGGTCCCCGAAAGGGGTCGTTGTTGTTTCCTTCAAAGACATCCTATCAAACAGAGACAGCCTGAGGCAGATTATACTTGCCAGTGATGGCCATCACTTAAAATCATCTCCGAAGTGGCAGACTATACTTGCCTGAAAATCCAGATCGACTGCACCCTCGGGGAGAGGTAGTACCTTTGTGAGAGGACCCAACCTCTCACACTGGTCCTCACCCGAGGGTTCAACCGACATCAGTCAAAGAGACCATCACGCCGCAACCGGTGACACCTGCAGAGTACCTGAACCTGTTCCTCCTTCAACACGAGTAGACATGTGGAAATTAGTCATTTACAGTCAATGAGGGTCGAAAGGGGCTTGTTCCCCATACCGTCCCTGCGCACCTTCGGCACGTTAAACCATTCAATTCGTGGGAGAGCATGAGAGAACTGAAGTCTGAAATCATGTAATCAAAATCATACTTATAATAACTTGTCAATTGTTACATGATATTATTCTGATTTCATCTGCCATTGTCCTCACAATAAACCATCGGGTACATGTACAAGTTTACCAACTTTGGGTACACATGTCCAGACAAAAATGAGTTGTCCCTGCTGTATTGTACGTACAGTTAAAACTAGAAGTCCTGTCATGAAATGCGCACAAATAGCACATCGATCTGTGCGTTACTCTATGCATTCTGACCATAGTAAGGCTATCAAATTCTGCACATATGGCCTGTGCACAAGCAATGTTTCATCCAATGGACCCCTGGGTAAACCCGGAGGCCCATTGGCAGAAACATTGCTTGTGTTTGCTATGGGTAACCAGGAAAACCTGCGGTTCTTTTGGATGCCATTCAATATGGCAATTGCACGCAATTCCTACGTGCAATTAAGCCTAGATAAGCGCACAGTTCGTGACATGACTTCTAGTTTTAACTGTAATATAAAATGTGTTGTACGGGACACGCTTTTCATGTTGGATTGTAATTACTGTAACATTTCACATTGTTGAAAATATTACTCTTGTGATCCAAATAATAGTATGGGGTGGAATAATAGCACAGGTGGAAAATTTAGTGAAAAGGAATAATAGTATGTGGTGGAATTATAGTACAGGGGGGAATATTACTACCAAATACTGAGGTTTCAATCTGACTTTAAAACATTTAAATGACTTAATGTGCCGCATCCTGACCTCAGACTTCTCAAATAATTCCAAGTTTGTACAGTTATGGCGGAAAATAAAGGAATTGACGTCACGATTGTTGCGCATGCGCTCGGTAAACGCAAGAGGTGTGCAGAGAGAGTACCTGTAATTTCGAGCGCTGGTCTTGCTCGACCCTTTTTTCGATCTTTTTCGTGCTTTTGCACTCTAGTACTTTTCCAACTCGTTTGGAAAAGATTCTAAAAGCTTGAGTTAGTTCTGAAGTAGGGCTTGCACTTATGTTACAGCCAATTGTAAACAATTGTGGTAGGTATGTTAAGAAACAAAATTTACTAAAAAATTTTAATATTTATGAACTGATCTTCACGAAACTTCTTGGGTATCTTTGTTTTCACCATGGGACAGGAATGAGTGTGTTTTGGAGTGGCTTTGTTATCACTGTGCTATGAGAACAAATATTTGGGGGTTCAGTCAGACCCACTCTGGGACTCAAAGATTTCTTTTCTAGTTCAGCATCTGACTGTCACCCACCTTTACAATACTTTACCTATACATTTGTTACAGGCTACGGTCAGTATTTATGTACAGGCTGTTACAATATTTTATATGTACTTTTGTTATTAGGTCATTACCTAGATGTTTGTCATTGCTGTGTCACATACTATACATGTACATGTCTTGACAAGTTGAGTTACAGTGTCATTGACACTTTCATTATTTTGTAATTATTTCTTTGCCATCAAAATTTCATGTTCTTGGTTTATTTTATGTATTGGACCTCATAATCTACAGAATAACATGGGTGGTGGTTGAATGCAAGATGGCACAAATATATCGAGGCACAGATTTATCAATTTTATTAACTTGGGTAAAATATCAGACATGAAGCCATTTCATTTTTATTTTTTTTAAGTTTGCATTGGTTATAAAAAGAGAGCATGTGGCAGCCAAAAGGACCTTGTGGCAGGGTCTGAGAAACAGATTGTTAACTTATTTAGGCCTATGGGTATGATTATTTGGAACACAAGAATGAGGATATGTAGAATTTTTAAGTATAAATAAAGTCAGAAAAGGTAAAAAAAAACCAACTAACTTAATGAATCAGTAAAAAAAACTCTCCAAAATGTCACTGGTTTTGTTTCACAAACTCATACAGCTTCTTTGCTATTGGGTACAAGGATTAACAAACATGAAGATAATGACTTCATAACAACAGAAGTTATACAATATACAGTTACATGTACATGCAAATTTCATTTTCTAAATGTAACACACCATTAAGTCATGAGTTTTGAATTAAAAATTGTATAGAATGTAGGTTTAGTAACATTAAAATAACAGTTCCTTTGCAAGTTAGGCCAAATAAAGGGATATATTTCGCTGTATGAAAATTAGTGTGAAATTTGGGAGTCAACTAGTCGAATCCCAAAAGTCAAGTCAAAAGTCAGCTTATCGGTACTTTCCATCTACATTTTCAAAGCTACACCTCAATAGTTGAATATTGTGTTCCCAGCTGACCCTTAACTGGTGCTGTTTAATGGGCACACTAGGGCAATATTTCAATGGTGAAACAGTCCTTGGTTCAGTCAGCAATTCTCATGAAAACATCTTCATTCAACTGGAGGGAGAATCGACCACTGATGTTGAAAAGAACCGTGATAAACAGTCATTCAGGATGTGTAGCTAATTTTCAAAAATCATCTCTCTTTCAGTTTTGCTTTGTTTAGAATCACATAATTTTGACAAACCAGTGTTCTCAAAACCACGTTGATAAAAAGTTCCATTGAAACAATATTGCTATTTGAAGACAGTCTTCCAAATTTGAAGACAGTCTTCAACTTTGAAGTGAAGATCAATCAATATTGGTCAGAGATAGATGCTAAACACAATTTTTAGGCAAATTACACCAAACCTGAATCAACACAAACTATTTATAAGGTGGATATAGAGGCAGCAGAATAGCCTGCATCCATAAGAAGACCCTTAGGTAACAATTTTTTATTCGGAACATGTCGCCCATTTTCTCAGAGGTTTATGGACCAATTTTTAGCTCAACTTTGACGTAAGTCACATTTTTAGCTCAACTTTGATGTAAGTCAAATTTGAGGTTATGCCATGGCCAGTCGTCCGTCTGTCCGTCAACAATTCAATATGGCTCGGGCTAGAGGCCGTATTTATGAACCGATCTTTACGAAACTTCTTGAGTACCTTTGTTATCACCGTGGGACGAGAACGAGTGTTCTTGGGTGCGGTTCGAAATTCAAGATGGCCACCAGCAGTCATTTTGTACTTCAGTTAGTGCAATCAGTTTTTTGTACAGAACTTGTGTATGAAAGTTCTGATTTGAATAAAATTTTTGTATGAATGTTTAGTAACATGGAATACATCACATATAATAAGGTTTTTTTCTCGTGAGAAATTATGCAAATTAGATGAACTTTGATTTATTCAGTGCTACTTTTACACAGTAAGTGCACATGTCAATACGGCTCGGGCTGGGGGCTGTATTTATGAAACGATCTTCACAAAACTTCTTGGGTACCTTTGTAATCACCTTAGGATGAGAACAAGTGTTTCTGGATGCGATCCAAAATTCAAGATGGCGGCCAGTGGCCATTTTGTACCGAAATTATGTCCAATCAGTTTTTTGTACACAACTTCTATACGGCTGAGTCTAGAGGCTGTATTTATGAACTGATCTTTACGAAACTTCTTGGGTACCTTTTTTATCACCGAGGAACGAGAACGAGTGTTTTTGGGTGCAGTCTGAAATTCAAGATGGCCACCAGCAGCCATTTTGAACCAAAATTAGTGCAATCAGTTTTTTGTACAGAACTTTCATATGAAAGGTCTGATTCGAATAAATTTTTGTATGAATGTTTAGTAACATGGAATACATCACATATAATACAGGTTTTTTCTCGTGCAGAAATTATGCAAATTAGATTAACTTTGATTTTTATGTGTACCCATACTATGTACTATGCCGGCATCCGGGGTGGCCATCCGTCGTTCATCCATCCGTTGTCCATCTGTCCATCCATCCATCTGTCTGCCTGTCTGTCTGTCCGTCTGGTGTCCGTATCCATTTCTTTGGCATTTGATAACTTGAAAAATATTGCTTGGATTGTCAAGTTACTTTATATTTGTGTTCAGGTTACTGATGTGCCGAGCTGTATAGTTTTTGGTGTAAATCTGATAATTTGATCCTGAGATATTAACCCTTTATCCTTCAAATTGAAAATTCCTCCAATCCCTTTGGCATTTGATAACTTGAAAAATATTACTTGGATTGTCAAGTTACTTTATATTTGTGTTCAGGTTACTGATGTGCCGAGCTGTATAGTTTTTGGTGTAAATCTGTTATTTTGATCCTGGGATATTAACCCTTTATCCTTCAAATTGAAAATTCCTTCAATCCCTTTGGCATTCGATAACTTGAAAAATATTGCTTGGATTGTCAAGTTACTTTATATTTGTGTTCAGGTTACTGATGTACCGAGCTGTATAGTTTTTGGTGTAAATCTGATAATTTAATCCTTAGATATTAACCCTTTATCCTTCAAATTGAAAATTCCTCCAATCCCTTTGGCATTCGATAACTTGAAAAATATTGCTTGGATTGTCAAGTTACTTTATATTTTTATACTGTACCAATGACCCAGACATAGCTGGTGCTAACTCTTAAAATATAGGGCCAAACACAAATTTTGCCCCCCAATCCCCAAAATTTGCATCCAAAACCAAAGAAAACATGTCCTGAATGGCCCTCCACACTTCACCTCTACTGCGCATGCGCAGTGTCAAGGACGTTCCGAAATTGGCGCCATTAATCATTCTAAGTTTGGCCCTTCATCAGTTAACATCTGACTGATCTTTGTGCTTGTAAATCTCAGTTTAAATGATGCCAGACACATAAATATTAGTGAAATGGTGATTCTAAGGAGGATAGAGAAGGAGGAGAGGAAAAATGTGTGACAGAATATTATCAGGGCTGTAACTTAAAATTTTTTAATGAAATTATGTTAAGTTACCTATTTTCGAGGCAGCAGCCATTTTGTTGTCATTCTGATTATTTAGTTACACTGATTTTTCAGTGTTTTCCTCTCTCCCTTTCCTTTAAGTCCCCCCTTGCTATTCTCCCATGCTTTTGGCATAGTTTCTGTAATTATTATTACTAAATTTTCTTGGGAGTTTTAGCTGAATAACAGAATGAATTCTGTTCTTTTCCCCATGTTTACGTCTTCACCTACGGGTGGTTAGGCGTTGTGTTCTGCATCTACCATCTGATGTTCTGCAGTTTCTTCCCTGGAAGTCTCTGTTTTGCATCAGATAGTGTATTTTTGGTAACTGATTCCGGGCCTGGGTGCCTGGAGTCTTATTTTAGTGTTTTTACATTCATTGTTTACATTTACAACAGCCCTCTGTGTGAGGGGGGGATTTCTTGAAAATAATATCTTGATGTTATTTTAATCATAACTAGATACATTATTATTGTTCGTAAGTGTTGAATAAATTGTTTAAAATATTTTAAAAATTTTTGGCCACACTTAGGCTTGGGATCCATTGGGGCTCAACGTTACTTTTCAGAAACTTGGGCTGTTCTGAAAAAATATTTTGATTTCAATTATTTTTTCTATATTAATGGATCATATTATTATTATGTATTTTGATTGCCAGGGGTTGGTGCGAGTACCAGGACTTGTTTTCTTTTCACATTGAAAGGATTTTGATCAATTGTAATAAGAGGAAGTCTTCCTCTGACTTTTATAATCATTGTATATGTGGTCAGTGTACTCGCATTAACTCCTGTTCTGTATCGTATGATTTCGATGACAACATGGGAAGCATATGTCACGGTATGTTAGTGGGGAATTGGACACTCCGGTCCTTTCCCTGCAGGGTCACTCTACTTTATCAATTTCTATTTCAGACTATCAAGATTAGGGTGATGTATCTGTGATGTCTTCCAACAGTGTGCCTCCGTCGTCACAATTAATGAAGGGCTAGCGGAAAAGTGCTCATGTAAATACGCCAATTGCCTAAGAGGACCCTAGTAGGTTCGACGGCCTTTGACGTCCGCTAGCTCGCCCGGTGTAGCGTCCATTCATCGAATGGTTCGGCAGCCGGGTTCGTCCGTTGCGGTCTAGAAGGAGTTTTGGGGTGATGCGAGCACTATAAATCAACCAAATGCACACCCAGTGACGGCGGGTTAGAGGGAGAACGGAGGAAGCCTTTTAGTCCGGTTCATAGCTCGTTCTGGTCCATCCGGACGGCGAGCGAGAGAGGCCCCTCTCTCGTACAACAACATCTGGCCCCAGATGTTGTGGTACAAAATGTTTCGCATTCGGAGCATACGTCCGTCGCTCGGGACGCTCCGACGTATAGTCAGTCCGGAGTAGACTGTCAATAAGGCTTCCTCATTCTCATGGTAGCGCACACGACCACTCTTGGCTACGTGACCTCGGATATCCAGTCAGCTTCGCCAGTCAGGGAATCATCGGCGACCAGGTCACTCCATCCGGTAGCCAGGGACACGAGGCCTGCAGACTCCGGACGTTCGCATAGGAAAGTGTGCGGGAGTCAACGTACACGGAGCTTCCGGCGGCAATGCATCGTAAGACCGCTACTGCACAGGCCTCGGGATCGGACGTGCTTTCCTAAATAGCACAGCTTATCGCAGCATCCCAGCATCAACTGAATCTGTTGCATATTTTTTATCCGACGATGCTGGGTCGGGACGCTCCGCGGAAGTGGGTACGGACGTCCGAAAATTTCATCCGGTCCGACGGGATACCGAAAGGGATTTGGAGGAATTCGAGCTTCCCTTTCGGAACAACATATGCTGTTGTGTATGTCATCTGACTTGATCTTCTACAGCTTCTTTCGTCGGACCAGAATGCTGCGATGCCGGATAAGAAACTGATAGCGTCGGTGGACTTAGAAATTTTTGGTTCGGTTCAGGGACATCGTCCCTCAGTTCCGACATAGTCCAATAATGTCACACACACTTTAGAATTATTGAACGACGCTATATATATTATTATTATATGCTTGCTATAACCAAGCATTTCTGGTTTCTTGTTCGCAAAGTTACGGAGATGTCTTTCAAAAGTGTGCCTCTGTCGTCATAGTTAATGAAGAGCTAGCGGCAATAAGTGCTCATGGAATATGTCTATCGCCTAAGAGATCCCTTGTAGGATCGACGGAGTGACATTCGCTAGCTCACCCGGTGTAGCGTACATTCATCGAATGGTTCGGCTGCCGGGTTCGTCCGTTGCGGTCTAGGAAGGAGATTTGGGTGATGCGAGCACTATAATTACTTTAGTACTCACCCAGTGACGGCGGATTGAGGACAGATCGGAGGAAGCCTGTTAGTCCGGTTTCTGGCTTGTCCAGGTCCGTCCGGGCTGTGAGCGAGAGAGGTCCCTCTCTCGTCCAACAACATAGGGGACCGCATGTTGTGGTTCAGATATTTTACATTCGGAGCATATGTCTGTCGGTCGGGACGCTCCGTTATATGACAGTCCGAGAGACTGCCGATAATGCTTCCTCATCCTCACAGCAGGGCACACGACCGCACATTGGCTACGTGACCTCGAGTATCTGATCAGTTTCGTCATTCAGTGATTCCACGGCGAATAGGTCACGCCATCCGGTAGCCAAGGGACACGAGGCCTATACACTCCGTTCGCTCGCATATTGGTAGTATGCACGGGGTAATGATCACGGAGCTTCCAGCGGCAATGCATTGTAGGACCGCTTCTCCTCAGGCCTCAGTGACGGACGTGCTATCCGAGTTAGCACAGTTGTTTCGCAGCATCCCAGCAATCGACAGTTTCTTACTCGAATCAGGAATTATCTGATGGCGCTGGGTCGGTGCGGTCCGCGGTTGCATCAGGTACGGATGACCGAACGCTTTATAGGGTCTGACAGGATGGCGAAAGGGATTCGAAAGATTTCGAGTTTTCCCTTCCGTAGCATCGGAAGCTGCCATTCATATCTTCTGGCATTATCTTCCAGTGATTGTTATTTCGGACTACATTGCTGCGATGTTGGATAAGAGACTTATAGCGTCATTGGACACGGAATTTTGGATCGGTTCAGGGACATTGTCCCTGACTTACCGACACAGTCCAATAATGTCATTACAACATGTGTTTTATTTTTCGACGCTATATATGCATATAAGCCTGCTACCAAGCATGATAGTTTAGTTTCTTGTCTGCAATGCTCATTTCTGCCGTTTTATCATTTATACGAATAATTTATTTTGGCAGAGCAGGGCATACCGAGAGTTCATATGCGTCTAGACGGTGTGGTTAAAGACTGGAAATATTCTTTTTCGCCGTCTATGTCTTTTCCAACCACAATGTTGGAAACGACAATGATGTCTAGTAGACTTAACTTAGACGCTTTGTCATACGTAATCCACCTTACTGAGGCATTATCATTACGTCTTCAAGAAAAGATTTACGGGATATTATTCTCAATGTGATTTCTTTTGAGGGCAGTAGTTTGTTCACGTATAACTCCGCCCTTCAGTGGTTGATTGGAGTTGGTTAGACGTGACGCAGCCCTAGCTACATCCACGCGCGTGGATAGTAAAGGTGAAGAACTCTCTCAGAGTCGCTTCGTTCTCGGAGAAGCCTCTCTTCGACGGCAACTTTTCAGCAATCCATGAATTGCTCGATTTACACGTTCTCTTGTCTATCTAGTGTTACAAGAGATTCAGACTGGGGCAAACATTCGGTGGTTGACTCAGAGAGTGCCACTGCAGTTGCCGGATCCGAGTGTTATAGTTATGACGGTTGCCAGTCACACAGATTGGGATATAATATTGATCCCAACGGATTCGAGTGCCAGGGTCTTTGGGTTCCGCAGTCTCAGACTCTCTAAGCAAGCAATTATCTTCTGCGGAATAATGTTTTTTAGGCTTGCTTTATGTCATTGCATGAACATTATTCAGAAACGCATGTCCAAATCCTGTACGTTAATTCGACAGTAGTGGCGTATCTCCGGAACCAGGGAGGCACTCATTCGTTTCCGTTATTCAATTTAATGGAAAGAATCCGTCTGTTGGTTATAGTACACCAAGTTCTGTTTCGGTCCGTCATATTCCGGGTCGTCTGATTGTTTTACCGGACTCCCGTTCACTTAGGGGTCGCTTGTTGCCGTCAGAATGGACTCTCAACAAACAAGTATTCAATCAGATTTGCTATCTATGGGAGCGCCCAATGATAATTTATTTACGACACAGCTTGCTAATCAATTGCAGACGTATGTGTTGGCTTGTCCGGATCTCTGAGCTAATGTTGTTAACGCTCTATTGATCTAATAGGACAGAATGATAGGATACGCGTATCCTCCGGCGCTATTGTTTCAGCAGGTATTGCTAAGATAAACAACCACAATACATTTCTGTTGATAGCATCTCTGTCTTCACAGTGACCGTGGGTAATTTACTCTGATGTCTACTGTGGGACTTAACGCGAAATCTTCCTCAATGAGAGGATCTTTTTTCGCTGGGTAAATCGTGTCATGTTTATCACAACCCGCAAGGTCGCAACCTTCACGTATTCCGTTGTGTGGACCGTATTGCATTATAAGCATTGTACTGGACGAGCTTTGGACGCGATTTCTTACTATAGGAGATCCTCTTCTTCGCTATTCTATGCGGCTAAAGTGGAGGCTCTTCCGTCGTTGGTGTAGGGATCACTATGTTCATATTGTTGATCCCTCCATACTACTCATTGCAACTTTTTAGTATACTTGTTTGACAAGATCTACTGCAGCCTGTTATTAAGGTTATAGGTTTATGTTACCTCGTACCTATGCACTCTATGATAGCTTACAATTGAGTCTTATGTCTCTTTATCTAAGTCAGTTAGTAACTTTTTGATAAATAGACTTAGAATCTTTAGATTAAATTCCTAAATGGAATTTAACTTCGGTTCTTATTTAGCTAAGTAATCATTTGAGCCTCTGGAAACAGTAGTTTTCAAATTCTGACCTTTTAGACAGTAATTCTGTTGGCTTCTCTTTTACTGAAGAGTCAGTGAGTTTCATGCACTATCGATGGATGATTTTCACTTTCGTAGTTTCGGAATCACTACTTCCTTTACTATTTAGGTTGGATTTTTGCATAAGAGTTAGGCTCCTAATATCCGGAACCTATTGTTATTTAGGTCCTTCTGTCTTCGTACGGGCATAGGCCTTTACTCTGTCCGGTTAGAGTTTATGTATTTATAAACAGATATCTGTTTATTACTACGGGCGTAAGCTTCTTCTGTCTTTGATGCCTAATAGAAGGACATTACGCTCCATTCTATTGCTAATGGATTCAATTAACTATCGGTACTGCTTATGGTATATTATTGACTCAGCAGTTGTGCTTTAGATTTCGGCTCAGGAAGTAAGAGTTCTTCTACATCTTGGGCTTACATTAATAGTGTCGCTATTATAGATTTTTGAAGGCTGCTCATTGCGCTCAGCCATCCACATGCATGAATTTTTATCTCAGAAATATCGAGTCCATTTCTGGAGGTCTCTATTGTTAGGTCTATTATCTACTGCTCAGAATGTCATTCACTTAACAGTTGCTACTATAGCTAGGTAGGCTGTCTGTTTCGGCAGTGACTCCGTTCTGCTGCCCTCTTCGCTCTGGGCTATTTGACCCAGGGCAAGAAAGGGGGTGGGGGGAGGGTGTTCCCTTGGGTCACCTGTTTTACTATGAAAACAAGGGGATACCTCCTCCGGAGTTAGTAATTCTGAGCTGTTATTGGGATGGTTGTTTAGTGAGAAGTTTATGTTTTAAAAATTCATTCAAGTCTTAGTTTTTAAAGTGTAGCTTTTGAATATAGCACGTGTCAACGGACATGATTATGCAATCCTCAGACACTTTTAAGGAGTATAAGAGTCTCTATTCTCTCGACTTACTTTATTTATTGGCTTACTTTAAAAATTATTAGTATAAGGATTATATTGGATATCAATAGACTACATGGATGTATGATGCTCAATTTTGGAAGGTGTTGTATCTTTCTAATTTATCATAAATAAGAAAGATACATGTAAGGCCTATTACTTCTTTTTCCCTAGAGGGGATGACTCTATTTTATATTATTGAGCATATTCCATCTTGCTCTATGTCCTTGGCCCTCCAGCCTTTTAACTATTCAGCTATGTCTGGGTCATTGGTACAGTATAAAAATGTTAAAAAATTTATAGTAATTTTTATATTTTTTATACTTACCAATGACCCAGACGGGGATGGCCCTCCCAGGAGTTGGGAACTCTTGCCTCCCCGCTGAGTACATAGCGCTTACCAGGCACTGGTTATTAGAATGATTAATGGCGCCAATTTCGGAACGTCCTTGACACTGCGCATGCGCAGTAGAGGTGAAGTGTGGAGGGCCATTCAGGACATGTTTTCTTTGGTTTTGGATGCAAATTTTGGGGATTGGGGGGCAAAATTTGTGTTTGGCCCTATATTTTAATTTTAAGAGTTAGCACCAGCTATGTCTGGGTCATTGGTAAGTATAAAAAATATATAAATTACTATAAATTTTTTAACATTTGTGTTCAGGTTACTGATGTACCGAGCTGTATAGTTTCTTTTCAACCTACTCACAATTGTTTACAATTGGCTGTAACATAAGTGCAAGCCCTACTTCGGAACTAACTCAAGCTTTTAGAATCTTTTCCAAACGAGTTGGAAAAGTACTAGAGTGCAAAAGCACGAAAAAGATCGAAAAAAGGGTCGAGCGAGACCAGCGCTCGAAATTACAGGTACTCTCTCTGCACACCTCTTGCGTTTACCGAGCGCATGCGCAACAACCGTGACGTCAATTCCTTTATTTTCCGCCATTGTTCATGGTCGGAAATTTTTGTGACTGTGCTGTTTATGATATTAATTCTTCGTGAACAACTTATTAATCGTCTTTAGTGTGCTACTGGATTGTATCCTTTTTCAAGCTACCAAATTATTACTCTCATTTAATGTTAATTTGTATTATTATTGCTGTGCTTTTCACACTTTATCTTGCCTTTCCCCCACGTGTGAACACGACCTTCGTTCTGTTTTCCGTCGGCGGGAAGCTTGATTGTTGTATTTATATCATGCCTAAGACTATTCCTTGTACCTCTTGTTTGCAGGTGAAACATGTGGACGATTCCCATACCACATGTGTCACTTGCAACAATTGCACTCAGGCCCAATCATGTGGTATCTGTGGGGTTTGGTCCTCTAAATTTTGGGCTTCTGTTAACAAGGTGGTTCTTTCCAGAGCTAGAACCCCTCGTTCTCGGGGTAAGGGTAGCCGTGCCGTTGCAGACATTTCTGCTGGTGCACGTGGTGACTCTGTCACACAGGATTCGGATCTGACTTCTGTGGCGAGCTCCTCTGCAACTGTTGACGGTGTTTGTTCTGTGATACCTGATGAGGAGACCGCGGTCTCTTTGTCTTCGGATGTCACTATTGAGGCGTCTGTTTTCGTTGAGAGCTTTTCCGAGGTCAGCTCGGTAACCCTCTCCGATCTGCCTCCAACACCGTCGACCGTTGTTGAGGGGGTTGCTACTCCAGATCCTATTCTGTCTGATGGTGGCTCTTCCATCTCCTCTGGGGATGGTCTACAGTCTCGGGGGACCGAGGCTGTATCTGCTGGTGTGTCTGTGTGTTCTCAGCCTCCCCCAGCCTCGCGGCGAGGCTGTGCGGGTTTGCTGTCTGCTCCGTCTCGTCTGGCTAGGTTTGCTCCTAGTCGGTTGAGCCGGCCGGTCGCTTCGGCAGCGATTCCTCGTCCCTCGAGTGAATCGTTTATTGTTCCACCTTCGCCTGCTAGTGTGCCGGCTAGCGGGATGGTGTTGGGACGTTGGCATCCAGGGCCTGCTGTTCGGCAGCGGTCAGTGACAGCCCCGGTTAGCTGTCACTCTCGGAACCTTCCTCCGGTGATTCCTCACTGTGTTCCGAGTCTGGGTGTCGATCGATGCTTGCCGTCGGTCTCAGAGGATAGGCAGTTGGGGCCGTCTGCTGCGCAGAGGTCAATGACAGGTTCCTGTCATTCTTGGGACAATCCTCCGGTGTCTTCTCACCGTGTCCTAGGTCCAGCTACCGATCGACGTGCGCCGTCGGTCCCTTTCGAGGATTTGCAGGCAGGGCCTTCTGTTTCGCAGAGGCCAGTGATGGCTCCTGGGCGTCACAATCGGGACTATCCTCCGGTGTCTTCTCACCGTGCTCCTATTCTGTCTGCCGATCGACGTTCGCCGTCGGTCTCTTCTGAGGATTTGGGTTCTTCTACCAGAAGGGTCCATTGGGAGGACACTCCGTCGGGCGATTCTGCTGCGACGGATTCTCAGGGTGACCTGCGCCAGGCCGTTTTGGCGCTCACCCGGTTGCTTTCTGGCAACCCTCAAGTTGGCCTCCCTGTGCCTCCTGAGGCACAACCTCCTTTGGTCGGTCGCCGAGATGTCTCGCCTGGCCCCTTGGATACTGCACAGTATTCACAGGAGGTTTCTGCTGGTCAGCCCGAGTTGGGCTACGTCTCCTCTGCTACGGAGGATGACGAGTATCTTGAAGGTGATGGTCCCCCCTCGTCAGTCTTGGGGCAGGCTTTGGATTTCGTCTTTGGCTTATTGCCGGACGTTCTACCTTCCGACCAGCCTTCTGTGACCGTCCGGCCGCGGTCCACTGTGGAGCGCCGTAACCCTGTTGAGCCTTCTAGCTCCGGGGCTTTGCGTCCTCTGCAATCGGCTCAGGTGGTTGAGTCCTTCCAGGGCTTAGACGCCAAAATGCGTTCTAAGGCCCTCAAGGGTTCCTTCTTTTCTAGAGCTGATGCCTTCCTGCCTCCATCGCGGTTTCGTGTTTACGATTCCGTCTCTCCACCAGTCTTCCAAGGGATGACTACTGTGGATGAGGATTCTTCTTCCCTCGGGTTGACTAAGCCTAAGTCGGCAGTTCTCCCGATGTCGGTAGTTGAGTCTATGGTGGGCCTGTCCCGAGAGATGCTGGGTATGTTATCTCTCGCGGACCATGTCGTCGCTGCTCTGGCTGAATATTTTCCACCAGGGGAGTTTGATGACGCTCAGGCGCCTTTTCGCGTTTTGTCACAGGCTCTTATGAACTTGACTCACGCTCACGCCTGTAACACGGCCAATTTGGAGCTGGCACGCCGGGATGCGGTTTTAGATTCTTTACCGTCCCTTCCTTCTGAGCAACGTGCTGTTCTGAGGTCTGCCTCTTTGGTAGGACCTCAGTTGTTCCATGGTTCCGTGGAAGCTGTTCGTGGCGAAGTTCTTCGTCATTCGAAGGACCAGCTTTTGCTGAGACAGCTTGACCCACCTGCTGCTGCGGGTGGGGGTCGTTCCAGGCCCGCCAAGCGTGCTGCTGCGTCTGCCTCGTCGGCGACGTCGGCTACGCCTTCGGCTCCGTCTGCTCCTTCTGCTCATAAGAAGTGCCGACGTGGCCAGGCCCGCTGGCAGCCTCAGGCTGGAAAGTCTCAGGACTCTGTCACTTCCCGAGGTGGTTTCTCCTCTCGGGGGCATCGTCGAGGCCGCAAGTGAAGGTTCTCACCTCGATTCGCCTCCAGTCGGAGGAAGGCTGTCGCTGTTTTACGACCGTTGGACAGAGATAACGTCGGACTCTTGGGTCCTCGACGTCATTCATTCCGGTCTGCGACTGTCCTTCCATCGGCACCCCAGTTTATCTCGGGTGCCCCTTCCGACTCAGGTCCCTTCAGATTCTCTGCGTCGGGACCTTCTGGTGCAGGAGATCGACAATCTCCTCACCAAAGGGGCGATCGAGGTGGTCAGGAACACCCTTTCACCGGGGTTTTACTCGAGACTTTTCTTGGTGCCGAAGAAAAACGGCCAATTTCGTCCTGTCATCGATCTGAGTACCCTGAACGAGTACATAATTGCTCCTCGTTTCAGTATGGAGACTTTCCGGTCGGTTCGACGTTCAGTTCATCAGGGCGATTTTGCGGCCAGTATCGACCTGAAGGATGCCTACTTCCATGTACCCATTCATCTGGCGTCACGGAAATACCTTCGGTTCTCGTTTCGGGATCGAGTTTTTCAATTCAGAGCTCTCCCGTTCGGTTTGAACCTGGCTCCTTGGGCCTTCATCCGACTGATGTCACATGTGCTTGCTTTCCATCGCACTCAGTCGGCGGTGACTTCGTCCGCCTACCTAGACGACATCCTCCAACGGCACCACGATGCTGCTGTTCTGGAGTTCGATGTCCGGCAGTTTCTTTGCCTGCTAGCGTCGCTGGGTTTCAGAGTCAATCGCGAGAAGTCGGATCTTCTTCCTTCTCAGCGATTCCGTCATTTGGGGATGGATTTCGACACTCTTCACAATGTAGTGTCGGTTCCCCAGGCTCGGGCGACGATTCTTTCCGCCTTGACTCGGGACCTGCTTCAATCTTCCTCGGTCTCGGCCAGGACTTTCCTTCGGATGCTGGGCCTTTGCGGTTCGGTGACCGATCTCATTCCGCTCGGTCGCTTGTTTGTCCGACCTCTCCAACACTTCCTGTTGGATCATTGGCGTCCGAATGTAGATCCGCTGGACCTGGAACTCACTATTCCTCGGTCTCTGCTTTGTCACCTCCGCCCTTGGGCAGATATTCCCTGGCTGACACAGGGTGTTCCGTTGGATCTTCCTTTGGCCGATCGCATCCTTACTGCGGATGCCAGCGATCGGGGCTGGGGTGCGACGTTGGACCCTCTCGGTCTGTCTACTCACGGAGAGTGGGACAGCGAGCAGGTGGGCCTTCATATCAACCAGAAGGAGCTCCTTGCTCTTCTGTTGAGTTTTCGGCTTTGGATCCCTCATCTGTCGGACCATGTTGTCCTACTTCTTTCGGACAATTCGACAGTAGTGGCCTACATACGGAATCAGGGAGGCACTCATTCGATTCCTATGTATCGGCTGTCTCGGGATCTTCTTCTGTTGGCGCGGGATGTGAACGCTCGGGTGTCCATTCGACACATTCCCGGGCGTCTCAACGTCCTAGCAGACTCCCTGTCCCGACGCGACAGTGTCCTTCCAACCGAATGGATGCTACATCGGTCGGTGTTTCAGGCGATTTGCGAGCAGTGGGGTCGTCCTCAGGTCGACCTTTTCGCTACTCGCTGGAATCATCAGGTAGAGACTTTTGTCTCCCCTTGTCCAGATCCTCTGGCATTTGCAGTAGACGCTCTGGACTGGACAGGCTGGGTCGGCTATGCCTTTCCTCCTGCACCGATTCTTCCTCAAGTTTTAGCGAAGATTCGTGCTTGCAGTTGCAGGATCATTCTGATCACACCCCTGTCTCCACAGAGGGTGTGGATCAATCTGCTGCGGCCTCTATTGGCCGATCGACCGATTCGTCTACCTCTACGTCGCGATCTTCTTTCACAGGGTCGTCCCAGGAAGTATCACAACAACCTGGCGAGCCTGTCCCTTCACGCCTGTCTTTTATCAGGTCCAGTCTCCGACGTAGAGGTTTTTCGAGACGATCAGTGGAGTGCATTTCTGCATCGCGGCGACCTTCCACTGGAATGACTTATGCCGCCAAGTGGAAGGTTTTCTGCCGCTGGTGTTCAGATCACAATGTGAATTACCGTGATCCGTCTATCGCTCAAATTGCGGATTTTCTGGTTTTTCTTTTTGACTCCAAGGGCCTCCAGCCTATTACGATTAAGGGCTATCGGTCTATGCTGTCTGATACTTTCTCTTATGTGGGAAAGCGGTGTATCGGTCGTAATCTTTTCCTCTCCAAACTTATTCGGCACTTTTCTTTGAAGAGGCCTCGAGTTTTGCGTCTTACACCCAAGTGGAACTTGGCATGGGTGTTGCACTGTTTGGAGGGGGCGCCTTTCGAGCCTTTATCTGAGACCGACATGCGTTTTCTCACCTATAAGACGGTTTTTCTTCTAGCGTTTGCTTCTGCTCGTCGAGTCAGTGAGCTTCATGCGCTATCTGTTGATTCTGCCTTCTTCCGAAATGAGGCTAACAGTGTCACATTCACTACTGATTTCTCTTTTCTGGCTAAGAATCAACTCCCCGATTCGGTACCTCCTCCCATCTGCATTCGGGCTCTCCCTGCTGTAGATGGACGGAGGCCTCTTCTTTGTCCTGTTCGTGCGGTCAAGACATACATTACTCGCACTCAGTTCATTAGGAGGGATCGGAAGAGATTTTTTCTGTCTCTCATTCCTAAGCGGCAGTCTATCTCTTCCCATTCTATTTCCAGGTGGATCTGTCTTGCAATCAAGCTGGCTTATTCTCGCTTGTCTGCATCGGATCTTGTTTCGAACCGGCTTAATGCTCACGAGGTTCGTGCCATTTCTACATCCTGGGCGTTCTCCAATTCTGTTTCGCTCCGTGATGTTATGAATGCGGCTTACTGGAGGAATGCTTCTACCTTCTCCTCCTTTTATCTCCGCCACCTTCAGCAGCAATCTGAGGACCTTTATTCTTTAGGCCCTCTCGTTGCTGCTCAGGCTGTGGTGCACCCTCGTTAAATTGTTTTTGTCGAGGTTGCGCTTCTCTCAGCCTTGTTCTTTTCAGGTGCCTTCTCTCTTTCTTCATTACAGGTTTTAGTTTTTGTTCTCTGCCATCCTTGCTTTCGTTCTGCTACTCTTGTTGGTATTGGTTATGTGATTCACCTCCTCCTATTGTTTATTCAGCCAATTGTAAACAATTGTGAGTAGGTTGAAAAGAAATTAAAATTTTTTAGTAAATTTTGTTTCTTAACATACCTACCACAATTGTTTACCGGAGGCCCACCCTCCTTGGGGATATCTTTGATATCGATGCCTCCCCGCTAAATCACAAACTTCTCGTTGGCGGAAATACGGAATTGACGTCACGGTTGTTGCGCATGCGCTCGGTAAACGCAAGAGGTGTGCAGAGAGAGTACCTGTAATTTCGAGCGCTGGTCTCGCTCGACCCTTTTTTCGATCTTTTTCGTGCTTTTGCACTCTAGTACTTTTCCAACTCGTTTGGAAAAGATTCTAAAAGCTTGAGTTAGTTCCGAAGTAGGGCTTGCACTTATGTTACAGCCAATTGTAAACAATTGTGGTAGGTATGTTAAGAAACAAAATTTACTAAAAAATTTTAATTTTTGGTCTAAATCTGTTATTTTGATCCTGAGATATTAACACTTTATCCTTCAAATTGAAAATTCCTCCAATCCCTTTGGCATTCGATAACTTGAAAAATATTGCTTGGATTGTCAAGTTACTTTATATTTGTATTCAGGTTACTGATGTGCCAAGCTATATAGTTTTTGGTGTAAATCTGATAATTTGATCCTGAGATATTAACCCTTTATCCTTCAAATTGAAAATTCCTCCAATTCCTTTGGCATGAGATAACTCAAAAAATATCAATCCGATTGTCATGTTACTTTATATATTTATTCAGGTTACTGATGTGCTGTGCTGTATAGTTTTTTATGTAAATCTGATAATTTGATCTGGAGATATTAACCCTTTATCCATCAAATTAGGCACTCCTCCAGTCCATTTCTATATGTACCCATACCATGTATGGTGTACATAATGTCGGCATCCGTGGTGGCCCTCCATCTTACAGCGTTCTACTATTTGCGCGTATGGGTACACATCTGACGATTTCATTGGTTTATTTTTTTTCAGTGCTACTTATACACTGTAAGTGCACATGTCAATACGGCTAGGGCTGGAGGCTGTATTTATGAACTGATCTTCATGAAACTTCTTGGGTACCTTTGTTATCACCTTGGGATGAGAACGAGTGTTTTAGGGGAGCGGTCTGAAATTGAAGATGGCCGCCGGCAGCCATTTTGTACCCAAATTAGGTCCAATCAGTTTTTGGTACAGAACTTCTATATGAAGGTTCTGATTTAAATAAATTTTTGAATGAATGTTTAGTAACATGGAAAACATCACATATAATATGGGGTTTTTTCTCATGCAGAAATTATGCAAATTAGAACTTGGATTTATTGAGTGCTACTTATACACAGTAAGTGCGCATGTCAATACAGCTCGGGCTAGAGGCTGTGTTTAGGAACCGATCTTCACGAAACTTCTTGGGTACCTTTGTTATTACCTTGGGACGACAACGAGTGCTTCTGGGTGTGGTCCCAAATTCAAGATGGCTGCCAGTGGCCATTTTGTACCGAAATTAGGTCCAATCAGTTTTTTGTACACAACTTCCATACGGCTCATATTTATGAACCGATCTTCACAAAACATCTTGGGTACCTTTGTTATCACCTTGGGACAGGAACGATTGTTTTTTGGTGCCTTTGTTATCACTGTGCTACCTGATGTTTTGTGGGGTACGATCTTGAGAATGCTGAACAATTGAACCATGTACGATTCGGACAAGACTATTTTTGGACAATTCAGCCCAGATTGTTAGCTTAATTTGACAAATTTAAGATAAGCTATTGCCATCACGTATGCGGAAGTCTGTTTGTCTGAGTCTCTTCACATTTTCTTTAGCACAGGCTACACCCCGTAGTTCTTGTCTGTTCATCACAAAATTCCATATGCAGGTTCGAGGTCATGTCTAGATGAGAACGTCCCCTTTTGGTCGTGATCGGTCAACCCAAACCCGAAAACTATTAGCACAGTCTACAGGCCGTATTTATGAAGGGTTTTGATTGTAACTTCGTAGAATGAGTCTGTATAATGTTTAGATGAGAACTTCCCCTTTTGGTTGTGATCGGTCAGCAGTGATGGGTACGCGAGCTTGAAACCCCCAAAATCTTTTGCACAATCTGCAGTTTGTTAGTGTTGAAACGATTCGTCGACTAGTCGAAGTCGATTCGATTTTCGGAAAAATCGACTCTGAAATCCGCCAGTCGACTAGTCGGGAAATTCAAAAGATGAAGTCGTAAAATACCAATAGTGGGAGTTAATGATTACAAACATCAGACGTTTCAGCTTCGTGGTGGACCTATTTTAAATTGTATTGAGAAGTAGATATCAATGCAATCGTTGTCGTTTGTTGATGCCGATAATGTTACAACTTAGATTTCAGCAGCATTACAAGCACTGATTTCACCTAACCTAATCACTGGCATGCGTTGAAGAAAAATACTTTGATGTACAACTTAATTCATGCAAGCGTTCTGTCCCTCACCCAAGTCGCGCACACTTTTTAATTGATATAAAAATAAAATACATGCCTGAAACACTCAGAAAGCTGCTCCATATTCTATGATATTACTGTAGTGGTTTGGGTGCGAGCTGGCAAAGACCAGATATGAAGGTGAGGAAACTGTCCGTCACAAAATTTGACCCGGGAGATTTTAATTAATTGCACCAGGCGAATGGTGGCACACTTCAAACATTTTACAAATTCACGAAACTTCTGTTTTAACATCATTGGGTACTTTTTCCACTGTACGGACAGAGGACTAAGAGGCACGCACTTTCCAGGTATCCTGATTTTTTTACTGAATGGTTAAAGCTATAATATGCACGATGTTTTAAAAAACTCAAAATACGAAAAAGAGAACAGCTACGTTCATGACTTTGACAAGGAAACTTCATCAAACAGCTGTCAAACGAGTCATTAAACGAAAGGGTTATCAACTTACATGTAACAGTCTCACCTAATTTACTGAGACAATTATGTTTTCAACTGAAAAGCCGACTAGTCGATTTTGAATCGATTACTCCCGTCGACTAGTCGACTTTGAGAAATAGGTAATTGTTCCAACACTACAGTTTGTATTTATGAAGGGATTTCATTGTAACTTGGTATGATGACGCCATATAAGGTCTAGATGAGAACATACCCTTTTGGTTGCGATCGGTCGACTGTGACAGTTGCGCAAGCCTGTAGCCCGAAAACCTTTAGCACAGTCTACAGGTCATATTTATGAAGGGATTTTATTGCAACTTCATAGGATGACTCTGTATAATGTCTAGATGAGATTGTCGTATTTTGGTCGGGTTCAGTGCTGCAGGGACATGTTACCTAGATTCCTTTAGCACAGTCTACAGCTTGCATTTATAAAGGGATTTCATTGCAAATTTGTAGGATGACTCAGTATAATGACCAGATGAGAACGTCCTATTTTTGTGCATGATCTGTCAACTATTATGCCCACACACACGTGACCTAGATTTGTTTAGTATAGTCTACAGTTCATATTTATGAAGTCATTTCATTATAACTTGGAAGAATAACTCAGTATGATGTCTAGAGGAGACTGTCGTATTTTGGTCACGATCCATCAGCTATTACAGACACCTGGTCACGTGCCCTCGTTTCCTTTAGCACTATATGCAGGTTGTTTTTATGTAGGGATTTCATTGTAACATGGTAGGATAACTTGGTATGATATCTAGATGAGACTGTCCTATTTTGGTCATGATTGGCCAAATGTGACCGCCGTCACGTGATCTAGATTCCTTTAGCAAAGTCTAAAAGTTATATTTACGAAGGAATTTCATTGTAACTTGGTAGGATGACTTGTTTTGGAATGATTTTACTGTAACTTGGTAGCTTTTGTTGACATACATTAACTGTAAGGGCCATATTAACCCAGGCCTCAGTTCTTAGTACAGTCTACAACTCAAATTATTCTTATTGAAAACATAGCATATAGGTAACAGAAATTAACATGTTCTCCATTATCACAGTTCTTGTCTTATTTCATAATCCTTTGAAAAACATTGAACATTATCCTTTTCATCAAACACTACGCACAGTCAAGTTAAGCTGCAGTGTCATTGACACTTTCATTTGATCACTCAGACCATCTATTTGGACGGATTGGTCTGTGACTTGGTATAGTCTTCCTCATCCGATGAGTATCAAATTGCAACAC
The DNA here is from genome assembly GCA_031216915.1 of Pictodentalium vernedei. Classification (NCBI taxonomy): domain Eukaryota; kingdom Metazoa; phylum Mollusca; class Scaphopoda; order Dentaliida; family Dentaliidae; genus Pictodentalium; species Pictodentalium vernedei. The sequence goes on from CM062291.1 coordinate 240,094,685, forward strand.
TCGACACTTTTGCCCCCTCCCCTACCTCCAAATATGGGAGGACATCTGTGTCACTGATATTCTCCTATTTTTGTTCCTGAGGTTAATTCCAAATCGTTTTTCTTTTCCTTGATTGCTGCCCTCAGTTAACATTGACTATTATGGACAGCATACTATTATGGGCCTAAGTTATGGTCCGAATTGTGCAATGCCGAATCATTGCCAAACCTCTCAAGTCAGTCACAGAAACAATACTTTCCATCCTTCCATTAACTGGTAGAGTGTTTACATTATTTTTAACCATCAAAATTTATCTGCAAGTCGTTGTCTTGGTACAATTTATGGGAGAGTACGAGGCAATTGTAACAAAGCAAATCCTTAAAGACTAAATGATTTCACTCCAAAGGTAATATAAAGTATAGCCACAGATAATGAAGCCTTTCAGTTGTGGTACCTGCACTTCGGAATGAAGCCTAAATATGGGCTTCAAGCACTCTACCAGTTAATAAATAAAGAACATGTTTATAATTATTGTTTCAGTAGATTTATTTTACTGGATGACTTCATCATATATTACCAAAGTGGTAAACAGTCTGAAATGTTTGTCATTTTGTCAAGATTCCTATACAATAAATGCTTGAATAGCGTGTTTGGAATTACAATAACACTGCCGCAACAGGATATTTTTCCAAGGAAATGTACTGCTTACTGGCTAGTCGACAGAGATATTCAGCAGCTCGACTTCGGCAAACATCAGCATCTACAACAATGAGTCGACTCATCATTTCAGCTCATTGAAAATCACCAGAAGGTTACAAACATGAAACTGACCCTTTGATGCAACAACAGTTGATTTGTTTAATTTTGTTTTTTAAATAATACTGTGCTCACAATACACCTTTTGTAACTTTTCAAGACATTTGTAATATTAACTTCTTTGTGAATCAGAAAAACTACTACTACCTTTGAATTTTCTACCCAAACTGACAAAATACATGTAGCAGAAAAGGCAAAAAGAGAAACTCCCAGGTCAAATCACTGGGAAAATATCCACTTATTGAATGGAATCTGATCTTAGTTGGGTTGGAACTACTTAAGATAGTAGAACAAAACTTCCTGAAGAATAGCCCTTGGCATATAATTAGGCCATTTATTGGGGGACTCTGTAATTTATGTAGAAAATACCTGGTCTGTTCAATATTTCTGTGTTTAGTTTCATTCCATATTAAGTTTCCAAGAGATAATACTATTCTGGGTCCATAGTACACAAATAATTGATATGCATTTGCAGGACTTTAAATTAGTATCCAGAATTTGATTCTAGTTAGGATTCTTACAAACTGTTGGACATCCCATTGTGTGGTATACAGCATTATTCTTATTTATGTCCTTGCAAAACTGAATGGAATTTATGCATGCATATGTGATATCTGTTGCCTGGTTGCCATCACTTTGTAATTTCAGAAAAAGAATGTACAATTGTAATTTGTTCTCGTAATGAAATGTGAACAGTAGAAACTTTGCTTGACTCACAAGATGGTAGTCAGCAAGGAAAACAATATGATTTGTGAAATCAGTGAATACAATCTATAGTCATTGTTTTTTATTTGTTCCAGTTTGAATAATGGTTAGGAAAAAAACAATTTTGAAACTTTTATACTGATAACCAATGGCCCAGACTAGCTGGTGCAAACTCGATATTATCAAGGGCCAAACACAAATTTTGAAACCCAGTCCCCAAAATTTGCATACAATACCGAAAATTAAAAGTCCTATCTGGTCCTCCATGCTTTTACCATCTGCACATGTGCAGTAGTCAGGAAGAGACCGGAATTGGTGCCAACATCATTTCTTTGTTTGGCCCTAAAGTGACAGGAACAATGATCTGACATCTGTGCCTTAAAATCTCCTTTTTATACGCCTGTTTTGATACGTCGTACGATAACTCAAGAATGCTTTGAGAGATTTTCGTGATTTTTGGGTAGGTGGTGTATATCGATGGAGGGAAGATCCCTTTCGTTTAGTGTTGCCATTCGATTAGTCATGCCATAGTTATGGGACTTTATTACTTACAAAATTGTTGATTTTTTACACATCGTACGATAACTCAAGAACGCTTTGAGAGATTTTTGTGATTTTTGGGTAGGTGGTGTATATCGATGGATCAAAGCTCCCTTTCGTTTAGTGTTGCCGTTTGATGAGTCATTCCAAAGTTATGGGACTTTATTACTTAGAAAATTGTTGATTTTTTACACGTCGTACGATAACTCGAGAACGCTTCGAGAGATTTTCACGATTTTTAGCTCAACTTTGGCGAAACCAAATTTGAGCTTATGCCATGGCCCGTCGTCCGTCTGTCTGTCTGGCCGTCTGTCCATCTGTCCGTCTGGCCGTCTGTCCATATGTCTGTCTGTCCATCAACAATTGGATACGGCTCGGGCTAGAGGCCGTATTTATGAACTGATCTTTACGAAACTTCTTGGGTACCTTTGTTATGACCGTGGGACGAGAACGAGTGTTTTTGGGTGGGGTCCAAAATTCAAGATGGCTGCCAGCTGCCATTTTGTACCGACGATGCAGAAATCTGTTTTTTGTACAGAACTTCCATATGAAAGCTCTGATTTGAATAATTTTTTGTATGAATGTTTAGTACCATGGGATACATCACATATAATACGGGTTTTTTGCTCGTGCCTAAATTATGCAAATTAGACTAACTTTGATGTTTTTTGGTGTTACTTTCAGCACTGTAAGTACAAATGCCAATACGGCTCGGGCTAGAGGCCGTATTTATGAACCGATCTTTACAAAACTCCTTGGGTACCTTTGTTATCACCATGGGACGAGAACGAGTGTTTTTGGGTCCGGCCCGAAATTCAAGATGGCCGATGGCAGCCATTTTGTACAAAATTTGGTGCAATCAGATTTTTGCACAGAACTTCCATATGAAAACGCTGATTTGAATAATTTTTTGTGTGAATGTTTAGTACCATGGGATACATCACATATAATACGGGTTTTTTTCTCGTGCAGAAATTATGCAAATTAGATGAACTTTGATTTTTTCAGTGCTACTTACACAAAGTAAGTACACATGTCAATACGGCTCGGGCTAGAGTCTGTATTTATGAACCGATCTTCACGAAACGTCTTGGGTACCTTTGTTATCACCTTGGGACGAGAACGAGTGTTTCTGGGTGTGGTCCAAAATTCAAGTTGGCTGCCAGTAGCCATTTTGTACCGAAATTATGTCCAATCAGTTTTTTGTCACAACTTCTACACAGCTCATATTGTGAACTGATCTTCACGAAACTTCTTGGGTACCTTTGTTTTCACCTTGGGACAGGAATGAGTGTGTTTTGGGGTGCCTTTGTTATCACTGTGCTATGAGAACAAATATTTTGGGGTTCAGTCAGACCCACTCTGGGACTCAAAGATTTCTTTTCTAGTTTAGCATCTGACTGTCACCCACCTTTACAATACTTTACCTATACATTTGTTACAGGCAACGGTCAGTATTTATGTACAGAACATTACAATACTTTATATGTACCTTTGTTATCAGGTCATTACCTAGATGTTTGTCATTGCTGTGTCACATACTATACATGTACATGTCTTTGTCTTGACAAGTTGAGCTACAGTGTCATTGACACTTTCATTTGGTAGGTGGTTTATGCTGATGGAAGGAAGCTCCCTTTCTGTTGGTGTCGCCATTCGATTAGTCATTCCAGAGTTATGGAACTTTATTTCTTGAAGTTATGATCACTATAGACATAAGATATATACATGAAATTCAAATAATTTATTTCCAAATTAATGAACACAGTATGTTGTTGGTTATGATTATTGTACAAGAATATAAAAAAACCCTGACAAGTACACATGTATACTCATGTTGTGTGCTTCCCTCTTGTAATTAATAACGGGTGTATCATGCGCTCATGGCGCAGCTGTTTATTGAGGATGCCAAACACAAATCAATGCAAGAATTGGTGGATCCAAGGCTGTAATTGGATGATGGAAGTGAACAACGGTGTTTTCAAACGTTCAGGGCTGTAACTTTATAATTATAAAAATTATTTCATGTTTCCCATTTTCGGGACATACGCCTGACATCATCATTCTTGATAATGATTAATCCACTGTTTGTTAAGTGTTCCTTCCCTATCCTTCCATGAATCCCTTCCTGTTAAACTCCTAAGCTCTTTGGCTATTTTTTATTGAAATCTTTTATTAAATTTCTTGAGAGTTTAACATGTATTACAGATTGTTCTGTTTATCCCCATGGTTATGTCCTCACCCTAGGGGTGTTAGGTCATTTGGTCTTGCATCTTCTATCTGATGTTTTTTCTTCGTATGAGGATCTAGCTTTGCATCTGGTAGCATTTAAATTGGTTACTGACTTTGGTCTACCTGATGTCTTGTTTCTGGTTTTTTCCTTTGTCGTTGTTTACATTGGCAACGTCCTCAAATATATGTAGTATTTTATATTATACTACTGTAGAATAACTGTAGGATACATTGATTATTATTCTGGTAGTGTAGCTCATAAATTTGGATTATGTCCACACTTAGGCTCTATCGGGATGCCCTTGGGCTCATAATGTTCCCTTTGGGAACTTAAGTATTTTCTCATCAAAAAAAGTCGAAATTTTTTTTATAAATTTTTCAAATTTAATTTTGATTGCTGTTATTCATGTATCTTTATCATATATTTTGTTCTGGAGTTTGTAGGAGTGCTATCGACTTTGTCTTTTTATTGTAATTAACAAAGCTTACTGCTCTAAATGCAAGGTGAGGAAGTCTTCCTCGGATTTACATGCTTGTTGCCTTGCCTGTAGTCGATGCACTCCTACGGATTCTTGTCCTACTTGTGTACATTGGGATGACAGACGTTGGAGATGGGTATCGCGGTATGTCGTTGGCGGTGAGGTTCCTTTGCCGGAGCTCTCACCGCAACATAATTCGAGTTTTTCAGTTTCTTTTTCAGAGGAACAAGAACATGCTGATTGTATTGTGACATCCATCCAAGTGTGCTACCGTCGTCACACTCTGATGAGCAAATAGAGCTAGCTGAAAGGTGCTGATGAATATAAGCAAAGGATAAGGCCTCTAGTTAGTGTTCTTAATCCTTTGCAAGCAGCTGGCTCACCTGGTGAAGCGGTTACTCCATTCGTGAGTGCCGTGACACCGGGTAAGTCTGTTTCAGTCGAGGGAAGTGTAGATTTGGGTAGAGCGAGCACTTCAAAAACTAAAGCTCACCCAGGGACAACAGAAATAGGGAGGAAGCCTGCAAGTGTCTCTTAGGGAGGCTCAGAGAGGTCTGAAAAGACTGCAAGTGGGAGAGCCCTCTTTCTAACCCACAACATTTGGGGCCAAATGTTGTTTGATAAACTTGCCTGTGTAGGAGCTAACGTCCACACTCGCCACTTGGGACGCTCCTTCTAAACTGCAGCCGGCGTCGACTACAGTTACGGCTTCTTCCTCAGGCAGATATAGCACACACGACCGCATACTTGTAACCCAACTTCGGATATTCAGGCAGCCACCAGAAGAAGTATCCAGTCTTCGTCTGTGAAGTCGGCCCATCCAGTAGCTAGTGATCCGAGGCTTCAATCATTGGGACGTTCGGAGTAGAGATCTACGTCCAGATCTTTGTCCCAGGAGCAGCAAGCAGCATAAATACGGAAGACCGCTGCTCCTCAAGCCTTGGTAACGGACTTGCTGTTGTAGATTGGGCAGCTAATCGCAGCATCCCAGCAAGTGCAAGAGCAGCCTTCTGAAGACTCCAGTGGTGAGCTGTCGGACGGTGCTGGGTCGGTCCAGTCATCTGCACACGCAGATGCAATGGACTGAACGTCACAGCTGAATCAGTCGGATGGTGAAAGGGACAAGGACGAGGATTACCCTTCCCTTTCAGAACAGCATATGGTAGTGATGAATTTTATTCATCAATACTATCCTGACTTTGTTCCACCTACTCAGCAAGCTGCGACTACTAGAGAGAAAACACTGTCGTCTCTGGATGCAGATTCCGTGCGGAGGAAAGAGGATGTTCTTTTCTTCTCGAAACAGTCTCGACAGGTGTCGGAGGCCTTCGGCCATGTTAACGACGCCATATTCAACCTCTCTAGTGCTAAGAGAAGGCGGTTTCTTATCGACATCTTCAATAAATATACCGTTCCTTGGACCACGTTCATTTAAAACGGTTGGAGAAGTTGTCCAGAGAGCTCCTCTGCATTTAGATGAGCAGGCCAGGGATTTAGATATGTCCCTACCTGTATCATTCAATATACGCTCGGAAGTGACGGAATGTGCTATTTCATCCAATAGAGCGAATCTGGACCCGATGTCCTATGCAGATCACCTGCCCAGAGCTATTGCACAATGTCTTAATGGGAAGGAATTTGAGGACGTTTGTTCCTCGCTTAGAGTTCTTTCCAGGGCAGTCATGCATGCTACGTACAACTCCAACCTGACAGTGGCAATTTGGAGTTGATCAGACATGATTCTGCCCTTGTATCGTTATCACTTATAGATGACAAGGTGAAAAGCTCTCTCCAAGTCGCTCCAGTCTCCGGACATACTCTATTTGACGACAAGCTTTCGTTAGTCTATGAATAGGCTACAAAGAAAGCTTCCAGTGCACTGCTACTGAAGTCTGCATCTCAACATCACGCTTCAGCAGACAGGGGTAAGCCAACCTGTTCTACTTCAAAATCAACTAAAGGGAAAGTGCCCCTAAGCCATTGGGACGAGGTTCTTCGTGGGGAGGACATAGTTTCTATTTCCGTAAGCCTTGTAAGTCGTACAGGTAATGGACAAGACCTTTATTGCTTGCCAGTTGGCGGAAGGTTATCAATCTTCACGAGAAACTGGATAAAAATCACGGAAGTTCAGTGGGTGAGAAGTGTAGAAATTCTGAGCAAAAACCCCCAACTTACAAGATGTCCGCGTTGGGCAAATCTTCCAGTGGATCCTTTCAAAAGAGTCTCTCCTAGTGGATGTACAGGCTCTCTATTAAAGGAAGCAATAGAGGTCATCGAGAAAAAGACTTCTGTTGCTTTCCACTTAGCGAAAGATTATCAACCTCGCAAAAAGTGGATGAAAATTAAGGAAGATCAGTGGATGAGAATGTAGTCTCGCCAGGCCTGCGGCTATCAGTCTGAGCAAAGCTCCACTTATAAGAAGTACATGTTGGGCAAATCTTCTGGCGAATTCTTCCTAGAGAGTCTATCCTTGCAGAGATACAGGCTCTCCTATTGAAGAAAAGCAATAGAGGTCGTCGAAATATTCTGTTTTTTTCAAGCCACCTGTTTCTCATCACGAAGCCAGACGGATAGTGCAGAGATAGGCTGAAACAGCTGTCTTGTTTGGAATAGTCGTTAGAGGGAATAAGTACGTCTTTTCCCTCTCGGAGTTGTATTCCTTGGCGTCAAGACATTTAAAGCTTTTGTGGATGCCATAGTAGCCTTATGTACTGTTACAGCTGTCTTTTCTTATAATTAGCGGCTAGTGGTGTAAGTCTTCATTTAGTGAGCTTTCGAAGGCTGCATGTTACACAGATATGTCTTCACGTAGATGAAGACTCATAACTGGGTAGCTACCTTGCCTAGCTAGAATCATGAGCGATGTTTTTTCAGTAATTATGCAGTGACATAACTGAATTTATTATCTCTTGGAACTACTGTCTCTTTGGGAATTTAGGGATGTTAAAATAGTGGCTGTTCATTCCTTACCTTGCACGACGAGAGTTGTGAGACTCCGTTCAGTGAGCCTTCAAGGTCGCAACTTACACCGATTTATCTGTCTTCATGGAGATGAAGACTTATAAGCGACGGCTAGCATTGTTAGTCTCCTTAGTGAGCTTCTAAGGCCACAGTTATCAGCCTTATTATTGTCTTCATGTGTAGGAACACCTTTAGCTGCTTCAGCGAGGCTGAGTTCGTTGTCCTATCGGTCATGATACTGTATGTTAGAGGAGGTTATTCTCTTCCTACCGGTATGGTTTGGTGTTAGTTATATGAGGTGATAAGCTCTATTGTTGATGCCATATTTACCTAGTGTGATTAATGAGCATTTCTTCAAACGCCTATACTTAACTCCTTCTCAGATCAGGAATATATTTCCTGATATCAGACCGAACGTAAGGAGTTCATCTAGATTTTTATGCTCGGGTGTCAGAACATTGTTTTCATCTCCCTTTTCATTTCTATCCAATCTATTACTGTGGATTATACTTCCACCTTAGAGACTGGATATTATGTCAGTATGGTGTATTATTGTTCATTAAGTCCCTCTCCATCCTTAGTGGCTTTATGGAGTCGATAAGACGTGAGGGAACCCTGCGATTCCTATACTATTTGATAACTAACACAAGAGTAATGTGGGTGAGGGGGGTTCGATAGGAATTTGTTGACTCCAGTATACGTTAGAAGTGTGCGCTGTTAATTATCGGGATCGCCACGATAGCCTTAGCTTCTGAATTGGCGTTAAGCACCAATAATTAATAATAATTAATAACTGGGTGCCTGTTGGGCTAATATATATTGACTATTTGGTACCGCATTTCACTGATTCCAGTTTGCTCCCCTCTTTGTTTTGAAGAATATTCCTTCCAAAAAAAAGGGTGGGGGGGGGTGGGGGTGATATTTCTTCATCTCCTCCAGCTTGATAAGTGTGTAACTATGAGTGCAGCTGTTTTGTCCGTAGGTTATTACTGATCCTAGATACAGCTTGTTTATTATTTATATATGGCGTGTGTTTGTAGGGATTAGTCTCTCACTCTCGAATACGCCAACCTAATTTAAGGGGCTTAGTCCGGACTAGCCTTAAAATTGGGGGCTCGTTACACCCAATTAGCATAATCATTCATGCTAAGATTACGGAATTACTTGGATATGGCTCCTTATTTATGATATGTCTTCTCCATTATTGTATAGAGAGACATAAATGTAATTCCTTTTAAATTGAATCTCCTTTCACCTTGGAATGCAGGCTTAGGAGCTATATTTGGTTGCTAATTCTTAAGTCCTAGGCCCTCCACCTTTTTACGATTCAGCTAGTCTGGGCCATTGGTTATTAATATAAAAATATGATAAATTTAAAGTAATTTGTATATTTTTTATACTTACCAATGGCCCAGACAGGGATGGCCCTCCCATGAGTGGGCACTCATACCTACCCACTCACTTATTATTTAGTACGCTCATCTACAAAGAATGATGTTGGCGCCAATTCCAGTCTCTTTCGGACTACTGTGCATGTGCAAATGGTAAAAGTATGAAGGGCCATATAGGACTTATTTTTGGTATTGTATGCAAATTATGGGGATTGGGGGGGGGGGGGGGTCAAAATTTGTGTTTGGCCCTTGATAATATCGAGTTTGCACCAGCTAGTCTGGGCTATTGGTAAGTATAAAAAATATACAAATTACTTTAAATTTATCCTTTTTTTTCTCTGCTTTCAGGTAGAAATCAACCTCAAGCTCAGATTTCTATTGCCATCCGAAATAATACAACAGAAGCAAAAAAACCCGAAAAAGTAGGTTAAATATTTTTGAAAAGTTTTGCTTTTGTTCAGTACAAGAAGTATATTTGATACAAGAATTATAAGGAATTAGAGCACCTGCAAAGTCTATTCTGGTCTATAGCTAAGGGGCATGAGAGTACATCCCAGAGGAAAGGGTAGATAATTCAGATATTTTTAGGTATCCCATGCATCATCATATTATTAACTGGTAGAGTGCTAAATTATTTTTGGTCAGCAAGATTTGTTCACATATTTTTGCCTTGTTACAGTTCATGGGAGAGTGCCTATAGGCACTCTTCTATGAATTGTATCAAGGCATATCAACACAGGATAAATAATTTCACTCCAGAGATAATCTGAAGCACATCCATTGAATATGAAGTCTTTAAGCTGTGTTACCTGCACTTTAGATAAAATCCCAAATTTGGGCTTCGGTAGAGCTGAAATTGTTACACATTTTTTGTAACCAGTTAACCGATTGGGAAAGCCAGTTAATGACCGGTTAACAGTTCTTTGATAGTCAGTAATAAATTTGTGTAAGAACATCCCATGCTACAAGACCGTGCGACGCATGGCGAAAGATGGTTGTTGGAAGGAATTAAAGCGACCCGTACGTGTCTACCTCAATGTCTGTGCCTTTGCGAAACGACATCTGAATTCCTTTTAAGTCATAATTCCACAATTTAATCTACTGGTCTCAAGAATTTCTTTTAACAATTGTGTGTTATATTTCGTATTCAGATGAGGTAAACAGTCAACTCTTGTGCACTTTGAAAACTAGACTGTTACTGTTACTGAAACTGTGAAAGCATGATACGTCGAGCAGATAATTTTGTTGCTGACTCACTGTCATATGACGTAAACAGTAATTAATTCACAGGTACTGAGAAATTGAAAACCGCTGAATTTCTTGACAACACAACCCTCCCCCCCCTCCCCCACCCGAGACATTAGCTCCAGTCTTGGGGAAGGTCAGTAGATAACCATCATAAGAGTAGTTTACACCTAGCACCCTGCCCCATGTTGACAAACCCTCCTTTTTGTTGCAAGATTTCTGGGGTACAATATGGCCTCCAAGATGGCTAAATGCTGCTGCCCCCCCCATGCCCCCTTCCCCACCTCGGGCTTGGGCCCTGGTTGACTGACAGGAAAGATAATGCCATCTTATCTTACAGGCTAGTATAATAAATATATAACTAGCCCCCCCCCCCCCCCCCCCCCCCCCCCCTCCTCTCCATCAGGGAGGTCAGTCCCCAAACAGCACTCTGCTGATGAGAGTGCTAGATGAACTCTGGATATTTCAGCTCTCCCCTAGGATAGGAATAAGCTCAATCTGGGTTGGTCTTGCAAAAGTTGCATTTGGAAAAATTATGGTTCTTGACGCCTGAAAATATCAACTATAAAGGATCTTATTTTTCCAAATTCAACACTTACACTTCTAGATATAGGTGGTGAACTGGTGCCTGGTGGTGTCGGTGTGGATGGGTGGAGGTGGGTGTTGGAGCAGTTAATAATCCACAGAAATGACAGAATGTGAACGTAGACAAGATTCCACTGACTCAGCCACTCAGGTAACAATATATTTTTTGTAGATCATACAGTGTATCATGCTCTTGTAATTATCCCCCCCCCCCCCCTGCAAACAAAGTGGGGGGGGGGGTGGTATATAGAAATCACCCTGTCTGTCCGTCTGTCCGCTTATCCATCCTTGTAAGCGCAACTCCTCCTAAACCGTTTGAAGAATTTTCATGAAACTTTACACAATGGAAGAACTCCATATGAAGATGTGTATGAAGCAATATAATTCCGGTCTGACATTTCCAAGGGGAGATAATCTAACTTATACCGTTTGTCCATCCTTGTAAGCACAACTCCTCCTAAACCGTTTGAAGAATTTTCATGAAACTTTACACAATGGAAGAACTCCATATGAAGATGTGCATGAAGCAATATAATTCCGTTCTGCCATTTCCAAGGGGAGATAATCTAACTTAGACTGGCTGTCCATCCTTGTAAGCGAAACTCCTCCTAAACCGTTTGAAGAATTTTCATGAAACTTTACACAGTGGAAGAACTCCATATGAAGATGTGCTTGAAGGAATATAATTCCGTTCTGACATTTCCAAGTGGAGATAATCTAACTTATACCATCTGTCCATCCTTGTAATCGCAACTCCTCCTAAACCGTATGAAGAATTTTCATGAAAATTTACACAATGGAAGAACTCCATATGAAGATGCGCATGAAGCAATATAATTCCGTTCTGACATTTCCAAGGGGAGATAATCTAACTTATACATTTTTATACTGTACCAATGACCCAGACATAGCTGGTGCTAACTCTTAAAATATAGGGCCAAACACAAATTTTGCACCTCAATCCCCAAAATTTGCATCTAAAACCAAAGAAAACATGTCCTGAATGGCCCTCCACACTTCACCTCTACTGCGCATGCGCAGTGTCAAGGACGTTCCGAAATTGGCGCCATTAATCATTCTAAGTTTGGCCCTTCATCAGTTAACATCTGACTGATCTTTGTGCTTGTAAATCTCAGTTTAAATGATGCCAGACACATAAATATTAGTGAAATGGTGATTCTAAGGAGGATAGAGAAGGAGGAGAGGAAAAATGTGTGACAGAATATTATCAGGGCTGTAACTTAAAATTTTTTAATGAAATTATGTTAAGTTACCTACTTTCGAGGCAGCAGCCATTTTGTTGTCTTTCTGATTATTTAGTTACACTGATTTTTTGGTGTTTTCCTCTCTCCCTGTCCTTTAAGTCCCCCCTTGCTATTCTCCCATGCTTTTGGCATAGTTTCTGTAATTATTATTACTAAATTTTCTTGGGAGTTTTAGCTGAATAACAGAATGAATTCTGTTCTTTTCCCCATGTTTACGTCTTCACCTACGGGTGGTTAGGTGTTGTGTTCTGCATCTACCATCTGATGTTCTGCAGTTTCTTCCCTGGAAGTCTCTGTTTTGCATCAGATAGTGTATTTTTGGTAACTGATTCCGGGCCTGGGTGCCTGGAGTCTTATTTTAGTGTTTTTACATTCATTGTTTACATTTACAACAGCCCTCTGTGTGAGGGGGGGATTTCTTGAAAATAATATCTTGATGTTATTTTAATCATAACTAGATACATTATTATTGTTCGTAAGTGTTGAATAAATTGTTTAAAATATTTTTAAAATTTTTGTCCACACTTAGGCTTGGGATCCATTGGGGCTCAATGTTACTTTTCAGAAACTTGGGCTGTTCTGAAAAAATATTTTTTCAAAATATTTTGATTTCAATTATTTTTTCTATATTAATGGATCATATTATTATTATGTATTTTGATTGCCAGGGGTTGGTTCGAGTACCAGGACTTGTTTTCTTTTCACATTGAAAGGATTTTGATCTATTGTAATAAGAGGAAGTCTTCCTCTGACTTTTATAATCATTCTATATGTGGTCAGTGTACTTGCATTAACTCCTGTTCTGTATCGTATTATTTCGATGACAACATGGGAAGCGTATGTCACGGTATGTTAGTGGGGAATTGGACACTCCGGTCCTTTCCCCGCAGGGTCACTCTACTTTATCAGTTTATATTTCAGACGATCAAGATTAGGGTGATGTATCTGTGATGTCTTCCAACAGTATGCCTCCGTCGTCACAATTAATGAAGGGCTAGCGGAAAAGTGCTCATGTAAATACGCCAATTGCCTAAGAGGACCCTAGTAGGTTCGACGGCCTTTGACGTCCGCTAGCTCGCCCGGTGTAGCGTCCATTCACCGAATGGTTCGGCAGCCGGGTTCATCCGTTGCGGTCTAGAAGGAGTTTTGGGATGATGCGAGCACTATAAATCAACCAAATGCACACCCAGTGACGGCGGATTAGAGGGAGAACGGAGGAAGCCTTTTAGTCCGGTTCATAGCTCGTTCTGGTCCATCCGGACGGCGAGCAAGAGAGGCCCCTCTCTCGTACAACAACATCTGGCCCCAGATGTTGTGGTACAAAATGTTTCGCATTCGGAGCATACGTCCGTCGCTCGGGACGCTCCGACATGTAGTCAGTCCGGAGTAGACTGTCAATAAGGCTTCCTCATTCTCATGGTAGCGCACACAACCGCTCTTGGCTACGTGACCTCGGATATCCAGTCAGCTTCGCCAGTCAGAGAATCATCGGCGACCAGGTCACACCATCCGGTAGCCAGGGACACGAGGCCTGCAGACTCCGGACGTTCGCATAGGAAAGTGTGCGGGAGTCAACATACACGGAGCTTCCGGCGGCAATGCATCGTAAGACCGCTACTGCACAGGCCTCGGGAACGGACGTGCTTTCCTAAATAGCACAGTTTATTGCAGCATCCCAGCATCAACTGAATCTCTCGCATTTTTTTTATCCGACGATGCTGGGTCGGGACGCTCTGCAGAAGCGGGTACGGACGTCCGAAAATTTCATCTGGTCCGACGGGATACCGAAAGGGATTTGGAGGATTTCGAGCTTTCCCTTTCGGAACAACTTATGCTGTTGTGTATGTCATCTGACTTGATCTTCTACAGCTTCTTTCGTCGGACCAGAATGCTGCGATGCCGGATAAGAAACTGATAGCGTCGGTGGACTTAGAAATTTTTGGTTCGGTTCAGGGACATCGTCCCTCAGTTCCGACATAGTCCAATAATGTCACACAAACTTTCGAATTATTGAACGACGCTATATATTATTATTATATGCTTGCTATAACCAAGCATTTCTGGTTTCTTGTTCGCAAAGTTACGGAGATGTCTTTCAAAAGTGTGCCTCTGTCGTCATAGTTAATGAAGAGCTAGCGGCAATAAGTGCTCATGGAATATGTCTATCGCCTAAGAGATCCCTTGTAGGATCGACGGAGTGACATTCGCTAGCTCACCCGGTGTAGCGTGCATTCATCGAATGGGTTGGCTGCCGGGTTTGTCCGTTGCGGTCTAGGAAGGAGATTTGGGTGATGCGAGCACTATAATTACTTTAGTACTCATCCAGTGACGGCAGATTGAGGACAGATCGGAGAAGCCTGTTAGTCCGGTTCCTGGCTTGTCCAGGTCCGTCCGGGCTGTGAGCAAGAGAGGTCCCTCTCTCGTCCAACAACATAGGGGACCGCATGTTGTGGTTCAGATATTTTACATTCGGAGCATATGTCTGTCGGTTGGGACGCTTCGTTATATTGACAGTCCGAGAGACTGTCGATAATGCTTCCTCATCCTCACAGCAGGGCACACGACCGCACTTTGGCTACGTGACCTCGAGTATCCGATCAGTTTCGTCATTCAGTGATTCCACGGTGAATAGGTCACGCCATCCGGTAGCCAAGGGACACGAGGCCTATACACTCCGTTCGCTCGCATATTGGTAGTATGCACGGGGTAACGATCACGGAGCTTCCAGCGGCAATGCATTGTAGGACCGCTTCTCCTCAGGCCTCAGTGACGGACGTGCTATCCAAGTTAGCACAGTTGTTTCACAGCATCCCAGCAATCGACAGTTTCTTACTCGAATCAGGAATTTTCTGACGGTGCTGGGTCGGTGCGGTCCGCGGTTGCATCAGGTACGGACGACCGAACGCTTTATAGGGTCCGACAGGATGGCGAAAGGGATTCGAAAGATTTAGAGTTTTTTCCCTTTCATAGCATCGGAAGCTGCCATACATATCTTCCGGCATTATCTTCCAGTGATTGTTATTTCGGACTACATTGCTGCAATGTTGGATAAGAGACTTATAGCGTCATTGGACATGGAATTTTGGATCGGTTCAGGGACATTGTCCCTGACTTACCGACACAGTCCAATAATGTCATTACAACATGTGTTTTATTTTTCGACGCTATATATGCATATAAGCCTGCTACCTAGCATGATAGTTTAGTTTCTTGTCCGCAATGCTCATTTCTGCCGTTTTATCATTTATACGAATAATTTATTTTGGCAGAGCAGGGCATACTGGGAGTTCATATGCGTCTAGACGGCGTGGTTAAAGACTGGAAATATTCTTTTTCGCCGTCTATGTCTTTTCCAACCACAATGTTGGAAACGACAATGATTTCTAGTAGACTTAACTTAGACGCTTTATCATACGTAATCCACCTTACTGAGGCGTTATCATTACGTCTTCAAGAAAAGATTTACGGGATATTATTCTCAATGTGATTTCTTTTGAGGGCAGTAGTTTGTTCACGTATAACTCCGCCCTTCAGTGGCTGATTGGAGTTGGGTAGACGTGACGCAGCCCTAGCTACATCCACGCGCGTGGATAGTAAAGGTGAAGAACTCTCTCAGAGTCGCTTCGTTCTCGGAGAAGCCTCTCTTCGACGGCAACTTTTCAGCAATCCATGAATTGCTCGATTTACACGTTCTCTTGTCTATCTAGTGTTACAAGAGATTCAGACTGGGGCAAACATTTGGTGGTTGACTCAGAGAGTGCCACTGCAGTTGCCGGATCCGAGTGTTATAGTTATGATGGTTGCCAGTCAAACAGATTGGGATATAATATTGATCCCAACGGATTCGAAGTGCCAGGGTCTTTGGGTTCCGCAGTCTCTAAGCAAGCAATTATCTTCCGCAGAATAATGTTTTTTAGGCTTGCTTTATGTCATTGCATGAACATTATTCAGAAACGCATGTCCAAATCCTGTACGTTAATTCGACAGTAGTGGCGTATCTCCGGAACCAGGGAGGCACTCATTCGTTTCCGTTATTCAATTTAATGGAAAGAATCCGTCTGTTGGTTATAGTACACCAAGTTCTGTTTCGGTCCGTCATATTCCGGGTCGTCTGATTGTTTTACCGGACTCCCGTTCACTTAGGGGTCGCTTGTTGCCGTCAGAATGGACTCTCAACAAACAAGTATTCAATCAGATTTGCTATCTATGGGAGCGCCCAATGATAATTTATTTACGACACAGCTTGCTAATCAATTGCAGACGTATGTGTTGGCTTGTTCGGATCTCTGAGCTAATGTTGTTAACGCTCTATTGATCTAATAGGACGGAATGATAGGATACGCGTATCCTCCGGCGCTGTTGTTTCAGCAGGTATTGCTAAGATAAACAACCACAATTCATTTCTGTTGATAGCTTCTCTATCTTCACAGAGACCGTGGGTAATTTACTCTGATGTCTACTGTGGGACTTAACGCGAAATCCTCCTCAATGAGAGGATCTTTTTTCGTTGGGTAAATCGTGTCATCTTTATCACAACCCGCAAGGTCGCAACCTTCACGTATTCTGTTGTGTGGTCCGTATTGCATTGTAAGCATTGTACTGGACGAGCTTTGGACGCGATTTCTTACTATAGGAGATCCTCTTCTTCGCTATTCTATGAGGCTAAAGTGGAGGCTCTTCCGTCGTTGGTGTAGGGATCACTATGTTCATATGGTTGATCCCTCCATACTACTCATTGCAACTTTTTAGTATACTTGTTTGACAAAATCTACTGCAGCCTGTTATTATTAAGGTTATAGGTTTATGTTACCTCATACCTATGCACTCTATGATAGTTTACAATTGAGTCTTATGTCTCTTTATCTAAGTCAGTTAGTAACTTTTTGATAAATAGACTTAGAATCTTTAGATTAAATTCCTATATGGAATTTAACTTCGGTTCTTATTTAGCTAAGTAATCATTTGAGCCTCTGGAAACAGTAGTTTTCAAATTCTGACCTTTTAGACAGTAATTCTGTTGGCGTCTCTTTTACTGAAGAGTCAGTGAGTTTCATCCACTATCGATGGATGATTTTCACTTTCGTAGTTTCGGAATCACTACTTCCTTTACTATTTAGGTTGGATTTTTGTATAAGAGTTAGGCTCCTAATATCCGGAACCTATTGTTATTAAGGTCTTTCTGTCTTCGTACGGGCATAGGCCTTTACTCTGTCCGGTTAGAGTTTATGTATTTATAAACAGATATCTGTTTATTACTACGGGCGTAAGCTTCTTCTGTCTTTGATGCCTAATAGAAGGACGTTACGCTCCATTCTATTGCTAATGGATTCAATTAACTATCGGTACTGCTTATGGTATATCATTGACTCAGCAGTTGTGCTTAAGATTTCGGCTCATGAAGTAAGAGCTCTACATCTTGGGCTTACATTAATAGTGTCGCTATTATAGATTTTTTAAGGCTGCTCATTGCGCTCAGCCATCCACATTCATGAATTTTTATCTCAGAAATATCGAGTCCATTTCTGGAGGCCTCTATTGTTAGGTCTATTGTCTACTGCTCAGAATGTCATTCACTTAACAGTTGCTATTATAGCTAGGTAGGCTGTCTGTTTCGGCAGTGACTCCGTTCTGCTGCCCTCTTCGCTCTGGGCTATTTGACCCAGGGCAAGAAAAAGGGGGGTGGGGGGAGGGTGTTCCCTTGGGTCACCTGTTTTACTATGAAAACAAGGGGATAACTCCTCCGGAGTTAGTAATTCTGAGCTGTTATTGGGATGGTTGTTTAGTGAGAAGTTTATGTTTTAAAAATTCATTCAAGTCTTAGTTTTTAAAGTATAGCTTTTGAAATAGCACGTGTCAACGGACATGATTATGCAATCCTCAGACACTTTTATGGAGTATAAGAGTCTCTATTCTCTAGACTTACTTTATTTATTGGCTTACTTTAAAAATTATTAGTATAAGCATTATATTGGATATTAATAGAGTACATGGATGTATCATGCTCAATTTTATCATAAATAAGAAAGATACATGTAAGGCCTATTACTTCTTTTTCCCTAGAGGGGATGACTCTATTTTATATTATTGAGCGTATTCCATCTTGCTCTATGTCCTTGGCCCTCCAGCCTTTTTACTATTCAGCTATGTCTGGGTCATTGGTACAGTATAAAAATGTTAAAAAATTTATAGTAATTTCTATATTTTTCATACTTACCAATGACCCAGACGGGGATGGCCCTCCCAGGAGTTGGGAACTCTTGCCTCCCCGCTGAGTACATAGCGCTTACCAGGCACTGGTTATTAGAATGATTAATGGCGCCAATTTCGGAACGTCCTTGACACTGCGCATGCGCAGTAGAGGTTAAGTGTGGAGAGCCATTCAGGACATGTTTTCTTTGGTTTTAGATGCAAATTTTGGGGATTGGGGGGCAAAATTTGTGTTTGGCCCTATATTTTAAGAGTTAGCACCAGCTATGTCTGGGTCATTGGTAAGTATAAAAAATATAGAAATTACTATAAATTTTTTAACATATCAGGCACGGGGGTGGGGGGGGGGGGGGGGGGGTGGGTATCACTTTGTGAGTTTGCTCACAGTACCTCTAGTTATGATTGTAAAAAGTTCAACTCTGTGCTGCCAAACACTACTCTTGGCTCACTCTTGACATGGAAGATAGATTGGGTAACTCTAGGCTTGATGTATCTCTGTCCTCTTCAAATAGCTCAGTACAGGCTGCTTCAGTTGACATAAGTTCTTGTTGTATGGTGGCAGGATGGTTGCTCTGGGTACCCTTAACTCTTACGGAAATAAGGGGTTTTGGAGACGTTCCATATGAGATTCAGACTACGATTTTCCGTGATGAATATAAGCTCGTTTATAGTTTTGGGATCAATGCTCACACTTTCTTGTTAACTTTGTTACCTGAAGATACATTTTGGAGGCACTGATGTACCCGGGATTCCAATGTATTTATACCCCCGCAAACAAGAGTTTGGGGGGCTATATAGGAATCACCCTGTCCGACCGTCCGTCTGTCCATCCTTATAAGCGCAACTCCTCCTAAACCATTTGAAGAATTTTCATGAAACTTTACACAATGGAAGAACTCCATATGAAGATGTGCATGAAGCAATATAATTCTGTTCTGACATTTCCAAGGGGAGATAATCTAACTTATACATTCGGGGGGGGGGGGGGGTGTATCACTTTGTGAGCTTGCTCACAGTACCTCTAGTTCCGAGCAAGTTTTGCAACTCTTGGTAATCTTTCTGCATTCAAGTGCCACCACCTGAAAGGTGATGTTTCAGGGTGAACTCTCATTTCCCTAAAGGATGTTAACTCCTGACGGATGCCACACTCAGAATTATCATCAGCATCAGTTTCATCACTGTAATAATCTCCCAATAAGAAATGCATGGAATATGTTGATGATTCCATCTTAGATTGTTTCACCACCAGTGCATATTCCCTGACTGTTGAAGAACTTGGTAAATTGTCGTTGAAGATTGACTGACAGAATGCAATACAGAAAGGGTAGACGAGCTTGTCAATTGAGTTGCATTCTTTTTGACTTCATCACCAAGATCAGACTCAGTGGGTTTATCAGGGCCAGTAACAGACTGAAAATACATGAGAACCAGAAGAACATCAAATACCTACTCCTGGTGCTTGCCATCCAAGAAAGGCATCCCTTTATAACGAGGATCCAAGGCAGTCCTAATAACAAGACAGTCTTCTGACAAATTATCATTGTAGGCATATCTCTTATTTATATCAGCAGAAACAACTCTTTTTAAAGTCTTTCACTACCTTGCTGTCATTCTCCTTTTCTGCTAAATGTGTGTTCTGTAGACCAGCAACTACAGGGCATATCATGCTCAACATTGGAAACTCGGTTGTACACAGTAATGTTGTTGCCAACTGGAGTGGTTTTAAAATTAGCATAATTTCTTCAGTTATATGCCATACATCATTGCTGAGTAGCAGTATACATCCTTGTGATGGGGCTGTTATTTCTGGATCAAGTACTACAGCCGAAACAGCAACACACTGTGCCAAGAGCCTCTCAAACATAAAAAAGGTTGAATTCCAAGTGGAAACATCCTGAAGTAAACTGTGCTCGGGTATATTCATTTGTTTTTGGTGTTTTTTTAAGTTCCATGGTCGCAAGATTTGATTTTTTAAAATGCCCCCCAGATGCCTGGCTGCTCCTGCAGCACGTGAAACAGCAGCAGTGCCAAGGCCGGCATTTGTACTTAATATCAGTATATGACTGAAGCATCGAACATGATTACCACCGAGAATACGAACTGCTGCAACAATGTTTGCACCATTATCAGTTGTAATGGCTGTAATTTTGTTCTGCAGAATTTTGAACTCTTTTAAAACACACATCTCAGTCTGCTAGATCTTCTGCAAAATGTCTCTCTCTGGTCTCTCTCATGCACAAAACACCATGTCAGAACTCCCAATTTTTGCTGATATAATGCACTGTTATTGTAAAGTAGCTCTCAGTTGCCAAACTAGTTCAACAGTCAGTGGTAATGGCAATGAATAGCGAATTTTCTATTTCTTCAATCAAGCTGGCCTTTGTGTTATCATAAACATTTTTTTAGATGTTTCTGAATTGTAGTGTGTGAGGGCACTTGAACTTCTGGCTCCAATCGTTGCATCAGTTTTTTCGAAACCCAGGGCCACTGACAATGCTGATAGGTCGAATGTCAGGGCACCACTCTACTATAGCTTTAACCAGTTCATTCCATCTTGCTTTTGTCATAGCCTTAGGTCGATTAAAAGATAACTTTGAACACACTTATGATCACCAGCCTAATTTCCGTATCTCCACCACCCACGTTCAGAATGTTCTCCCACTTCACCCTTAACTGTCTTGCTTAATACAACCAAATGTTTTTTTCTGCATGAGTTTGCATGGTAGAGGTCGTGCC
This sequence comes from Pictodentalium vernedei, assembly GCA_031216915.1. Taxonomy (NCBI): domain Eukaryota; kingdom Metazoa; phylum Mollusca; class Scaphopoda; order Dentaliida; family Dentaliidae; genus Pictodentalium; species Pictodentalium vernedei. The sequence continues at coordinate 240,115,826 of CM062291.1, forward strand.
CGAGTATGCCAAACGTACTCTACATATCTTGCACTTGGCATATTTTTAGCTCACCGAAGGGAGCTTAACTTATCACTTGCAGTCCGTCGTCGTTGTCGTCTGTTATGAACTTTACATTATCGACTTCTCACAAACTACTTGACCACATTGAACCAAATTTTGTGTGCATGTTCCTTATCATATGTCAATTCAAGTATGTACAAATAAACTTGCCACACCCACAGGGGGCACCAGAAGGGGCATAACTCTGATAGCACCCATAATTTTTTTCAAAAATTCAAAAAATCTTCTTCAGATCCACCAGTCAGAATCTTTTCATATTTGTTATACAACATCTCTAGGGGGTCAGATTCAAGTTTGTTCAAATCGAGTCCCTGGGTTAAGATTTGGGCTCTCTATTGGAGCCTAAAGTTTAAGTTGGTGCAATTTGAGGAAATTTCTTTAAAAATCTTCTTCTTCAGATTCACCAGTCAGAATCCTCTCCTATCTAGTATACATCATCTCTGGAGGGGGGTGGGGGTGGGGGTGGGGGGCAAATTCAAGTTTGTTCAAATCGAGTTTTTCAGTTAATATTTGGGATCCCTATGGGAGTCTGAATTTTAACTTAGTGCAATATGAGAAAAGTTCTTTAAAAATCTTCTTCTTCAGATCCACCAGTCAGAATGCTTTCATATTTGGTATACAACATCTTTAAGGGGGTCAGATTCAAGTTTGTTCAAATCGGGTCCCTGAGTTAGTATTTGGGCTCTGTATTGGAGCCCAAAGTTTAACTTGGTGCAATTTGAGGAAATTTCTTTAAAAATCTTCTTCAGATCGACCACTCAGAATCCTTTCATGTTAGGTATACAACATCTATAGGGAGGTCAGATTCAAGTTTGTTCAAATCGAGTCACTGGGTTCATATTTGGTCTCCCTATGGGAGCCCAAATGTTAACTTTGTGGAATATTCTTTAAAAATCTTCTTCTTCAGATTCACCAGTCAGAATCCTCTCATATTTGGTATACATCATCTCTAGGGGGCCAGATTCAAGTTTGTTCAAATCAAATTTATCGGTTAATGTTTGGGTTCCCTATGGGAGCCTGAATTTTAACTTTGTGCAGTGTGAGAAAATTTCTTTAAAAATCTTTTTCTTCAGATCCACCAGTCAGAATCCTTTAGCATTTGGTATGGATCATCTCTAGGAGATTCAAGTTTGTTCAAATTGGGTCCTTGGGTTGAAAATTTTGAGTCTGGTTTGGTCTTAGAAATTTTTTACCAAAATTTGAGAGAAAAAAATTTGTTTGGGATTTTTTATGTGTTTTGTTCAATTTTGAGACAAAACCCCCCCAAATTTTTAGGCTGAAAATTTTGGGTCTGGTTCCGACTGCGAAATTTTGGGCCAAAATTTGGAATTTTTAAAAAAAAAATTTTATGCGTTTTTTGTTCAATTTTGAGACGAAAAAATTTTTTTACCCTGGAAAAAATTTGGAAAAAAAAATTGGTTTTTTATGCATTTTGTTCAATTTTGAGATGAAAAAAAATTGGGGTCAGGTTTGGACTCAAAAATTTTGGACATTTTGGGGGGATTTTTATGCATTTTGTTCAATTTTGAGATGGAAAAAAAAATATATAGCCTGAAAATTTTGGGCCCTGTTCCGACTTGTTTTTAAAATCTTCTTCTTCAGACCATGTAGTCAGAATTCTTTCATATTTGGTATACAACATCTCTAGGAGGGTTAGATTCAAGTTTGTTCAATCCTGGTCCATGGGTTGATATTTGGGCTCGAAATGTTAACTTAGTACAATATAAGAAAATTTCTTTAAAAATCTTTTTCAGATCCACCAGTCAGAATCCTTTCATATTTGGTATACAACATCTCTTGGAGGGTAAGACTCAAGTTTGTTCAAACCTGGTCCCGGGGTTATTAATTTGGGCTACCTATGGGAGCCTGAATTTTAACTAAGTGCAATATGAGGGAATTTCTTGTAAAATCTTCTTCTTCAGATCCACCGGTCAGAATCCTTTCATATTTGGTATACAACATCTCTTGGTGGGTCAGATTCAAGTTTGTTCAAATCGTCTCCCTATTTGATCCCAAAGTTTAACTTAGTGCAATGTGAGGTGATTTCTTTAAAAACCTTCTTCATATCCACCAGTCAGAATTCTTTCCTATTTGGTTGGTATATGACATCTCAAGGGGGATCAGATTCAAGTTTGTTCAATTTGAGTCCTTGGCTCTGTGGGCAGGGGTGCTGTGTGGGGGGGGGGGGGAGGGCATGTCACGTTCAGGTTTGTTCAAATCCATTCCTTAGTGTTTTTCCATAAAATTTGTCTCTCATGACTTCATTCTTTTGTAGTGTTGATGAACCATGTCTAACTGAATGTGACCCCAAATACTTCTTTGAACCACTTTGGCCGGTGAGCGATTAAGGCCCCTTGGGGCCGCTTGTTTATTATTATTTTTTGATCCTCAACAAGAATAAAATTATCCCAAATTCTGATCTTCTCTTCTCCATATTTCATATTTTCACATTATTTTCAGTTGTTAACATGGTTTGTTAAGCACATGCCATGGAACTAGCTCTAGCTGGCCTCTGAATTTGAGGCCTGTGGTAGCACTTGCACTTGACCATACCTCCAAAAGATCTGTTAGGTGCACTGTAACTTAATTGTAATTGTAAATTTTAATTTATGTGGAGCAGTTGTGGTCTTGATATAGCCACAGATGTTGCAAGTGACCTTAAACACAAAGAAAGAATTTTGGAGGCCTTCAGCATGTTTCCTGGAGCAATAGGGCACTGGTGTCAGCACATAGAATTGTTCCTTGTTGAAATGACAAGTTGGTCACCTTTTACAAGAGACATTGAATAGGCCTAAAAAAGTTAAAAATCTGTTTCTCAGGCCCACCCACTTGGTCCTTTTGGCTGCCACATGCTCTCTATTTTATAACCAATGCAAACTTAAAAAATAAAGATTAAATGGTTTTTGTCTGATGTTTTACCGAAGTTAATAAAATTGATAAATTTGTCACTGAAGAGCAACAAGGCTTTGCAATGCCTTAGCATTGCAAAGCCATCTTGCACTCAGATGAAATACACCACCACCCTTGCTATTCTGTAGATTATGAGGCCTAAAACATAAAACAAACCAACCTTGGCATTTATGATGGCAAAGAAATAATTAAAAAAAAATAAAAAAAACTGCACGCCCACATGCAGTTTTATAAACAGTGGCCTGAGAAACAGAAGATCTTCTTTGTGGGGACCTTACTGTTAAGCAGTTGTTTTCAAACAAAAAGTGTTCAGAATCTATTTTTCACTTTTTTCAGACTACATTTGGCCCACTGAAGGATGAAGACAGAATTTTTACAAATTTATATGGGCGACATGATTGGAGACTTAAAGGAGCCATGGCGCGTGTATGTATTTATATGTTATATGTACAAATTATTATAACAATCCGTTGATCTGGGTTGTCAGATTCCACTGAGTTAATGAGACCAGACCAAACAAGATGCCATAGAAACTGTTATCTTGCTGCTCTTGCCTTGACATCGAGATGAAATATAAGAACATTGATTAACTTACTGTCATATTAATTTGTTTATTACAGTACAGTCGCTGTGGACTGGTCATTTTCCACGGGTGGGAAATATTTCCACGATCGCAATAATATTAGATTCCAAACACTAATTATTGGAATAATCATCAAAAATTTCATTAATGAAGCATCGGGTTGTACAAGTTATGAACCACTTTAAACTCCCGATCTTAACTTGAACAAAGTCAAGTATCTTTTTTGAACTCCCTGCCCCCTTGCCCTTGGATGCTTCCTGTGTCCTCGGGCAAACCTTTGTTATGACCATGGGACGAGAACGACTGTTTTGGGGTCCGGTCCAAAATTCAAGATGGCTGCCAGCCACCATTTTGTACCGACGATGCACAAAACTTCCATATGAAAGTGCTGATTTGAATAATTTTTTGTATGAATGTTTAGTACCATGGGATACATCACATATAATACAGGTTTTTTTCTCGTACGTAAATTATGCAAATTAGACTAACTTTGATGTATTTAGTGTTACTTTCACCACTGTCAGTGCAAATGCCAATACAGCTCGGGCTAGAGGCCGCATTTATGAACCAATCTTTACGAAACTTCTTGGGTACCTTTGGTATCACCGTGGGACGAGAACGAGTGTTTTTTGGGTGCGGTCCGAAATTCAAGATGGCCACTGGCAGCCATTTTGTTCAATTTATTTTAGGGGCAATCAGATTTTTGCGCAGAACTTCCACATGAAAGCTCTGATTTGAATAATTTTTTGTATGAATGTTTAGTACCATGGGATACATCACATATAATACAGGTTTTTTTCTCGTGCTGAAATTATGCAAATTAGATGAACTTTGATTTTTTCAGTGCTACTTATACACTGTAAGTGCACATGTCAATACGGCTCGGGCTAGAGGCTGTATTTATCAACCGATCTTCATGAAACTTCTTGGGTACCTTTGTCATCACCTTGGGACGTGAACGAGTGTTTCTGAGTGCGGTCCAAAATTCAAGATGGCTGCCAGTGGCCATTTTGTACTGAAATTAGGTCCAATCAGTTTTTTGTCACAACTTCTATACAGCTCGTATTTATGAACTGATCTTCACAAAACTTCTTGGGTACCTTTGTTTTCACCTTGGGACAGGAATGAGTGTGTTTTGGGGTGCCTTTGTTATCACTGTGCTATGAGAACAAATATTTTGGGGTTCAGTCAGACCCACTATGTGACTCAAAGATTTCTTTAATAGTTTAGCATCTGACTGTCACCCATCTTTACAATACTTTACCTATACATTTGTTACAGGCTACGGTCAGTATTTATGTACAGGCCGTTACAATACTTTATATGTGCCTTTGTTATCAGGTCATTACCTAGATGTTTGTCATTGCTGTGTCACATACTATACATGTACATGTCTTGACAAGTTGAGCTACAGTGTCATTGACACTTTCATTTGAGGATGCCAGACACAAATCAATGAAAGAATTGGTGGATTCAAGGCTAGGAATGGATGATGGAAGTGAACAACGGTGGTTTGAGACGTTCAAGGCTGTAACTTTACAATAATTATAAAAATTATTTTATGTTTCCCATTTTCGGGACATGCGCCTGGCGACGTCATTCTTGCTAATGATTTACCTACTGTCTGTTAAGTGTTCCTTGCCTATCCTTCCATGAACCCTCCTGTTAAACTCCTAAGCTTTTTGGCTGTTGTTTTTATTGAAATTTTTCATTAAATTTCTTGGGAGCAGGGACCAGCCTAGTGGGGAATTTTAGAGAGACTTCATGCCTCCCACCAGAAAAAATAGGGAGACTGCAGAGTCAAGTAGGGAGACTTCATAGGCAACTGGGGAAAATTAAGAATATTTATGTACCACCCCCTGCCGTCCCTTCATATTTTCAGCTTGTGGTCCTCCAGTATATCGTCCGATTAACCCAGGCCCAGTTGACTATGATGCATCTATGCCAGGTTAAAAAATCACAAAGTTATTATTGACTGAAAATCCCCCACTGCTACCCTCTCCTTCATGACCCCTCCCCTCTTCTTCATGCCAATCACCCCCAGCACCCTCCTGTGGTTGCCTTTCACCAAAGTCTACTAAGCTAATAATTTCCTAAGTCTGAAAGTGTGAACAGGACCAGATGTAAGAAGGTTGCTTGGAAGGTACTTTGTTAATTAATAAACAAAATATATTCTGTGGTCGAGTATTTTGTGAAATAAATGTCATTCCGGTGTCATTCCGTGTCATTCCAGTGTTTAGGAGGACCCCTTTTTCAAAATCCTTCATATGCACACTTGTGCCCTGTACAAAGCTTTTCATGTCATTACTAAAGCTTTATTTCATGTGTTTCAATTCTATTCGTGTTTTTCTGGGAATAGACGACCCAACAGTTAACAGACGTCAGAAAAATGAAATAAAAATAGAGTCAGAAAATACGTCCGTTGTGTATACATTTTTGGCATCCTAAGCGAGGTAACCTACTTTTAAACTGGGTTATTTTGTTGAGTCGCGTAAGTCACCTATATATTTATACTGTATACCAATGCCCCAGACTAGCTGGTGCTAACCCAAAAATATCTAGGGCCAAACACAAATTTTGCCCCCCAATCCCCAAAATTTGCATGCAAAACTGAAAATTAGATAGAAGTCCTATCTGGCCCTCCATACATTTACCCTCCGTGCATGCGCAGACGCCAGGAAGTCACCGAATCTGGCCCAAACATCATTCTTTGTTTGGCCCTTGTCAGATAACATCAAACTGACATTTGTGCTTTTTAAATCTCAATTAATAATGATGCCAGACACAAATCAATGGTTAATTGGTGGATCCAAGGACACAACTGGATGAAGGAAGGAAGAAACGATGGTTTGAAATGTTCAGGGCTGTAATTTTATAATATTTATCAAAATTAGTTCATGTTCCCTAATTTCGGGACATGAGCCTGATGTTATCACTGATTGATTATGATCTATCCACTGTTTATTATTTAGTATTCCTTCCCTACCTTCCCTTGATCTCCCCAGTTAAGCTCCCAAGCTTTTTGGCTTGTTTTAAGGAAATTTTTTTTTCTTATAAAACTTCTCGGGAGTTTAAAGTATTATACAAAAGATTATTCTGTACATCCCCAGGGTTACGTCCTCACCCTTGGGGTGTTTGGGCATTTTGGTCATGCATCATACATCCAATGTATCATTTTTTCTTCTGATGAAGATCTTGCTTTACATCGGATAGTCTTGTTTCTGTTACTGACTTCGTGCCGTGTTGCCAGGGGTCTTGTTTCCGGTTTTTGTTTACATTTACAATGCTCTAGTTAGTTTCCTATTTTTGTTTAGGAACGACATTTGTAAGTAACATTAAATATTCTGATAGTTTGGTAGTTAATTTTACAGCAGATTTTTATAATTTTGTCCACACTGAGGCTTTTTTGGGCTCATCGTTCCCTTTGGGAACTTGGGCTCTTATATAAGAAAAATTTTTATTTTATTTTTGAAGGAATTTTTCTTTAGGATATATTTATTTCATCGATTGTATTTTAATGTTATCTTATATTATATGTAGATTTGGTGGTGGTACAATGACATATATTAGAATTTAGGTAATAATATTTATCTAATAGAAGGGCAAATGGAGGAAGCCTTTCCTCTATTTACTTGGTCGTTCTCTTGAGTATAGTTGATGTACTACCACTAATTCTAGTTCCATTGGATGACAGGTGTCATGTTAGGCGAGTGGACACTATCTGTCCTATCGTGGCAAGGGGACACTACTGGTCCTCTCGTCAAATGTCACTATAGTTTTTTAGTTTCTGTTTACAGAGGAACAAGAACATGGTGTGGTTTCGTGACACCATCAGGGAGTGTGCTTCCGTCGTCGCATTACAGAGCTAGCGGAAAAGTGCTCAATGATATTAGACAAGGGCTAGGCTTCAAAAGCGGTTTACGTCCCTTGCCTCCAACTAGCTGAACCGGCAGATCTATCACGTAGTCTAGTGATGTGACGCCGGGTATGTCCGTAGCGGTCGAGAAGAGGAATAGGGGTGTAGCGAGCACTATAAAATACGAACATGCTCACCCTGCGACGACGGAAAGGAGGAAGCATGGGAAGGAGGAAGCAGGCAATTTCTGAGGTATTCTCGTCCAGGTCATCCGTGATCACGAGCAAGAGAGAGGCCCCTCTCTCTTATAACAACATCTGGGGTCAGAGGTTGTTGGTAGGAACTTGTGTCAGTTGGAGCTTACGTCCATGTCTTCCTGTCTGGGACACTCCTTCCATAGACTGCCGGGGTCGGCTAGTCTTATAGCTTCCTCTACGTTCAAGAAGCCCACACGACTGCACAAAGTCCGTTGTCGCCAGCTAGCTCGACCGGTGAAGCGAACACTATGATATGCAACCATGCTCACCCAGCGACAACAGAAGAAGGAAACCGGCAAGTTCTGAGGTACGCTCGTCCAGGTCACCCAGGACTGCAATCAAGAGAGAGGCCTCTCTCTTACAGCATCATCTGGGGACAGATGTTGTTGGTAGGAACTTGCATCAGTCAGAGTATACGTCCATGCCTCCTGTCTGGGACGTCCCGTCTAATAGGCATCCAGGGTCGGCTAGTCTTATGGTTTCCTCTACGTAAAGGACAAAGTGATCTTTATATTGCACAGGGCTATAAACCGCGATGAGTGGTTTCAGTTCCCTGACGCCGGTGAAGCGGTTAAGATTGAATATGAGGACCATGACACCGGATGTGTTGCATGTGCATTGTATTCAGAGCTAGTGGAAAAGTGCTCAATGATACTAGACAAGGGCTAGGCTTCAAAAGAGGTTTACATCCCTTGTCTCCAGCTAGCTCAACCGGCAGATCTATCATGTAGACTAGTGGTATGATGCCAGGTATGTCCGTAGCAGTCGAGAAATAATAAGGGTGTAGCGAGCACTATTTAATCGAATCATGCTCACCCTGTGTTGAGGGAAGGAAGAAGCCGGCAAGTTTTGAGGTACGCTCGGTTCGGTCTCCCCGGACCGCGAGCAAGACGGAGACCCCTCTCTCTCTTTCAACAACATCTGGAGCCGGGTATTGTTGGTAGGAACTTGCATCAGTCAGAGCTTACGTACATAGCTATTGTCTGGTATGCTTAGTTCAATTCTTAGCCAGGGACGGCTACAGTTTTGCTTCTTTAGCGTCTACCAAGCACTCTCGACCGCACCTTGGCTAAGTGACTTAGGATTTCTAGTCTGCATCGTCAAAAGGTCCATCTTTTGTGAAGAAAGTCGCACCATCTAGTAGCCAAGGAGATGAGGCTTCATTTATCAGGACGTCCGCAGTAATAGCTATCTTGGACACCCTGTCCCAGGAGTAGCCAGCAGACAAGCAATTCATGACCGCTGCTCCGCAACGGACTTGCTGTCGCAATTGCGCAGATAATCGCAGTATTCCTGCTAGGGCAGAAGTTCTCAACGTCAGTCTCAATACTTGAGCTGTTGAATGGTGCTTAATCGGTCCAGTCATCTGCCTGTTCAGATGCTGGTGACCGGGTTTCTGACAGATTTAGACGAATGATGAAAGGGATACGGAAGAGGATAACTTTCCCTTTCGGAACAACTCTTGAATGATATGGATACTATACATTATCGTTTCCTTGAACTTGTTCCAGTGAATCACAATGCTGCGAGTAATTATGAGAAACCACTAGCACAGTTTGACGCTGACTTCATCCAGACAAAGAGCAGGGTAATAAGATCTCTTTCCAGTTAAGTCTACTCGGGTGTCACAGGTCTTCGATTGTGTTGATGACACCATATTTAACTTCCTGCGGGAAAAGTAATTCGGTTTCTTATCTTCTGCCTCTGTATTTTTAATCATTTGTGTTTGTTCACATACTTTTAAAAACAACAGGTGAAAATGTGTTGAGAGTTTCTCTGCGTTGAATGAGCAGGTTTAGATCTTAGTGGTAGCCTTACCTTCATCATTTAGCTGTTCGCTCGGACAGTTGAGAAAATAATTTCTTATTCAGAGCGAATTTAGACTCATGATCTTATGTACTTCAATTTTTAGTACTGTATTGCACCGTCTGTTTGGAAAGGAATTTTGTGGTTGTTTGTACTTTTTAAAAATTCTTTCCAGACCTATTATATATATATCTCTGTCTTACCAAATGTTAAGTGGGAGTTATTCTGATGTGATGAAGCCTTGCGTCTTCATCTATAACATTTGACTAGGTGGAAAACTTGCTACAGGTCACTTTAGTTTTCCAGACTCTAGTCTTTGATTGTCCTAGACTCAAATCGTCTATAAGGACTCATAGCGAAGGTATAGATATACCTAAGTCTTTGATGGTAAGCTTTCATTATTGTAGGATTAAGCTACAAGAAAGCATCAATACTCGACTCTTTTAAGTTGGGGTCTAATCGACCACACCAACAGAAAGAGGAGGAGAGGTTGTCCTAGACTCAGTTTGCCTATAAGGGCTCATAGCGAAGGTATAGGTATCTCTCCTATATATTTCTTTAGGATTGTCTATACAGCCACTTGGATAGGGGGTTTACGTCTGTTTATGCGCCGGATGGGGTTGTGCGGAGCGGCTTTGAACGTTATTTCGATGGATCGCTTACGCACACATCCCTCCAGGTATTCCTTACTATAGTGGTAGACGATTTTTGCTCTAGACCTGTTTTGTTTTAGAGAATCTTTTAACATAAGGTCAAGTTTGGGCATATATTAACGGTTTTCTCAATTATTACGGACGTGAGTTCATATATTGTGTTACAATCCTGAGTCTGATGGTCTCTCTTTGCAGGGATCTTGGGACCCTGGGTTCTTGGAAACCACATATTCAGAAATGATGTCTCATTGTTTACGCTACATCTTTGAATTATTACTGTTCATGTATTTATAGATGCAGATCAAAGTTTATCAGAAGAGAAGAAACGCTTCTTTTGTCATTAATTTCCAATAGAAGGGACGTTAAGAGAAGAAACGCTTCTTTTGTCATTAATTTCCAATAGAAGGGATGTTTACATTCATTCTATTGTTAAATAAGTCAGTTAGCTATTCATACTGCTTTGGTTAATTTATCTTCCAATCAGCAGTCAGTGCTTAAGATTTCAGCGCATGAAGTAAAGCGCTGGCTACATCTTGGGCTTATTCTGACTGTATGGCTATTACATGATCTTATATAGGATCACTTCAGGATAGTTACGTTTGCAGCGCACGGGAATAATAGTTTCCATTATTTGTGTCACCAGTATTAGGCATTTGAGCGCATACATTTGACGCTCAGTCACTTTCATGGGAATGAATGATAGGATATGTGTATCCTTCAATTTATTTGTTTCTATTGATTTCATTGAGGTTATGGGGTCTGTTATTGAACATTCGCCAGAAGCTTCCCCACGAAAGGGTTTTCTTCTTCACGTCATTCTCCGCTCTCAGTGGCATTACGGAGTATGTCAGATGTGAAAGAGCTTTGTGGTCACTATATTATTGCTGTCTGGACCAGCAATGATTATTAATGTGGGTGAGGAGGTTTCGACATATATTCGAATTCCCCTCCCCCCCCCCCCCCCTCCACTCACACCGTCGCACATATATATTTTAATACATACATACTTTGCGTTTGGATCGTGTTGGATGGTGCCCTCATAGACATATATGCAGTTCTGTTGCATTAGTTTCCAGTGTTTATTTTCTGATTTCTAATATACAGGCTCTTATTTAATCATCATAATGGCTGATATTTGAGTTCATAGGTTATGGCATAGCCATTTAGTGGTTTTTAGATGATTACAGGCTGGATTTTTATGCACTCGCGCATTATGTGATTACAGTATCACTTTGGTGGACCTTGAAATTTTTATATATTTTGGGGGCAGTCTGTGTTGGAGCCAGTTAATCATACCTACCTCCATTTCTAGATCCTGGTCTCTATTTTGTCGGTTCTCAAATCGCATATTCTCACGTGTTTATAGTTGCAGATACCAAATAGTACACATTGGAGAGTGTTCTTACCGGATTTAATATTACAGAGGCCTCCTGTGAATGATCTTGAAGCGTGTTTTCTCTGCAGAGATTGTTCATCGTATCTCGCTTTTGTATGTATATGTTATATTATTATTTCACTGATTTCATCGTACCTGTATATGCCTTCTGCAGTGCATATTTTGTAGCGGATAATATTATTTATCAAAATCATTGCTATAGCCTTGGCTTGTAAAGTGGCTTTAAGCACCATTTATTATTCATGAATTAATTTTTGAGTGCCTGATCGATATTTATTTATATTGTTTCTGGGTTCTGCTTATTGTTTCCAGAGCTCTCCCCTCTTTCTTTTGAAGATATGTTAAAAAAAGGGGGGGTCATTTTGCCCACTTCTCTGGCTTATTGGGTATGTAACTATTAAGGAAGCTGTTTTGTCCGTACTATATTCGGCGATCAGCTGTAGTATTATTGTTTGGCATAGGTTTATGAGCAATTTTCTCTCTTTCTCAATATGCCATTCTTATTTTTAGGGCTTAGTCCAGAATAGTGTTAAAAATTTTAAAAATTGTTTATTTGTTACATCCTAATTAACATGATTCCATGCTTGGATTTAGGATTTACATAATTGGGATCCATATTAGGATATGTCTCTTCTATACACCTTTTTATGATTCAGCTAGTCTGGGCCATTGGTATACAGTATAAAAATATGAAAAAAAATTATAGTAATTTATATATTTTTTATACTTACCAATGGCCCAGATGGGAATGGCCTTCCCATGAGTGGGCAGTACTGGGCACTCATACCTCCCTGCTGAATTATTATATTATAATCTTGTTACAGAGAATGACGTTGGCGCCAGATTCGGTGACTTCTTGGCGTCTGCGGATGCGCGGAGGGTAAATGTATAGAGGGCCAGATAGGACTTCTAATTTTCGGTTTTGCTTGCAAATTTTGGGGATTGGGGGGCAAAATTTGTGTTTGGCCCTAGATATTTTTGGGTTAGCACCAGCTAGTCTGGGCCATTGGTAAGTATAAAAAATATATAAATTACTATAAATTTTTTCATTTTCGTTTCGACACTTGACTGAAATGGAACAAAATAGAAATAAAAAATCCGCAAAAAGCGACAATGGACAATTGATTGTCCTGTGATTTCAAATAAATGGTTGCTTATTTGTCGAATGAAAATGCCCATTTATCACACTCAAGCACATTCGATTCTTGAAAAAACGTTTTTATATAAACCCCGGATCACTCAGTTCAGCCTTTTCTCATTTCAGCCAGCCAATTTTTAAAGGGCAACTTGTAATCGCCCCGACTATTTTTCTAGGCGACTTTGGGCTTAGAAGGGCGACATTATCGCCCTAGTTGCCCTCACGGCTGGTCCCTGCTTGGGAGTTTAATATGTATTACAGAATGTTTATTCTGTTTATCCCCATGGTTACATCCTCACCCTAGGGGTGTTAGGTCGTAAGTACACGTCAATACGGCTGGGGCTAGTCGCTGTATTTAACAACCCATCTTCACGAAACTTCTTGGGTACCTCTGTTATCACCTTGGGACGAGAACAAGTGTTTCTGAGTACGGTCCAAAATTCAAGATGGCTGCCAGTGGCCATTTTGTACCGAAATTAGGTCTAATCAGTTTTTTGTACACAACTTCTATACGGCTCAGGCTAGAGGCCGTATTTATGAACCGATCTTTACAAAACTTTTTGGATACCTTTGTTATCACTGTGAGATGAGAACGAGTGTTTTTGGGTGTGGTCCGAAATTCAAGATGGCCACCAGCAGCCATTTTGTACCAAAATTAGTGCAATCAGTCTTTTGTACAGAACTTCTGTATGAAAGTTCGGATTTGAATAAATTTTTGTATGAATGTTTAGTAAAATGGAATACATCACATATAGTATGAGTTTTTTTCTCGCGCAGAAATTATGCAAATTAGATGAATTTTGATTTATTTAGTGCTACTTATACACTGTAAGTGCACATGTCAATATGGCTCGGGCTAGAGGCTGTATTTATCAACCGATCTTCACGAAACTTCTTGGGTACCTTTGTTATCACCTTGGGACGAGAACGAGTGTTTCTGAGTGCGGTCCAAAATTCAAGATGGCTGCCAGTGGCCTTTTTGTACCGAAATTAGGTCCACTCAGTTTTTTGTCACAACTTCTGTACAGCTCGTATTTATGAACTGATCTTCACGAAACTTCTTGGGTACCTTTGTTTTCACCTTGGGACAGGAATGAGTGCATTTTGGGGTGCCTTTGTTATCACTGTGCTATGAGAACAAATATTTTGGGGTTCAGTCAGACCCACTCTGGGACTCAAAGATTTCTTTTCTAGTTTAGCATCTGACTGTCACCCACCTTTACAATACTTTACCTATACATTTGTTACAGGCTACGGTCAGTATTTATGTACAGACCGTTACAATACTTTATATGTACCTTTGTTATCAGGTCATTACCTAGATGTTTGTCATTGCTTTGTCACATACTATACATGTACATGTCTTGACAAGTTGAGCTACAGTGTCATTGACACTTTCATTTCTTCGTATGAAGATCTAGCTTTGCATTTGGTAGCATTTAAATCTGTTACTGACTTTTAGCCTTTTTGTGTGCCTGTTGCCTTGTTTCCATTTTTTTCTTTTGACGTTGTTTACTTTTTGCAACGCCCTTAACATGTAGTATTTAGTATTATAATACTTTAGAATTATTGTAGGATACATTGATTATGATTCTGGTAGTGTAGCTAAAAAATTAAAAAATTTGGCGTTTATCCACACTTAGGCTCTATCGGGATGCCCTTGGGCTCATGATGTTCCCTTTTTTATAATTGTTTCGAAATTAATTTGATTGCTATTTTCATGTATCCTTATCATGTATTTTTGTTGTTGAACTTGTAGGAGTGTTAATTAATGATTTTAATTAATTATGAAAGCGTACTGCTCTAAGTGCAAGGTGAGGAAGTCTTCCTCAGATTTACATGCTTGTTGTCTTGCATGTAGTTGATGCACTCCTACAGATTCTTGTCCTACTTGTGTACATTTGGATGCCAGACGTTGGAGATGGTATGTCGTCGGTGGTGAAGTTCGATGCCGGAATTGTCACTGCACTATAATTCAAGTTTTCCAGTTTCTTTTTCAGAGGAACAAGAACATGGTGGTGGTATTGCAACACCCATCCATAATGTGCTGCCATCATCGCACTCTGATGAGCAAACAGAGCAAGCTGCAAAGGTGCTCATGGATATTAAGCAAGGGATAAGGTCTCTAGTTAGTGCTCTTAATCCTTTGCAAGCAGCTAGCTCGACCGGTGAAGCAGTTACCCCGTTAGTGGGGGCCGGCACACCGAGTATGTCCGTTGCAGTCGAAGGAAGTGTAGAATTGGGTAGAGCGAGCACCTCGAAAACTAAAGCTCACCCAGCGATGACGGCAAAAGGGAAGAAGCCTGCAAGTTTCTCTTTGGGAAGCTCAGCAAGGTGTGATAGACTGCGAATTGGAGAGCCTTATCTAACCCAGCAACATTTGGGGCCAAATGTTGTTTTGAGAAACTTGAGTGAGTCGGAGCTAACGTCCACACTCGCCGCTCAGGACACTCCGTCTAAACTGCAGCTGGGTTCGGCTACTGTTACAGCTTCTTCCTCAGGTTCAGATAAGCACACACGACCGCACACTAGCTGCCCGACTTCGGATATCCAGGCAGCCGCGTGAAGATGTTCCCAGTCTTCACCTGTGAAGTCAATCCATCCGGTAGCTAGTGATCCGAAGCTTCATTCATTGGGACATTAGGAGAAGAGATCTAAGTCCGGATCTCCGTCCCAGGAGCAGCAAGCAGTGAAAAAACAGAAGACTGCTGCTCCTCAAGTCTCTGTAACTGACTTGCTGTCACAGATTGTGCAGCTCATTGCAGCTTCCCAGCAAGTGCAAATGCATCCTTCCGCAGACTCCGGTGGTGAGCTGTCGAACAGTACTGGGTTGGTCCGGTCATTTGTACCTTCAGATGCTGTTGACCAAAATTCTCAGCTGAATCAGTCGGATGGTGAAAGGGAGGAGGAGGAGGATTACCCTTCCCTTTCGGACAACTTATGGTAGCGATGAATTTCATTCATCAATACTATCCTGACCTTGTTCCACCTGATCAGCAAGCTGCATCTGCTAGGCAGAAACTGCTGTCGTCTCTAGACAGAGATGTCGTGCGAAGGAAATATGATGTTCTTTCCTTCCCAGGACTGTCTTGGCGAGTGTGTCGGAGGCCTTCGGGCGCATTAATGATGCCATATTCAACCTAGCAAGTTCGGAAAAGAAAGGCGGTTTCTTATCTGCATCTTCAATCCGCACGTTATTTTAAAACGGAGAAAATGTTCAGAGAGCTCCTCTGCGTCTGGATGAGTAGGCTGGGGATTTGGATATATCCTTGCCTACATCATTCAATTTATGCTCAGATGTGATGGAATCTTCTATGTCATCTAATAGGGTGATTCTGGACGCTATGTCCTATGCAGATCATATTACCAGGGCTCTGGTGCAGCGTCTAAATGGAAAGGAATTTGAGGATGTTAGTTCCTCACTAAGAGTTCTTTCCAGGGCAATCATGTATGCCACGTACCACTCCGCCCTTTCAGTGGAAAAGTTGGAGTTGGTTAGACGTGATGCAGCCCTTGCGTCGTCATCAGTTATCGATGACAGTGTGAAAAGCTCTTTCCAAGTCGCTCCGGTCTCCGGACACACACTGTTTGACAACAGGCTTTCTTTAGTCTATGAACAGGCTACCAAAAAAGCTTCCAGCACTCTGCTACTGAGATCAGCATTTCATCAACATGCATCAGCTGGCCGGAGTAGGCGAGGTCGTTCCAGTTCCCAATCATCGAAGGGAGCTCCTCGCGAGGGTCTAGAAAACTCTCTTACAGTTACTCTGGAGGTCGTCAATATAGCGACTCAAGGGGCGCAAGTCTTTTAAAGACTATAAGTCAGATGCCCCTAGGCCAACCGGACAAGGTTCTTTGCGGGGAAGACGTAGTTTCTCCTCCCGCAAGTCTAACAGGTGATGGTCTAGACCTTTGTTGCTTTCCAGTTGGCGGAAGGTTATCAACTTCGCAAAAAACTAGATGGAAATTACGGAAGATCACTGGGTGAGAAATGTAGTCTCAGCAGGCCTGCGGTTATCATTCCGAGCAAAGCCCCACTTACAAGAAGTCCGCGTTGGACAAATCATCCAGCGAATTCTCCCAAAGAGAGTCTCTCCTTGTGGAGGTACAGGATCTCATATCGAAGAAAGCAATGGAGGTCGACGAGAATCATATTCTCCAGGTTTTTACAGTCACCTGTTTCTCGTACCGAAGCCACTTGGCTCGTTCCGACTGTTAATAGACTTGAGCTGGATAAACAAATTGATTATAGCTCCAAAGTTTTATATGGAACCATTCGGTCTGTAAGAGCGAGCATTCGAGTGGATGACTATCCGGCAAGCATAGATCTATAGGACGCATACTTTCATGTCCTGGTACATCCGACATTCAGAAAGTACCTGTGTTTTGCTGTGCAAGGAGAGGTTTATCAGTTCAGAGCAATGTGCTTTGGTCTGAACCTGGCTTCTTGGGCTTTCACTCGAATAATGAACTTGGTAATGTCATACTTCCGGGCTCATTTGACAGTGGTAACGTCGGCTTACTTGGATGACATTCTTCAGAGATATGGCAACAGAATTATTCTTCAGAACGATGTTCAGAGTTTGCTTCAGTTGTTCCGATGTCCCGGTTTCATAGTAAACGAGAAAAAGTCGGATCTAGCTCCGTCCAAGTCGTTCATTCACTTGCGAATGAGCTTTGAGACTTACAACAATCAGGTTCGTCTGTTGTTACCCAGAGCAAAATTAGTCAGTTGTCATGTCTGCTTTTGTCTAAACTCTCCCGCAGTGACTGTGAGGGAGTATATGTGACTGATGGGGCTGTGCGGAGTGGAGCGGCTGTGGATCTTATTCCGAATGGTCACCTGCGCACGAGTCCCCTCCTCATTTTCTTTACTCAGAACTTTAGTGTGAAGACGCATTCGCTCGGAACACAGATTGTTTTAACGGACCTAATAAAACAAAAGGTTCAGATTTGGGCAGATGTCCAGTGGCTGACTCAGGGAGTTCCGCTTCAACTGCCGGATCCTGGCTTCACGATTATGATGGATGCCAGTCTGACGGGCTGGGGTGCGTCCCTACGTCCCACTGACTTGAAGTGTCAGGGTCTTTGGGACCCTTGGTTCCTAGAGAAGCACACAAACATCAAGGAGATGTTCTCTATCTGGCTAGCACTACAACATTGGATTGCTCAAGTAGCGAACGTCCATCTTCAGATTCTGTCAGTCAACTCGAAAGTAGTGGCTTATCTCAGGAACCAGGGAGGCACTCATTTGATTCTGTTATGCGAATTAACGGAGAAGATTCTCCTATTTGCTCTGAGTCATCACGTTCATCTCTCAGTTCGTCATATACCGGGTCGTCTGAATGTACAAGCAGTCTCGCTCTCTCGAACAGGTCGCCTGTTACCATCTGTGTGGACTCTCAACAAGCAAGTATTCAGTCAAATCTGCTACCACTGGGATCGTCCCATGATAGATCTTTTTGCGACACACCTGAACAATATATTACCGACGTTCGTGTTGCCATGCCTAGATCATCAAGTGTATGCAGTAAACGCTCTGTCGATCTCATGGGACAAAATGATAGGATATATTTATCCCCCTGCTCTGTTGATTCAGCAGATTCTGTTAAAAATCAAACAATCTCACTGCAAAAACCTGCTGGTAACACCTCTGTCATCACAGAAACCCTGGATAAATCTTCTCAGGTGTCTGTTATGGGACATTCCCCGGAAGCTTCCTCCTCGAAAGGACCTTCTATATCAGGGGAAGTCCCGCCCACTGCATCACAACCCGGAAGGTCTCAATCTTCACGTATTTCCGGTGTGCGGTCCTTCTTGCACGGAAAACATTTTACAGGACAAGCAGTGGACTCAATTTCTAACTGTAGGAGGACCTCCTCTTCATTGAATTATGCAGCGAAGTGGAGGGTTTTCTTCCATTGGTGTACGGACCGGTCTGTAGACATTTACGATCCGTCCATTCCTCAGATTGCCAATTTCCTGGTCTATTTGTTTGATGTATTAACTTGCAGCCCATCACAATTGAGAGCTATAGGTCTATGTTATCAGACACTTATGCTCATCATGATAACTTGGCTATTGGATCAGATTCTTCTTTATCCAAGCTAGTTAGAAATTTCTCTATTAATGGACCTAGAACCCTCAGATTAATTCCTACATGGAATTTGGCCTGGGTTCTGTTGAAGTTTCAAGAAGCTCCATTTGAGCCAGTAGACGATGTAGAGTTCAAATTCTTGACCTGTAAAATGGCCTTTCTCTTAGCCTTTGCATCTGCCCGAAGAGTGAGTGACCTTCATGCATTATCTGTTGATGATTCCCATTACTGTAGTGTAGGTAATACTATGGAAGTGGGATTCTTGGCTAAGAATCGGATTCCGGTTAAGCGGCCGGAGCCTATTATCATTAATGGTTTACCATCCTTGGACAACCATAGACCTTTGCTGTGTCGAGTTAGAGCAATGCGCATTTATAAACATAGATCGCTTTCCTGATTCCTAACAGAAAGGATATATATGTTCATTCTATCGCTAGATGGATTCAGCTGGCAAAAAGTATTATCTGTGAAAGTCTATCTTCAGATCCACATTCTGTCAGCAAGATTTCAGTGCATGAGGTTAGAGCACTGTCTGCTTCTTGGGCTTATTCTAACAGTGTAGCCATTACTGATCTTATGAAGGCTGCCTACTGGACACAACCCTCTTCATTTACCAAGTTTTACCTTAGAAAGTCTATCTCTGGTGACCTTAGATCTTTAGGTCCTCTTTCTGTTGCTCGGAATGTCATCCATTAATCTTACATCTAGAAGATGTCTTAGGCAGTCTGCTCGAGCACTGACACCGTTCTTCTGCCCTCTTCGTTCTGAGGAATTTTCCTTCAGAACAAGGGGAAGGAGGTGGGGGGGGTGGGGGGCAGTTTTTCCCTTATGTTAACTGGCTTTATAGTGAAAAGCAAGGCAATACCTGCTTCAGAGACAGTAGTCCAGTGTCGGTGCTGAGTGGTTTTAATGTGTAGCTCGGTGTGAAGCAATAACTATGTCTCATTTATGTACTGTTTTTAAAGTGTAAGCTCACTGTGAAACATTTGTATATGCCTCGTGTCAAACGAGCATTTTTATACAATCCTCAGACACTTTCAAATTAGTATAAAGCATCTCATTCTCTGGACTAGCTTTATAATTGATTTCCTTCACCGAATTAGCATAAGGGGTTATGCTGGCATTAAATGGAGAAATTATGTAATTATCAATTACATTGTTGGTGTTATGTCATTCTCTTTTCTTATAAGAGAAGGACATATGTAATTCCTCTGTCTTCTCCTATTCTCCTGTAGGAGCTATTCTTTATCGAAGTAATTGAGAGATTGGATTTTCCAAGGCCCTCCAGCCTTTTTACTATTCAGCTAAGTCTGGGCCATTGGTTGTAGTATAAAAATATGATAAATTTAAAGTAATTTGTATATTTTTTTATACTTACCAATGGCCCTGATGGGGATGGCACTCCCATGAATGGGCTCTCATACCTCCCCGCTGATTATAACATTTAGCAGGCACTATAGAAAGAATGATGCTTGGCACCAATTCCAGTACCTTCCTGGTTACCACACATGTGCAGTAAACAAAAGTATGAAGGACCAGATAAGGCTTTAATTTTTTGGTTTTGCATGCAAATTTTGGGGATTGGGGGGTTCAAAATTTGTGTTTGGCCCTGGATCTGGGCCATTGGTAAGTATAAAAAATATACAAATTACTTTAAATTTACCACTTTCTGAAGAAAAAGTTGTGTTCAGGACAGTGTTCTTCGGCGCCATTTACCAGTTTCTGCTGTTTGATCAGATTTAAAAAAATTGATGAGATGAGCTTAATGGAAACGTGCATGCTGTATTCATTGATTCAACTTTAGTTTTTCATTTCTTATTGTTACATGACATATGTGATTAGGGATTTCAAATACAGAAATATATAATCTATGTGGAAAACTTGACTGAAGAATCAAGTTTCTCAGCAACTTTTTGTAGCTACTGTTTGTAAGTTAGAGAGCAAGATAATTGAGAAAGCCTCACTTACATATTACCTGTATTTTCTGCACATCACAGGAGAAAATTCAAATATAGTTGGCACATGGATTCCTGTATTTTTATACTGTAATCAATGGCCCAGACTTAGCTGGTGCTAACTCTAAAATATCCAGGGCCAAACACAAGTTTTGCCCTCCAAAACCCCAAAATTTGCATCCAAAACCAAAAAACTAATGTCTTGTATGGTCCTCCATTCTTTTGGCTACTGCTCATGCATAGTGTCATGGAAGTACCGAAATTGGCACGAAGCCTAATTCTTTGTTTGGCCCTTCTGTCAGTAACAACTAACTGACATCTGTGTTTGTAAATCTCAGTTTTTATGATGCCAGACACAAAGTAATGGTGATTTCGATGGATCAAAGGATGTATTAAGAGGACGAGAGGAAAAACAGTGGTTTGATGTGTTCAGGGCTGTAACTTATAATTTTTAGCTCACCGAAGGGAGCTCGACTTATCACTTGCCGTCTGGCGTCGTCCGTTGTCTGTCGTCGTGAACATTTTTCAAACGACTTCTCCTCTGAAACCACTGGTCTGATTTTCACGAAACTTCATGTGCATGTTCATTACTATATGACAATTCAGGTTTGTTCAAATGAAATGGCCACGTCCCTTGGGGGCTCTGTATGGGGCATAACTCTGATAGCAGCGTATGAATTATAGAAAAATTATTAAAAAATCTTCTTCTCCAGAACCGGTGGGCAGAATCTTTTGATACTTGGTATGCAGCATCTTGGTATGGGTCTGATTCTAGTTTGTTCAAATCGGCCCCCCTGGATTCATATTTGGGCTCACTATAGAAGCCCGAATTCGAACTTAGTGCATTTCAGGCAAATTTCTTAAAAAATCTTCTTCTCCAGATTCTGCAGGCAGAA
The DNA here is from genome assembly GCA_031216915.1 of Pictodentalium vernedei. NCBI lineage: Eukaryota > Metazoa > Mollusca > Scaphopoda > Dentaliida > Dentaliidae > Pictodentalium > Pictodentalium vernedei. Next base: position 240,137,436 of record CM062291.1, read on the forward strand.
TCTTTTGATATTTGGTATGCAACATTGTGGGGGTGGATCTGATTCAAGTTTGTTCAAATCGGCCCCCCTGGATTCACATTTGGGCTCGGTATAGAAGCCCGAATTCAAACTTGGTGCATTTCAGGCAAATTTCTTAAAAAATCTTCTTCTCCAGATCCAGCAGGCAGAATCTTTTGATATTTGGTATGCCACATTGTGGGGTGGATCTGATTCAAGTTTGTTCAAATTGGCTCCCTGGATTCATATTTGGGCTCACTATAGAAGCCCGAATTCAAACTTAGTGCATTTCAGGCAAATTTCTTAAAAAATCTTCTTCTCCAGATCCAGCAGGCAGAATCTTTTGATATTTGGTATGCCACATTGTGGGGTGGATCTGATTCAAGTTTGTTCAAATCGGCCCCCTGGATTCTATTTGTGCTCACTATAGAAGCCCGAATTTGAACTTAGTGCATTTCAGGCAAATTTCTTGAAAAATCTTCTTCTCCAGATCCAGCAAGCAGAATCTTTTGATATTTGGTATGCAACATTGTGGGGTGGATCTGATTCAAGTTTGTTCAAATTGGCCCCCTCAATTCATATTTGGGCTCAGTATAGAAGCCCGAATTCGAACTTAGTGCATTTCAGGCAAATTTCTTAAAAAATCTTCTTCTCCAGATTCTGCAGGCAGAATCTTTTGATATTTGGTATGCGACATTGTTGGGTGGATCTGATTCAAGTTTGTTCAAATCGGCCCCCAAGGTTCATATTTGGGCTCGGTATAGGAGCCCAATTTGAAATTAGTGCATTTCAAGCAAATTTCTTTAAAAATCTTCTCAAGATCCAGCAGGCAGAATCTTTTGATATTGGGTATGCAGCATGCTTAGGGAGTGAGATTCAAGTTTGTTAAAGCCAAGTCCCTGGGTTCATATTTGGGCTCACTGTGGTAGCCCGAATTATAACTTAGTTCAAAATGAGGAATTTTCTTTAAAAATCTTCTTCTTCAGATCCAGCAGTCAGAATGTTTTGATATTTGGTATGCAGCATCCTTAGGGGATGAGATTCAAGTTTGTTCGAGCAATGCCCCTAGGTCCATATCTGTGCTCACTGTGAGAGCCTGAATGATAACTTAGTTAAAAATGAGGAATTTTCTTTAAAAATCTTCTTCTTCAGATCCAGCAGTCGGAATGTTTTGACATTTGGTATGTAGCATCCTTAGGGGGGTGAGATTCAAGTTTGTTCAAGCCAATCCCCCTAGGTCCATATTTGTGCTCACTGTGAGAGCCCGAATGATAACTTAGATCAAAATGAGGAATTTTCTTTAAAAATCTTCTTCTTCAGATCCAGCAGTCAGAATGTTTTGATATTTGGTGTGTAGCATCATTAGGGGGGTGAGATTCACATTTGTTAAAGCCAAGTCCCTGGGTCCATATTTGGGCTCCCTGTGGGAGCCCGAATTATAACTTAGTCAATATGAGGAATTTTTCTTTAAAAATCTTCTTCAGATTCATCAGTCGGAATGTTTTGATATTTGGCATGCAGCATCCTTAGGGGGTGAGATTCAAGTTTGTTCAAGCCAAGTCCCTGGGTTCATATTTGGGCTCACTGTGGGATCCCGAATGATAACTTAGTTCAAAATGAGGAATTTTCTTTAAAAATCTTCTTCTTCAGATCCAGCAGATGAATGCTTTTGATATTTGGTATGCAACATCCTTTGGGAGGGGGCGGGGGGGGGGGGGGGGGGGGGGGGGGGGTAAGATTCAAGTTTGTTCAAGCCATGGCCCTAGTTCCATAAAATTTGTCTCTCATCACTACATTCCTTTGTAGTGTTGATGAACCATGTCTAACTGAACGTGACCCCCAAATACTCCTTTGAACCACTTTGGCCGGTGAGCGATTAAGGCTCCTTGGGGCCTCTTGTTATTAAAAATTATTTCATGTTCCCTAATTTCGGGACATGGGCCTGATGTTATCATTCTTGCTATGAAATTGCCACTGTTTGTTAAGTGTTTCCTCTCTCTCCTTCCTTGATACCCCCCTGTTAAGCTCTCATACTTTTTGGACCTTTTTTGAAATGTTTTTATTTAAAATTTCATGGGAGTTTAACTTGGTTACAGAATGTTTATTCTGTATATCCCCATGGTTACGTCCTCACCCTTTGGGTGTTTAGGCATTTTTGGTCTTGCATCTACCATCTGATGTATCGCAGTTTCTTCTGATGAAGATTCTGTGTTACATCGGATACTTTAAAAAATCTGTTACTGACTTTGGGCCGTGTTGTTAGTGCCTGGAGTCTTGTTTCCGGTTTTTATGGCATTTTTTTTTACATTGACAACAGTTACTTTCTATAAGTAATTTTCTTGTCATTATGATCTTATGTCTTTTATCAGATACATTATATACTCCGGAAGTGTAGCAATAATTTTTTAGAATCAAGTAAAAAATTTTGTCCACACTTTGGCTTTTTTGGGGATCCATTTGGGCTCATCGTTCCCTTTGGGAACTTGGGAACATATCAAAATTTTTGGAAATTTTTTTTGTGAATTATTTTTTGAAATTTTTGTATTGGATTGTGTTATTATGTATCTTTGTCAGATTATTATGAGGGTTAATGCGAGAACTATGGACTTGTAATTTTTGGCAAAATGAAAGAATATTGCTCAAATTGTAAGTCGAGGAAGTCTTCCTCTGACTCCAGGGGTCAGCCTGGCAGCTGATTTTAGGGAGAAATGACTTCTCCCTCCAGAGACTTTAGGGAGAAGTCAGGGGCCAGGAGGGAGAAGTCAGTGGACATGAGGAAGAAGTCAGAAAAAAACAAAACGTATATGACATCGTGACAAAATAAATGTACACAGAGGATACAATTGTGGAGAAAAAAATAAACAAAAGTTATACAAACATACATACACACACAAAACTAAGTCATGTAGGTTAAAATCCTCCCCCCTCCCCTACAAAAAATTCCGTCCATGGTTTCTGAATACCCGAACTCTTTCCCTAACAGTGATGACTTGGGTTACCATGCAGTTGATTTTGTATTTGCCTCAATGCAGTGGATTTAAAATTTAGCATTACCTATGGTGAGAGTGTTCTTCTCTGTAATAGAAGGTATATTCTTTTATAAAAAATATTTAAAATATTTAAAGTAAATTTCAAGTTCACATAAGAAGCTGGGTCATTCATGGTTTCTGAATGTCTTAATTGAACTGAAATGCGTAGTTAAAAAAGTTTTCGACATCCTTCGTAAATTAAGCGTCATTAACAATTTGAGTTAATTTATTTCTAAGATAAATGACAAAATAGTTCATATACTCTGTTCAGAAAAATGACAATTTCTGCCATCCATCTTACTGACACGTGCGATTGGTGCTAAAAGGCTTACCATCCTTATCCATCCTAATATGTGTGATTTCTATTGTAGCCTTATTACATTTAACCCCCTTCCAACACAAGTTTTCAAAGAAAAACTTTCAATGCAAATTGTGGGGCTAATTTCAATGTAACCTATTTTTCAGTGGAACAGAGCGTAACTGTAAGCAATTTCAACGTTTTTTATGGATGAACTGACCCCTGCACATTTTTTGGGGTTCTGAAACGGTGGTTAACTTTAATAAATTCTAATAAACTTGATGCGTGTCTTGTGGGATTCGTTGTTTTTGCTTACACCTTTGGTTTTAAATACCATTTTGTGCTGGTTGCTATCAGTTGGGGCATATTGTTCGAATGACTATGCCATTACAACTCTCTTCAGAAATATAAAATTGGGCTAGTTTAGGCTATTTTCAGAGCTGTATGACAGATTTTAACAGCAGCCATGTTTACTTTTTTTGTGAAGGCGGAAGCGTTGTTTTTTGTTGGAAATAAAACATAAGAAAATACAGTAAACGGCCATGTCTCCCAAGGAAGTTTTGGAGGACAACTTGAATTTTGCCCCTAATGTAAGCCAAGGCGACTTGAGGAATGACAAGGCGACTTCTTTGCCCTAGTCGCCCACTCGGCTGACCCCTGCCTGGCTCTCATGTTTATTGTGTTTGCTGTAGTCATTGTTCTCACACTAACTCTTGTTCTGTTTGTGCTAATTGGGATGACAAATGTTGGAGATGTGTGTCACGATATGTTGTTAGTGGTGAGAGATCGATGCCTGTTCTCTCACCACAAAGTCACTCTAGTTTTTCAGTTTCTTTTTCAGAGGAACAAGAACATGGTGATGTATTGGTGATCCCATCAGGAAGTGTGCTACCGTCATCGCAATCTAACACAGAGCTAGCGGCAAAAGTGCTCAAGGAAATTAGACAAGGGCCTAGATCACTGATCATGGGATTTGCTTCCTTGTTGCCAGCTAGCTCGACCGGTGCTTCTGTCACTCAGAATATGGGTGTTATGACACCGGGTAAGTCCGTAGCGGTTGAGGAAAGGAAAAAGGGTGTTGCGAGCACTATAATATCGGAACATGCTCACCCTGCGACGGCGGAACAGAGGAAGCCAGCTAGTTCTGCGGTCAGCTCATCCAGGTCTTCCCGGACCGCGAGCGAGTGAGGTCTCTCTCTCTTACAACAACATCTGGGGACAGATGTTGTTGTTCAGAATGTTGGTCAGTCGGGGCATACATCCACGCCTCCTGTCCGGGACGCTTTGTCAAATAGACTGCTGGGGTCAGCTAGTCTATCGGCTTCCAGTTCATCTTCAAAGCACACACGACCGCACCTTGGCTATGTGACTACGGAGATAAGCCTGCATCGCCAAAGAAGGATTCAAGAAAGTCACGCCATCCAATAGCCAAGGAAACAAGGCCACATGAATTGGGACGTCCAAATAAGAGGAGTATGTTGGACATGCTGTCCCAGGAGCATCCAGCGGTTAAGCTTCAAAGAACCGTTTCTCCAAAGCCCTCGAGTACGGACTTGCTGTCACAAATAGCACAGCTCATCGCAGCATGCCAGCAGGCTACGGAACATCCTACAACAGTTTCCGATGTAGAACTGTTGGATGAAGCTGGGTCGGTTCATTCCTCGGCCCGTTCAGATAGGGATGACCGAGACTCTAATCTGGTCCAATTGGATGGTGAAAGAGAATTGAGTGAATTGGATTTTCCCTTTCGGAGCAGCACAAGGTAGCGATGAATTTTATTCAGCAATACCTTCCAGATGTTCTTCCTCCAAAAAAAACTGCTAACATCATTAGATTCTGGCCTTTTCGACCGGGTTAAAGAAAATACTCCTGTTTACCCGGTGCAGTCCAGTAATGTGTCTCAGACTTTTGAACTGATAAATGACGCTATACTCAATCAGGGGGCACGGTGACGTTGTGTATTAAGGCGTACTGCACGTCGATGGTGCACCTGTCTTCAACCAATACTAACCCTGCTTGTGTGGAGTTGGTATGTTGGGGAGCTGACAGTTGCTCGCTGGTTCTCTCCGGGTACTCCGGCTTCCTCCACCCGTAAAACAGTCACGGTCATGGTTAGCCATTGTGCAGAAATATGTGACCTTAAACACCATTAAATAAATAAATACTCAATCAATCCTCGGGACCGAGGAAAAGCAGTTTTTTATCTTCACATGCTCTAGATCTGCCGTTTATTAATAATAGAAACAGATTTAAAATGGCAGGTCAGGGTGGGTATTTCGAGATTTCCTCTGCGTTTGGACGAACAGGCTGAGGACTTAGATTTGTCCTTACCTTCGTCCTTTTCTATTCCCTTCGATACAAGGAATACAACGATATTTTCCAACAGAGCGAATCTAGATGCTGTATCTTTGGCAGATCACCTTACTAAAGTGTTAATGCAACGTTTCAGTGGAGTAGAATTTGTGGACGTTCGTACCTCATTAAGAGTTCTTTCTAGGGCTATTGCATATTCCACGTATAACTCTGCCTTGTCAGTGGGTAATTATACCCCACGCAACGAAGTTGCTGGGGTATAATGTTTTTGACTGGTCAGTCTGTCAGTCCTACTTGTTTTCTGGACTTTTTTTCTACACGCTTCCAGATATTGAGCTGATTTTTGGTATGTGAGTCTAACATGGTGGCCTACAGATCAAGTTTGCATTTTTTTCCGCTCGACTGATTTTTACCGAAATTACGGCCCTTGGACTCTGAAAAAAATTCATCAAAATTACAGTTTTCCGGACTTTTTTTCTACACGTTTCCAGATATTGAGCTGATTTTTGGTATGTGAGTCTAACATGGTGGCCTACAGATGAAGTTTGCATTTTTTTCTGGTCCACTGATTTTTACCGAAATTACGGCCCTTGGACTCTGAAAAATTCATCAAAATTACAGTTTTCCAGACTTTTTTACTACACACTTCCAGATATTGAGCTGATTTTTGGTATGTTAGTCTAACATGGTGGCCTACAGATCGAGTTTGCATTTTGTTCGGCTCCACTGATTTTTCCAAAAATTACGGCTCTTGAACTTTGAAAAGTTCATCAAAATTACAGTTTTCCGGACTTTTTTTTCTACACGCTTCCAGATATTGAGCTGTTTTTGGGTATGTTAGTCTAACTTGGTGGCCTACAGATCAAGTTTGCATTTTGTTCCGCTCCACTGATTTTTACCGAAATTATGGCCCTTGAACTTTGAAAAGTTCATCAAAATTACAGTTTTGCAGACTTTTTTCCTACACGCTTCCCGATACTGAGATGATTTTTGGTATGTTAGTCTAACATGGTGGCCTACAGAACAAGTTTGCGTTTTGTTCTGCTCCACTGATTTTTACCAAAATTACAACCCTTGGACTCTGAAAAATGCATTAAAATTACAGTATTTTTATACTGTACCAATGACCAGACATAGCTGGTGCTAACTCTTAAAATTCTAGGGCCAAACACAAATTTTGCCCCCCAATCCCTAAAATTTGCATCTAAAACCAAAAGAAATCATGTCCTGAAAGTCCTCCATACTTTGCCCTCACTGCGCATGCACAGTGTCAAGGACGTCCCGAAATTGGCGCCAATTATCATTCTTTGTTTGGCCCTTCATCAGTTCACATCTGACTGATATTTGTGCTTCTAAATCTCAGTTTAAATGATGCCAGACACATAAATATTAGAGAAATGGTGGATCTAAAGGGGATATAGAAGGAGGAGAGGAAAAATGAGTGACAGAAAATATTCAGGGCTGTAACTTAAAATTTTTTAATGAAATTATGTTAAGTTGCCTATTTTCGAGGCATGGGCCTGTTGTTGTCATTCTTGCTATTAAGTTTCACTGCTTGTTCAGTGTTTCCTCTCTCCTTTTCCTTTAAGTCCCCCCTTGCTATTCTCCCATGCTTTTGGCATATTTTTGAGTAATATTATTACTAAAATTTCTTGGGAGATTTAGCTAGGTAACAGAATGAATTCTGTTCTTTTTCCCATGTTTACGTTCTCACCCATGGGTGTTTAGGCGTAGTATTCTGCATCTACCATCTGATGTTCTGCAGTTTCTTCCCTGAAAGTCTCTGTTTTGCATCAGATAGTGTATTATTGGTAACTGATTTCGGGCCAGGGTTATCAGTGCCTGGAGTCATGTTTCTGGTGTTTATACACTTCTTGTTTACATTGGCAACAGTCTCTGTGTGAGGGGGATTTTTTGTCTTTGTACTAGTTTAATTCATTACAAGATACATTATTATTATTCGTAAGTGTTGCATTAATTTTTTAAAATATGTTTGAAATTTTTGTCCACACTTAGGCTTGGGATCCATTGGAGCTCAACGTTACTTTTCAGAAACTTGGGCTTTGCTGAAAAAATATTTTTTCAAAATTTCTTTTTGATTTCAATTATTTTTTCTATGTTAATGGATCATGTTATTATGTATCTTTGTTTTCAGGGGTTCGTGCGAGTACTAGGACTTTTTGTATTCTTTTCACTATGAAAGGATATTGTTCAAATTGTAATAAGAGGAAATCTTCTTCTGACTTTCATGATCATTGTATTAATTGTAGTCAGTGTACTCGCACTAACTCCTGTTCAGTATGTGAATATTGGGATGACAAACATTGGAAACGTGTGTCACAGTATGTTGTTAGCGGGGAAAGGGCCATGCCGGTCCTTTCTCCGCAGGGTCACTCTAGTTTATCAATCTCTATTTCAGAGGAACAAGAACAGGGTGATGTTTCCGTGATGTCTTCCAATAGTGTGCCTCCGTCGTCACAATTAAATGAAGAGCTAGTGGCAAAAGTGCTCATGGAGATATGCCAATTGCCTAAGAGGTCCCTAGTAGGATTGACGGCGCTGACATCCGCTAGCTCGCCCGGTGTAGCGTCCATTCATCGAATGGTTCGGCAGCCGGGTTCGTCCGTTGCGGTCCAGGAAGGAGATTTGGGTGATGCGAGCACTATAAATATTCAAGGTGCACACCCAGTGACGGCGGATAAGAGGAGAGAACGGAGGAAGCCTAGTAGTCCGGTTCCTAGCTCGTCCAGGTCCATCTGGGCTGCGAGCGAGAGAGGCCCCTCTCTCGTACAACAACATCTGGGACCAGATGTTGTGGTACAAAATGTTTCGCATTCGGAGCATACGTCCGCCGCTCGGGACGCTCCGTTATATAGACAGTCCGGAGAGACTGTCCAAAAGGCTTCCTCATCCTCTCAGCAGCGCACACGACCGCACCTTGGCTACGTGACCGAGGATATACAGCCAGCTTCGCCAACCAGGGATTCCACGGCGACCAGGTCACGCCATCCGGTAGCTAGGGATAAGAGGCCTGTAGACTCCGGACGTTCGCATAAGAGAAATATGCAGGAGTCAGTTTACACGGAGCTTCCAGCGGCTAAGCAGCGTAAGACCGCTACTCCACAGGCCTCAGTGACAGACGTACTATCCCAAATAGCACAAATTATCGCAGCATCCCAGCAAACGATAGAACCTATGTCGGATCAAGAATTATTCGACGACGCTGGGTCGGTACGCTCCGCCGAAGCATCGGGTATGGACGACCAAGAACATCATGAGGTCCGACAGGATGGCGAAAGGGATACCGAGGATTTGGAGCTATCCCTTTCGGAACAACATAAAGCCACCGTAGATTTCATCCGGCATTACCTTCCACAAGTTGTTCCGTCGGGCCAGACTGCTGCGATGCCGGATAAGAGACTGATAGCGTCATTGGACACAGAATTCTTTGAGCGGTTCAGAGACATCGTCCCTGAGTTTCCGACACAGTCCAATAATGTCACAAGAACATTCGAATTATTGAATGACGCTATCTATAAGCTTGCTTCCAAAACAGGCAAGGCTGGTTTCTTGTCCGGTAATGCTCTCAATCTGCCTTTCATCAATTCAAGGAATAAATTCGAAACGGCAGGACAGGGCATACCGAGAGTTCCTCTGCGTCTAGACGACGAGGCGGAAGACTTGGAATTGTCGTTACCGTCGTCTATGTCTATTCCAACCGCGACGTTGGAAACGACAATAACGTCTAACAGAGCAAGCTTAGACGCTTTATCATACGCAGACCACCTTACTAAGGCGTTATCATTGCGTCTTCAAGGGAAAGAATTCCAGGATGTACAATCCTCATTAAGACTTCTTTCAAGGGCAGTAGCTTATTCCACGTATAACTCAGCCCTTTCAGTGGCAAACCTGGAGTTGGTTAGACGTGACGCAGCCCTAGCTACATCCACGCGTGTGGATAGTAAGGTGAAGAACTCTCTCAGAGTCGCTTCGGTCTCCGGAGAGCTTCTCTTCGACTGCAAGCTTTCAGCAATCTATGATAAGATAACTAAGAAAGCTTCGGATTCTCTGCTTTTTAAATCCGCTTCCAAAAAGTCGGATACAGCAGATAAGAGTAAGACAGGCACTTCTGGGACAAGTACGCCCAAGAGAAGTTCCTATAGAGGTTCTTATACGTCCTCTAGGTCTTATTCTAGAGACCGTCAAGGCAGCGACTCACGTACGAGACGTTATTCGGGCCGAGACAACCGGTCTGATGTCCCGAGGTCGACGGGCCGAGGTGCGGGTCGTGGAGGATGTAGTTTTTCCTTCCGCAGGCCTCGCAGGTCCAGGAGGTGATGGTTTGAACCTCTATCGTGTTCCGGTGGGCGGAAGGTTATCGAGTTTTACAGACGAGTGGGCGTCGATTACGGACGACCCCTGGGTCCGAGGGGTAATTTCGGAAGGACTAAGAATATCCTTCAAACGAAAGCCTCCATTAACTCGAAGTCCAAAATGGACTCAGCTTCCGTCAAATCCGCAGAAAAGAGATGCTCTTTTATTGGAAGTACAGTCTCTTCTGGTGAAGAACGTGGTAGAGGTCATAGAAGACCAGGAATCACCGGGGTTCTACAGCCATCTGTTTCTGGTTCCGAAACCAGACATCCAGTCACAGATCTGAGCTGGATAAACAAGCTGATCGTCGCTCCGAAGTTCTATATGGAGACGATTCGATCAGTCAGAGCGAGTATTCGGGTGAACGACTATGCTACAAGCATAGATCTCAAAGATGCATACTTTCACGTCATGATACATCCGACATTCAGAAAGTATCTACGCTTCGCAGTCCTAGGAGTTGTATATCAATTCCGGGCGATGTGCTTCGGATTGAACCTAGCACCCTGGGCTTTCACTCGAATAATGAACTCGGTAATGATACATTTCCGAGCTCATTCGTCTGCGGTAACGTCAGCCTTCCTGGACGACATTCTTCAGAGGTACGGCAACGAGTTAACGCTTCAGAACGATGTGCAGAATGTGCTTCTATTACTCCGACGTCTCGGTTTTATTATAAATGAGGAGAAGTCGGATCTGGTGCTGTCCAAGTCATTCACTCATCTGGGAATGAGCTTCGAGACGCACAACAATCTCCTTCGTCTGCCGTTAACCAGAGCGAAGTTAATCAGTTGTTACGCTCGCTATTGTCTTCACTCAGACAAAGTCACAGCGAGGGAGTTCATGAGACTGATAGGTCTGTGCGGAGCCGCTGCGGATCTCATTCCGATGGGGTGGTTGCGCACTCGTCCTCTCCAAATTTTCTTGACTCAGAATTGGAGTGTAAAGATTCATTCGCTCGATATAGACGTTCTCTTGTCAAATCAAGTGAAACAAGAGATTCAGACTTGGGCAAACATTCAGTGGTTGACTCAGGGAGTTCCACTGCAGTTGTCGGATCCGGGTTTTACGATTATGATGGATGCCAGTCAAACAGGTTGGGGTGCAACATTGATCCCAACAGATTCGAAGTGCCAGGGTCTTTGGGATTCGCAATTTCTAAGCAAGCACATAAACATCAAGGAAATGATATCAATTTGGCTTGCATTACGTCATTGGATGAACATTATTCAGAAAGCACATGTCCAAATCCTGTCCGACAATACGACAGTAGTGGCGTATATCCGGAACCAGGGAGGCACTCATTCCGTTCCGTTATTCAATTTAACGGAAAGAATCCTTCTGTTTGTTCTAGAACACCAAGTTCTACTTTCAGTCCGTCATATTCCGGGTCGTCTGAATGTTTTAGCAGACTCCCTTTCACGGAAGGGTCGCTTGTTGCCGTCAGAATGGACTCTCAACAAACAGGTATTCAATCAGATTTGCTACCAATGGGAACGGCCAATGATAGACTAATTTGCGACACAACTCAACAATCAGTTGCAGACGTATGTGTCACCATGTCCGGATCCCCGAGCATATGCAGTAGACGCTCTATCAATCTCGGGGGACGGAATGATAGGATATACGTATCCTCCAGCGCCGTTAATTCAGCAAATATTGCTAAAGATAAAACAATCTCAATGCAAAATTCTGTTGGTAGCATCTCTGTCTCCACAGAGACCGTGGATAAATCTACTCAGGTGTCTGCTGTGGAACTTACCGCGAAAACTTCCTCCACGAGAGGATCTTCTTTCGCAGGGGAAATCGCTTCAACTTCATCACAACCCGCAAGGTCTCAGCCTTCACGTATTTCCGTTGTGCGGTCCTTCTTGCATGGCAAGCATTTTACAGGACGAGCAGTGGACGCGATTTCTAACTGTAGGAGGACCTCCTCTTCGCTAAACTATGCGGCTAAGTGGAAGGTCTTTCGTCGTTGGTGTAGGGATCGTTCTGTTGATATTTTTGATCCCTCCATACCAGACATTGCAAACTTTCTAGTATACTTGTTTGACGAGATCAAACTGCAGCCTGTTACTATTAAAGGTTATAGGTCTATGTTATCTGATACCTATGCACACCATGATAGTTTACAAATTGGATCTAATGTCTCTTTATCTAAATTAGTTAGAAACTTCTCGATAAATAGACCCAGAACTCTTAGATTAATTCCTAAATGGAATTTAGCTTGGGTTCTTCTTAAACTGAAAGAAAAGCCATTTGAGCCTCTTGGGACAGTAGATTTCAAATTCTTGTCTTATAAGACAGCATTTCTCTTAGCTTTCTCTTCTGCTAGAAGAGTCAGTGAGCTTCATGCACTATCGGTGGATGATTCTCACTATCGTAGTGTCGGGAACACTATTACCTTTACCACTAATGTTGGATTTTTAGCTAAGAATCAGGCTCCTAATAAATATCCGGAACCTATTGTTATTAAGGCCCTTCCGTCTTCAGACGGGCGTAGGCCTTTACTCTGTCCTGTTAGAGCCTTTCGTATTTATAAACAAAGATCTCAGTTTATCAGAAAGGGACGAAAGCGCTTCTTTCTGTCTCTGATGCCTAATAGAAAGGACATTTCGGTCCATTCTATTGCTAGATGGATTCAATTAACTATCCGTACTGCTTATGATAATCTATCTTCATCTCAGCAGTCTGTGCTTAAGATTTCGGCTCATGAAGTAAGAGCTCTTTCTACATCTTGGGCTTACGCAAATAGTGTTGCTATTACAGATTTAATGAAGGCTGCATATTGGTCTCAGCCATCCACATTCACGAATTTTTATCTCAGAAATATTGAGTCCATTTCTGGAGACCTGCATTGTTTAGGTCCGTTATCTGTTGTTCAGAATGTCGTCCACTAAACAGTTGCAACTATTGTTATGCAGGCTTTCTATTCCGGCAGTGACTCCGACCTGCTGCCCTCTTCGCTCTGGGCTATTTGACCAAGGGGAAGGGGGGGGGGGGGGGGGGAGGGTGTTCCGTTAGGTCACCTGCTTTATAGTGAAAAGCAAGGGGATTCCTCCTCCGGAGTCAGTAATTCTGAGTCGTTACCGGGATGGTTTTAAAGTGTAATATTAATGTTAAAAATTCATTCATGTCATATTTTTAAAGTGTAGCTCGGTGTGAAGCATTTGTATATGTCACGTGTCAAACGGGCGTTAATATACAATCCTCGGACACTTTTAAGAGAATATAAAGAGTCTCAATTCTCTGGACTAGCTTTATTTATTGGCTTACTTTAAAAATAATTAGTATAAGGGGTTATACTGGATGTTAATAGAGAACATGAATGTTATTATGCTCAATTATGAAGGGTGTTGTGTCTTTCTAATTTATCATAAAATAAGAAAGATACATGTAAAGCCTAATACTCCTTTTCTCCTTGAGGGGTTGACTCTATTTATATAGTTGAGCTTATTGGATTTTCCTCTATGTCCTAGGCCCTCCAGCCTTTTTACTATTCAGCTATGTCTGGGTCATTGGTACAGTATAAAAATGTTGAAAAATTTATAGTAATTTATATATTTTTTATACTTACCAATGACCCAGACGGGGATGACCCTCCCAGGAGTTGGGAACTCATACCTCCCTGCTGAGTACATAGCGCTGACCAGGCACTGCTTGTAAGAATGATAATTGGCGCCAATTTTGGGACGTCCTTGACACTGCGCATGCGCAGTGAGGGCAAAGTATGGAGGACCTTCAGGACATGATTTCTTTTGGTTTTAGATGCAAATTTTGGGGATTGGGGGCAAAATTTGTGTTTGGCCCTAGAATTTCAAGAGTTAGCACCAGCTATGTCTGGGTCATTGGTAAGTATAAAAAATATATAAATTACTATAAATTTTTTAACTTTCCGGACTTTTTTTTACACGCTTCCAGATATTGAGCTGATGTTTGGTATGTTAGTCTGACATGGTGGCCTACAGATCAAGTTTGCATTTTGTTCTGCTCCACTGATTTTTACCGAAATTACGGCCCTTGAACTTTGAAAAGTTCATCAAAATTACAGTTTTCCGGACTTTTTTCCTACACGATTCCAGATATTGAGCTGATTTTTGATATGTTAGTCTAACATGGTGGCCAACAGAACAAGTTTGGGTTTTGTTCCGCTCCACTGATTTTTACCACAATTACGGCCCCATAGACTTTGAAAAGTTCAGCAAAATTACAGTTTTCCGGGCTTTTTCTCTGCTTGAATTCTTTCAATACCGTTGAAACTACAGAACACTGTTTTCTGCAGTATTCCTAGAATCTATGTTTATTTTTAAAAAATGTTTAGAGCTTGAAATATCGGGGGGCGTGGGGTATGTGAGCGGGCTCACTAAGGTTCTTTCATTTAGAGTTAATTAGACATGATGCAGCCCTAGCGTCATCATCCCTAGTGGATGTTAAGGTGAAAAACTCTTGAGTCGCTCCGGTATCCGGTGACTTTCTCGTTGATGGCAAGCTTTCATTGATCTACAATCAGCTTACTAAGAAAGCATCTGATACTCTGCTTTTGAAGTCAGTTTCTAGAAAAACTGATACAGCAGAAAAGGGTAAAGTAGGAGCTTCAGGACAAAGTTCGTCCAAAGGAAACTCCTGAAGAGGATATAAGAAATCCTCAGGTAGTTACCCTAGATATCGTTAAAGTAGCGACTCAGGTGGGGAACGTGGGTCTGGCCTAGATTTCTGGTCGGACGTCCCTAGGTCGGTGGGCCGAGGCGCTGCACGGGGAGACAACCCTCTAAAAAGAGATTCTTTTCTATCCGAGGTAAAATCTCTTTTGGAGAGATGCAATAGAGGTCGTAGAAAACCGGGAATCACTGGGTTTTTACAGTCACCTGTTCTTGGTTCTGAAGTCAGAGGGCTCGTTCCGGCCTGTAATAGATTTGAGCTGGACAAACAAACTGATCATGGCTCCAGAGTTTTATATGGAGACCATTCGATCAGTAAGGGCGAGCATTCAGGTGAATGACTATGCATCAAGCATAAATCTAAAGGATGCATACTTTCATGTCGTGGTGAATCCAGCATTCAGAAAGTACCTACAGTTCGCCGTCTTGGGGGTCGTTTATCAGTTCCGAGCAATGTGCTTCGGACTCAATCTAGCACCCTGGGCATTCACTCAAATAATGAACTCGGTAATGGCATATTTCCGGGCTTGTTCATCTGCGGTAACGTCGGCCTATTTGGACGACATTCTTCTGAGATATGGCAACAAAACGATTCTTCAGAACAATGTTCAGAGTCTGCTTCAATTGCTCTGACATCTTGGTTTCATTGTAAATGAAAAGAAGTCGGATCTAGCTCCGTCCAAGTCGTTCATTCACTTGGGAATGAGCTTCGAGACTCACAACAATCGGGTTCGTCTTCCGTTACCCAGAGCGAAATTAGTCAGTTGTTATGCTCGCTTTTGTCTACACTCAGACATATTAACAGCAAGGGAGTTCATGCGGCTGATGGGGCTGTGTGGAGCGGCGGCAGATCTCATTCCGATGGGCCGCTTGCACACACGTCCACTCCAGATATTTTTCACTCAAGTATGGAGTGTGAGGATGTATTTGCTCGAAACAAATATTGTTTTATCAGACCAAGTAAAACAAAGGATACAGATTTGGGCAGACATTCAGTGGTTAACTCAGGGAGGTCCGCTTCTGCTGCCAGATCCGGCTTTTACAATTATGACGGATGCAAGTCAAGCAGGTTGGGGCACGACCCTGAACCCAACAGACTCAGAGTGTCAGGGTCAAAGAAATGATGTCAATATGGCTAGTGCTACGTCATTGGATGAACATAATTCAGAATTCACATGTTCAAATACTGTCGGACAACTCGACAGTAGTAGTGTATATTCGGAACCAAGGAGGCACACATTCGATTCCGTTATTCGAACTAACGGAGAGAATTCTTCTGTATGTCTTGGAACATCACGTTCATCTATTGGTCCGTCATATACCGGGTCGTCTGAATGCTCTAGCAGACTCGCTCTCTCGGAAAGGTTGCATGTTGCCTTCGGAATGGACTCTCATCAAGCGTGTATTCAGGCAGATTTGCTACCAATAGGATCGACGAATGATAGACTTATTCGCGACTTATCTCAACAAGCAATTGCAGACATATGTGTTGCCATGCCCAGATCCTCGAGCATACGCAGTAGACGCTCTCTCAATTTCTTGGGACGGAATGATAGGATATGCATATCCTCCAACTCCGTTGATTCAAAAGATCTTGTTAAAGATCAAGCAATCGCAGTGCAAGATACTGGTGGTAGCATCTCTGTCGTCTCAGAAACCATGGATAAATCTACTCAGGTGTCTGTTTTGGGACGTTCCCAGGAAGCTTCCTCCACAGGAGGACCTTCTCTTTCAGGGGAAATCTCACACACTGCATCACAACCTGCAAGGTCTCAACCTTCACGTATTTCTGTTGTGCGGTCCTTCTTGCACGGAAGGTGCTTTACAGGGCGAGCAGTGGACACAATTTCTAACTGTAGGAGGGCCTCCTCTTCGCTAAATTATGCGGCAAAGTGGAAGGTTTTCTCTCGTTGGTGTAAGGATCAGTCGATAGATGTTTATGATCCATCCATTCCAGACATTGCAAACTTTCTGGTCTACTTGTTTGACGTTCTCAATCTGCAGCCAGTCGCTATTAAGGGTTATAGGTCTATGCTGTCGGACACTTATGCTCATCATGATAGCTTAGAAATTGGATCTAATGTTTCTTTATCTAGTTAGTTAAAAACTTTTCGATCAATAGGCCTAGAACCCTTAGGTTAATTCCTAAGTGGAATTTAGCTTGGGTTCTGTTGCAGCTTAAAGAAGCTCCATTTGAACCGTTGGATGCTGTAGAGTTCAAATTCTTGACATATAAAACAGCTTTTCTCTGAGCCTTTGCTTCCGCAAGAAGAGTTAGTGAACTTCATGCTTTATCTATTGATGATTCTCATTATCGTAGTGTTGGTAATACTATTACTTTAACTACTCATGTGGGATTTTTGGCTAAGAACCAGGCTCCTAATAAATATCCAGAGCCTATTATCATTAAGGCTCTTCCATCATCAGATGGCCGTAGACCTTTGCTGTGTACAGTAAGAGCTATGCGCATTTATAAACGAATGTTTCAGAATGTCGTCCACTAAACGATTACAGCTATAGTTATGTAGGTTTTCTGTTCCAGCAGTCACTCTGTCCTGCTGCCCTCTTTGTTCTGTGGTGATTTGACCCAGAGCAAGGGGAAGGGGGGAGGGGGGCAGTTTTCCATTATATCACCGGCTTTATAGTGAAAAGCAAGGGAATACCTCCTCTGATGCCAGTAATTCCAAGTCGGTGCTGGGGTGGTTTTAAAGTGTAAAGCTAATATATATCTCATTTATGTAATATTTTTGAAGTGTAGCTCGGTGTGAAGCATTTGTATATGTCACGTGTCATACGAGCGTTAATATCCTCGGACACTTTTAAATGAGTATAAAGAGTCTCTTTCTCTGGACTATCTTTATTTATTGGCTTGCTTTATTAAATTAGTATAATGGGTTATACTGGATGTTAATAGAGAATTATAGATGATATACTGCTCAATTATCTGGTTGGTATTGTGTCTTTCTTATTTCTAATAAATAAGAAAGACATATGTAAATCCTTTCTCTCCTCTTCTCCTTGAGAGGATATTCCTGTATATATAATTGAGCTTATTGGAATTTCCTTTGTGTCCTAGGCCCTCCAGCCTTTTTTCTATTCAGCTAAGTCTGGGCCATTGGTTGCAGTATAGAAATATGAAAAAATTTAAAGTAATTTATATATTTTTTATACTTACCAATGGCCCAGACGGGGATGGCCCTCCCATGAGTTGGGAACTCATACCTCTGTGCTGATTATATAACATTTAGCAGGCACTGGCTGTAAGAATGAGGCTTGGCGCCAATTTCTGTACTTCCTTGACACTGTATGCGCAGTAGACAAAAGTATGGAGGACCATATAGGACATTAGTTTTTTTGGTTTTGGATGCAAATTTTGGGGATTTGGGGCGCAAAATTTGTGTTTGGCCCTAAATATTTTAGAGTTAGCACCAGCTAAGTCTGGGCCATTGGTAAGTATAAAAAATAAATAAATTACTTTAAATTTGTTCATTTTCACAAATGAAATCATCACTGGATTAAAATAGTAATGATAAAAACATTGCCAACTGGACATTTGAAAAATAACAACACACAGTCTGTTTGCAAACAGCTGATGCAGAACCACACAAAATGACCCCTGCTGTTCTACCAACAATAACTATGTAATATACACATCCAATATGATAAATATTACAACATACACATAGTTCATGTATCAAATTCTTGTTTAAAACAGAAGGTTAAGGGGACAGGTGCAGGTATCTCAAAATGCACCAGAAGATGCCATGTCAGGGGTATAATTTTTTAAATTTCAACTTGGGAAGTGAAATATCCCCCTCTTGACCAACTCCTACATATCTGCAAATGCATGTCATCATTGTCATGTCACTTACTGACCTGATTCCCAGGATTCACATGAGAACTCTTTCACAGGATCAACTGAGATCAGCACTGGAAGCTGGTTTATAATACACTATTGCTCCGCCTAGTACTTTAGTGTATTTTTTTCAATACAGCAATCAGTGTCTCATTCAAAATTAGTGATAATGAAGGCTGGACATTGATTTTAAACAGAGCCTGGAAGGAATCTGGCAAACCAATTCTGGTACAATATTCAGGAAGAAAATGGTAATAAAAAGAGCGTTAATTTGGAGAGTATAGAATGAGAAATTGAAAAAGACACTAACAATGACGAAGTTTATTATTACCCCGCAAGGGAGGGATGTAGCAAAGACCTCTGTCCAAAGGTCAGTCCAACCACCCATCTGTCTGTCTGTCTGAGCTTTGTTTATGGCATAACTTGAACAACAGTCAATGGATGTCAATTCTTTTTGGTATTTGTCTCCATAGCAACAATGTTTACGTCAAGAACAATGACCACTGGTATCTCCTGAAAATTCTGGGAGTTATTTTGAATATATTTGTTTGTATGGGGATGGGGTTCATTTGGGGGTTGGAATCGCTTTGCGATGCTTTTCTTGTTTTTCATTTGTTTTTCATCTGTTCCTAAGAAGAAAATGAATATGCCAGAATGTAGTAAAGCTGAGCTGCTTGAATTAGAAAAGCTTAAAAACATTTATTACTTCTGATGAAGTTGATCATTCTCATGAACTTGCCGTTTTAACCAGATGGGTTTTATCATACAAAGGTGACACTCTGAAAGTTCAGCTTGTGGCAAGATGGTTTGGAGAAGAAACTGATACACACAAGGACTTGCCTAATGTTAGTAAAATTTCCCTCAGATTGTTTTTAATACTTATTATACCACCCACTTGAAAAGTGGGAGGTGTATAATGATCACTTGGTCCGTCCGTATGTCCGTCCATCCATCTGTCCATCCGTCCATCCTTCCATCTGTCCATCCGTCCTTCCGTCCATTATGCTTTAGGGGGGTACACATCTGCTATCTGCAACTCCTCCTAAACCAGTGAATGGATTTCATTGAAACTCTCAGACCTTCTTTTACATACATTGAAGATGTGCACCTCCTATTTTCTTTTCAGATATTTTCATTTTTACAGTTTCCC
The DNA here is from genome assembly GCA_031216915.1 of Pictodentalium vernedei. Taxonomy (NCBI): domain Eukaryota; kingdom Metazoa; phylum Mollusca; class Scaphopoda; order Dentaliida; family Dentaliidae; genus Pictodentalium; species Pictodentalium vernedei. The sequence continues at coordinate 240,157,111 of CM062291.1, forward strand.
ATATTGAAAAATGAACTTTGTCAAATTCTGTTGACATTCTGTACAGATCTGCTGTCCACAACTCCTCCTAAACTAGTGAACGGATTTCATTGAAACTCTCAGACATTCTTTTAAATACATTGAAGATGTGCTCCTCCTATTTTCTTCTCAGATATTTTAATTTTTAGTTTCCCATATTGACAAATGAACTTTGTCAAATTCAATTGGCATTCTGTACAGATCTGCTATCCGCAACTCCTCTTAAACCATTGAACAGATTTCATTGAAACTTTCAGACGTTCTTTTACATACATTGCAGATGTGCACCTCATATTTTATTTTCAGATATTTTCATATTTACAGTTCCCTATATTCAAAAATGGTCTTTGTCAATTCAGGTTTTAGTAGGGAGGATGTATCGATCTGCTGTCTGCTACTCCTCTTAAACCAGTGAACGGATTCCAGTGAAACTCTCAGAAATTCTTTTACATACATTGAAGATGTGCACCTCCTTTTTTGTTTTCAGATATTTTCTTTTTTTACAGTTTCCCATATTGAAAAATGAACTTTGTCAAATTTAATTGACATTCTGTACAGATCTGCTATCCACAACTCCTTTTAAACCATTGAACAGATTTCATTGGAACTCTCAGACATTCTTTTACATACACTGAAGATGTGCACCTCCTATTTTTCTTTCAGATATTTTCATATTCTGACATACGTCTCTCCGTCCGTTATGCTATAGGGGTGTTATGCTTTGGGGGTGGGGGTACACATCTGCTATCTACAACTCCTCTTAAACCAGTGAACGGATTTCATTGAAACTCTCAGACCTTCTTTTACATACATTGAAGATGTGCACCTCCTATTTTGTTTTCAGATATATTCTTTTTTACAGTTTCCCATATTGAAAAATGAACTTTGTCAAATTTAATTGACATTCTGTACAGATCTGCTATCCGCAACCCGCAACTCCTCTTAAACCATTGAACAGTTTTCATTGAAACCCTCAGACATTCTTTTACATATATTGAAGATGTGCACCTCCTGTCTTGTTTTCAGATATTTTCATTTGTAGGGTTTCCGATATTTAAAAATGGGCTTTGACAATCCAAGCTTGCATTGGGGGGGGGGGGGGGGGGGGGGGGGATTGTTGACATTTGCTATCCACGGCCTCTTTTAAACTAGTGAATAGATTTCAATGAAATCTTCAAACATTGAAATAGCAAAATTTCTTTCATTAAGGCTTGTCCGCTTAACTCCTCCTATATTTTTTATTGAATTTTTACGAAACTTGGTCTGAAGTATCAGTATGAAGTGTAGATGTACATGTAGTCAGGAATTTTTGATGTGACAAATTTTGCATGGTTACGACCCTTGGAAATAGCAAAATTTCCATCACCAAGGCTTGACCGCTTAACTTCTACTACATTTTTTATTGGTTTTTTATGAAACTTGGTCTGAAGTATCAGAATCGAGAGTAGATTTGTATATGGTCAGGAATTTTTGATGCGACAAATTTTACTTGGTTACGGCCCTTGGTAATAGCAAAATTTCCGTCACAAATGCTTGTCTGCTTAACTCATCCTGCATTTTTCATTGCATTTTTACAAAACTTGGTGTGCCGTATGAGTATGATGTGTACATGTGCATATGGAAAGAAAAGTTTCAATTCGAATAATTTTTCCAGAGTTATAATCCTTGTTGACTTTGGATTTGCCAAAATTGCAGGTTTTTGGAAGATATCTTCAGTTGCGATTTAAGAAATTAAATGATTTATTCCCTGCTGACGAAGTCTGGAGGGAGATATTGAAATTGTGTTCATCCGTATGTCAGTCAGTCCCTCACAAACTCCTCCCACAGTTTTCAGTGGATTTTTACGAAACTTGATCTGAAGTATCAGTATCAAGTGTAGATATGCATGTGGTCAGGAATTTTTGATGCGACAAATTTTGCGTGGTTACAGCCCTTGGAAATAGCAAAATTTTCATCACAAAAGCTTGTCTGCTTTACTCCTCCTACATTTTTAGCTCACCTGAGCACAGCTCAAGGGGAACTTTACTAATCACTTTCTGTCCGTCCGGCATTAACTTTACATTATCGACTTCTTCTAACAAACTACTAGACCAAATTCAACAAAATTTGCTGTGCATGTACCCTATCATATGTCAATTCAAGCTTGTTCAAATCAAGTTGCCCCACCCCTCGGTAGGGCCACGCCTAAAAAGTGTGCTTAGGCCTAAAAAAATAAAAAATCTGTTTCTCAGGCCCTCCTGCATGGTCTTTTTGGCTACCGCATGCTCTCTTTTTATAACCAATTTAAACTTGAAAAAAAATAAAAATTAAATGGTTTATGTCTGATATTTTACCCAAGTTGAAAAAATAGATGAATTTTTATCCCTTGAGTGCAAAGTCTTCTTGCACTCAAGGGATGAAATACACCACCACCCATGCTGTAGATTATGAGGCCTAAAACTTGACCCAAGAACATGAACTTTTGATGACAAAAAAGTAATTACTGAAATAAAAAATAAAATAAAAAAACGCTCGCCCGCATGCAATTTCACAAATAATGGCCTGAGAAACAGAAGATCTACTTTGTGTGGCCTTAAATCTTCAAAAATCTTCTTCTCATGAACCAGCAGTAGCAGAGACTTGATATTTGGTGTGCTTCCTTTTGAGGTGTAGACTCAGATTTGTTTAAGAGAAATTCGAGGAGCTATATATGCCTTCGTTATGGAAGGGGCAAGAATTTTCGTCCGCCCAAAATTTCTATTTTCCAAACCGAGAGGTAGATTTGAACCAAATTTGATATGAGGGCTTATTGGGTCATAAGTACTTAAATTATGCCAAAATTTTTTTTCCCGTCGCCCAATGGGAACTGCAGGAGCTAAAAATAGAAAAAAATTAAAACACCCATATCTCCAAAACTACACGGCACTGAGAATTCTTATTTGATGTGAAGCTTCCTTTGGACCAACAGAATGGAATGGTAAAAAAAAAAATTGCTATCGTTTTTATCATGGGGTACTTTTTGGGGACTTTGAAAAAGTGCTGAGTCAGCATTTTTTAACACTGTGGGTAATGGGAAAAACATTTAACACTACTTTTCTCCCAAACCACTGCTCCAAAAGCTTTCAAATTTCACATATAACATCTTTGGAAGATTGTTTCACATGTTTATTGAAATCAATTCCCTGGGTCCATATTTGTGCTCTCTATGGGAGCCCAAATGTTTAAATTAGTGCAGTATGAGGAATATTCTTTAAAAATCTTCTTCTTCAGATCTACCAATAGGAATCTTTTGATATTTGGTATGCAGCATGCTTAGGGAGGTGCGATTTAAGTTTGTTCAAGCCAAATCCCTGGGTTCATATTTGGGCTGAAAATTTGGGATCCTGGTCCGGACTTAGAAATATTGGACCAAAATCCAGAAATTAGTTTTTTTGTTTTTTTATGCATTTTGGTCAATGTGGGACTTGGAAAATTTTGGACCAAAATCCAGAAATGAGTTTTTCTGGTTTTTTATGCATTTTGGTCAATTTTAAGACAAAAAATTTTTTTCTTTTTTCACTGAAAATTTGGGGGGCCGGGTGGGACTATTTTTGACCAAAATCCGGAAATTAGTTCTTTGGTTTTTTATGTGTTTTGGTCCATTTTAAGAAGAAGAAAAAAAAATTTTAGTCTGAAAAAATTTTGTTTGGGACTTTGGGAAAATTTCCAAACAAAAATAAAAAAAAATCTGTTTTTTATGCGTTTATCTCAATTTTGGGCCGTTCAAGTGCAGGAACTGAAAATAGAAGGAAAATCCTGTGTATTGTGTGGGCACAATAGCTTCGTCTAGTTGGTATATGCTTTTCTTAGGAGGGACGAATGCAGCTTATTCAAGTCAAGTCCCTGGTTTGATATTTAGACTATCATGTCAGGTGAGCACCTTAAGGCCCCCCTGGGGCCTCTTGTTTATTGGATTTTTACAAAACTTGGTCTGAAGTATCAGTATCAAGTGCAGATGTGCATGTGGTCAGGTATATTTTTATACTGTACCAATGACCCAGGCTCAGCTGGTGCTTAACTCTTAAATTCTAGGGCCAAACACAAATTTTGCCCCCAACCAATCCCCAAAATTTGCTTCAAAATCCAAAAAAATAGATGTCCTATGTGGTCCTCCATACTTTTATCCGCTGCGCATGCGCAGTGTCAAGGAAGTACCGAAATTGGAGCCAAATCCTCCCTCTTTGTTTGGCCCTTCAGTCAGTAACATCTCACTGATCTCTGTGCTTATAATCTCAGTCAAAATGATGCCAGATACATAATCATGAGAGAAATGGTGAATCTAAGGATGAAATAAAAGGATGAGAGGAAGGAACAGTGGAAGGATGTGTTCAGGGCTGTAACTTATAATTTTTATGCAAAATTATTTCATGTTCCCTAATTTTGGGGCATTGGCCTGATGTTTACATTCTTGTTATGAAATTTCCACAGTTTGTTCAGTGTTTCCTCTCTCCCTTTCCTTTATTCCCCTCTTGCTATTCTCCCATGCTTTTGGCATAATTTTTGTAATTTTTTTTACTGAAATTTCTTGGGAGTTTTGGCTTGGTAACAGAATGTTTATTCTATTTTTCCCCATGGTTACGTCCTCACCCTATGGTGTTTAGGCATTTCGGTCATGCATCTACCATCCAGTGTACTGCAGTTTCTTCTCAGGAAGCCTCTGTTTTACATCGGATAGTGTTAAAATTGGTTACTGATTTCGGGCCATATTTTCAGTGCCTGGAGTCTTGTTTCCAGTTTTTATTCACTTTTGTTTACGTTGACCACGGTTACTACAGTGATTCATTGTCTTCTATTTAGTTCTGCTCATAGCCAGGTACATTATTATTGTCCGTAAGTGTAACATTAATTTTTAGACATGTTTTAAAATTTTTGTCTACACTTAGGCTTTTTTGAGATCCATTTGGGCTCATCGTTCCCATTGGGAACTTGGGCTCATCTTGAAATTTTTTCGAAAAAATTTTTTCTTTTGAATTATTTTTCGAAATGTTTGTAATGGATTATTTTATTTATCATGTATCTTGTTTTCAAGGGCTAGTGCGAGTATGATGACTGTTAATATTTTTCAAAATGAAAGAATTTTGTTCAAATTGTAATTCGAGGGAGTCTTCTTCTGATTCTCATGCTCAGTGTATTTCTTGTCAGTGTATTCACACTAATTCTTGCTCTGTGTGTGCCAATTGGGATGACAAACGTTGGAGACGTGTGTCACAGTATATTGTTAGAGGTGAGAGGTCCATGCCGGTCCTCTCGCCACAGGGTCACTCTAGTTTTTCAGTCTCTTTTTCAGAGGAACAAGAACAGGGTGACGTTTCTGTGATCTCTTCAAGAAGTGTGCCTCCGTCATCGCAGTCAAATGAAGAGCTAGCGGCTAAAGTGCTCCATAAAATTCGGCTAAGAGGTCCCTAGCAGGATCGACGGCATTGACTCCCGCTAGCTCACCCAGTGAAGCAATCATTCACGAAAATGGTTGTGATGCTGGGTTCGTCCGTTGTGGTCCAGGAAAGGAGATCGGGTGTTGCGAGCACTATAAACATGGATCGTGCACACCCGGCGACAATGGATCAGAGGATGGAACGGAGGAAGCCAATCAGTCCGGTACCTAGCTCGTCCAGGTCTCTTACAACAACATCTGGGCCCAGATGTTGTACATAACGTTCGTCAGTTGGCGCATACGTCCACTCCTTCTGCTCGGGACGCTCCGTCGTATAGACAGTCCAGCGCGGCACGGCTAGTCTATTGGCTTCCTCATCCTCACGGCAGCACACACAACCACAACTTGGCTACATGACCACTGATATCCAGGCTGCTTCGCCGACCAGGGTTTCCACGTCCATCAGGTCACGCCATCCGGTAGCCAAGGGCACGAGGCCTTTCCAGTCAGGATGTTTGCATAAAAGAAGTATGCAGGAATTAACGTCCCAGGAGCTTCCAGTGGCTAAATCACGTAAGACCGCGGCTCCACAGCCCTCTGTGACGGACTTGCTATCACAGATAGCTCAACTCATTGCAGCATCCCAGCAGCCAACAGAAACTTTTTGAGGAAGCTGGGTTGGTTTGCTCCCCAGCAGAGTCAAAAAGGGACGACCGAGAGTCTCATGTGGTCCAGTCGGATGGTGAAAGGGAATCAGTGGAGCTGGAATTTTCCCTTTCCAAACAACATAAGGTGGCCATAGATTTCATCTGGCAATACCTTCCGGAAGTTGTTCCTCTGGACCAAAATGCTGCATAACCTGATAAGAGACTAATAGCGTCACTGGACACAGACTTTTTTGGCCGGAATAGGGACATTGCGCCTGAGTTTCCGACCCAGTCCAGTAATGTCACGTGGACATTTGAACTTCTGAATGACGCTATATTCAAGCTAGCCTCTAAGACTGGCAAATCCGGTTTCTTATCGTCTCATGCTCTACAGCTGCCTTTCATCAATAATAGAGATAGATTTGAAACGGCAGACAGGGCGTGCCGAGAGTTCCTCTGCGTTTAGACGACCAGTTAGAAGACTTGGAGTTGTCATTGCCGGCGTCCATGTTGATTCACTCCAGTACGCTGGAAACAACAATCTCGTCTAACAGAATCAGTTTAGACGCCTTATCTTACGCAGATCACCTTACCAGAGCGTTATCATTACGTCTCGAAGGGAAAGAATTCCAGGATGTTCAAACTTCCTTGAGAGTTCTTTCGAGGGCCATAGCATATTCTACGTATAACTCTGCCCTTTATGTGGCAAATCTGGAGTTAGTCAGACGTAATGCTGCCCTGGCTGCTTCCACAAGAGTGGATAGTAAGGTGAAAAACTCTCTTCGAGTCGCTCTGGTCTCCGGAGAGCTTCTCTTCGACGGAAAGCTTTCTATAATCTATGATCAGATTACTTAGAAAGCTTCGGATTCTCTGCTTTTTAAATCCGCTTCGAAAAAGTCGGACTCAGCAGAGAGGAGTAAATATTAAGGCAGGCACTTCTGGGGCGAGTACATCCAAGGGAAGTTCCTATAGAGGATCTAAGAAAGCCTCTACGTCTTACTCCAGAGACCGTCAGGATAGCGACTCAGGTAGGGGTTGTAATGCTGGCCGAGATAACCGTTCAGACACCCATAGGTCGACTGGGCGAGGTGCGGGTCGTGGAGGACGTGGTTTATCCTTCCGCAAGCCTCGCAGGACCAGGAGGTGATGGTCTAAACCTCTATTGCGTTCCAGTGTGCGGAAAGCTGTCGAGATTCTTAACCAATTGGTTGTCAATTACGGATGACCCAAGGGTGTAAGGGGTTATTTCTGAAGGTCTAAAACTGTCCTTCAAGGAAAAGCCTCCGTCCACGTTGGACTCAGCTTCCGTCAAAAGTTCAGAAGAGAGATTCGCTTCTCGCTTCTATCAGAAGTTCAATCTCTTCTGGACAAGAACGCGATAGAGGTCGTAGAAAACCAGGAATCTCCAGGTTTCTACAGTCACCTGTTTCTGGTTCCAAAACCAGGTGGCTCGTTTCGTCCAGTTATAGGTCTGAGCTGGATAAACAAGCTGATCGTGGCTCCGAAAGTTTATATGGAGACCATCCGATCGGTCAGAGCGAGCATTCGAGTGAACGATTATGCTGCGAGCATAGATCTCAAGGATGCATACTTTCACGTCATGGTACATCCGGCGTTCAGAAAGTATCTTCGCTTCGCTGTCCTAGGAGTCGTTTATCAGTTCCGAGCAGTGTGCTTCGGTCTGAATCTAGCGTCCTGGGCCTTCACTCGAATAATGAACTCAGTAATGACTCATTTCCGAGCTCATTCGTCTGTGGTAATGTCGGCCTACTTGGACGACATTCACCCACCTGGGAATGAGCTTCGAGACGCACAAAAATCTCGTTCGTCTGTCGTTAACCAGAGCGAAATTAGTCAGTTGTTCCTCTCGCTTTTGTCTTCACTCAGATGTAGTAACAGCGAGAGAATTCATGCGACTGACAGGTTTGTGCGGAGCCACCGTGGATCTTATTCCGGTGGGACAACTACGCACTTGTCCACTCCAGATATTTTTTACTCAGAATTGGAGTGTGAAGATTCATTCGCTCGAAACGAACATCCATCGTCTTGTCGAATCAAGTGAAACAAGAGATTCAGACTTGGGCAGATATTTAGTGGTTAACTCATGGAGTACCACTGCAACTGCTGGATCCAATTTTTATGATAATGATGGATGCGAGTCCAACAGGTTGGGGCGCAACTTTGGGCCCAACAGATTCAAGGTGCCAGGGTCTTTGGGATCCGCAGTTCCTAAACAAGCACATAAACATCAAAGAGATGATTTCAATTTGGCTTGCGCTATGTCAGTGGATGAACATTATTCAGAATTTGCATGTTCAAATTCTGTCCGACAATTCGACAGTAGTAGCGTCTATTCGGAACCAGGGAGGCACTCATTCCATTCCGTTGTTCAGTTTAATGGAAAGAATCCTTCTGCTTGTCCTAGAGCATCAAGTTCTTCTGTCGGTCCGTCATATTCCGGGTTGTTTGAACGTTCTAGCGGACTCCCTTTCTCGGAAAGGTCGTATGTTGCCATCAGAATGGACTCTCAACAAACGAGTATTCAATCAGATTTGCTACCAATGGGATCATCCTAGGATAGATTTCTTTGCGACGCATCTCAACAATCAGTTGCAGACGTATGTGTCGCCATGCCCAGATCTTCGAGCGTTTGCAGTGGAAGCCCTCTCGATCTCTTGGGACGGAATGATAGGATATGCATATCCTCCAGCTCCGTTGATTCAACAGATATTGTTAAAAATCAAGCAATCTCACTGCAAGATTCTGTTGGTAGCATCTCTGTCACCCCAGTGACCATGGATAAATCTACTCAGGTGTCTGTTGTGGCACATTCCACGGAAGATTCCTCCACAGGAGGACCTTCTTTCGCAGGGGAAATCGCGCACACTGCATCACAACCCGCAAGGTCTCAACCTTCACGTATTTCCGTTGTGCGGTCCTTCTTGCATGGCAAGCATTTTACAGGATGAGCAGTGGACGCAATTTCTAACTGTAGGAGGACCGCCTCTTCGCTAAATTATGCTGCTAAGTGGAAGGTTTTCTCTCGATGGTGTAGGGATCATTCTGTTGATATTTATGATCCCTCCATTCTAGACATTGCTAATTTTCTAGTCTACTTGTTTGACGAGATCAAACTGCAGCCAATAACTATTAAGGGTTATAGGTCTATGCCATCGGTTACCTATGCTCATCATGATAGCTTACAGATTGGATCTGATGTCTCTTTATCTAAGTTAGTGAAAAACTTTTCAATAAATAAACCTAGAACCCTTTGGTTAATTCCTAAGTGGAATTTTGCTTGGGTTCTTCTGAAGCTAAAAGAAGCGCCATTTGAACCTCTTGATACAGTGTATTTCAAATACTTATCTAATAAGACAGCTTTTCTCTTAGCCTTCTCTTCTGCTAGAAGAGTTAGTGTGCTTCAGGCACTATCTGTTGATGATTCTCACTATCGTAGTGTTGGTAATACTATTACATTGACTACTAATGTTGGATTTTTGGCTAAGAATCAGGCTCCTGATAAGTACCCTGAACCTATTGTTATTAAGGCTCTTCCATCTTCAGACGGCCATAGGCCTTTGCTTTGCCCAGTTTGAGCTATGCATATATACAAACGTAGATCTGAGTTTATCAGAAAGGGACGTAAGCGTTTCTTTCTGTCTTTGCTGCCTAATAGAAAGGACATTACGGTCTATTCTATTGCAAGGTGGATTCAATTAACTATCTGTACTGCTTATGATAAATTATCTTCATCTCAGCAGTCTGTGCTTAAGATTTCGGCGCATGAAGTAAGAGTGCTGTCTATATCTTGGGCTTACGCTAATAGTGTTGCTATTACTGATTTGATGAAGGCTGCATATTGGTCTCAGCCTTCCACGTTCACAAATTTTTATCTTAGAAATATTGAGTCCATTTCTGGCGACCTGTGTTGTTTAGGTCCATTATCTGTTGCTCAGAATGTTGTCCACTAAACAGTTGCAACTATAGTTATGCAGGCTTTTTGTTCTGGCAGTGACTCTGTCCTGCTGCCCTCTTCATTCTGGGGTATTTGACCCAGAGCAAGGGGAAGGGGGGGGGGGGGGAAGGGATGGTGTTCCCTTATATCACCTGCTTTATAGTGAAAAGCAAGTGAATACCTTCTCTGGAGTCAGTAATTCAGAATCGGTGCCGGGATGGTTTTTTAAAGTGTAAAGCTAATGTCTATCTCATTTATGTAATATTTTTAAAGTGTAGCTCTGTGTGAAGCATTTGTATATATCACGTGTCATACGAGCGTTATTATACAATCCTCGGACACTTTTAAGTGAGTATAAAGAGTCTCATTCTCTGGACTATCTTTATTTTTTGGCTTTCCTTTAATAAATTAGTATAATGGTTTATACTGGATGTTAATAGAGATCATTGATGTTATTGTGCTCAATTACAGAATGGTATTGTGTCTTTCTTTTTTGGTATAAACAAGAAAGATACATGTAAAGCCTGTTGTCCTCTTCTTGAGGGGATAATTCTGTTTACATGTAATTGAGTCTATTGGATTTTCCTTTATGTCCTAGTCCCTCCAGCCTTTTTTTCTATTCAGCTAAGTCTGGGTCAACGGTACAGTATAAAAATGTTAAAAAATTTATAGTAATTTATATATTTTTTATACTAACCAATGACCCAGTCGGGGATGACCCTCCCATGAGTTGGGAACTCATACCTCCCCGCTGATTACATAATGCTTACCAGGCACTGGTAAAAAGAATGAGGATTTGGCTCCAATTTTGATACTTCCTTGACACTGTGCATGCGCAGTGAATAAAAGTATGAAGAACCACATAGGACATCTATTTTTTTGATTTTGATACAAATTTTGGGGATTGGGGGGTGCAAAATTTGTGCTTGGCCCTAGAATTTAAGAGTTAGCACCAGCTAAGTCTGGGTCATTGGTAAGTATGAAAAATATATAAATTACTATAAATTTTTTAACTTTCAATGCGACAAATTTTGCGTGGTTATGGCCCTTGGTAATAGCAAAATTTTCATAACAAATGCTTGTCTGCTTAACTCCTGCATTTTTTGTTGGATTTTTACGAAACATTGTGTACAGTATGAGTATGATGTGTACATGTGCATATGGAAAGGAAGTTTTGATTCGAATAATTTTTCCAGAGTTTTATCACTTGTCGACTTTGAATTTACCAAAATTGCAGGTTTTTGGAAGATATCTTCAGTTGCGATTATAGAAATTAAATGATATTTGGTGAGTGACATTATTGGGTATGAATACATGTCCAGGTTGATAATGAGGTTATTCCTATCTTATCATAAACGTCAGTGGGGGATATGGATGTCGTTAGACTGTCTTGTTCAAATTTCATATGAAGCTTTGGTTCGATGTCTAGATGGGAGCTATCCAATTTTTCTAAATTTCATTGAAAAATATGGCCACCAGTGGCCATCTTGAATTTGGCATATAAATTGTCAACAATTCCATTAGCACACCCAACAGGCCGCATCTCTCACCCGATCTTTTTCAAATTTCTTATGTGGCTTTTGTGGTATGTCAGATTCACCAGTCAGAATCGTCTGATATATGGTATACAGCATCCTTATGGGGGGGGGGGGGGGGGGGGGGGGGGGGCAGATTCAAGTTTGTTCAAATCAAGTCCTTTGAATAATATTTGGGCTTCCTGTCAGAGCCTGAATTTTTAATGGATGCAATATGAGGAATATTCTTTTCAAATTTTCTTCTCACGAGCCCTCAATCAGAATCTTTTGTTATATGGTATACACCTTTCTTAGGGTAGTCAGATTCAATTCTGTAAAAATCAGGTCCCTGGGTTAATATTTGGGCTCTCTATTGGAGCCCAAATGTTAACTTTGTCCACTATGAGGAAAAATCTTTAAATAATCTTCTTCTCCAGAACTGCTTGTCAGAATCTTTTGATATATGGTATACAGCACCTTTATGGGGTCCGATTCAAGTTTGTTCAAATCAAGTCCTTTGATTTCTATTCGGGTGCCCTATTGGAGCCCAAATTTTTATTAAGTGCAATATGGGGAATATTCTTTTAAAATCTTCTTTTCATGAACACCCAATTAGAATCTTTTGATACATGGTATACACCACCCTTTGGGGAGTCAGATTCAGTTTTGTTATTGGAGCCCAAATTTTAACTTGGTCCAATATGAGGACTAATCGTTAATAATCTGCTTCTTGAGATGCATTCAGAATCTTTTGATATTTGGTATATAGCATCCTTAGAGGGTTCAGATTCAATTTGTTCAAGTTAAGTCCCAGGGTTGATATCTGTGCTCCCTATGGGAGGGTGGGGAGCAAATTTTAACATAATGCTAAATTGGTAATATTCTCAAAATCTTCTTCTCTTGCACCAACAGTCAGGAGCCCTAATTTTAATTGCAAAAGAGGAATATTTTATTAAATCTTCTTGAGAACCACCATTCAGAATGTTTTGGTACTTGGTATATAACACTGTAGTTCGGCTCAGATTCATGTTTGTTAAAATTAAGTCCCAGGATTCATATTTGGGCTCCCTATGGGGGCCCAAATTTTAATTTAGTGTAATACATGTATGACGAACAGTCGTTAAAAAACCTGCTTCTGCAGATCTACCATTCAGAATCTATTGATTCTTGGTATTCAGCATCCTGGGGTGGAGGGGAAGGACTCAGACTCAAGTTTGTTCAAGTTAAGTCCCTAGGTTGATATTTGGACTCCCTAGTTTTGTATTACTGGAAATCTGGGCATTCTTTCTGTCATAGCATCCCAGTACTAGAAAAAAATCATCTGGCATGGACAACAGAGTTATAAATAATTAAATGACTTCATTCCTCTGTGGTGTTGACTAGTCATAGATGCTAATTAAATCCTTCTTTAAACAACTTTGGTTAGATGGATGCCTCAGGCCCCATGGGGCCTCTTGTTTATAAAAGAGACTCATGTGGTAGTCTTGAAGGACTTTTAGTGAGTCATGTTGATGATTTTCGTCATGCTGGGGCTCATGAACTTAATGAGAGGGTATTGAATGGGCTTCATCAACAGTTCTTGGCTGGAAAACTATCAGAAGTATTTTAACAGAGTGAAGATGGAATTATCTTGGAACAGAGTGGATTTGTTGATAGAATTGAAACTGTGAAAGTCTCACAGAGAGAGCATCAAGAAAGAATGATTATTTATCAATGGAATACATAAATTTGAGATCAGTGTGTCGTAAGCTTAAACTGGATAGTACAAGGTACAAGACCAGACTTTGCATTTGACCTTATTGAACTAAGTACCAAGTTCAAGAAAACTTTCAATAGTGACTTGTTATGAGTAGTGAGAGGGGGGGAGGGGGGGGAACACTGTCGTTTTGGGGCCTCCCGACTCAACCACGTCTGGTGTGAGTTATACCCCCTCCGTGGGGGATATGCAGCTCCTCCTGCACCAGCGGGGGGTGGGGAACGCTGTTGTTTCGGGGCCTCCCGACTCGACCACATCTGGTGAGAGTTATTCCCCTTCCGTGGGGGATGTGCAGTTTTTTTTACCGTGGTGGATACTGCGGGAGCTGTTGGATTTCTGGTGAAGAGATGCCTGGTTCCGGGACTATTGCGCCCTCTCCAGTCGACATCTGAGGCTGTCACTAGTGTTGTGACTCCTCCTTTGGAGGCCGAGCTAGGTGGCACTCTCTCCTTTTCCGCCAGTTCCAACAGGTCCCGTCATATCTGCTGCTACTGCTGTTCCGTCTACGTCATCGGGCACCGTTTTTAGCCGGCCTTGGCTTATCCCTGCAAGGGTCTTCAGGGATGTCTGTAGTGTGGTTGTGGGGTATCGGCCTCAGCCTTCCCCGACTTCAACTCGGCGAAGTCGGAAGTGGCTGCTGACTGAACCCCCTGCTGTGTCCTCTCAACCGTTGAGCACAGCAGTTTTATACCTGCAGTGGTCTGCTGCGGTGTCTGGTAGTGTAGACGTGGGGGTAACGGCCTCAGCCTTCCCTGACTTCAACTCGGCGAAGTTGGAAGTGGCTGCCGGCCGGACACTCTACTGTGGTCTCTGCGCCGTCAAGTACCACAGTTTTGTCATTGGCATTTTCCATCCACTCATTCTGGTCACACGGCCAGTTTTACGGGACCAACGCCTTCTGTGCAGCCTGGACCTTCTGCCCCGCAAAGGTCCGCAGCAACTCTCCTGAGTTCCCGCTATGTTGATCCTCGGAGTGTGTCGTACCCCTATACATGTCTGCCCTCAGATGTTTCGGCGGCCGCCCGTCACCCCGCTTCGGGTGTATTGGAAGATTGTGACCCTTCGCTGGTTATAAGGGTCAGGTGTGAAGCCACTTTGCTGGTTCGTCCCCATGTCGAACCGGCTGGTACGGGCAGTGAGCTTAGGGAGGCCCTCTCCTTACTCACTCTGGTTCTATCCAAGAACCTTCCCGTTGCTTCCAGCGAGGCAGCAAGTGGTTTCCAGGTGCCCTCTATGGCTCTGCCTCCTGGGATTGGAAACAGGCTGCTTTCTGATCCCACTGGTGCCTACACCATGGGAGGTGTCGGCTAGTTTGCCCACGATGGGCTATGTGTCTTCCGACTCCGGGAAGGAGTCAGACATCCTTGATGTCGAGAGCCTGCAGAGTCTTCTGACTTGGGGGCAGCTCTTGACTTTGTGTTTGGGTTCCTTCCAGATCTCGAACCATCAAACCAGCCGACAGTGTCAGCCAGGCCGCGATCATCGGTCACACGCCTACAGCCTGCGGAGCAACCTGCTTCTGGGCGTCTTCGACCATGCCAGTCAGTACAGGTGGTTGAAGCATTTTCAGCCTTGGACTCTAGGCTGAGTTTCAAGGCTATGAAGGCTCCATTCTTCACCAGGGTTGACACCTTTTTTGCCTCCGGTGCGTTATCGTTACTACGATTTCACCAATCTGCCAGTCTGCTAGACTTTGACGGTTTTGGATCAGGACTCCAATTCCCTCGGGCTTTCCAAGCCCAAGTCTGTCGTCATTCCTATGATGACTCTGGAGTCCATGTTGGGCTTATCGAGTGGAATGCTGGGTATGCTTTCTCTCTTCGATCACGTCGTCTCTGCCTTGGCTGCCTATCTGCCTCCAGATAGGTTTGACGATCTACAGGCTCCTTTGTGTGTGCTGTCCAAGGTGCTCATGCATCTTACTCACACACATGCCTATGACACGGCTTTTTTGGAACTAGTTCGAAGGGACTCTGTGCTGGACACAGGTCGATCCCTTCCTGGGGGCAGCGCGCTGCTCTTCGATCTTCTTTGGCAGGTCCGCTACTGTTCTATGGGTGCCGTTTCGACGTCCGGGTTGACGTCTTACGTCATTCCAAAGATCAGCTGCTGCTTCGTCCGCTTGATCATCCTTCTAGGGGAGGCAGGGACCATTCAAAGCCTAACAAGTACCCTTCTGCTTCCTCTGCGAAGCAAAGGGCTGATCCTTCTGCCACCGCTTCTTTCAACTCACGGCGAAGGGGCAAGCTTCGGCAGGCTAGAGGGAAGTCGCAGGATTCTTCATTCAGTAGAGGAGATGGTTTCTCCTCTCGTGGGCCTCGTCGTGGCTTGAACTGAAGGTCCTCACCTCGATTCATCCCAGGTTGGAGGAAGGATAGCAGAGTTCGCAAACGGTTGGCCACCATCACATCTGATCCTTGGGTGTTAGATGTTGTTCGGTCCGAATTTCCTTCCGAAGGCACCCCACTCTGTCCAGAGTGCCTCTTCCAGCCACAGTTCCTTCAGACGTTTTACGTCGGGATCTTTTGTCCATGGAGATAGACAATCTCCTGGCCTAGGGGGCGTTCGAGATCGTCAAGAACATTCAGACAGCGGGGTTTTATTCCCGCCTGTTCTTGGTGCCGAAGAAGGACGGCCAGCCGACTCCGACCGGTTATCGATCTGAGTATCCTGAACCAGTCTATCATTGCTCCCAAGTTCAGCATGGAGACTTTCAGGCCGGTCCGCCGTTCCATTCACCAGGGAGATTTTGCTTCCAGCATCGACCTGCGCGACGATTACTTTCCCGTTCCGATTCATCTGGTGTTGCTGTATCTCTAGTTCGCTTTTCTGGGGCAAGTTTACCAGTTGAAGGCCATGCCTTTCGGCCTCAACCTGGCTCCTTGGACCTTCACCCGACTGATGTCGCATGTGATAGCCTTCCATCACACACAGTCCAGGGTGACTACTTTGGCATATCTAGACGGTATCCTCCAGAGGCATTCCAATGCTGCCTTACTGGAGTTGGATTTCGACACTCTGTTGAGCTTGCTCACGTCGCTAGGATTCAGAGTCAACGAGGAGAAGTCGGATCTGGTCCCTTCTCCGTCGTTTTGTCATCTGGGGATGGCCTTCTGCACTCAGTTCAATACGGTGGTGGCTCCCCAGGCCAGGGCTGTGATTCTCTCAGCTTTTGTCTCTGACTCTGTTCCAGTCCACATCCGTGACAGCACGGGGTATTCTCCGGCTGCTCGGTCTCTGCGATTCGGTAACAGATCTCATTCCTCTAGGTCGGCTGCATGTCAGACCTCTCCAACACTTTCTGCTCAGTTGTTGGAGGCCGAATGTCGATTCTCTGGATCTGATGCTTCAGTTACAAAATCTCTTCATCCTCACCTTCTCCACTGGACGAATGTTCAGTGGATCATGTAGGGTGTCCCATTGGACTTACCCACGTCCAATTGCATTCTGACGGCAGATGCCAGCGATCCTGGATGGGGTGTGGCATTGGATCCTCTAGGTCTTTCCCTTCACGGGATGTGGGACCAGGATTGGGCATCTCTACACATCAACCAGAAGGATCTTCTTGCTCTTCTTCTGAGTTTCAGGTAGTGGATCCCTCACCTGTCGAATCGTCAGGTCCTTCTGTTGTTCAACAATTCGACTGTGGTTGCTTTATTCGGAACCAGGGCGGCACGCACTCGGTTCCAATGTACGAATTGGCTCGGGATCTTCTACTGCTCGCTCAGGATGTCAATGCTGGGGTGGTTGTTCGTCACATTTCTGGTCGTCTGAACGTCCTAGCCGACTCCCTGTCCCGACGGGGCAGGTTCTTTTCCACCGAGGTGGATGCTCCACATGGCAGTGTTTCATCGATCTCTTTGCGACTTGTTGGAACCATCAGGTGGACACTTTCGTGTCCCCATGTCCAGATGCTCTGGCTTTCGCTGTGGATGCTCTGGCCCTCCTTTGGGACAGTCTTGTCGGCTACGCCTTCCTGCCGGTTCCGATTCCGCCTCAGGTTCTAGCCCAGATATGAACCTGCAGTCGTTGAATCCTTTCGATCACACCCCTGTCGCCTCGGTGAGATTGGATCAATCTGCTCCGCTCTCTGTTAGCGGCGGTTCCGGCATGTCTCCCTCTTTGTCGAGACTTTCTTTGTCAAAGTCGCCCGAGGAGGTTTCAGTTTGACCCGACTTCATTGTGCCTTCGCGCATGTCTTTTATTGGGTCCTGTCTCCTCTGTTGTGGTTTTTCGAGACAAGCAGTGGAGTTGCTTTTCTTCTTCAAGGAGGCACTCACTCCACTGGTTTAGCCTCTGTGCCTCACTAGAAGGTTCTTCTGTCGATGGTGTGTGATCACTCTGTTGCTTCTGTCACTCCTTCGATTTATTTATTGATGTTTTTAGGGTCATATATTTATGCACAATGGCTAATCATGACCGTGACAGTTTTACGGTTAGAGGAAGCTGGAGTACCCGGAGAGAACCACCGAGCAACGACGAGCAGCTGCCAGCTCCCCAACATTGTAACTCCGCACTGCAGCACAGGCAGGGTTAGATTGGTTGAAGACGTGCAGTACGCCTTAGTACACGGCGTCATCGTGCCCCCGCATGGTTAATGGAGATGAAGTATCTTGCCCAAGGACACAATGCGTTTGCCGCAGGTGGGATTCAAACCGAGGACCTCTTGGCTTGCAGCCTGCACCCCTACCTACTGAGCCACTGCACTCCCCCACTCCTTCGATCACACCGCTTGCTGAGTTTCTGGTATATGTTTGTTTCTGGGGGTCTCCAGCAATGGGTACAAGTCCATGCTTCGGAGACCTTTTTCATATGTGGTACCACATTATTTCGACACTCATCCTTGCCTCTCCAAGCTTGTTCTTGAAAAGGCCTAGGACTTTGCAGTTTACTCCAAGATGGACACTTTCTTGGGCGCTGCTCTGCTTGGGGGGGGGGGGGCATTCGCACCTTTATCCTGGATGGATATGCGTTTTTTCACATGCCAGATCTCTCCTGCATCCATTTCTCGATGGATTTGTCTTGCTATTCGTGCAGCTTCCGCTCGTCTAGCTACTGGTGATTGTATTACCAATCGTTTTTTTCTGCCATGAGGTGCGTGCATTGTCTTCTTCTTTTACTAACTCCGTCATGTTGTCGGATGTTATACTGGCAGCCTACTGGGAGAATTGCTACCTTCTCCTTTTATCTGCGACAGTTGCAGGAGCCAACAGAGGACCTTTGTCCTACGGGCCCTCTTTCTTCGGCTCAGGCTGTTGTCTATCCCAGCCATTCAGCTTTTTTGTCTGTGTGTCACACTTCACCATATGCCTCATCTTTCATTGTCTTTTACTAATGTTTGTGATGCTATGGTTTGATAGGCTTGGGGATCTCTTCCTCTGTCCACGGTTCCTGTGCAATTGAGTTATGTGTGGGTTGGTTATGTGATTCCCTCCATCCTGTTGTCTATTCAGCCTGTAGTAAATAATTGTAAGGTAGGTTGATAAGAAATATAAATTTTATAGTAAATTTCCTTTCTTATTATACCTACCGCAATTGTTTCCATGGAGGCCCTCCCGTCTTCTTATTCAGGTACGAATCTTTCCTCCCCACTGATCACATAACTCCTATGTTGGCGGACTCAAAAGAATGATGAATTGATGACGCACTGCACATTGGTTAACGGAAGTCGTGAATTTGTACCAAGGGAAGCGCGTCCCATACTGGGTGTGTGCCAATGGTGCTTGGCCCAGTTTTGGCTTATTTTTTCGTGGTGTTTTTTACACCCCTTTTCTTTCCCACATCTCTTCTTGGGAAAGATTAAAATAGAGAGTATTTTACAAGTATCAGGATTTCAGACGTCAACGGACAACGGAACCGAAAAATCGTTTCCGTGGTTTAAGAGACACAGAACCCGCTGGTAACGAAATTTAGGTACCGTCTGTTAGCAGTTATGGGAACCTTTTTGAAGTTTTTCCGAATCGAGGGAATTTTATATCATTCGTAGATTTTTAGATTTCAGACACATTTCCCTCCTAGATAAAACTGCCTGCATACATTGATATACTTGTAAGTTATTATGAAATGATATTGGGACATTTTGGCCCTGAGACGTTTCGGCCTCCTATATTAACAGTCCGGAGTGAAGGGAATTACTCCCGGCACGATAGATATCAAACAGAGGTTATTGGGATGTTGATTTTTTAATATATATTTATTGTTTTAGATACTATAACGCCATGATACCTTTGTTCAAAAAACTGCTTTTCAGTTTTCAACATATATTGAACACAGGCGCTTGTTATTTTATCATACTTAAAAGAATTCTCAGACACACAATGAAATTACTTGTGATAATGTTACTGACGAAAAAAAATGTGAAGATGTTTACAGAATGAGCCAATCACATTCACTTCAGCTTAAGGGTCCCGCACTTTACTCATTCCGAGAATGTTATTGCTTGAAATGTCTAACGTGTGCAAATGGTACACACATGTTTTACCCACTTCAACATGTTTCTGTATTCAATGTAAACAGCATTTTGTTTCTATCACAGTCATGATTGTTCACCAACGAGCAGCTCTTATGAGCATTTCTTTCAACAACAAATGTTTCAATGTCTTTAGTGACAGATTGAGTGGGTAACGATATTTCGGTTCCGTCATTTTGTGACCATGGCACCGACACACTACCAGTAACGATCGTTACCGTGAAATCTTGACACTTGATTTTATCCGAGTTAGGGTCTTCCACTGTAGTGCAAGCCTGTAGTAAACAATTGCGTAGGTATAATAAGAAAGGAAATTTACTGTAAAATTTATATTTCCGTACATGGGAAAGCAATCTGCCAAATCTTGGAAATGCCTTTTGTTTGCAGATGCTGCATCTGCAGTTGTATGACGTGTTGTTTATTGCAAATGATGAGAAACTGTGTTTTGCATTATCTGGGAATTGTCTCAAGTTAAGGAGAGTTGTTCCATCAATTCTGGCAGCTGAAGCGATGAACTTACACGAAGGAATAGAGGATGCTATTTATTCCAGACAGGTTTTATATCAAATTTGCTGTAGAATTGAATCAGATTTCCCTACAGATGTATATGGGAACAATAAGAGTCCTGTTGAGGCAGATCATTCAGTGTAGATGGTAGAGGATAAACATCTGAGAAGATGCAAGGTTGCAATTTGGTAGTCCCTGGAGGGAAAGGAAGTAGACAGCATTAGGTGGTGTCCAGGAACCCTGCAGCTTGCCAATTCCTTCACAAAGAGAGGAGCGTCTGAGCAGCAGTTGTTGACAGTCTTCCACCATTGGAAGAGTGTTATGAGTGTTGAATATACTTAGAATGATGAGAAAACCCATCGATTCGGCCTGATATGGAACAGGACGATCGAACGTATCAAAACATGTGTGTGTGAAAATATGGCGTGCTCTTGGCATACATTGTATTTAAAAGTAAGTTCCTGCCTTAACAATAACAACTACAGTAGCTTTATACTTAACCCTTTCCACACTGGTATTAAAATATCAAAATTTTAAGCTGCACATTTTTTCCATAATGCAACTAAAAACTTAACGCCTAGCACTCTTGTAGTGCAACAGAATGTCTCCTATCACTCTGTTTTTCTCTTGTTTAACTAGGAATTTAACCAATGATATCTAGTCTGACAGGACTCATTGAGCTCTGTCAGGAAGGTATATTTCATTAAATATCAAACTGCATTATGCAGGCCAGCTGTTTTCAAAATTTTACATTGGGTTAATGTAATCTTATTATCTCTTGCCCTGGTGAGTATTTTAAAAATATTGTCATCAAATCGAGTCATGGTGTTGTGAAGCAGCCATGACTATATTTGATGAAAAAATTATGAAATATTTACTCAAAAAATCACTGGTTAGTAACTTGATACAATTTGGAGAGGATAATTTGGTTAAATGTACTCAAATTTTACTTATTTTAGTGGTAAGATATTTCCTGTTTTGGGCAGGAATATCTGCCATCGGCATGCAAGGATTTAATGCCTCAATATTTATCATAATTGTTTCAGGGAGATTGGTACAAGACTAAAGAAATTATGCTAAAGGGACATGAATGGATATTGAAAGAAGTTACAACCTCAGGATTAAGAGGACGAGGTGGTGCTGGTTTTCCGAGTGGAATGAAGTGGGGTTTCATGAATAAACCAGACGATGGCCGGTAATGATTTTGATGACAATTGATATGACAAAAAGTCTTTCTGTTGAACACCTGTACTTTAATGCAGTAAAAGAGATCTTTTGGATAGATATTTATAACATTATAAGTATGTGAGAAGTTTCTTCAAGGTGTTTTAGAAAATACAGTGGAGCTCACTTAATTGGATATCTCTTAACTGAATAACCCTGTTAACTGAATATAATTTCCCAACATAATACCAGTTACCATACCTCCAGTACAAACTTGACCTGTTAATTGAATATAGGTTATAAGTAAACTCCTGTTAATTGAATAAAAAATATGTAACCTGTCGAGAAATTACCCAGACTCTTCTCAGTTTTCCTTTGTTTATAGACCTATTTGGCCTCAGTACATCCAATACAGGCATTTAATCTATTATATCTTGTTTGACAGAGCTCATGGAGCTTTGTCAAACAAGATATAATAGAATAAATGCTAAGTTTATCTCTAGAGTACAGGAAAGTGATACAATCCCTGTTAATTGAATCCTCCTGTTAACTGAATAATTTTCATTGGCAAAGTGGCTATTCAATTAACAGGGTTCCACTGTATTACTTAACATTTTCAAGACTTCAATTTCTTCTGAAATTAGCATTGTGGTAGACACTTTAACTGGTTGAGTTCTATCAGGGCTTTTCTGAAAAGTGCTGAATGCCACTTTAGTGGCTCTTCACTGTATGCATCATCTTGTTATTTGCGCAGTAGCAGAAAAGAAAATGCTCACATAAAAATTGTTTTATTACAATTTATTGGAGAGTGCCAACAGACACTCTCCAATAAATAGTAACAAAACAATTATTTAAAAAAAACTTGCTGAACTGAGGCGCCTCTTACTTGCAGCATAGTTTCATTGTAAAAAATACTCATGTTTACAAATCACCTTTGAAAAATAATTTAGCACACTACTAGTTAATATATTTTCGAAGCAAAATTTGGATATGACAGTGCTCATATATGTTCTTAAATATTTAAATAGGTACATCTCCTTTTTCTTCTAACGTTAGATTTTGACCTCATGTTGGAATGAGCTGAATGAGATTGTTTCAGAAAGAGACCATAAACTATCAGTGTTTTGGAAAAAAATACACGATTTACTTAAATGGTGACTATTTTGCCTATAACATTCAACATGATTATGTTATTGATACTGCCATAAATGTAGAAATTAACATTAAACCCCCATGAACAAATGGTTTTCCAAAAATATTGAAATTGTTTTCCAAAAATATTGAAATTGTTTTATTGAGTTAAATTTGTTCAAATTTTTGCAAGAATGATCTTCACACTCAGAGTTCTGTTCATATACCCCTCACCCACCTTCCAAAATTCCTCCCAAGCCCCACATTTTAACAACATTTACCCGTCACTATTCTAAAATGATTATTTCTGTGCAAGACCAGCTTGACATTATTCTGAGATTGCTGGATTCAATGTTTGGAAGATGAATGGAGTCACTTTGCAGCTCATGTATGTAATATCACATTTTATCTATTAAATAAATTGGGAGCTCAGGTTGTGTCCATTCAGTCCACATTCATCTAGAAATTTACCTTCACACGAGCATGGCTACCTGTCCTGGTACAGGTTGGCCCACTAGTACTCATAAACCATGATTAACTCTCTGCAATCTGGTGTCAAAATACAAAAATGTTTAGTAGCAAATTTTTCCCAGAATGCAACTGAGAATTTACAACGACAAGGCTCATTGAGCTCTGTCAAACATGATATAATTTGTTAAATTTTCCATGCTGCATGGGCATTATGGAGTGACGAAAAATTTGAAATACAACCAGAGTGATAGGAGTTAAACATAAGAAAGACAGTCTGATCATTAAGAATCTGTTGCATATTTCTTACTGCTCTCTTTTGCAGAAATCAGTAAAGTAACATATGTGTTCTATACATTAAAAATCCATAATAAAAGTTTTGATCCTCAGATCCATCAGTATGGTGGTTATGACCTTTGCTGTGAGCCTGTCTCTTTGAAAATCTCAGGAGACTGATAAACACCCTCAAAGGAAAAGATCAATGTGGGTGACTACCCTATAGTGTAATAATGATTTCACTATGATAGGAAACTCTGCACCATAGGCCTTTCTTTAATACCATGCATTGGGAGCCTTGTTAACCTTCAAAGCTCTTCACCTGACTTTGCCCCCTCCCCACCCCATGGGAACCCCAGGAAGTGAAACAGTTGTTTACTGTGGTGAACAAGCTCTGTTTTACTGATAAAATAAGACACACGGCTTGGGTCGAAGTCCTCTAAAATGGGCAACATGGGTATAAATGATTGACTAAACTTGAATTTATCGCCTTGTTGTGGTCACCACTATTAGTGACTGTGCAGAAATATATGACCTTAAAACACCAATAAATAAATAAATACCTGACTTTGATGAACTTTGTCGCCTGAGAACAGGTTCTTTAACACAAAATCAAAATTCAAGCAGTTGTTTCTAATCAAGTCTTGGTTGCCTTTAGAGGCAGTCAAGATTTGATCAGAAATCAATGCTAATCTGCTGAAATCACAACGTGTGTGTAGTAGAATAGGCCTGCTGTTTTCAAAATTGGCATAACCCATTTATCGTTCACATGGTCTGAGCTTTGGTAACTGCATTTGTTCCCCTGTACATGATTCAGGTAATCCATTAGGTAACCTAAATATACATGTATCGCACTATTTTGATATATGAACTGTTGTATCATAAGTTAACAAAGTTCTTGCACCTATCGGCAATATCCTGATGAATAAAGATGAATCCTTAGGAACAATAATGAGGCTGTGTTGCAGCAGTTCAGATACAAATTAGTTGCAATTATAGCCTAATCTTGGAATGGGCTAGCATGCTGCAGAAGAGAATGGCATCCAAAATCACTATTTGTAACAGAGACATGAATTATTGTCATTTACTTTCCTGATTTTGTACTTATGCTACATCTTAAGATGATCAACAGCTTAAAATGATGTTGAGCACCAACCAATCATCAGCATAGGTGTTTGCAGCTGCCTGAAGTATAGCTGCTCTGTTGGCCAATTATTGGCCAACAGAGCAGCTATACTTCAGGCAAATGCAAACACCTGGGCAGCTGATGATAGGTTGATGCTTAACATCATTCTGCCATTCATTCATACTGGATCATTCAACTTGGTGTAAATTTCGCCTGACCCAGCGACAATTTGGCGTCACCCATTTTTCGTTTGCGTGTTTTTCTTTTTAGTTAACCTCCATGTAATTCAAACAGCCATTAGCATCAAATCAACAGGCCAGTAGAAAGTTAAAAAAATTACCCAATCGCTGAGAGTTAAATGAGACCTGGTATGTTTCCATTACAGGGTTCCTGTGGGCCTTGAAAAGTCTTAAAAAGTATGGAATTTGAAAAAAAAATTCAAGGCCTTGAAAAGTCTTGAATTTGAAGCATGGGCCTTGAAAAGTCTTAAAAACGGGACATTTCTAAAACTGGGAAAACAAACTTGCTATGACCGACGTTTTACAGCGATAAACGGAGTAATCCGAGTTGTCTGTGTGAATTTCAGAAACAGATGTTACGATTGGTTGTTTTTTCCTCATTCTATTGTTTTAGTCAATTGGAGCAATTGTATACATGTGCTTTGAAATGTTGATAGTCTGTTTTGTGGTGAATAAATAAACGCACATTTAAACCATAAATTAATTACGGATATACATCAGAATTACGTTCGGCATAATTGTTTCTTGGAAAATTATTAATTACTGAATTCGGAAATGGGGAAGTGTAAATCTCAAGAACAGTGGCTTCGTAATTCCGAATTTTCTTCGTGGTTGTCTCCAATTGCCGGTGACATGAATTTGGCAAGATGTCTGTTATGTTTTAAAAATGTTAGCATAGTGAACATGGGAGAGGCTGCTCTTCGCTTGCTACTTGTGTGTGAACTTGATGCAAAAATTCTGAATTTGGAAAAAGAAGTGAAGTCATTTGAGTAACCATATGTTGGTGAGTGTTTTGTGTATTTGAAAATTTGATTTGTAATACACTCAGGCTGATTTTACCTGGTACAGCTGCATGCATTAGATTATTGCATTCACTATAAGTATGTGACTAATAGTGCAAAGTATGTTACATACTTGTAGTGCGAATAGTCTTGAAAAGTCTTGAATTTTGTTTTTTCCATCATTGAAAAGTCTTGAATTTGCATTGAAAAGGGTATGGAAAAGTCTTGAATTTGCCCCCCCAGAAAAGTGCAGGAACCCTGCATTAGATTTATTGAATGTGAACATAGATTTTAGATCTCTTGGTTTATCAAGATTTTCTCTGTGGGCATTTTTCGCTCCCCTCATTTTCAAATCAGGTGGGTGATTGATGGCAAGGGCGATTGGTAGCCTCAAACAACAGCCCTGTTGCTGCAAATGTCTTGGATACATCCACTCTCCAACTGTTCAAGGACAGACCTGGATTATTTTAGCAAGTCAGAATTTGGTTCATATGTAGAGCTGTTCAGTTGTTGTGAAATTTTGCCTTGGTTTTGATTTGGGTGTCGTTTGTGATAAAAGAGTCGAGTTTTTACTTCTTATTTTCTCAAACATGAAAAACTTATTGAAATACTGAAACTGTAACTATGCCACTTTTTGAAACTAAAAGACTTTCTAGGGAGTCCATGATAATATCTATACATAAGGCCATAAAAAAAGAACCTCTGTTTCTCGGGCCCACGCGCATGGTCAATTTTGCTGCTCATCCAACCTTTTTATGACACCAAAAAATCTTTTAAAAAAATCATTTCGGTAAATCGATATCGATGTGTTGGCGAATTTGAAATTAACACACTTCAAGCTTTTTCTACATCATACTTTAATAAAGTGGGTGGGTTTTAGCAATATTCACGACAGAAAGTGTTTTATTCTGTGAAAGGTAAGTCATAGTGACAGCAAGAAGGAAGGTGTCTTTCAGTCTGACAAAAAACAGTCACAAAGGGGAATGGTCGAATTTCGCACCATGTTTGATTTGCACCAAAGTCTGCAAAGTCAGGTGCTATGTTGAATGGAACACAGTCTCCTGGCATTTATTTTTAGTAACATTTGTATTGTAAATGGCCGTCATTGGGAATTTGTGTACAGTTATTTGAAACCGTTACGAGTTTCCCAGTTAATTTAAATAAATGCATTTGAGATGCAGGATAATTG
Organism: Pictodentalium vernedei; assembly: GCA_031216915.1. Taxonomy (NCBI): domain Eukaryota; kingdom Metazoa; phylum Mollusca; class Scaphopoda; order Dentaliida; family Dentaliidae; genus Pictodentalium; species Pictodentalium vernedei. The sequence continues at coordinate 240,183,741 of CM062291.1, forward strand.
GATAAGTAATAGTAACCATTGCTTGATATAAAAGCAACAGTCATAGTTGAAAGTAAATCGCATGTAGGCAGGTATGTGCGGTCGAATTGGTTAATAAAAACACGCAAACATTCATTTTGTTTTTCAGATTTCGGAAAAATATGATTTATGGATGAACTGCTCGTTCAAATGGGTTGTGATAATTTTGAATATAATGGGGAAAAATTGGAATTCACGATTTTATTAGGCAGGTTGCGAAGGGATATTTTTATACTGCACCAATGACCCAGACATAGCTGGTGCTAACTCTTAAAATTATAGGGCCAAACACAAATTTTGCCCCCCCAATCCCCAAAATTTGCATCTAAAACCAAAAGAAATCATGTCCTGAAGGTCCTCCATACTCTGCCCTCACTGCTCATGCGCAGTGTTAAGGACGGCCCGAAATTGGCGCCAATTATCATTCTTTGTTTGGTCCTTCATCAGTTCACATCTGACTGATATTTGTGCTTGTAAATCTCAGTTTAAATGATGCCAGACACATAAATATTGGAGAAATGGTGGATCTAAAGTGGATATAGAAGGAGGAGAGGAAAATGAGTGACAGAAAATATTCAGGGCTGTAACTTAAAATTTTTTAGTGAAATTATGTCAAGTTGCCTATTTTCGAGGCATGGGCCTGTTGTTGTCATTCTTGCTATTAAGTTTCACTGCTTGTTCAGTGTTTCCTCTCTCCTTGTCCTTTAATTCCCCCTTGCTATTCTCCCATGCTTTTGGCATATTTTTGAGTAATATTATTACTAAAATTTCTTGGGAGATTTAGCTAGGTAACAGAATGAATTCTGTTCTTTTCCCCATGTTTACGTTCTCACCCATGGGTGTTTAGGCGTGGTGTTCTGCATCTACCATCTGATGTTCTGCAGTTTCTTCCCTGGAAGTTTCTGTTTTGCATCAGATAGTGTATTATTGGTAACTGATTTCGGGCCAGGGTTATCAGTGCCTGGAGTCATGTTTCTGGTGTTTATACACTTCTTGTTTACATTGGCAACAGTCTCTGTGTGAGGGGGATTTTTTTGTCTTTGTACTAGTTTAAGTCATTACAAGATACATTATTATTATTCGTAAGTGTTGCATTAATTTTTTAAAATATGTTTGAAATTTTTGTCCACACTTAGGCTTGGGATCCATTGGGGCTCAACGTTACTTTTCAGAAACTTGGGCTTTGCTGAAAAAATATTTTTTCAAAATTTCTTTTTGATTTCAATTATTTTTTCTATGTTAATGGATCATGTTATTATGTATCTTTGTTTTCAGGGGTTCGTGCGAGTACTAGGACTTTTTGTATTCTTTTCACTATGAAAGGATATTGTTCAAATTGTAATAAGAGGAAATCTTTTCATGATCATTGTATTAATTGTAGTCAGTGTACTCGCACTAACTCCTGTTCAGTATGTGAATATTGGGATGACAAACATTGGAAACGTGTGTCACGGTATGTTGTTAGCGGGGAAAGGGCCATGCCGGTCCTTTCTCCGCAGCGTCACTAGTTTATCAATCTCTATTTCAGAGGAACAAGAACAGGGTGATGTTTCCGTGATGTCTTCCAATAGTGTGCCTCCGTCGTCACAATTAAATGAAGAGCTAGCGGCAAAAGTGCTCATGGAGATACGCCAATTGCCTAAGAGGTCCCTAGTAGGATCGACGGCGTTGACGTCCGCTAGCTCGCCCGGTGTAGCGTCCATTCATCGAATGGTTCGGCAGCCGGGTTCATCCATTGCGGTCCAGGAAGGAGATTTGGGTGATGCGAGCACTATAAATATTCGAGGTGCACACCCAGTGACGGCGGATAAGAGGAGAGAACGGAGGAAGCCTAGTAGTCTGGTTCCTAGCTCGTCCAGGTCCATCCTGGCTGCGAGCGAGAGAGGCCCCTCTCTCGTACAACAACATCTGGGACCAGATGTTGTGGTACAAAATGTTTCGCATTCGGAGCATACGTCCGCCGCTCGGGACGCTCTCCGTTATATAGACAGTCCGGAGAGACTGTCCAAAAGGCTTCCTCATCCTCTCAGCAGCGCACACGACCGCACCTTGGCTACGTGACCGAGGATATCCAGCCAGCTTTGCCACTCACGGATTCCACGGCGACCAGGTCACGCCATCCGGTAGCCAGGGATAAGAGGCCTGTAGACTCCGGACATTCGCATAAGAGAAATATGCAGGAGTCAGTTTACACGGAGCTTCCAGCGGCTAAGCAGCGTAAGACCGCTACTCCACAGGCCTCGGTGACGGACGTGCTATCCCAAATAGCACAAATTATCGCAGCATCCCAGCAAACGACGGAACCTACGTCGGATCAGGAATTATCCGACGACGCTGGGTCGGTACGCTCCGCCGAAGCATCGGGTACGGACGACCGAGAACATCATGAGGTCCGACAGGATGGCGAAAGGGATACCGAGGATTAGGAGCTATCCCTTTCGGAACAACATAAAGCTGCCGTAGATTTCATCCTGCATTACCTGCCACAAGTTGTTCCGTCGGGCCAGACAGCTGCGATGCCGGATAAGAGACTGATAGCGTCATTGGACACAGAATTCTTTGAGCGGTTCAGAGACATCGTCCCTGAGTTTCCGACACAGTCCAATAATGTCACAAGAACATTCGAATTATTGAACGACGCTATCTTTAAGCTTGCTTCCAAAACAGGCAAAGCTGGTTTCTTGTCCGCTAATGCTCTCAATCTGCCTTTCATCAATTCAAGGAATAAATTCGAAACGGGAGGACAGGGCATACCGAGAGTTTCTCTGCGTCTAGACGACGAAGCGGAAGACTTGGAATTGTTGTTACCGTCGTCTATGTCTATTCCAACCGCGACTTTGGAAACGGCTATAACGTCTAACAGAGCAAGCTTAGACGCTTTATCAAACGCAGACCACCTTACTAAGGCACTAACATTGCGTCTTCAAGGGAAAGAATTCCAGGATTTACAATCCTCATTAAGACTTCTTTCAAGGGCAGTAGCTTATTCCACGTATAACTCTGCCCTTTCAGTGGCAAACCTGGAGTTGGTTAGACGTGACGCTGCCCTAGCTACATCCACGCGTGTGGATAGTAAGGTGAAGAACTCTCTCAGAGTCGCTTCGGTCTCCGGAGAGCTTCTCTTCGACGGCAAGCTTTCAGCAATCTATGATAAGATAACTAAGAAAGCTTCGGATTCTCTGCTTTTTAAATCCGCTTCCAAAAAGTCGGATACAGCAGATAAGAGTAAGACAGGCACTTCTGGGACAAGTACGCCCAAGAGAAGTTCCTATAGAGGTTCTTATTCGTCCTCTAGGTCTTATTCTAGAGACCGTCAAGGCAGCGACTCACGTACGGGACGTTATTCGGGCCGAGACAACCGGTCTGACGTCCCGAGGTCGACGGGTCGAGGTGCGGGTCGTGGAGGACGTAGTTTCTCCTTCCGCAGGCCTCGCAGGTCCAGGAGGTGATGGTTTGAACCTCTATCGTGTTCCGGTGGGCAGAAGGTTATCGAGTTTTACAGACGAGTTGGCGTCGATTACGGACGACCCCTGGGTCCGAGGGGTAATTTCGGAAGGACTAAGAATATCCTTCAAACGAAAGCCTCCATTAACTCGAAGTCCAAGATGGACTCCGCTTCCGTCAAATCCGCAGAAAAGAGATGCTCTTTTATTGGAAGTACAGTCTCTTCTAGTGAAGAACGCGGTAGAGGTCGTAGAAGACCAGGAAACACCAGGTTTCTACAGCCATCTGTTTCTGGTTCCGAAACCAGACGGCTCGTTCCGTCCAGTCATAGATCTGAGCTGGATAAACAAGCTGATCGTCACTCCGAAGTTCTATATGGAGACGATTCGATCGGTCAGAGCGAGTATTCGGGTGAACGACTATGCTACAAGCATAGATCTCAAAGATGCGTACTTTCACGTCATGATACATCCGACATTCAGAAAGTATCTACGCTTCGCAGTCCTAGGAGTTGTATATCAATTCCGGGCGATGTGCTTTGGATTGAACCTAGCACTCTGGTCTTTCATTCGAATAATGAACTCTGTAATGATACATTTCTGAGCGCATTCGTCTGCGGTAACGTCGGCCTACCTGGACGACATTCTTCAGAGGTACGGCAATGAGTTAACGCTTCAGAACGATGTGCAGAATCTGCTTCTATTACTCCGACGTCTCGGTTTTATTCTAAATGAGGAGAAGTTGGATCTGGTGCCGTCCAAGTCATTCACTCATCTAGGAATGAGCTTCGAGACGCACAACAATCTCCTTCGTCTGCCGTTAACCAGAGCGAAGTTAATCAGTTGTTAGGGTCGCTATTGTCTTCACTCAGACAAAGTCACAGCGAGGGAGTTCATGAGACTGATAGGTCTGTGCGGAGCCACTGCGGATCTCATTCCGATGGGGCGGTTGCGCACTCGTCCTCTCCAAATTTTCTTGACTCAGAATTGGAGTGTGAAGATTCATTCGCTCGATATAGACGTTCTCTTGTCAAATCAAGCGAAACAAGAGATTCAGACTTGGGCAAACGTTCAGTGGTTGACTCAGGGAGTTCCACTGCAGTTGCTGGATCCGGGTTTTACGATTATGACGGATGCCAGGCAAACAGGTTGGGGTGCAACATTGATCCCAACGGATTCGAAGTGCCAGGGTCTTTGGGATTCGCAATTTCTAAGCAAGCACATAAACATCAAGGAAATGATGTCAATTTGGCTTGCATTACGTCATTGGATGAACATTATTCAGAAAGCACATGTCCAAATCCTGTCCGACAATACGACAGTAGTGGCGTATCTCCGGAACCAGGGAGGCACTCATTCCGTTCCGTTATTCAATTTAACGGAAAGAATCCTTCTGTTTGTTCTAGAACACCAAGTTCTACTTTCGGTCCTTCATATTCCGGGTCGTCTGAATGTTTTAGCAGACTCCCTTTCATGGAAGGGTCGCTTGTTGCCATCAGAATGGACTCTCAACAAACAAGTATTCAATCAGATTTGCTACCAATGGGAACGGCCAATGATAGACTTATTTGCGACACATCTCAACAATCAGTTGCAGACGTATGTGTCACCATGTCCGGATCCCCGAGCTTATGCAGTAGATGCTCTATCGATCTCGTGGGACGGAATGATAGGATATGCGTATCCTCCAGCGCCGTTAATTCAGCAAATATTGCTAAAGATAAAACTATCTCAATGCAAAATTCTGTTGGTAGCATCTCTGTCTCCACAGAGACCGTGGATAAATCTACTCAGGTGTCTGCTGTGGGACCTACCGCGAAAACTTCCTCCGCGAGAGGATCTTCTTTCGCAGGGGAAATCGCGTCAACTTCATCACAACCCGCAAGGTCTCAACCTTCACGTATTTCCATTGTGCGGTCCTTCTTGCACGGCAAGCATTTTACAGGACGAGCAGTGGACGCGATTTCTAACTGTAGGAGGACCTCCTCTTCGCTAAACTATGCGGCTAAGTGGAAGGTCTTTCGTCATTGGTGTAGGGATCATTCTGTTGATATTTTTGATCCCTCCATACCAGACATTGCAAACTTTCTAGTATACTTGTTTGACGAGATCAAACTGCAGCCTGTTACTATTAAAGGTTATAGGTCTATGTTATCTGATACCTATGCACACCATGATAGTTTACAAATTGGATCTAATGTCTCTTTATCTAAATTAGTTAGAAACTTCTCGATAAATAGACCCAGAACTCTTAGATTAATTCCTAAATGGAATTTAGCTTGGGTTCTTCTTAAACTGAAAGAAAAGCCATTTGAGCCTCTTGGGACTGTAGATTTCAAATTCTTGTCTTATAAGACAGCATTTCTCTTAGCTTTCTCTTCTGCTAGAAGAGTCAGTGAGCTTCATGCACTATCGGTGGATGATTCTCACTATCGTAGTGTCGGGAACACTATTACCTTTACCACTAATGTTGGATTTTTAGCTAAGAATCAGGCTCCTAATAAATATCCGGAACCTATTGTTATTAAGGCCCTTCCGTCTTCAGACGGGCGTAGGCCTTTACTCTGTCCTGTTAGAGCCTTATGTATTTATAAACAAAGATCTCAGTTTATCAGAAAGGGACGAAAACGCTTCTTTCTGTCTCTGATGCCTAATAGAAAGGACATTTCGGTCCATTCTTTTGCTAGATGGATTCAATTAACTATCCGTACTGCTTATGATAATCTATCTTCATCTCAGCAGTCTGTGCTTAAGATTTCGGCTCATGAAGTAAGAGCTCTTTCTACATCTTGGGCTTACGCAAATAGTGTTGCTATTACAGATTTAATGAAGGCTGCATATTGGTCTCAACCATCCACATTCACGAATTTTTATCTCAGAAATATTGAGTCCATTTCTGGAGACCTGCATTGTTTAGGTCCGTTATCTGTTGCTCAGAATGTCGTCCACTAAACAGTTGCAACTATAGTTATGCAGGCTTTCTGTTCCGGCAGTGACTCTGTCCTGCTGCCCTCTTCGCTCTGGGCTATTTGACCCAGGGCAAGGGGTAGGGGGGGGGGGGTGTTCCCTTAGGTCACCTGCTTTATAGTGAAAAGCAAGGGGATTCCTCCTCCGGAGTCAGTAATTCTGAGTCGTTAACGGGATGGTTTTAAAGTGTAATATTAATGTTAAAAATTCATTCATGTCATATTTTTAAAGTGTAGCTTGGTGTGAAGCATTTGTATATGTCTTGTGTCAAACGGGCATTAATATACAATCCTCGGTCACTTTTAAGAGAATATAAAGAGTCTTAATTCTCTGGACTAACTTTATTTATTGGCTTACTTTAAAAATAATTAGTATAAGGGGTTATACTGGATGTTAATAGAGAACATGAATGTTATTATGCTCAATTATGAAGGGTGTTGTGTCTTTCTAATTTATCATAAAATAAGAAAGGTACATGTAAAGCCTACTACTCCTTTTCTCCTTGAGGGGTTGACTCTATTTATATAGTTGAGCTTATTGGATTTTCCTCTATGTCCTAGGCCCTCCAGCCTTTTTACTATTCAGCTATGTCTGGGTCATTGGTACAGTATAAAAATGTTAAAAAATATAGTAATTTATATATTTTTTATACTTACCAATGACCCAGACGGGGATGACCCTCCCAGGAGTTGGGAACTCATACCTCCCCGCTGAGTACATTGTGCTGACCAGGCACTGCTTGTAAGAATGATAATTGGCGGCAATTTCGGGATGTCCTTGACACTGCGCATGCGCAGTGAGGGCAGAGTATGGAGGACTTTCAGGACATGATTTCTTTTGGTTTTAGATGCAAATTTTGGGGATTGGGGGGGCAAAATTTGTGTTTGGCCCTAGAATTTTAAGAGTTAGCACCAGCTATGTCTGGGTCATTGGTAAGTATAAAAAATATATAAATTACTATAAATTTTTTAACTTTTAGCTCATCTTGACAAAGTCAAGCTGAGCTATTGCCATCACTTCTTGTCCGTCGGTGTACGTACGTACGTACATACGTACGTTAGTACATTAGTTAGTATGTTAGTACGTACGTCCACAATTTACTTTGGCACACCTCATATGTCTCATTTATGATTAGATCACTTTGAAACTTGGTATGCTTGTTTGGGGTGATCTGTAGATGGGAGCTATCGATTTTCTTCAATTTAAAAAATGTTGCCGCAGCCAACGTTCTTAGAACTTAGTTTAGTCAAACCACAATATTTCCCTTTGGCACACCCTACAGGGCACATTTATGATTGGATTGCTTTGAAACCTGATATGCTTATTTAGGGTGGCCTCTAGATGGGAGCTATCGATTTTCTTCAATTTCCGTCAAAAAATGTTGCCACGGCCAACGTTCTTAGAACTTAGTTTAGTCAGACCTCAATATTTCCCTTTGGCACACCCTACAGGGCACATTTATGATCGGCTTGCTTTGAAACCTGGTATGTTTGTTTGGGGAAACCTCTAGATGGGAGCTATCGATTTTCTTCAATTTTCGTCAAAAAATGTTGCGGCGGTCAACGTTCTTGGAACTTAGTTTAGTCAGAAGACCTCAATATTTCTCTTTGGCACACCCTACAGGGCACATTTATGATCGGATTGCTTTGAAACCTGGCAAGCTTGTTTGGGGTGACCTCTAGATGGGAGCTATCGATTTTTTTCCATTTCCGTCAAAAAATATTGCTGCGGCCAACATTCTTAGAACTCAGTTTAGTCAGAAGACCTCGATATTTCTCTTTGGCACACCCTACAGGGCACATTTATGATCGGATTGCTTTGAATCGTGGCATGCTTGTTTGGGGTGACCTCTAGATGGGTGCTATTGATTTCGTTCAATTTTCATAAGAAAATGTTGCCGCGGCCAAAATTCTTAGAACTTAGTTCAGTCAAACCACAATATTTCCCTTTGGCACACCCTACAGGGCACATTTATGATTGGATTGCTTTGAAACCTGATATGCTTATTTAGGGTGGCCTCTAGATGGGAGCTATCGATTTTCTTCAATTTCCGTCAAAAAATGTTGCCACGGCCAACGTTCTTAGAACTTAGTTTAGTCAAACCACAATATTTCCCTTTGGCACACCCTACAGGGCACATTTATGATTCGATTGCTTTGAATTTGAAACCTGGTATGCTTGTTTAGGGTGACCTCTAGATGGGAGCTATCGATTTCCTTCAATTTCAGTCAAAAAATGTTGCTACGGCCAACGTTCTTAGAACTTAGTTTTGTCAGACCTCAATATTTCCCTTTGGCACACCCTACAGGGCACATTTATGATTGGATTGCTTTGAAACCTGGTATGCTTGTTTGGGGTGACCTCTAGATGGGAGCTATCGATTTTTTTCCATTTCCGTCAAAAAATATTGCTGCGGCCAACATTCTTAGAACTCAGTTTAGTCAGAAGACCTCGATATTTCTCTTCGGCACACCCTACAGGGTACATTTATGATCGGATTGCTTTGAATCGTGGCATGCTTGTTTGGGGTGACCTCTAGATGGGTGCTATCGATTTCATTCAATTTTCATAAGAAAATGTTGCCGCGGCCAAAATTCTTAGAACTTAGTTCAGTCAAACCACAATATTTCCCTTTGGCACACCCTACAGGGCACATTTATGATTGGATTTCTTTGAAACCTAGTATGCTTGTTTGGGGTGACCTTTCGATGGGTGCTATCAATTTTCTTCAATTTCCGTCAAAAAATGTTGCCACGGCTAACGTTCTTAGAACTTAGTTCAGTCAGAAGACCTCAATATTTCTCTTTGGCACACCCTACAGGCCACATTTATGATCGAATTGCTTTGAAACCTGGCATGCTTGTTTCGGGTGACCTCTAGATGGGAGCTATCGATTTTCTTGCATTTCCGTCAAAAAATGTTGCCATGGCCAACGTTCTTAGAACTTAGTTTAGTCAGACCACAATATTTCCCTTTGGCACACCCTACACGGCACATTTATGATCGGATTGCTTTGAAACCTAGTATGCTTGTTTGGGGAGACCTCTAGATGGGAGCTATCGCTTTTCTTCCATTTCCATCAAAAAATGTTGCCGCTGCCAACTTTCTTAGAACTTAGTTTAGTCAGGTCTCAATATTTCTCTTTGGCACACTCTACAGGGCACACTTATGATTGGATTGCTTTGAAACCTGGCATGCTTCTTTGGGGTAACCTCTAGATGGGAGCTATCGATTTTCTTCAATTTCCTTAAGAAAATGTTGCCGCGGCCAACGTTCTTAGAACTTAGTTTAATCAGACCTCAATATTTCTCTTTGGCACACCTCACAGGGCACATTTATGATTGGATTGCTTTGAAACCTGGTATGCTTGTTTAACTTGGTGTGCTCATTAGACAAGACCTTTTGATAAGAACTATTGATTAGCATTCATTTCTGTGAAAAAAGTTGCCATTTACAGTAACCTCTGAACATACTGCATTTGTGTATCAACATTCTTCCTTTAGCCAGTCTTACAGTTTACATTTAAAAATTGATGGATTACGCTGTTCTTCAATTTTGCCGTTTCATTTGTAACTTACCAAGTTCAAGTTAGTCCAGTTGAGCTACAGTGTTATTGACACTTTTATTTTTAGCTCAACTTTGACGAAGCCAAATTTGAGCTTATGCCATGGCCAGTTGTCTGTCTGTCCGTCAACAATTCAATACGGCTCGAGCCAGAGGACGTATTTGTGAACCATTCTTTATGAAACTTCTTGGGTACCTTTGTTATGACAGTGGGATGAGAACGAGTGTTTTGGAGTCCGGTCCGAAATTCAAGATGGCTGCCAGCCACCATTTTGTACCGACGATGCAGAAATCTGTTTTTTGCACAGAACTTCCATATGAAAGCGCTGATTTGAATAATTTTTTGTATGAATGTTTAGTACCATTGGGTACATCACATATAATACAGGTTTTTTTCTCGTACATAAATTATGCAAATTAGATTAACTTTGATGTATTTAGTATTACTTTCAGCACTGTCAGTGCAAATGCTAATATGGCTCGGGCTAGAGGCCGCATTTATGAACCGATCTTTACGAAACTTCTTGGGTACCTTTGGTATCACCGTGGGACGAGAACGAGTGTTTTTGGGTGCAGTCCGAAATTCAAGATGGCCGCTAGCAGCCATTTTGTTCAAAATTAGGGGCAATCAGATTTTTGCGCAGAACTTCCACATGAAAGCTCTGATTTGAATAATTTTGTGTGTGAATGTTTAGTACCATGGGATACATCACATATAATACAGGTTTTTTTCTCGTGCAGAAATTATGCAAATTAGATGAACTTTGATTTTTTCAGTGCTACTTAAACACAGTAAGTACACATGTCAATACCTCTCGGGCTAGAGGCTGTATTTATCAACTGATCTTCACAAAACTTCTTGGGTACCTCTGCTATCACCTTGGGATGAGAACGAGTGTTTCTGAGTGCGGTCTGAAATTCAAGATGGCTGCCAGTGGTCATTTTGTACCGAAATTAGGTCTAATCAGTTTTTTGTACACAACTTCTATATGGCTCAGGCTAGAGGCTGTGTTTATGAACCGATCTTTACGAAACGTCTTGGGTACCTTTGTTATCACCGTGGGATGAGAACGGGTGTTTTTGGGTGTGGTCTGAAATTCAACATGGCCACCAGCAGCCATTTTGTACCAAAATTAGTGCAATCAGCCTTTTGTACAGAACTTCTGTATGAAAGTTCTGATTTGAATAAATATTTTTGTATGAATGTTTAGTAAAATGGAATACATCACATACAGTACAGGTTTTTTTCTCATGCAGAAATTATACTATTTAGATAAATTTTGATTTATTTAGTGCTACTTATGCACTGTAAGTGCACATGTCAATACTACTCGGGCTAGAGTCTGTATTTATCAACCGATCTTCATGAAACTTCTTGGGTACCTTCGTTATCACCTTGGGACAAGAACGAGTGTTTCTGAGTGCGGTCCAAAATTCAAGATGGCTACCAGTGGCCATTTTGTACCGAAATTAGGACCAATCAGTTTTTTGTCACAACTTCTATACAGCTCGTATTTATGAACTGATCTTCACAAAACTTCTTGGGTACCTTTGTTTTAACCTTGGGACAGGAATGAGTGTGTTTTGGGATGCCTTTGTTATCACTGTGCTATGAGAACAAATATTTGGGGGTTCAGTCAGACCCACTCTTGGACTCACGGATTTCTTTTCTAGTTTAGCATCTGACTGTCACCCACCTTTACAATACTTTACCTATACATTTGTTACAGGCTACGGTCAGTATTTATGTACAGGCCGTTACAATACATTGTATGCACCTTTGTTATCAGGTCATTACCTAGATGTTTGTCATTGTTGTGTCACATACTATACATGTACATGTCTTGACAAGTTGAGCTACAGTGTCATTGACACTTTCATTTTTTGGTAAAATAAATCTGTAAAAGTTGGCACTTCGACATTTGATGTATCCCAGAGATGTTTCATCCCGAGACGTTTCACCCACGAGGCGTTTCATCCTGTGTCATAATTTTCACGTTTCACTGAAAAAACAAACATTCAAACCCCACTTCATACTCTTTCTGTTTTCTTCAAATGAAGTGGCTACCATTTTGGGGTTCTGGTTAATGCCCCAAAAGCCTAAATTTAAAATAAAATCTCATGAACCACCAGGGAGAATGCTATGATATTTGAGGTGTGGGGGGGGGGGGGGGGGGGGGATTGTTGACGTGGGGAATGGGTTTGTACTTGTCAGATTCAAGTTTGTTCAAATCAGGCCTTGGGTTAATATTTGAGCTCTTGCTTGGGGTCCCATAGTTTAACTCAATGTAATGTGAGAAAATGTCATGAAAAATCTTCTTCGGATCCACCAGTCAGAATCTTGTCATATTTGGTGTGTGATATATATCTCTAGGGGTGTCAGATTCAAGTTTGTTCAAATTGAGTTCCTGAGTTAATATTTGGGCTCAGTATGCAGGTCACTTACTCATACACTCATTTCTTTTGACAACTTGAGCCAGGTGAGTGTTTTAGGCTCACTTGAGCCTCTGGTTTAAAAAAGTAGTCCTTACTTCTGAACACTTCAAGTCTGCGTAATCAACTTTGTGCCTTGATTCGATGTAGTGTTTCAGCTTAAAAGTGTTTCCCTATTCTGGCGCAATCTTTTTACAGATTTCGTATGTGGCATATTTGTCCTTTCAACTCAGTTTTTTTTAAGTACATTTGCACTCGACTTTCCTCATCATGATGTGTTTCATCATCAGTAGGCACAACTTTGCTCCGACTGAGAAATATATCTTAATACCGAAACTGAAAGAATATTGATTTGAGTCATTCACATTTGTGACTTTCATTTTTTTCCAACAACCGACACTGAGTTGAATTTTTTGTAAACTGGACAGCACTAATCAGATGTGCTTGTTTGGTTACAGTTCATCGGAGTGTGTCAATAGATACTGTCCAATGGTCTATAGCAAGACAAATTCAAAAAAGACAAAATACCTTTGCTTCCAACTGAACATGAAGCTAGTATTTGCCAGAATATGAAGCCTTTAAGTGTCATGCTAGCATTTCTTTTCAACCTACTCACAGTTGTTTACAATTGGCTGTAACGTAAGTGCAAGCCCTACTTTGGAACTTACTCAAGCTTTAAAGAAACTTTTCCAAACAAGTTGGAAAAGTAATAGAGTGCAAAAGCACGAAAAAGATCAAAAAAGGATCGAGCGAGACCAGCGCTCGAAATTACAGATACTCTCTCTGCACACCTCTTTCGTTTACCGAGTGCATGCGCAACAACTGTGACGTCAATTCCTTTTATTTCCGCCATTGTACTGGTCGGAAATTTTGTGACTCATGCTATTATTTAGCTGTTATCTTTGTGAACAACTTATTTGTGTGTGCTATCTTAATCTGATTATGTTCAAGTGAATTGTATCCTTTTCAAGCTTCTAAATTATTCACTATTTGATGATATTTTTGATAATTTTTGCTTGCTGTTTCACACATAGTCTTGTTTTTCCCCCACATGTGAACACAACCATTGTTCTGTTTTCCGTCGGCGGGAAGCTTGATTTCATTTATCATTTTCATATTATGCCTAAGACTGTTCCTTGTACCTCTTGCTTGCAGGTGAAACATGTGGACGACTCTCATTCCACATGTGTCACTTTCAACAATTGTACTCAGGCCCAATCATGTGGTATTTGTGGGGTTTGGTCCTCAAGATTCTGGGTTTCTGTAAACAAGCTGGTTCTGTCTAGAGCTAGAACCCCTCATTCTCGGGGTAAGGGTAGCCATACCTTATCAGACATTTCTGTGAGTGCACGTGGTGACCTTGTCACACTGGATGCTGATCTGTCTTTTTCTGTGGTGAGTTCCTCTGCAACTGTTGACGGTGCTAGTGCGGTGATACCTGACGTGGAGAAAATTGGTCTCTTTGTCTTCTGATGTCACTCTTGAGGCATCTGTTTTCGTCGAGAGCTTCTCCGAGGACAGCTCGGTGACACTCTCCGATTTGCCTCCTATGCTGACGACAGTTGCTGAGGAAGTTGTTACTACAGATCCTGTTCTGTATGATGGTGGCTCTTCGATCTCTTCTGGAGATGGTATACAGTCTCGGGGGTCCGAGACTGTATCTGCTGCTGTGTCTATGAGCTCTCAGCCTCTCCTGGCTTCGTGGCGAAGCTGTGTAGGTTTGCTGTCTGCTCCGTCTCATCAGGCTAGGTTTGCTCCTAGTCAGTTGAGCCGTTCGGTCGTTTCAGCAGTGATTCCTTGCCCTCGAGCGAATCGTTTGTTGTTCCTCCTTCCCCTGCTAGTGTGCCGACTAGCAGGATGGGGCTGGGACTTTGGCATCTAGGGCCTGCTGTTCGGCAGAGGTCAGTGACAGCCCCGGTTAGCTGTCACTCTCGGAACCTTCCTCCAGTGATGCCTCACTGTGTTCCGAGTCTGGCTGTCGATCGATGCTTGCCGTCGGTCTCAGAGGATGGGCAGTTGGGGCCTTCTGCCGTGCAGAGGCCAATGGCAGGTTCCTGTAATTCTTGGGACAATCCTCCGGTGTCTTCTCATCGTGTCCCAGGTCCAGCTACCGATCGACATACGCCGTCTGTCTCTTTAGGGGATTTGCAGGCGGGGTCTTCTGTGACGCAGAGGTCAGTGATTGCCCCTGGGTGTCACAATCGGGACTATCCTCCAGTGTCTTTTCACCATCTCCCTATTCTGTCTGCTGATCGACGTTCGTTGTCGGCCCCTTCTGAGGATTTGGGTTCTTCTACCAGAAGGGTCCATTGGAAGGACACTCTGTCGGGTGATGCTGCTGCGACGGATTCTCAGGGTGACCTGCATCAGGCCGTTTTGGCACTCACCCGGTTGCTTTCTAGCAACCCTCAAGTTGGCTTCCCTGTGCCTTCTGAGGCACAATCTCCTTTGGTCGGTCGCTGAGATGACTCGCCTGGCCCTTTGGATATTGCACAGGTATTCACAGGAGGTTTCTGCTGGTCAGCCCGAGTTGTGCTATGTCTCTACAGCAACAGAGGATGACGATTTTCTTGGACCCTCCCCCAACCCCAACCCCCCACACCCCTACCCCCCCCTTGTTACTCTTGGGGCAGGCTTTGGCTTATTGCTCGACATTCAACCTTCGGACCAGCCATCGGTGACCATCCGGCCGCGGTCCTCTGTGGAGTGCCGTAACCCTGTTGAGCCTTCTAGCTCTGGGGCTTTGCGTCCTCTGCAATCGGCTCAGGTTGTTGCCAAAATGCGTTCTAATGCCCTCAAGGGTTCTTTCTTTTCTAGAGCTGATGCCTTTCTGCTTCCATCGCGGTTTCGTGTTTACGATTCCGTCAGTCCACAAGTCTTTCAAGGGATGACTACTGTGGATGAGGATTCTTCTTCCCTCAGGTTAACTAAGCCTAAGTCAGCAGTTCTCCCGATGTCGGTAGTCGAGTCTATGGTGGGCCTGTCCCGAGAGGTGCTGGGTATGTTATCCCTCGCAGACCATGTCGTCGCTGCCCTGGCTGAATATTTTCCACCAAGGGAGTTTGATGATGCTCAAGTGCCTTTTCGCATTTTGTCACAGGCTCTTATGAACTTGACACACGCTCACGCCTGTAACACAGCTAATTTGGAGCTGGCATGCCAGGATGCGGTGTTGGATTCTTCTCCATCCCTTTCTTCTGAGCAGCGTGCTGTTCTGAGGTCTGCCTCTTTGGTTGGACCTCAGTTGTTCCATGGTTCAATGGAAGCTGTCCTTGGCGAGGTTCTTCATCATTCGAAGGACCAGCTTTTGCTACGACAGCTGGACCAACCTGCTGCTGCGGGTGGTGGTCGTTCCAGGCCCTCCAAGCATCCTGCTGCGTCTGCCTCATCGGTGACATCGGCTACGCCTTCAACTCCATCTGCTCCTTCTGCTCAGAAGAAGCGCCGACGCGGCCAGGCTCGTTGGCAGCCTCCGGCAGGAAAGTCTCAGGACTCTGCCGCTTCCCGAGGTGGTGGTTTCTCCTCTCGGGGTCCTTGTCGAGGCTGCAAGTGAAGTTTCTCACCTCGATTTGCCTCCAGTCAGGGAAGGCTTTCGCTGTTTTACGACTGTTGGACAGAGATAACGTCGGACACTTGGGTCCTCGACGTCATTCAATCCAGTCTGTGACTGTCCTTCCATCGGCACCCCAGTTTATCTCGGGTGCCCCTCCCGACTCGGGTCCCTTCCGATTTTCTATGTCGGGACCTTCTGGTGCAGGAGATCGACAATCTCCTCTCCAAAGGGGTGATCAAGGTGGTCAGGAACACCCTTTCACCGGGGTTTTACTCGAGACTTTTCTTGGTGCCAAAGAAAAACGGCCAGTTTCGTCCTGTCATCAATCTGAGTATCCTGAACGAGTACATTATAGCACCTCGTTTCAGTATGGAGACTTTCCGGTAGGTTCGACATTCAGTTCATCAGGGCGACTTTGCTGCCAGTATCGACCTGAAGGATGCCTACTTCCATGTACCCTTTCATCTGGCGTCACGGAAATACCTTTGGTTCTCATTTCGGATCAAGTCTATCAATTCAGAGCTCTCCCGTTCGGTTTGAACCTGGCTCCTTGGGCCTTCACTCGACTGATGTCACATGTGCCTGCTTTTCATCATACTCAATCGGCTGTGACTTCGTCAGCCTACCTGGATGACATCCTCCAACGGCACCACGATGCTATTGTTCTGGAGTCGGATGTCTGACAGTTTCTTTGCCTTCTAGCGTTGCTGGGTTTCAGAGTCAATCACGAGAAGTTGGATCTCCTTCCTTCTCAGCAATTTCGTCATTTGGGGATGGATTTCGACACTCTTCACAATGTGGTGTCGGTCCCCAATGCTCGGGTGACGATTTTTTCCGCCTTGACTCGGAACTTGCTTCAATCTTCCTCGGTCTTGGCTAGGACTTTCCTTTGGATGCTTCGGTGAGAGATCTCATTCTGCTTGGTCGCTTTGTCCGACCTCTCAAACACTTTCTGTTGGATCATTGCCGTCCGAATGTAGATCCGCTGGACCTGGAACTTCCTATTCCTCGGTCCCTGCTTTGTCACCTCCACCCTTGGGCCGATGTTCCCTGGCTGACACAGGGTGTTCCGTTGGATCTTCCTTTGGACAATCGCATCCTTACTGCAGATGCCTGCGATCGGGGCTGGGGTGCGACGTTGGGTCCTCTCGGTGTCTCCACTCACGGCGAGTGGGACAGCGAGCAGGTGGGCCTTCATATCAACAAGAAGGAGCTCCTTGCTCTTCTGTTGAGTTTTGGCTTTGGCTCCCTCACCTGTCGGACCATATTGTCCTACTTCTTTCGGACAATTCGACAGTAGTGGCCTACATACGGAATCAAGGAGGCACACATTCGATTCCCCTGTATCGGCTATCTCGGGATCTTCTTCTGTTGGCGCGGGATGTAAACGCTCGGGTGTCCATTCGGCACATTCCTGGGCATCTCAACGTCATAGCAGACTCCCTGTCCTGACGCGACAGTGACCTTCCAACAGAATGGATGCTACATTGGTCGGTGTTTCAGGCGATATGCGAGCAGTGGGGACGTCCTCTGGTCGACCTTTTTGCCACTCGCTGGAATCATCAGGTAGAGACCTTTGTCTCTCCTTGTCCAGATCCTCTGGCGTTTGCGGAAGACGCTCTGTCTCTGGACTGGACAGGTTGGATCGGCTATGCCTTTCCTCCAGCACCGATTCTTCCTCAAGTATTGGTGAAGATTCGTGCTTGCAGTTGCAGGATCATTCTGATCGCACCTCTGTCTCCACAGAGGGGGTGGATCAATCTGCTGCGGCGTCTGTTGGTAGATCGGCCAATTTGTCTACCTCTACGCCGCGATCTTCTTTCCCAGGGTCATCCCAGGAAGTATCACAACAACCTGGCGAGCCTGTCCCTTCAGGCCTGTCTTTTATCAGGTCCTGTCTCCGACGTAGAGATTTTTCGAGACGAACAGTGGAGTACATTTCTGCATCACGGCGACATTCCACTGGCATGACTTATGCGGTGAAGTGGAAGGTTTTCTGCCGCTGGTGTACAGATCACAAGGTGGATTACCGTGATCCGTCAATCGCTCAAATTGCAGATTTTCTGGTATACCTTTTTGACTCCAAGGGCCTCCAGCCTATTACGATTAAGGGCTATCGGTCTATGCTGTCTGATACTTTGTTTTATGTGGGAAAGCAGTGCATCGGTCATGGTTTTTTTCTCTCCAAACTAATTCGGCACTTTTTTTTGAAGCGGCCTCAAGTTTTGTGGTTGCAACATGTATGTATTACACCCAAGTGGGACTTGGCATGGGTGTTGCACTGTTTGGAGGGGGCACCATTCGAGCCTTTATCTGAGACCGATATGCGTTTTCTCACCTATAAGACAGCTTTCCTTCTAGCATTTGCTTCTGCTCGACGTGTCATTGAGCTTCATATCTGTTGATTCTGCTTTCTTCAGAAATGAGGCTAACAGTGTCACCTTTGCTACTGATTGCACTTTTCTGGCTAAGAATCATCTTCCTGATTCGGTATCTCCTCCTATCTGCATTCGGGCTTTCCCTGCTGTTGATGGCCGGAGGCCTCTTCTTTGTCCTGTTCGTGCGATCAAGACTTACATTAATCGCACTCAGTTCATTAGGAGGGGTCGGAAGAGATTCTTTCTGTCTCTCATTCCTAAGAGGCAGTCTATCTCTTCCCATTCTATTTCCAGGTGGATCTGTCTTGCAATCAAGCTGGCATATTCCCGCCTGTCTGCTTCGGATCTTGTTTCGAACCGGTTTAATGCTCATGAGGTTCGTGCCATTTCTACATTCTGGGCGTTCGCCAATTCTGTTTTGCTCTGTGATGTTATGAATGCGACTTACTGGAGGAATGCTTCTACCTTCTCCTCCTTTTATCTCCACCACCTACAGCAGCAATCTGAGGACCTCTATTCTTTAGGCCCTCTTGTTGCTGCTCAGGCTGTTGTGCACCCTCGTTGAATTTGTTTTTATCGGGTTTGTGCTTCGCTCAGCCTTGTTCTTTTCAGGTGCCTTCTCTCTATCTTCATTACAGGTTTCGCTAAGGTTCTCTGCCCTCCTTGCTTTTCTTTCTGCTGCTCTTGTTGGTATTGGTTATGTGATTCACCTCATCCTATTGTTTATTCAGCCAATTGTAAACAATTGTGAGTAGGTTGAAAAGAAATTAGATATCGATGCCTCCCTACTAAATCACAAACTTCTCGTTGGCGGAAATACGGAATTGATGTCACGGTTGTCGCGCATGCGCTCGGTAAGTGCAAGAGGTGTGCAGAGGGAGTACCTGTAATTTTGAGCGCCGGTCTCGCTCGACCCTTTTTTGATCTTTTTCGTGCTTTTGCACTCTATTACTTTTCCAACTTGTTTGGAAAAGTTTCTGAAAAGCTTGAGTTAGTTCTGAAGTAGGGCTTGCACTTACGTTACAGCCA
Organism: Pictodentalium vernedei; assembly: GCA_031216915.1. Taxonomy (NCBI): domain Eukaryota; kingdom Metazoa; phylum Mollusca; class Scaphopoda; order Dentaliida; family Dentaliidae; genus Pictodentalium; species Pictodentalium vernedei. The sequence continues at coordinate 240,203,126 of CM062291.1, forward strand.
ATTGTAAACAATTGTGGTAGGTATGTTAAGAAACAAAATTTACTAAAAATTTTAATTTTTTAGTTTACCTCAAATGTGGATTTCCAGCACTTAACTCATTAACTACCTATGCACCATTGTCAAAATATCTGAATTTTAGGCAGCAAATATTTCCTATAATGCAGCTAAAAATTTAACCAATTTAGTCTTGTTGGAATGAGCTCTGTCAAACAAGACTGAATTTGTTAAATTTGTAGTGGCATTATGGGAAAAATGGCTACTGAAATTACAGTATTTTTTACTCCAATGTGTCACCAATTTCTCAATTAACAAAAGCAGGTTTTGTCATGTTCATTTTCACTTTAATTCTGTTAATTACGCAAACTAAAAACAAAACCAATATGGTACATTATAAGTTATCTCCACCAACATGTATGGTATATGGAAATTTAATACCTGGATGTTGGTGTTTTGAGACATCCAGGTTTTTAATCTCCATATACAGACATGTTGGCAGAGATAAAGTTTTTGTCTCATTTGAAACACAATACAAACATAGTGGAAATAAATTTCTGGATGTGTTTCTCACGCTCCGCAATCTCTTGGTCCAAATTTGTGATAATTGTTTTGTTTTTATAATTGCAGAAGCCAACAGATAGAGTTATATCCCTTGGGTCATTAAGGAAACAAGTAAAAAGTATTTTGTTGACATATCGTCATCTGAGTTCCAATGTGTTCTATGTGCCTACTGGCACATAGAACACGTTGGTACTCAGGGGACAAATTATTTGCTCTTATTTTATTTTTCTAAAGTTGTTTCATTTTAATTATTCGACTGTTTAATTTATAATGACAAAATTTGATTGAATTGTTGGAAATCTGATGATATTTGTGACTATTTTCAGGTTTTTTGCTTCGATTTTTATATCGAGGCGAGCAAACACAGAAAGCTTTCGTTTAAACCATACACCCCCGATGTTTCGCATGCGCTTATACCCTGCATGTTGCACACTCTCATATACCTTGGATGTTGGGTGCACCCTTTGCCACCGCTATTTGTCATTCTGACCAATCAAAAGACAGAATTTATTGGGATATAGGGACAAGAGCCTTTGAGGAAAAATAAATTTTAAAACAAAAAATCTCTGCCTTTATTTATTTTTAACAAAAATTAGCCCTAGAAATGGAATATCAAATTTGTGTGGCCTTAGGTACTTACCGGAATATGTTGCTAACAGGCTAAGTTACATTTTTTTCAGACCAAAGTATCTTGTAGTGAATGCTGATGAAGGAGAGCCTGGTACATGTAAAGACAGAGATATCATGAGACATGATCCACATAAATTAGTAGAAGGATGCCTGGTGGCTTGCAGAGCTATGGGTGCAAGAGCAGGTAACATAGTTATAATGATCATGATTCGTATGGGACCTTAAGATTGAAAGTACTTAAACGTGCTTTAATTTCACAAAAGAAATTTAAGGCCCTTAAATGTGCGTGAAAATTGAATTTTAAGGGAAAAAAATCACTTAAAGTTCTTGAAAAAGGTTTTCAGGTTACTGCCTTGCCTGTTAAGGTGAATGTGTGTACTACTTACGAGATTTGGTATTTAAGTTTCTTGTTTCATAAATGACTTTCTTTGCACTGTTATTACACCTGCACTTGACTCTTTTTCTCATGAACTTTGGTGTTCTTGAGTTTGTTCTTGCATAAATGATATTAAATTGTGTGTCCTTGCACTGCTAATTTATGAACTTGGAAGTTTTTCCGCCGGAAGCTTTCTGGGTGTGCTCTTGAGGATTAGTGTCAGGTGTAGGTGAGGTTAAATTTTTGCCTCAAAATAGAACTTATTAAGTGTTGTCTTCTTGCCATGTTAGCTAAAGGGTTAACCTTTTGGGCAGTGAGAATTAAGATTTTCAGTGCACCACAACCTGTAAGTCTACCTGCAGAGTACTGATTACTTGTCAATTCTGCGCTGTGTCTATCAATCAAGGCATCAAGACGTGACTAGAAACAAATGACAGAATATGGTCTTCACACTTCCTTTGCTGATTCATCATTAGGCTCCTGCCCAGAGATTTTCAGGTCTGCAAAGTTGGAAAAGGCCTTTAATGGCTAGGAGTTAAGACTAGCCCCTTGTTTTATGTCTCTCACTGTTTTTTCTTTAACTTTTTTTATTGTCATTTTCAGCATATATCTATATTAGAGGAGAGTTTTACAATGAAGCATCTAATCTTCAAGTAGCCATTAGAGAGGTTTGTAATCTATACCAATAAATGTGAAAGTTCACCCCCCTCTTGCTCACTCTCACTCACTCACTCATCCACCCACCTACCCACCCACCCACCCACTCAAACAAGATGTACAGTGGAGGCCACTTAATGACTTAATGGGATATCTCTCGATTGATTAACTCTGTTAATTATACTTAACTTCCAGACGTAAAATGATATTTTTATACTGTACCAATGACCCAGACATAGCTGGTGCTAACTCTTAAAATATAGGGCCAAACACAAATTTTGCCCCCCAATCCCCAAAATTTGCATCTAAAACCAAAGAAAACATGTCCTGAAAGGCCCTCCACACTTCGCCTCTACTGCGCATGCGCAGTGTCAAGGATGTTCCGAAATTGGCGCCATTAATCATTCTAAGTTTGGCCCTTCATCAGTTAACATCTGACTGATCTTTGTGCTTGTAAATCTCAGTTTAAATGATGCCAGACACATAAATATTAGTGAAATGGTGATTCTAAGGAGGATAGAGAAGGAGGAGAGGAAAAAATGTGTGACAGAATATTATCAGGGCTGTAACTTAAAATATTTTTATACTGTACCAATGACCCAGACATAGCTGGTGCTAACTCTTAAAATATAGGGCCAAACACAAATTTTGCCCCCCAATCCCCAAAATTTGCATCTAAAACTAAAGAAAACATGTCCTGAAAGGCCCTCCACACTTCGCCCCTACTGCGCATGCGCAGTGTCAAGGACGTTCCGAAATTGGCGCCATTTATCATTCTAAGTTTGGCCCTTCATCAGTTAACATCTGACTGATCTTTGTGCTTTTAAATCTCAGTTTAAATGATGCCAGACACATAAATATTAGTGAAATGGTGATTCTAAGGAGGATAGAAAAGGAGGAGAGGAAAAGAATGTGTGACAGAATTTTATCAGGGCTGTAACTTAAAATTTTTTAATGAAATTATGTTAAGTTACCTATTTTCAAGGCAGCAGCCATTTTGTTGTCATTCTGATTATTTAGTTACACTGTTTTTTCAAGTGTTTTTCCTCTCTCCCTGTCCTTTAAGTTCCCCCTTGCTATTCTCCCATGCTTTTGGCATAGTTTCTGTAATTATTATTACTAAAATTTCTTGGGAGTTTTAGCTGTATAACAGAATGAATTCTGTTCTTTCCCCATGTTTACGTCTTCACCTACGGGTGGTTAGGCGTTGTGTTCTGCATCTACCATCTGATGTTCTGCAGTTTCTTCCCTGGAAGTCTCTGTTTTGCATCAGATGGTGTATTTTTGGTAACTGATTTCGGGCCTGGGTGCCTGGAGTCTTATTTTAGTGTTTTTACACTCATTGTTTACATTTACAACAGCCCTCTGTGTGAGGGGGGGATTTCTAAATAATAATATCTTTATGTTATTTTAATCATAACTAGATACATTATTATTGTTCGTAAGTGTTGAAAAAATTGTTTAAAATATTTTTAAAATTTTTGTCCACACTTAGGCTTGGGATCCATTGGGGCTCAACGTTACTTTTCAGAAACTTGGGCTGTTCTGAAAAAATATTTTTTCAAAATATTTTGATTTCAATTATTTTTTCTATATTAATGGATCATATTATTATTATGTATTTTGATTGCCAGGGGTTAGTGCGAGTACCAGGACTTGTTTTCTTTTCACATTGAAAGGATATTGATCAATTGCTTTAAGAGGAAGTCTTCCTCTGACCTTATTATCATTCTATATGTGGTCAGTGTACTCGCATTAACTCCTGTTCTGTATCGTATGATTTCGATGACAATATGGGAAGCGTATGTCACGGTATGTTGTTGGGGATTTGGACACTCCGGTCCTTTCCCCGCAGGGTCACTCTACTTTATCAATTTCTATTTCAGACGATCAAGATTAGGGTGATGTATCTGTGATGTCTTCCAACAGTGTGCCTCCGTCGTCACAATTAATGAAGGGCTAGCGGAAAAGTGCTCATGTAATACGCCAATTGCCTAAGAGGACCCTAGTAGGTTCGACGGCCTTTGACGTCCGCTAGCTCGCCCGGTGTGGCGTCCATTCACCGAATGGTTCGGCAGCCGGGTTCGTCCGTTGCGGTCTAGAAGGAATTTTGGGGTGATGCGAGCACTATAAAATTAACTTAATGCACACCCAGTGACGGCGGATCGGAGGGAGAACGGAGGAAGCCTTTTAGTCCGGTTCATAGCTCGTTCCGGTCCATCTGGACGGCAAGCGAGGGAGGCCCCTCTCTCGTTCAACAACATCTGGCCCCAGATGTTGTGGTACAAATGTGTAGTTAGCGGAGCATACGTCCGTCGCTCGGGACGCTCCGTTGTATAGGCAGTCCGCTGAGACTGCTAAGGCTTCCTCTTCTCGTCAGCGCACACGACCGCACCTTGGCTGCGTGACCGCCGATATATTACCAGCTTCGCCGATCAAGGATTCTTCGGCGACCAGGTCACACCATCCGGCAGCCAGGGATTCGAGACCGATGGACTCCGGACGTTCGCATAGGAAAAGTATGCGGGAGCCATCTGATGCGGAGCTGCCCTCGGCGAAGCAGCGATAGACTGCGCCTCTGCAGGTCTCGATGCCGGACATTCTTGTGCACATAGCACAGCTTATCGCAGCATCCCAGCAGCCGACAGTACCGGTCTCGGATCGAGAATTATCCGACAGCGCTGGGTCGGTAGCCGGGGACTCGAGGCCTGCAGACTCCGGATGTTCGCATAGGAAGTGTGCGGGAGTCAACGTACACGGAGCTTCCAGCGGCAATGCATCGTAAGTCCGCTACTGCACAGGCCTCGGGAACGGATGTGCTTTCCTTAATAGCACAGTTTATCCCAGCATCAACTGAATCTGTCGCATATATTTTATCCGACGATGCTGGGTCGGGACGCTCCGCGGAAGCGGGTACGGACGTCCGAAAGTTTCATCCGGTTCGATGGGATACCGAAAGGGATTCGGTGGATTTCAAGCTTTCCCTTTCGGAACAACATATGCTGCGATGCCGGATAAGAAACTGATAGCGTCGGTGGACTTAGAAATTTTTGGTTCGGTTCAGGGACATCGTCCCTCAGTTCCGACATAGTCCAATAATGTCACACAAACTTTCGAATTATTGAACGACGCTATATATATTATTATTTTATGCTTGCTATCCAAGCATTTCTGGTTTCTTGTTCGAAGAGTTATGGAGATGTCTTTCAAAAGTGTGCCTCTGTCGTCATAGTTAATGAAGAGTTAGCGGCAATAAGTGCTCATGGAATATGTCTATCGCTTACGGAGTGACATTCGCTAGCTCACCCGGTGTAGCGTACATTCATCGAATGGTTCGGCTGCCGGGTTCGTCCGTTGCGGTCTAGGAAGGAGATTTGGGTGATGCGAGCACTTTAATTACTTTAGTACTCACCCAGTGACGGCAGATTGAGGACAGATCGGAGGAAGCCGACAACATAGGGGACCGCATGTTGTGGTTCAGATATTTTACATTCGGAGCATATGTCCGTTGCTCGGGACGCTCCGTTATATTGACAGTCCGAGAGACTGTCTTTAATGCTTCCTCATCCTCACAGCAGGGCACACGACCGCACATTGGCTACGTGACCTCGAGTATCCGATCAGTTTCGGCATTCAGTGATTCCACAGCAAATAGGTCGCGCCATCTGGTAGCCAAGGGACACGAGGCTTATACACTCCGTTCGCTCGCATATTGGAAGTATGCACGGGGTAACGATCTCGGAGCTTCCTGCGGCAATGCATCGTAAGACCGCTGCTCCTCAGGAAACAGTGACGGACGTGCTATCCGAGTTAGCACAGTTGTTTCGCAGCATCCCAGCAATTGACGGTTTCTCGGTCGAATCAGGAATTATCCGACGGCGCTGGGTCGGTGCGGTCCGCGGTTGCATCAAGCTGCAGACGACCGAACGCTTTATAGGGTCCGACAGGATGGCGAAAGGGATTCGAAAGATTTCGAGTTTTCCCTTTAGTAGTATCGGAAGATGCCTTTCATATCTTCTGGCATTTCTTCCAGTGATTATTTTTCGGACTTCATTGCTGCGATCTTGGATAAGAGACTTATAGCGTCATTGGACTCGGATTTTTCGATCGGTACAGGGACTTTGTCCCTGACTTACCGACGCAGTCCAATATTGTCATTACAACATGTGTTTTATTTTTCGACGCTATATATTTATATATATATACAAGCCTGCTACTAAGCATGATAGTTTAGTTTCTTGTCCGCGTGGCTCATTTCTGCCATTTTATCCTTTTTACATATAGTTTATTTTGGCAGAGCAGGGCATACCGAGAGTTCATATGCGTCTAGACGGTGTGATTAAAGACTGCATATATTCTTTTCGCCGTTATGTCTTTTCCAATTTCAATGTTGGGAATGACATTATGTATAGTAGACTTAACTTAGACGCTTTATTATACGTAATCCGCCTTACTGAGGCGTTATCATTACGTCTTCAAGAAAAGATTTACGGGATATTATTCTCAATGTAATTTCTTTTGAGGGCAGTAGTTTGTTCACGTATAACTCCGCCCTTCAGTGGCTGATTGGAGTTGGTTAGACGTGATGCAGCCCTAGCTACATCCACGCGTGGATAGTAGGTTAAGAACTCTCTCAGAGTCGCTTCGTTCTCGGAGGAGCTTCTCTTCGACGGCAACTTTCCGGCAATCCATGAATTGCTTGATTTATACATTCTCTTGTCTATCTAGTGTTACAAGAGATTCAGACTGGGGCAAACATTCGGTGGTTGACTCAGAGAGTGCCGCCGCAGTTGCCAGGCCCGAGTGTGGCTGTTATGACGGTTGCCAGTCAAACAGATTGGGATATATACTGATCCCTACGGATTCGAAGTGCCAGGGTCTTTGGGTTCCGCAGTCTTTTAACTATCAGTTTAACTTCCGCGGAATAATGTTTTTTAGGCTTGCTTTATGTCATTGCATGAACATTATTCAGAAACGCATGCCCAAATTCCTGTCCTTTAATTCGACAGTAGTGGCGTATCTCCGGAACCAGGGAGGCACTCTTTCGTTTCCGTTATTCAATTTAATGGAAAGAATCCGTCTGTTGGTTATACTACACCAAGTTCAGTTTTGGTCCGTCATATTCTGGGTCGTCTGATTGTTTTATCGCACTCCCGTTCTCTTACGGGTCGCTTGTTGCTGTCAGAATGGACTCTCAACAAACAAGTATTTAATCAGATTTGCTATCTATGGGAGCGCCCAATGATGTTTTATTTATGACACAGCTTGCTCATCAATTGCAGACGTATGTGTTGGCTTGTCCAGATCTCTGAGCTAATACTGTTAACGCTCTATTGATCTATAGGACGGAATGATAGGATACGCGTATCCTCCGGCGCTGTTGTTTTAGCAGGTATTGCTAAGATAAACAACCACAATACATTTCTGTTGATAGCATCTCTATCTTCACAGAGATCATGAGTAATTTACTCTCTTGTCTACTGTGGATCTTAACGTGAAATCTTCCTCTATGTGAGGATCTTTTTTCACTGGGTAAATCGTGTCATCTTTATCACAACCAGCAAGGTCGCAACCTTCATGTATTCCGTTGTGTGGTCCATATTGCATTGTAAGCACTGTACTGGACGAGCTTTGGACGCGATTTCTTACTATAGGAGATCCTCTTCTTCGCTATTCTATGCGACTAAAGTGGAGGCTCTTCCGTCGTGGTGTAGGGATCATTATGTTCATATGGTTGATCCCTCCATACTACTCATTGCTATTTTTTAGTATACTTGTTTCACAAGATCTACTGCAGCCTGTTGTTATTTAGGTTATAGGTTTATGTTACCTCATACCTATGCACTCTACGATAGTTTACATTTGAGTCTTTTGTCTCTTTATCTAAGTCAGTTAGTAACTTTTTGATAAATAGACTTAGAATCTTTAGATTAAATTCCTATACGGATTTTAACTTCGGTTCTTATTTAGCTAAGTAATCATTTGAGCCTCTGGAAACAGTAGTTTTCAAATTCTGACCTTTTAGACAGTAATTCTGTTGGTTTCTCTTTTACTGTAGAGTCAGTGAGTTTCATGCACTATCGATGGATGATTTTCACTTTCATAGTTTCGGAATCAATACTTCCGTTACTATTTAGGTTGGATTGTTGCATAAGAGTTAGGCTCCTATTATCCAGAACCTTTTATTTTAAGGTCCTTCCGTCTTCGTATGGGCATAGGCCTTTACTCTTTCCGGGTACAGTTTATGTATTTATAAACAGATATCTGTTTATTACAAGGGCGTAAGCTTCTTCTGTCTTTGATGTCTAGTAGAAGGACGTTACGCTCCATTTTATTGTTAATGGATTCTATTAACTAGCGTACTGCTTATGGTATATCATTGGCTTAGCAGTTGTGCTTAAGATTTCGGCTCATGAAGTAAGAGTTCTTCTACTTCTTGGGCTTACATTAATAGTGTTGCTATTATAGATTTTTGAAGGCTGCTCATTGCGCTCAGCCATCCATTCATGAATTTTTTCTCAGAAATATCGAGTCCATTTCTGGAGGCCTCTATTGTTAGGTCTATTCTCTACTGCTCAGAATGTCATTCACTTAACAGTTGCTACTATAGCTAGGTAGGCTGTCTGTTTCGGCAGTGTCTCCGTTCGGCTGCCCTCTTCGCTCTGGGCTATTTGACCCAGGGCAAGAAAAAGGGGGGGGGGGGGGGGGGGAGGGTGTTCCCTTGGGTCACCTGTTTTTTACTATGAAAACAAGGGGATACCTCCTCCGGAGTTAGTAATTCTGAGCTGTTATTGGGATGGTTGTTTAGTGAGAAGTTTAAGTTTATAAAATTCATTCAAGTCTTAGTTTTTAAAGTATAGCTTTTGAATATTGCATATGTCAACGGACATGATTATGCAATTCTCACACACTTTTAGGAGTATAAGAGTCTCTATTCTCTAGACTTATTTTATTATTGGCTTACTTTAAAAATTATTAGTATAAGGATTATTGGATATTAATAGAGTACATGGATGTATGAAGCTCAATTTTTGGAAGGTGTTGTATCTTTCTAATTTATCATAAATAAGAAAGATACATGTAAGGCCTATTACTTCTTTCCCCTACAGGGGATGACTCTATTTTATTTTATTGAGCGTATTCCATTTTGCTCTATGTCCTTGGCCCTCCAGCCTTTTTACTATTCAGCTATGTCTGGGTCATTGGTACAGTATAAAAATGTTAAAAAATTTATAGTAATTTATATATTTTTTATACTTACCAATGACCCAGACGGGGATGGCCCTCCCAGGAGTTGGGAACTCTTGCCTCCCCGCTGAGTACATAGCGCTTACCAGGCACTGGTTATTAGAATGATAAATGGCGCCAATTTCGGAACGTCCTTGACACTGCGCATGCGCAGTAGGGGCGAAGTGTGGAGGGCCTTTCAGGACATGTTTTCTTTAGTTTTAGATGCAAATTTTGGGGATTGGGGGGCAAAATTTGTGTTTGGCCCTATATTTTAAGAGTTAGCACCAGCTATGTCTGGGTCATTGGTAAGTATAAAAAATATATAAATTACTATAAATTTTTTAACTTTTTAATGAAATTATGTTAAGTTACTTATTTTCGAGGCAGCAGCCATTTTGTTGTCATTCTGATTAATTAGTTACACTGTTTTTTAAGTGTTTTCCTCTCTCCCTGTCCTTTAAGTCCCCCCTTGCTATTCTCCCATGCTTTTGGCATAGTTTTTGTAATTATTATTACTAAATTTTCTTAGGAGTTTTAGCTGAATAACAGAATGAATTCTGTTTCTTTTCCCCATGTTTACGTCTTCACCTACGGGTGGTTAGGCGTTGTGTTCTGCATCTACCATCTGATGTTCAGCAGTTTCTTCCCTGGAAGTCTCTGTTTTGCATCAGATAGTGTATTTTTGGTAACTGATTTTGGGCCTGGGTGCCTGGAGTCTTATTTTAGTGTTTTTACACTCATTGTTTACATTTTCAACAGCCCTCTGTGTGAGGGGGGGATTTCTGGAAAATAATATCTTGATGTTATTTTAATCATAACTAGATACATTATTATTGTTCGTAAGTGTTGAATAAATTGTTTAAAATATTTTTAAAATTTTTGTCCACACTTAGGCTTGGGATCCATTGGGGCTCAACGTTACTTTTCAGAAACTTGGGCTGTTCTGAAAAAATATTTTTTCAAAATATTTTGATTTCAATTATTTTTTCTATATTAATGGATCATATTATTATTATGTATTTTGATTGCCAGGGGTTAGTGCGAGTACCAGGACTTGTTTTCTTTTCACATTGAAAGGATATTGATCAATTGTAATAAGAGGAAGTCTTCCTCTGACTTATAATCATTCTGTATGTGGTCAGTGTACTCGCATTAACTCCTGTTCTGTATCGTATGATTTCGATGACAATATGGGAAGCGTATGTCACGGTATGTTAGTGGGGAATTGGACACTCCGGTCCTTTCCCCGCAGGGTCACTCTACTTTATCAATTTCTATTTCAGACGATCAAGATTAGGGTGATGTATCTGTGATGTCTTCCAACAGTGTGCCTCCGTCGTCACAATTAATGAAGGGCTAGCGGAAAAGTGCTCATGTAAATACGCCAATTGCCTAAGAGGACCCTAGTAGGTTCGACGGCCTTTGACGTCCGCTGGCTCGCCCGGTGTAGCGTCCATTCACCGAATGGTTCGGCAGCCGGGTTCGTCCGTTGCGGTCTAGAAGGAATTTTGGGGTGATGCGAGCACTATAAATCAACCTAATGCACACCCAGTGACGGCGGATCGGAGGGAGAACGGAGGAAGCCTTTTAGTCCGGTTCATAGCTCGTTCCGGTCCATCCGGACGGCAAGCGAGAGAGGCCCCTCTCTCGTTCACAACATCTGGCCCCAGATGTTGTGGTACAAAATGTTTCGCATTCGGAGCATACGTCCGTCGCTCGGGACGCTCCGACATATAGTCAGTCCGGAGTAGACTGTCAATAAGGCTTCCTCATTCTCATAGTTGCGCACACGACCGCTCTTGGCTACGTGACCACGGATATCCAGTCAGCTTCGCCAGTCAGAGATTCATCGGCGACCAGGTCACACCATCCGGTAGCCAGGGACACGAGGCCTGCAGACTCCGGACGTTCGCATAGGAAGTGTGCGGGAGTCAACGTACACGGAGCTTCCGGTGGCAATGCATCGTAAGACCACTACTGCACAGGCCTCGGGAATGGACATGCTTTCCTAAATAGCACAGTTTATCGCAGCATCCCAGCATCAACTGAATCTGTCGCATATTTTTTATCCGACGATGCTGGGTCGGGACGCTCCGCGGAAGCGGGTACGGACGTCCGAAAATTTCATCCGGTCCGACGGGATACCGAAAGGGATTTGGAGGATTTCGAGCTTTCCCTTTCGGAACAACATATGCTGTTGTGTATGTCATCTGACTTGGTCTTCTACAGCTTCTTTCGTCGGACCAGAATGCTGCGATGCCGGATAAGAAACTGATAGCGTCGGTGGACTTAGAAATTTTTTGTTCGGTTCAGGGACATCGTCCCTCAGTTCCGACATAGTCCAATAATGTCACGTAACTTTCGAATTATTGAACGACGCTATATATTATTATTATATGCTTGCTATAAGCAAGCATTTCTGGTTTCTTGTTCGCAAAGTTACGGAGATGTCTTTCAAAAGTGTGCCTCTGTCGTCATAGTTAATGAAGAGCTAGCGGCAATAAGTGCTCATGGAATATGTCTATCGCCTACGGAGTGACATTCGCTAGCTCACCCGGTGTAGCGTACATTCATCGAATGGTTCGGCTGCCGGGTTCGTCCGTTGCGGTCTAGGAAGGAGATTTGGGTGATGCGAGCACTTTAATTACTTTAGTACTCGCCCAGTGACGGCAGATTGAGGACAGATCGGAGGAAGCCTGTTAGTCCGGTTCCTGGCTTGTCCAGGTCCGTCCGGGCTGTGAGCGAGAGAGGTCCCTCTCTCGTCCAACAACATAGGGGACCGCATGTTGTGGTTCAGATATTTTACTTTCGGAGCATATGTCTGTCGGTCGGGACGCTCCGTTATTTGACAGTCCGAGAGACTGTCCTTAATGCTTCCTCATCCTCACAGCAGGGCACACGACCACACATTGGCTACGTGACCTCGAGTATCCGATCAGTTTCGTCATTCAGTGATTCCACTCCAAATAGGTCGCGCCATCCGGTAGCCAAGGGACACGAGGCCTATACACTCCGTTCGCTCACATATTGGTAGTATGCACGGGGTAACGATTACGGAGCTTCCAGCGGCAATGCATTGTAGGACCGCTTCTCCTCAGGCCTCAGTGACGGACGTGCTATCCGAGTTAGCACAGTTGTTTCGCAGCATCCCAGCAATTGACAGTTTCTTGGTCGAATCAGGAATTATCCGACGGCGCTGGGTCGGTGCGGTCCGCGGTTGCATCAGGTACGGACGACCAAACGCTTTATAGGGTCCGACAGGATGGCGAAAGGGATTCGTAAGATTTCGAGTTTTCCCTTTAGTAGTATCGGAAGCTGCCTTTCATATCTTCTGGCATTATCTTCCAGTGATTGTTATTTCGGACTTCATTGCTGCGATCTTGGATAAGAGACTAATAGCGTCATTGGACTCGGATTTTTCGATCGGTTCAGGGACATTGTCCCTGACTTACCGACGCAGTCCAATAATGTCATTACAACATGTGTTTTATTTTTCGACGCTATATATGCATACAAGCCTGCTACCAAGCATGATAGTTTAGTTTCTTGTACGCGTTGCTCATTTCTGCCGTTTTATCATTTATACGATTAGTTTATTTTGGCAGAGCAGGGCATACCGAGAGTTCATATGCGTCTAGACGATGTGGTTAAAGACTGGAAATATTCTTTTTCGCCGTTTATGTCTTTTCCAACTTCAATGTTGGAAACGACATGATGTATAGTAGACTTAACTTAGACGCTTTATCATACGTAATCCGCCTTACTGAGGCGTTATCATTACGTTTTCAAGAAAAGATTTACGGGATATTATTCTCAATGTAATTTCTTTTGAGGGCAGTGGTTTGTTCACGTATAACTCCGCCCTTCAGTGGCTGATTGGAGTTGGTTAGACGTGACGCAGCTCTAGCTACATCCATACGCGTGGATAGTAAGGTTAAGAACTCTCTCAGAGTCGCTTCGTTCTCGGAGGAGCTTCTCTTCGACGGCAACTTTTCGGCAATCCATGAATTGCTCGATTTACACGTTCTCTTGTCTATCTAGTGTTACAAGAGATTCAGACTGGGGCAAACATTCGGTGGTTGACTCAGAGAGTGCCACCACAGTTGCCGGACCCGAGTGTGGCTGTTATGACGGTTGCCAGTCAAACAGATTGGGATATAATACTGATCCCAACGGATTCGAAGTGCCAGGGTCTTTGGGTTCCGCAGTCTCTTAGCAACCAAATTTTCTTCCGCGGAATAATGTTTTTTAGGCTTGCTTTATGTCATTGCATGAACATTATTCAGAAACGCATGCCCAAATCCTGTCCGTTAATTCGACAGTAGTGGCGTATCTCCGGAACCAGGGAGGCACTCTTTCGTTTCCGTTATTCAATTTAATGGAAAGAATCCGTCTGTTGGTTATAGTACACCAAGTTCTGTTTTGGTCCGTCATATTCCAGGTCGTCTGATTGTTTTACCGGACTCCCGTTCACTTATGGGTCGCTTGTTGCTGTCAGAATGGACTCTCAACAAACAAGTATTCAATCAGATTTGCTATCTATGGGAGCGCCCAATGATGATTTATTTACGACACAGCTTGCTAATCAATTGCAGACGTATGTGTTGGCTTGTCCAGATCTCTGAGCTAATGTTGTTAACGCTCTATTGATCTATAGGACGGAATGATAGGATACGCGTATCCTCCGGCGCTGTTGTTTCAGCAGGTATTGCTAAGATAAACAACCACAGTACATTTCTGTTGATAGCATCTCTATCTTCACAGAGATCATGGGTAATTTACTCTCTTGTCTACTGTGGGTCTTAACGTGAAATCTTCCTCAATGTGAGGATCTTTTTTCACTGGGTAAATCGTGTCATCTTTATCACAACCCGCAAGGTCTCAACCTTCATGTATTCCGTTGTGTGGTCCGTATTGCATTGTAAGCATTGTACTGGACGAGCTTTGGACGCGATTTCTTACTATAGGAGATCCTCTTCTTTGCTATTCTATGCGGCTAAAGTGGAGGCTTTTCCGTCGTTGGTGTAGGGATCATTATGTTCATATTGTTGATCCCTCCATACTACTCATTGCAATTTTTTAGTATACTTGTTTCACAAGATCTACTGCAGCCTGTTATTAGTAAGGTTATAGGTTTATGTTACCTCATACCTATGCACTCTACGATAGTTTACAATTGAGTCTTATGTCTCTTTATCTAAGTCAGTTAGTAACTTTTTGATATATAGACTTAGAATCTTTAGATTAAATTCCTATATGGATTTTAACTTCGGTTCTTATTTAGCTAAGTAATCATGTGAGCCTCTGGAAACAGTAGTTTTCAAATTCTGACCTTTTAGACAGTAATTCTGTTAGTTTCTCTTTTACTGTAGAGTCAGTGAGTTTCATGCACTATCGATGTATGATTTTCACTTTCGTAGTTTCGGAATCACTACTTCCGTTACTATTTAGGTTGGATTTTTGCATAAGAGTTAGGCTCCTAATATCCGGAACCTATTGTTATTAAGGTCCTTCCGTCTTCGTACGGGCATAGGCCTTTACTCTTTCCGGGTAGAGTTTATGTATTTATAAACAGATATCTGTTTATTACTATGGGCGTAAGCTTCTTCTGTCTTTGATGCCTAGTAGAAGGACGTTTCGCTCCATTCTATTATTAATGGATTCTATTAACTATCGGTACTGCTTATGGTATATCATTGACTTAGCAGTTGTGCTTAAGATTTCGGCTCATGAAGTTCTTCTACTTCTTGGGCTTACATTAATAGTGTCGCTATTATAGATTTTTGAAGGCTGCTCATTGCGCTCAGCCATCCACATTCATGAATTTTTATCTCAGAAATATCAAGTCCATTTCTGGAGGCCTCTATTGTTAGGTCTATTATCTACTGCTCAGAATGTCATTCACTTAACAGTTGCTACTATAGCTAGGTAGGCTGTCTGTTTCGGCAGTGTCTCCGTTCTGCTGCCCTCTTCGCTCTGGGCTATTTGACCCAGGGCAAGAAAAGGGGGGGGGGGGGGGAGGGTGTTCCCTTGGGTCACCTGTTTTACTATGAAAACAAGGGGATACCTCCTCCGGAGTTAGTAATTCTGAGCTGTTATTGGGATGGTTATTTAGTGAGAAGTTTATGTTTTTAAAATTCATTCAAGTCTTAGTTTTTAAAGTATAGCTTTTGATTATTGCATATGTCAACGGACATGATTATGCAATCCTCAGACACTTTTAGGACTATAAGAGTCTCTATTCTCTAGACTTACTTTATTTATTGGCTTACTTTAAAAATTATTAGTATAAGGATTATATTGGATATTAATAGAGTACATGGATGTATGAAGCTCAATTTTGGAAGGTGTTGTATCTTTCTAATTTATCTTAAATAAGAAAGATGCATGTAAGGCCTATTACTTCTTTTTCCCTACAGGGGATGACTCTATTTTATATTATTGAGCGTATTCCATTTTGCTCTATGTCCTTGGCCCTCCAGCCTTTTTACTATTCAGCTATGTCTGGGTCATTGGTACAGTATAAAAATGTTAAAAAATTTATAGTAATTTCTATATTTTTTATACTTACCAATGACCCAGACGGGGATGGCCCTCCCGGGAGTTGGGAACTCTTGCCTCCCCGCTGAGTACATAGCGCTTACCAGGCACTGGTTATTAGAATGATTAATGGGGCCAATTTCGGAACGTCCTTGACACTGCGCATGCGCAGTAGAGGTGAAGTGTGGAGGGCCTTTCAGGACATGTTTTCTTTGGTTTTAGATGCAAATTTTGGGGATTGGGGGGCAAAATTTGTGTTTGGCCCTATATTTTAAGAGTTAGCACCAGCTATGTCTGGGTCATTGGTAAGTATAAAAAATATAGAAATTACTATAAATTTTTCAACTTTCTGTACAGAATTGTTGATTGTATATAGATTATAAAGTGAACCTCTGTTAAGGACTAAAAAGTTAAAAATCTGTTTCTCAGGCCCTCCCGCATGGTCATTTTGGCTCCTGCATGCTCTCTTTTTATAACCAATGCAAACTTGAAAAAATAAAAATTAAATGTTTTATGTCTGATATTTTACCTAAGTTAATAAAATTGATAAATTTGTCCCTTGAGTGCAACAAGGCTTTCCAATGCTTTAGCATTGCAAACCCTTCTTGCTCTCAAGGGATGAAATACACCACCACTCATGCTAGTCTGTAGATTGTGAGGCGTAAAACATAAAACAAACCAAGAATATGAACTTTTGACGGCAAAGAAATAATTACAAAAATAAAAAATGCCCTCCCACATGCAATTTTACAAAAAATGGCCTGAGAAACAAAAGATCTACTTTGTGGGGCCTAATTGAATCAAAATTCTTATAATTTGTCAAGAAATTACCCTGACAAGCACTCATTAAATTCTTGTTTTTTGACCTGTGGAGATCATTCAGTACAGGCATTTAATGTATTATATGTTGTTTGACAGAGCTCCATGAGCTCAGTCAAACAAGATATAAAGAATTAATGATCAGTTTATCTCTGGGAGAATGGAAAGTGAGCAAATCCTTGTTAATTGAATACTGTTAATTGAATAATTTTCTCTAGCAATTTAATTAACAGGCCTCTACTGTATGAGATTAAATGCTTAGATTGAGGCCAAAGAGGTCTGTGAAAATGGGAAATTCAGTGATTAATATTGTCAGAATAATCTTTGGAATCTTTGATGGATTACAATATTTTTTGTCAGGTTAAAGGGTTTTTACTCTATAACCTACATGTATCACATCACTTCAATAAGGAAATGCTAGTCTAAACAGCATCTGAAGTAATTCTATTAGAGCAAGATTGGATTAGTTATAGATGTATTGATTTGTGTTCTTAATAAATAAATGGAGGCCAGCACCAACACTTGCCAGTTACATCTATTCTGCAATAATCTCACTGATCACCTCTTCAAAAACTGTCTTCCTCTTTCCTCTGTTTGAGTATGTGGCCCTTGGGAAACGGCCAACCAATGTTTATTCCACTGCATACTTTTTTTAGACGAGAGAGAACCAACACCTGGGGTCAGATAACTTACTTTATTGACACAGATATACTGCCTATGCCAGCAACTCTGGTGCAATCTTTTGTTTGTACTGTGCGATATGTTTCAAGAACAAGCTTACATGAGCCTCAAGTTTGCTGATGAATCCTTTTCAATGATTTTGTAAATTAATGTTTGAATTGTAATGGTGTACATACATAATCTGGAGTAAAATATTGTGCAAACTAAACTAATAAAAAGAATATTTATTACTTTCCTAAATGTGATTTACTGGGATTTCCGGGTTTGATTATAAATGATAACTTCACAATTGAAGTGTGCACAAACGAAGACGCTTTGCCGTGGGTGTAATGGGGACTTCATTGTTTTTTGTTTCTTTAACCCTTTACCTAACATGAAAAGCAGACGACACTTGCAAATAAAATTCTTGAATAACTATTATTTTCATTTTTTGTCTCAAAAACATAGGTTATGACCCCTCATTGGAACGAGCTCAATGACCTATGTTTTAGAGTCAAAAAATGAAAATTAATTGGCGATTTTTAGGTGTACCCATACTGTGTATGGTACACATAATGCTGTCATCCGGGGAGACCATCCGTCTTTCGTCCATCCTTTGTCCGTCCGTCTGTCCATCTGTCCGTCTGTCCATCTGTCCGTCTGTTAACATTTAGAGTTTTTGGTTAAAGTTTGTGGTTAAAGTTTTTTATTCAACCTTCAAGTACAGGCTATACCCGGTAGTTCTTGTCTGATTGTCACGAAATTTCATATGCAGGTTTTAGGTCATGTCTTCATGAGAACGTCCCCTTTTGGTCGTGATCGGTCAATGGGTATGGCTGCCCGAGCCCAAAACCCGAAAACCATTAGCACAGTCTACAGGTCGTATTTATGAAGGGATTTCATTACAACTTCATAGAATGCCTCTGTATAATGCCTAGATGAGAACGTCTCCATTCGGGCATGATCTGTCAACCGTGATGGCTGCCCAAGCCCGAAACCCAAAAACTTTTAGCACAGTCTGCAGGTCATGTTTAATATGGATGCATTTCTTTGCAACTTGATACGATGACTCCGTATGATGTCTGCATGAGAATTTCCCCATTTGGGCGTGATCTATCAGCCATCACAACTGCCCGAGCCCAAAACCTGAAAACCTTTAGCACAGTCTACAGGTCATTTTAAGAGAGGGATTTCATTGTAACTTCATAGGTTGACTTCATATAATGTCAACATGAGAAAGTCCCCTTTTGGACGTGGTTGGGTAACTTTGACGGCTACAGGTGCCCAAAACCCGAAAACCTTCAGCACAGTCTACAGTCATATTTATGAAGGGATTTCATTGTAACTTCATAGGATCAATCCACATGATGCCCAGATGAGAATGTCCCCTTTTGGTTGCGATCATTCAACCATGATGGCTGCCCGAGCCTGAAAACCTTTGGCACAGTCTACACGGCATATTTATGGAGGAATTTCATTGTAACTTGATAGTTTGACTTCATATAATGTCTAGATGCGAACGTCCCCTTTTGGGCAACTGTGACGGCAATAGGGGCCCGAAACCCGAAAACCTTTAGAATATTCCACAGGCCATAATTATGAAGAGATTTCATTTTAGCTTGGAAGGGTGACTCCAAGTTTGTGGTTAAAAACCCAAACAGACACCACCACCCCCTACCTCCCCCCCCCCCCACCCCCCCCCCCCCCCCCCAATTAGGCTTTTTTTTCTTCTTTTCTCCAATATGCATTTTGAACTATTTACAGTGAGTAAATGCGGAACCTTTTTTTTACTTATGTACCCCCCCCCCCCCCCCCCCCCCCTCCTTGCTGGGGGCTAATTAGGCACCTTTTTTTTCTTTCGGCAGTTTACAGTTTTGGTTAAAAACCCAGACAAGCACCACCCCCCCCCCCCCCCACCCCCCCCCCCCCTCCCCCAATTAGGCATTTTATTTTTTTTTTATTTCCTCCAATATGCATTTTGAACTATTTACAGTCACTACATGCAGAACCTTTTTTTTCCTTTTGTCAAAAATGCTTTTTTTTTGTTAAAGTTTGTGGTTAAAAATCCAGACAGAAATTATCCCCCAGCTTAATGTGATATTATTTAGTCTGGATGGAATTGCCCTGCTACAATTTATGGGAGAGTGCCTGTAGGCACTCTCCCATAAATTGTAGCAAGGCAATAAAATGTGAACAAACTTTTAACACTTCAAAAAACTTAGCACTCTACCAGTTAATAGGTCATGAGGTATGTTTTGAAGTAGAGAAATGAAAAAATAAAATTTGAATAGCAAATTTTATATATCACGAGTGCAGATATGGCAGATTCGTTAGGTAAATAGTTAACAAAAAATGGCTCCGACTGTTTTGTGTCTAAGCATTGCCATTGCTGGGACTGTCGGGCTGCATGCGTGATATCACTCTAGTTTAGAATAGCGCTCTCGTTTTGGCCGTTACGTTAGGTAAAGGGTTAAATAATATAATTATCATTAATAATGAAAAGTAATAAACAGAGTAAGCACTTGACTGGACTGGTTATTTAAAATAATTCATTCGAGGCGAGGGACTATATTGTAAAACACTCATGCGCATTCGCGCACTCGTGTTTGTACAACGTCCCTCACCTCTCATGAATTATTTCATGTAACCAGTAAAGTCAATCGATTACTCTCTATATCTTGGTGATAAAACATGTTGGAGACATAATTTTTTTCTTTTAGTACAAACTTTACTTTTTTTTTAGCTTTATGACTTCCTCAGAATGACTGTAATTAGATAGACTTATTGTGTATCTTCACATTTTTACCAGTATCATTTGTTTTCATCTTCACAGGCATATGAAGCTGGTTTAATTGGGAAAAATGCTTGCGGAAGTGGATTTGACTGTGATATATTTGTACATAGAGGTGCAGGAGCTTATATATGTGGTGAAGAAACTGTAAGCATAAACTTCAATTTCTGACATCTAAAAATAATAGGATAAGTTTTGTGGCAACTGCATGAAAAATGTTCTCTCATCTCATTGTTTTCTTCCCATATGCTACAGAAAAATATTTTAGCCCATATATCGCTGTCTATTGCATGGTTAACAAGCTGGAGATAAATTTAAACTTTATGCACATACTTGGGAAATCAAGTTACCCCATAGATTTAAACAGAAGTAAGTTTATACCTGAAGTAAAAGGTAGCCTTACAAATGTCATTTCACTTTAACATTAAGATGCAATACTTCCATTATAGTGAAAAGCAAAAAAGAATTGAATGTATCGGTCTTCAGATTTGAGTGGAAATTTGTTTTTGTAAATGTTAATTTTCTGGTCACAGTTAATTATTAGCGACAACAAGCTGCTCTATATGTAGCAATGTTGGTCGACCTTTCTGTCCATCAGCCTGTGAGTAAAAGTTTTTAAACTTGGTAACTTTTAAAATGCTTGGTGGAATGATATCATATTTGGTTTAATGCAGTTTTTATCCTTCAGGGACTTTGAATTTGTTTAATTTTTACCATATGTTAGAGTTGGGTGGTATTTCTGTATTACCATTCTGTTTTAGTTTACTACATAACTGTACTGGCTTAGTTACAGAAAAATAGGTTACTCTTTATCAGAAAATCAAATGGAAATTTCCGATGAGAAAATGTCTGATGCATCCTTAATAAGCACTAAAAATAAATGGGGCTCAAATTTTCAGACACATTAACCATACATAGGGTAAATGTACCTTGCGCACCGAAACTCTCATGCAGTTCATAGAAATACTATAAATTTACAAAATTTATGTGCACAGTTACAGAAATTCAAAAAACCACTAACAGCATTTCTTTGAGGAAAAAGGTGTTGGATGTGATTTATCTTGTAATTTCTTTAAATTAAATGTTATTTTTTTCAAAGTTTAAACATGACATGTGACTGAAGCCGCAGCAAAATAGTCGATGACAATGAAAACAGAGAATGTTTTACTTCCTGCCAGATATATATTGATATATATTGAAAATATTTGTATTTGCTCTCAATATTGAGGTATCACACCCCCCAAAAAACAAAACCAATACTGAAGCTGAAGTTTCAATGCCATCTAGCTCTACCATCCATTGCAGCTTAGGTGTGACCTTGTAATTTCAATTTTGTTTACGGGTTAAGGAAGATGGAGTACCTGAAAAGTACCATTAAGCAGTGCCAAATAACTGTTGGACTCTCCAGCTTACTAACCTGACAGAAGTGGAGTTAGCATTGGTTGAAGGCATGCATACCATTGATCAGGAATGTGATTTTTAGTCGAGTTTTGACAAAGTCAAACTCGACTAATAGTTTGATGAAACGGCGGGCAGGCGTAAACAATTGGTTTCCGGACAATAACTTTTGTTCTATTTGTCACACTTTCATCAAATTTACACCACCGGTTACTCCATCGGAAAGGAAAACAACCTATTGATTTTGGGGTCTGAAGCCTCAAGTTCAAGGTCACTGTTACTATAAATATAATTTTTCCAACAAATTGGTTTTCGGGACATAACTTTAGATCTATTTGTCGCACCTTCACCAAATTTACACCAGAGGTTACCCCATAGGAAAAGGAAGACACCTATTGATTTTGGGGTCTGATGCCCCGAGGTCAAGGGCACTGTCACTATAACTAGAATTTTTTTCAACAAATTGGTTTCCGGGCAATAACTTTAGTTCTATTTGTCGCACCTTCACCAAATTTACACCAGAGGTTACTCCATAGGAAAGGAAGACACCTATTGATTTTGGGGTTTGATGCCCCAAGGTTAAGGTCACTGTTACTATAACTAGAATTTTTTTCAACAAATTGGTTTCCGGGCAATAACTTAGTTCTATTTGTTGCACCTTCACCAAATTTACACCAGAGGTTACTCCTTAGGAAAGGAAGACACCTATTGATTTTGGGGTTTGATGCCCCGAGGTCAAGGTCACTGTTACTGTAAATAGAATTTTTTTCAACAAATTGATTTCTGGGCAATAACTTTAGTTCTATTTGCCGCACCTTCACCAAATTTACACCAGAGGTTACTCCATAGGAAAGGAAGACACCTATTGATTTTGGTGTCTGTTGCCCCGGGGTCTAGGTCACTGTTACTATAAATAGAATTGTTTTTCAACAAATTGGTTTCCGGCAATAACTTTAGTTCTATATGCCGTACCTTCACCAAATTTACATCAGAGGTTACTCCATAGGAAAGGAAAACACCTATTGATTTTGGGGTCTGAAACCTCAAGGTCAAGGTCACTGTTACTATAAATAGATTTTTTTAAAACAAATTGGTTTCCGGGCAATAACTTTAGTTCTATTTGTCACACCTTCACCAAATTTACACCAGAGGTTACTCCATAGGAAAGGAAGATGTCTGTTGACTTTTGGGTCTGATGCCCCAATGTCAAGGTCACTGTTACTATAAATATAATTTTTTTTCAACAAATTGGTTTCTGTAGGCAATAACTTTAGTTCTGCTTGTCACACCTTCACCAACTTTACACCAGAGGTTACTCCATAGAACAGGAAGACACCTATTGATTTTGGGGTCTGATGCTCCAAAGTCAAGGTCAATGTTACTGTAAATAGAATTTATTCGACAAATTGGTTTCCGTGCAATAACTTTAGCTCTATTTGTCACACCTTTACTGAATTTACACCAAAGGTTACTCCAAAGGAAAGGAGTCACCTTTTGATTTTGGGGTATGTTGCCCCACAACCAAGGTCACTGTTACTATAAACAGATTTTTTTTCGACAAATTGGTTTCGAGTGTTCTGGTATAGAGTGAGAATAGGGCAATGGTAGGAACTGCGTGAAGTAAAAGTGTTTTAAGAGTGGGGGCATGAAAACTGTAGTTATCACTGTTGGCAAAAGTTGCTGTTGCGACAAATAACTTGCTTTTCTGACTTTTCACAAAATTTAATATCAAAACTCAACTTGTGGATCTGTGATCCTCTTGCCGGATTTTTCAGGGTTTTTTTTATGGCCTTAAAAGATATTAATGGTACTTGGTAATTAAGTTGCCCACCACCAGACGGTGTTTTGCAAATAAGGTTGGAATGCCTGTCTACAAGGCCAAGGTCACAGACTTAGTTCAAGTTCACATACCCCCACATCCAAATCCAACTATAACAAGTCGTGTCCGGCTCAGAACTTTTGATGGCCTTGAAGGATGTTAATGATACTTGGTATTAATGTTGCCCACCTCAAGAGGGTGTGTTGTGAATAAGGTTGGAATGCCTGTCTACATGGTCAAGGTCACAGACTTAGTTCAAGTTCACATACCCCCACATCCAAATCCAACTACAGTGAACCCTGTTTTGAGAGACCACTGTCATGAGAGACCACTATCATGAGAGACCACTGTCATGTGAGACCACCTATCTTGAGAGACCGCTGTGACCTTGTACCATTCTGTTGTTTTACTCGATAATGGACCTGCCTTGAGAGACCACCTGTTTTGAGAGACCACTTTTGCACGGCAAAAAGAGTGGTCTCTCAAGATAGGTTCTACTGTATAAGAAGTCATGTCCGTCTCAGAACTTTTGATGGCCATGAAGAATATTAATGATACTTGGTTTTATTGTTGCCCACTGTCAGAGAGTGGGTAACAGGAGATATTGTTTGTCCCAAATTGGGACAGGCCACATATAGTATTTTTATACTACAACCAATGGCCCAGACTTAGCTGGTGCAAACTCAATATTATTAAGGGCCAAACACATATTTTGAACTCCCACCCCAATCCCCAAAATTTTCATACAACAACAAAAATTAAAAAGTCCTATCTGGCCCTCCGTACATTTGTACTTGTGCATGTGCTGTATTCAGGAAGAGACCGGAATTGGCACAAACATCATTCTTTGTTTGGCCCTAAGTCAGTAAACATCTGAACTGACATCTGTGCTTTAAATCTCTTTTTTGGTGGATGCCAGACACAATTCAATGAAGTACATGGTGGATTCAAGGCAGTAAATGGATGATGGAAGTGAACAACGGTGGTTTGAGACATTCAGGGCTGTAACTTTTAAATAATAATATGAAAATTATTTCATGTTACCCAGTTTCTGGATATACTCCTTGACGTCATTAGTTTTGCTAACGATTTACCTACTGTTGGTTATGTGTTCCTTCTCCCTCCTTCCATGAACCCTCCGGTTAAACTCCTAAGCTTTCTGGCTGTTTTTAGCTCACCTGACTGAAAGTCAGGGTGAGCTTTTCTTATCACTCTTCGGCCGTTGGCCGTCGTCTGTCGTCCGTCGTCCTGCATGAAGGTGGTGTTTGAGCCTCTTTCTCCTAAACCACTGGCCACATTTTAATTAAATTTCATGTAAGTAGTGGTTATATGGGGGCATTTTGATTTTTATCCAAATTAGGTTTCGGCTCATATTGAGCAGAGGTGTGGGGAAGAAATGGCCAAATTTTTTGAAAATCTTCTTCTAGTGAACCACCAGTAGCAGAGACTTGATATGTGGTATACAGAGTCCTTTTGAGGTGTAGAATCAAGTTTGTTCAAGAAAAGTTTGTCGTGCATTATTTGCCTTCGTTATGGGAGGGGCAGAAATTTTGGCCACGCCTAAAATTTCTATTTTCAGAACCGTGAGGTCGATTTGAACCAAATGTGATATGAGATGATAATGGGTCATAAGTAGTTGATTGATGCAAAAAAAATTTTTTCTCATTGTCCCGTGGAACCTCGGGAGCAAAAAATAGGAAAAACCTTAAAACTGCCATATCTCCAAAACTACACAGCACAGAGAATTCTTATTTTGTATAAAGCTTACTTTTATACAGTAGAATTAAATGGTTAAAAAAAATCCCTATCGGTTTGAACACAAGGTACTTTTTTCAGGACTTTGAAAAAGTGCTGAGTCTGCACTTTTTAACACTGTTGGCAATGGGAAGAAGATTAAAAAATCTTTTTCTCCAGATCCAGCAGGCAGAATCTTTTGATATTTGGTATGCCACATTGTAGGGTGGATCTGATTCTTTGTTCAAATCGGCCCTCTGGGTTCATATTTGGGCTCAGTATACGAGCCCGATTTCGAACTTAGTGCATTTCAGGCAAATTTCTTAAAAAATCTTCTTCTCCAGATCCAGCAGGCAGAATCTTTTGATATTTGGTATGCAACATTGTGGGGTGGATCTGATTCAAGTTTGTTCAAATCGGCCCCCTGGGTTCATATTTGGGCTCAGTATAGGAGCCCGATTTCGAACTTAGTGCATTTTGGGCAAATTTCTTAAAAAATCTTTTTCTCCAGATCCAGCAGGCAGAATCTTTTGATATTTGGTATGCACCATTGCGGGGTGGATCTGATTCAAGTTTGTTCAAATCGGCTCCCTATATTCATATTTGGGCTCACTGTAGAAGCTCGAATTCGAACTTAGTGCATTTCAGGCAAATTTCTTAAAAAATCTTCTTCTCTGGATCCAGCAGGCAGAATCTTGTGATATTTGGTATGCAACATTGTGGGGTGGATCTGATTCACGTTTGTTCAAATCAGCCCCCTGGGTATATATTTAGGCTCTGTATAGGAGTCCAAATTTGAACTTAGTGCATTTCAGGCAAATTTCTTTGAAACTCTTCTTCTCAAGATCCAGCAGGCAGAATCTTCTGATATTTGGTATGCAACATTGTGGGGTGGATCTGATTCAAGTTTGTTCAAATCGGCCCCCTGGGTTCATATTTGGGCTCAGTATAGGAGCCCGATTTCGAACTTGGTGCATTTCAGGCAAATTTCTTAAAAAATCTTTTTCTCCAGATCCAGCAGGCAGAGTCTTTTGATATTTGGTATGAAACATTGTGGGGTGGATCTGATTTAAGTTTGTTCAAATCGGCTCCCTAGATTCATATTTGGGCTCACTATAGAAGCTCGAATTCGAACTTAGTGCATTTCAGGCAAATTTCTTCTAAAATCTTTTTCTCCAGATCCAGCAGGCAGAATCTTTTGATATTTGGTATGCAACATTGTGGGGTGGATCTGATTCAAGTTTGTTCAAATTGGCCCCCTGGATTCATATTTGGGCTCACTATAGAAGCCCGAATTCGAACTTAGTGCATTTCAGGCAAATTTCTTAAAAAATCTTCTCCAGATCCAGCAGGCAGAATCTTTTAATATTTGGTATGCAACATTGTGGTGTGGATCTGATTCAAGTTTGTTCAAATCAGCCCCCTGGGTTTATATTTGGGCTCAGTATAGGAGCCCAAATTTAAACTTAGTGCATTTCAGGCAGAATCTTTTGATAGTGGGTATGCACCCTGCTTAGTGGGGTGAGATTCAAGTTTGTTCAAGCCAAGTCCCTGGGTTCATATTTGGGCTCACTGTGGTAGCCCAAATTATAACTTGGTTCAAAATGAGGAATTTTCTTTAAAAATCTTGTTCAGATCCAGCAGTCGGAATGTTTTGATATTTGGTATGCAGCATCCTTAGGGGGGTAAGATTCAAGTTTGTTCAAGCCTTGTCCCTAGGTCCATATTTGGACTCACTGTGAGAGCTCGAATTGCAACTTAGTTCAAAATGAGGAATTTTCTTTAAAAATCTTCTTCTTCAGATCCAGCAGTCGGAATGTCCAGCATCCTTGGGGGGGGGGGGGGGGGGGGGGGGGGGGGAGATTCAAGTTTGTTAAAGCCAAGTCCCTGGGTTCATATATGGGCTCTCTATAGGAGCCCAAATTATAACTTTATAACTTAGTTCAATATGAGGACTATTCTTTAAAAATCTTTTTTTTTTTTAGATCCACTGGTCAGAATCTTTTGATATTTGGTATAAGCGTTTCTTAGGAGGAGCAGATGCAACTTGTTGAAATCAATTCTCTGGGTTGATATTTAGGCTACCATGTCAGGTGGGCGCCCTCAGGCCCCTTGGGGCCTCTTGTTTATTGCAATTTTTTATTAAATTTCTTGGGAGTTGAACGTGTTGTACAGAAGGTTTATTCTGTTTATCCCCACTGTTACATCCTCACTTAGGCATTTTAAAAAAATTTGTTTTTATTTATTTTGAAATTATTTTTGATTGTCTTGGTCATGTATCCTTATAATGTATTATTATATGTTAGATTTTAGGAGTGCAGTGGACTTTGTTTTGATTGTAATTATTTATGAAGTGTGTAGGGCGAGGAAGTTTACATCGGATATATATGCTTGTTGTCTTGCCTGTAGTCGCTGCACTCCTACTGATTCAGGTCCTACTTGTGTGGTCGGGGTCGACTCACTGGGACACTAACGTTGGAAGTGGGTGTCGCGCTATGTATTTGCGGTGAAGTTCCGATGCCGGAGCTGTCATTGCAAGATAATTCGAGTTTTCAGTTTCTTTTCCAGAGGAGCAAGAACATGGTGATGGTATTGGGACACCCGTCCAGAATGTTCTGCCGTCGGCGCTCTCAGGAGCAAACAGAGCTAGCTGCAGAGGTGCTCTTGAATATCAAAGGGAATAAGACCTCTTATTCCAGCAGCTAGCTCACCCGGTGAGGCAGTTACTCTATAGAGGGAGCCATAAAACCGGGTATGTCCGTTGCAGTTGAGGAAAGTGTAGATTTGGGTAGAGCGAGCACCTTATAAACGAAAGCTCACCCAGCGACGACGGCAAAAAAGGGGACGAAGCCTGCAAGTTTCTCTTTGGGAAGCTCGGCAAGGTCTGGGATCAGGCCGCGAGCGAGGTCTGGGATCAGGCTGCGAGCGGGAGAGCCTTTTCTAACCCAGCAACAGTCGGGGTCGACTGTTGCTTTGAGAAACTTGCACGGAGTCAGAGCTAACGTCCTCCCTGGCTGCTTGGGACTCTCCTTCTACACTGCAGGAGCAGTCTTTGCCCTCGAAGTCGGTCCATCCAGTAGCTAGTGATTCGAGGCTTGATTCATCGGGACGTTTAGCGAAGAGATCGGCAGCCAGATCTCCGTCCCAGGAGCAACATGCGGTGGAGAATAGAAGCTGCTGCACCACAAGCCTCCATAACGGACTTGCTGTCACAATTCGCACAGCTTATCACAGCTTCCCAGCATGGGGCAATCATCAGCAGACTCCAGAAGTGAGCCATCGGATGGTGCTGGGTCAGTCTAGTCATCCGTGCATGTAGAAGAAGCCAGAAGTTTCTCTGTGGGACGCTCGGCTAGATCTGGGGTCACATCACCGATTGGAGAACCCTCTCCATCCCGTTAACAGTCGGGTCGTCTGTGTCTGTTGTGAGAAACTTTAATTAGTCGGAACACGCATCAGAATGTTCCTTCCACACTGCAGCCGGGGTTGATCGCAGTTATGGCTTCTTCTTCTTCTTACATGGAAGCGCACAAAATGGGATTAGCCTATAAGTTTCTCAGCGGGATACTCGGCGAGATCTGGGGACAGATCGTGAGTGCAGAGCGTTCTCCTTCCTGTTCGCAATCCGGGACGACTGTTTTGTGTTGTGAGAAACTTCAATGGGTAGGAGCATCTGTCCGATATGTGATAAGTTTGGATGCTCCTTCCACACTTCAGCCGTGGTCAGCTGTTGTTACGGCTTCCTCTTCTTCCATGGATATGCATGCTAAGTGGTAGATGCCTACAAGTTTCTAAACGGATTGCTCAGCGAGGTCTGGAGCAGACTGCGAGCTGGAGAACCCTCTCCTTTCCGTCAGCAGTCAGGGTCGACTGTTTTTGATTCAAGAAACTTTAGTGAGTTGGGACATCTGTTCATGCTTGCAGTTTGGGATGCTCATTCCACATTGCAGCTAAGATTGGTTGTAGCTATGGCTTCTTCCCCTGCTTCATCAGTGAAGCACGTTGACCACAGACTAGCTATCCAACTTTGCATGTTCATGCTGTTCCATGGAGATGTTTCCAATCTTCACCACCAAAGTCGGATTAAAACTATAGCTAGTTGTTCGAGGCATTTTTATACGGGACATGTGTAGATGATCTGGGACCAGATCTCCATCCCGTGAGCAGCTTATGGTAAGAAGTGGATTATCGCCTCTCTGCCTGTCTTGTTCATGGACCGGCTGTCGCAGATTGCTCTGCGTATCACAGCATCCCAGTAGTCACTTGTACTACCGTCAACAGGCTCTGGTGGTGAACTGTCGGATGGTGCTGCGTTGGTCCAGTCATCCATTCAGTCTGATGGTGTTGATCATATTTTCAGATGGAACATTTGGATGGTGAGAGGGCTACCGAGGGTGAGTCTTCATCCCTCACAGAATGGCACCTTAAGACTATGAATTTTTAGTCATAAGCTCTTCGAATCTTGTTCCATCTGAATATAAATCTGCATTTGCTAGGCAAAAACAGCTTAACATACCAGGCTATGGAAAGATGAAGATCTTTTCTTCCCGGATCTTTTGGCTCAGGCATTGAGGGCTTTTTTTCCGATTAACAATGCCTTCCTTGCCTTAGCAATAGTATAAGAATTGCAATGTGCTCTATTCCTTACGAATAATTTGATAAGTGCATAGTTAGGCTGAGACAGCTGTCTGGTTTGGAATAGAGGTGTTAGAAGGAATAAGTACGTCTTTTCCTTCTCGGTGTTGTATTCCTTGGCATCAAGGCATTTAATTCTATTGTGGATGCCATAGTAGCCTTATGTACTGTTACAGCGGTCTTTTCTTATTCATTAGCGGCTAGTGTTGTAAGTCTCCTTTTAGTCAGCTTTCTGAGGCCACAGGTGAAACAGATATGTCTTCACACAGATGAAGACTCATAACTGCTTAGCTAAGTTGAGACTACTGTCGCTTTGGGAATTACGGCTGTTAGAACAGCGGGTCTTCATTCCCTACCTTGTGCGGCGATAGTTGTAAGTCTCCGTTTAGAGAGCTTTCAGGGTCGCAAGCTACACCGAGGTATCTGTCTTCATGGAAATGAAGACTTCTAAGCTACATTAGCTAGGCTCAGACTGCTGTCTTTTGGGAAGAGAACCGCTAAAGAACAGAGTGCTTTTTCATTCTCGGTTTGTTTTCTTAAGTGTCACAGACTTGAGTCTTATTGTTGACACCATAGTAGCCTAGCTAGAATCATGAGTCGTGTTTTCTTACCTTTCATTAGTGGCTAGCATTGTAAGTCTCCTTTAGTGGGCTTCTAAGGCTGCAGTCATCAGCCATTTAATTGTCTTCACGAATAGGAAGACCTTTAGCTGCTTCAGTTAGGCTGAGTTCACTGTCCTATCGGACATGATACCATTATGTTGGAGGAGGTTATTCTCTTCCTACCGGTATTGTTTGATGTCAGTTATCTGAGGCTGTAAGCCCTATTGTTGACGCCAAATTAACCTAGTGTGATTAATGAGCGTTTCTTCGATCGCCTATACTAAACTCCTTTTCAGGAATATATTTCCTGATATCAGATCGAACGTAAGGAATTCATCTAGGTTTTTATGATTGGGTGTTGGAACATTGTTTTTCGTCCCCCCCCTCTTCATTTCTATCCAATCTACTGTTGTGGATTCTATTTCTTGGGTGATTGGATATTATGTCTGTGTGGTGTATTATTTGGTCATCACGTCCCCCTCCGTCCTTCGTGACATCATGGAGTTGGTCAGACGTGAGGGAGCCCTACGGTTCCTATACTATTCGATAACTACCACTAAAGCATTATGAGTCGCGCCAGGTTAGTGTTATTATGATTGCTTTGACTATAAGCTTTTTAGCTGTATTACTCTGTATTGAGAATAGCAGCAGCAGTATAACTTTAATTCTACTGTGCCGGCCTTACTTATCTAGCGATTCAAGTAATGTGGGTGGGGGGGTTCGATAGAATTTATTCATCAACCCCTCCACCTCCCCCTACCACCCCCCACCACCCCCACCCATATGTGAAGAGGCGATTACAGGGCATGACATAGTTTTCTTCCTGTCAGCCTTGTATGCATTCGATTATATGCATGCCTTTCATGGCTCCTTGATTGGCAGCCAGGTTGTGTTCTAACGGCAACCTCATGGGCACATCCACTCTTTAGTTGGTTTGTTTCCTTTGGTTGTTCGTTTATAAGTCATACGAGCATATGATTCCTGAACAGTAACTGTTTTTTGGATTCCAAATTTCTTTCATTAATACATTTGGTTGATATTGCTAGCCTTCGTGTATCTGTTTGGCAAGCATGTCGGTTATCTGGGCAACATTCTCCAAATGTGGCTATTAGTCCACTCTGAGAAGTTTCGCTCAGAGCGGTCTGCCTTTTTCATACGACGTATGAGTTTATTCCTCAGTTTAACTGCATTATATTTATTTATTTATTGATGTTTAAGGTCACATATTTATGCACAATGGCTAATCATGACCGTGACAGTTTTACGGGTGGAGGAAGCCAGAGTACCCGGAGAGAACCACCGAGCAACGACGAGCAGCTGCCAGCTCCCCAACATCGTAACTCCACACTGCAGCACAGGCAGGGTTAGATTGGTTGAAGACATGCGTACCATCGACGTGCAGTACGCCTTAGTACACGGCGTCATCGTGCCCCCACGCGAGCAATGGAGATGAAGCGTCTTGCCCAAGGACACAACGCGGTTGCCGTACGTGGGATTCGAACCGAGGACCTCTCGGCTTGCAGCCTGCACCGCTACCTACTGAGCCACCGCGCTCCCAATTAACTGCATTAACGTTGTATTATTCATTCAATTTCCTGGTTGCATTTGTATCACTTGGTCATACCGTGGATACAGGCTGTATTCAGACAGGTACATGCGGGATTCTGTTGCTCGGGTGCATAATATGTACATTTATTTGGCAGACGCATTATTGAATAGATTATCTAAAATTCTTGCTCTGCTTTATAGAGCTTATGAGAATTTTGGGGCTAGTTGGATCAGTTATGGAGTTTCCAATAGGCCGTCTATGCTTACGTTCTCTATTTTTGGCTTCATTATTCGGAGTAGTATATTCTTTCTCCGAACAGTCATTGGTTGTAACGGACCTAGGGAACAATGATTTGTTTGGGGGACAGTCTGTGACAGGTCTTTTAATCATAGCCTGTTCCATGTTCTGAATCCAGCTTTCTACCTGATATGGTACACAAGGAGAATTCCTATTCTCGTATATTGCACGGTTCAATTTGGAGTTTCAGTATTGGAATTAATTGTACACCTGAACGGGGTCGCCTGTTGGTTGCCTCAGAAGCCTATTTGCTCTATCAGATAATTTACCATTGTGATTCAATTGGACAAGTTTATGGTTGTACACGTTTATATCACCGGTTTTTGACCTATCTACGTATTCCAGTTCCGGCATACGTTAGAAGCTTGCACTTTTAATAACCGGGATCGCCACGATAGCCTTAGCTACTGATGTGGCGTTAAGCACCAGTAATTAATAATAATTAATATCTGGGTGCCTTTTGGGCGAATATATATAGATTATTTGGTACCGCCTTTCACTGACTTCCCTCTTTGTTTTGATGAATATTCCTTCACCAAAAGGGGGTGGGGTGGGGGGGGGGGGGGGGTGTGTAATTTCTTTTCACCTCTTCTGGCCTGATAATAAGTGTAACTATGAGTGAAGCTGTTTTTGTCTGTAGATTATTACTGATCTTGTATACAGCTTGTTTTATTATAAAAAGAGGGTGTGTGTTTGTGGGGCGTTAGTCTCTCACTCTCGGACACGCCATCCTGATTTTAAGTGGCTTACTCCGGACTAGCCTTAAAATTGGGGGCTCGTTATACCCAATTAGCATAATCATTCATGCTAAGTAAAACAGAATTACTTGGATATGGCTCCTTGTTTTGATGATATGTCTTCTCTATTATTGTATAGAGAGACATACATGGAATTCCTTAAAAATTTCAATCTCCTTTTCACCTTGGAAGTGTAATGCAGGCTAAGGAGCGGTATTTGGTCTGCTATTTCATTAAGTCCTAGGCCCTCCGCCTTTTTACGATTCAGCTAAGTCTGGGCCATTGGTTGTAGTATAAAAATATTATAAATTTAAAGTAAGGCCAAAAAAAATAAAAAATCTGTTTCTCCGGCCATCCCGCATGGTCCTTTTGGCTGCCGCATGCTCTCTTTTTATAACCAATTTAAACTTAAAAAAAATTAAAATTAAATGGTTTATGTCTGATATTTTACCCAAGTTAAAAAAATTGATGAATTTGTCCCTTGAGTGCAAGAAGGCTTTGCAATGCTTTAGCATTGCAAAGCCTTCTTGTACTCAAGGGATGAAATACACCACCACCCATGCTATTCTGTAGATTATGAGGCCTAAAACTTGAACCAAGAACATGAACTTTTGATGGCAAAGAAGTAATTACTGAAATAAAAAATAAAATAAAAAAACGCTCGCCCGCATGCAATTTCACAAATAAAGGTCCGAGAAACAAGATCTACTTTGTGTGGCCCAATTTGTATATTTTTAGCTTAACTTGTCATAGTCAAGATAAGCTATTGCCATCTTGGAAGTCTGTTAGTCTGTGAGTCTGTTAGTCTGTTAGTCTGTGAGTCTGTGACGTCTGTTCACATTTTCCTTTAGCACGGGCTACACCCCGCAGTTCTTGTCTGATCGTCACGAAATTTCATATGCAGGTTTGGGGTCATGTCTAGATGAGAACGTCCCCTTTTGGTCGCGATCGGGCAACCGGTATGGCTGCCTGAGCCCAAAACCCGAAAACCATTAGCACAGTCTACAGGTCGTATTTATGAAGGGATTTCATTGTAACTTGGTAGGATGCCTCTGTATAATGCCTAGATGAGAACGTCCCCTTTTGGGCATGATCTATCAACCGTGATGGCTGCCCAAGCCCGAAACCCAAAAACTTTTAGCACAGTCTGCAGGTCATGTTTAATGAGGAGGGATTTCATTGTAACTTGGTAGGATGACTCCTTATGATGTCTAGATGAGAATTTCCCCATTTGGGCATGATCTGCCAACCGTGACGACTGCCCGAGCCCAAAACCCGAAAACCTTTACCACAGTCTACAGGTCATATTTATTGGAGAATTTCATTGTAACTTGGTGGGTTGACTTCATGCAGTGTCTAGATGAGAAAGTCACCTTTTGGGCATGATTGGGCAACTGTGACGGCTACAGGGGCCCAAAGCCCGAAAACCTTTAGCACAGTCTAGAGGTCATATTTATGAAAGGATTTCATTGTAACTTGGTAGGATGACTCCAAATAATGTCTAGATGAGAATGTCCCATTTTGATCGCGATCATGCAGCCTTGATGGGTGCCCGAGCCCAAAAACCTTTAGCATAGGCAAAAGGTCATATTTATGGAAGGATTTCATTGTAACCTGTTAGGTTGACTCCATATAATGCCTAGATGATGACATCCCCTTTTGGTCGTGATTGGTCAGTTGTGATGGCTACTAGTGCCCGAAGCCCGAAAACCTTGAGCACAGTCTACAGGTCATATTTATGAAGGGATTTCATTGTAACTTTGCAGGATCACTCTAGATGATGCCCAGATGAGATTTTCCCCTATGGTTGCGATCATTCAGCCATGATGGTTGCCCGAGCCCGAAGCCCGAAAACCTTTAGCACAGTCTACAGGTCATATTTATGAAGGGATTTCATTGTAACTTGGTAGGTTAACTTCATATAATGTCTAGATGAGAACATCCTCTTTTGGACATGATTGGGCTACTGTGACGGCTAAAGGTGCCCGAAGCCCGAAAACCTTTAGCACAGTCTACAGGTCATATTTATGAGGGGATTTCATTGTAACTTGGTAGGATGACTCCAAATAATGTCTAGACGAGAATGTCCCATTTTGGCCATGATCTTTCAGCCTTGATGGGTGCCCGAGCCCAAAAACCTTTAGCATAGGCAGAAGGTTATATTTATAGAAGGATTTTATTGTAACTTGTAAGGTTGACTCCATATAATGCCCAGATGATGACATCCCCTTTTGGTCGTGATTGGTCAACTGTGATGGCTACAGGCGCCCGAAGCCTGAAAACCTTGAGCACAGTCTACAGGTCATATTTATGAAGGGATTCCATTGTAACTTCGCAGGATCACTCCAGATGATGCCCAGATGAGATTGTCCCCTTTGGTTGCGATCATTCAACCATGATGGCTGTCCGAGCCCGAAGCCCGAAAACCTTAAGCACAGTCTACAGGTCATATTTATGAAGGGATTTCATTGTAACTTGGTAGGTTGACTTCATATAATGTCTAGATGAGAACATCTCCTTTTGGACATGATTGGGCAACTTTGACGGCTAAAGGTGCCCGAAGCCCAAAAACCTTTTGCACAGTCTACAGGTCATATTTATGAAGGGATTTCATTGTAACTTGGTAGGATGACTCCAAATAATGTCTAGATGAGAATGTCCCATTTTGACCGTGATCATTCAGCCTTGATGGGTGCCCAAGCCCAAAAACCTTTAGCATAGGCAAAAGGTTATATTTATAGAAGGATTTCATTGTAACTTGTAAGGTTGACTCCATATAATGCCTAGATGATGACATCCCCTTTTGGTCGTGATTGGTCAACTGTGATGGCTACAGGTGCCCAAAGCCCGAAAACCTTGAGCACAGTCTACAGGTCATATTTATGAAGGGATTTCATTGTAACTTTGCAGGATCACTCCAGATGATGCCCAGATGAGATTGTCCCCTTTGGTTGCGATCATTCAACCATGATGGCTGCCCGAGCCCGAAGCCCGAAAACCTTAAGCACAGTCTACAGGTCATATCTATGAAGGGATTTCATTGTAACTTGGTAGGTTGACTTCATATAATGTCTAGATGAGAACATCCCCTTTTGGACATGATTGGGCAACTTTGACGGCTAAAGGTGCCCGAAGCCCAAAAACCTTTGCACTGTCTACAGGTCATATTTATGAAGGGATTTCATTGTAACTTGGTAGGATGACTCCAAATGATGTCTAGATGAGAACGTCACATTTGGGCCGTGATCATTCAGCCTTGATGGCTGCCCGAGCCCAAAAACCTTTAGCATAGGCAAAAGGTTATATGTATAGAAGGATTTCATTGTAACCTGTTAGGTTGACTCCATATAATGTCTAGATGATGACATCCCCTTTCGGTTGTGATTGGTCAGCTGTGATGGCTACAGGTGCCCGAAGCCCGAAACCCTTGAGCACAGTCTTCAGGTCATATTTATATAGGGATTTCATTGTAACTTCACAGGATCACTCCAAATGATGCCCAGATGAGATTGTCCCTTTGGTTGCGATCATTCAACCATGATGGCTGCCCGAGCCCGAAGCCCAAAAACCTTTAGCACAGACTACAGGTCATATTTATGAAGGGATTTCATTGTAACTTGGTAGGTTGACTTCATATAATGTCTAGATGAGAACGTCCAGTTTTGGACACGATTGGGCAAATATGACAGCTTCAGGGGCCCAAAGCCGGGAAAACCTTTAGAACAGTTTACAGGTCATAATTATGAAGGGATTTCATTGTAGCTTGGTAGGATGACTCCAAATAGTGTCCAGATGAGAATGTCCCCTTTTGGTTGCGATCATTCAACCATGATGGCTGCCAGAGCCCACAGCCCAAAAACCTTTAGCACAGTCTACAGGTCATATTTATTAAGGGATTTCATTGTAACTTGGTAGATTGACTTCATATAATGTCTAGATGAGAACGTCCCCTTTGGACGCAATTGGGAAACTGATGGCTACAGGGGCCCGAAGCCTGAAAACCTTTAGCACAGTCTACAGGCCATATTTATGAGGGGATTTTAATGTAACTTGATAGGATGACTCGTTTTGGAATAATTTCACTGTAACTTGGTAACTTTTGTTGATATACGTTAACTGTGAGGGCCACATACATTAACTGTGAGGTCATATTAACTCATCCCTCAGCTCTTTAGTACAGTGTACACCTCATATTATTTTTATCATAAACATAGCACACAGGGAACAGAAATGAACATATTCCCAATTATCACAATTCTTGTCTTATTTCATAATCCTTTCATAAACATTGAACATTATCCTTTTCATCAAACACAACACACAAGTTAAGCTACAGTGTCATTGACACTTTCATTTATACTTACCAATGGACCAGACGGGATGGCCCTCCCATGAGTGGGCACTCATACCTCCCTGCTGAGTTATCTCTTTAGTAGGCATGTCTACAAAGAATGGTGTTGGCGCCAATTCCAGTCTCTTCCTGGGTACTGCGCATGCGCAAGTACAAAAGTATGGAGGGCCCGATAGGACTTTTAATTTTTGTTGTTGTATGCAAATTTTGGGGATTGGGGGTTCAAAATTTGTGTTTGGCCCTTAATAATATTGAAGTTGCACCAGCTAAGTCTGTGCCATTGGTAAGTATAAAAACTATACAAATTACTTTAAATTTATAATATTTTTATATTGTACCAATGACCCAAACTTAGCTGGTGCTAACTCTTAAATTGTAGGGCCAAACACAAATTTTGCCCCCCCCCCCCCCCCAATCCCCAAAATTTGCATCAAAATCCAAAAAATACATGTCCTGTGTGGTCCTCCATACTTTTATCCACAGCGCATGCAAGGAAGTACCGAAATTGGAGCCAAATCCTCATTCTTTGCTTGGCCCTTCAATCAGTAATATCTCACTGATATCTGTGCTTATAATCTCAGTTAAAATGATGCCAGACACAAAATCGTGAAAGAAATGGTGGATCTAAGGATGAAATAAGAGGATGAGAGGAAGAATCAGTGGAAGGATGTGTTCAGGGCTGTAACTTATAATATTTTTATACTGTACCAATGACCCAGACTTAGCTGGTGCTAACTCTAACAAAACCAGGGCCAAACACAAATTTTGCCCCCCAATCCCCAAAATTTGCATCCAAAACAAAAAGAAATCATGTCCTAAAGGACCTCCATACTACGCCTCTACTGCGCATGCGCAGTCACGCAGTCGTCCCGAAATTGGCGCCAATTATCATTCTCTGTTTGGCCCTTCGTCAGTCAACATCTCACTGATCTTTGTGCTTGTAAATCTCAGTTTAAAGGATGCCAGACACGTAATTTTTGGAGAAAATGTGATTCTAAGGAGGATAGAAGGAGGAGAGGAAAAAGAAGTGGCAAAAAATAATCAGGGCTGTACTTAAAATTTTTTGATGAAATTATGTTAAGTTGCCTATTTTCGAGGCATGGGCCTCTTGTTGTCATTCTTGCTAATTGTTGCACTGCTTATTCAGTGTTTCCTCTCCCCTAGCCTTCTAAAGTCCCCCCTTGCAATTCTCCCATGCTTTTGGCATATTTTTGAGAAATTTCATTTCTAAAATTTCCTGGGAGAGTTGCTTGGTTACAGAATGTTTTCTGTTATTTTCCCCATAGTTACGTTTTCACCCATGGGTGTATAACGTTTGTGTTCTGCATCTTCCATCTGATGTTCTACAGATTCTCCCCTGGGAGTCTCTGTTTTGCATCAGATAGAGTGTAATTGATGACTGATTCCGGGCCAGTTTTTTCAGTGCCTGGAGTCATGTTTTCTGGTGTTTTTACACTGTTTGTTTTCATTGGCAACAGCCTTTTTTGAGGGGGGCTGTTTGCCTTTGTGGTAGTTTATCTCATTATAAGATACATTTATATTATCCGAAAGTGTCTCATTAATTATTTTATATAAATTTAAAATTTTTGACCACACTTTGCCATCGGATCCATCGGGGCTCAACTTTACTTTTCAGCAACTTGGGCTTCGCTGAAAAAATATTTTTTCAAAATTATTTTGTTTTGCAATTGTTTTTTCATTTATTAATGGATCATGTTATTATGTATCTTTGTGTCAGGGGTTTTTGCGAGTA
The DNA here is from genome assembly GCA_031216915.1 of Pictodentalium vernedei. Classification (NCBI taxonomy): domain Eukaryota; kingdom Metazoa; phylum Mollusca; class Scaphopoda; order Dentaliida; family Dentaliidae; genus Pictodentalium; species Pictodentalium vernedei. The sequence goes on from CM062291.1 coordinate 240,242,262, forward strand.
ACTAGGACTTATTGTTGTTCTTTCACAATGAAGGGACGTTGTTCAAATTGTAATAGGAAGAAGTCTTCCTCTGACTTTCATGATCATTGTATTAATTGTAGTCAGTGTTCTCGCATTAATCCCTGTCCTATATGTGAACATTGGGATGAGAAACATTGGAAACGTGTGTCACGATATGTTGTTTCTGGAGAAAGAGCGATGCCGGCTGTTTCTCCGCAAGGTCACTCTACTCTCTCAGTTTCTATTTCAGAGGAACCAGAACAGGGTGATGTTTCCATGTTATCTTCTTCAAGTGTGCGTCCGTCGTCCCAAATGAATTCAGAGCTAGCGGCAAAAGTGCTCATGGAGATTAGACAAATGTCGTACGCTAGCTCGCCCGGTGTAGCGTCCATTCACCGAATGGTTCGGCAGCCGGGTTCGTCCGATGCGGTCCAAGAGGAAATTTTGGGTGATGCGAGCACTATAAACATAATAGATGCACACCCAGTGACGGCGGATAGTAAGCGAGAACGGAGGAAGCCTTTTAGTCCGGTTCTTAGCTCGTCCAGGTCCAGCCGGGCCGCGAACGAGAGAGGTCCCTCTCTCGTACAACAACATCTGGGACCAGATGTTGTGGTACAAAATGTGTCTTTAGCGGAGCATACGTCTGTCGCTTGGGACACTCCGTTGTATAAGCAGTCCGCAGAGACTGTTAAGGCTTCCTCTTCTCGTCAGCGCACACGACCGCACCTTGGCTGCGTGACCGCCGATATATTACCAGCTTCGCCGATGAAGGATTCTTCGGCGACCAGGTCACACCATCCGGCAGCCAGGGATTCGAGACCGATGGACTCTGGACGTTCGCATAGGAAAAGTATGCGGGAGCCATCTTATGCGGAGCTGCCCTCGGCGAAGCAGCGAAAGACTGCGCCTCCGCAGGTCTCGACGCCGGACATTCTTGTGCAGATAGCACAGCTTATCGCAGCATCCCAGCAGCCGACAGAAACGGTGTCGGATCGAGAATTATCCGACGGCGCTGGGTCGGTACGCTCCGCTGAAGCATCGGGGGCGGACGACCGGGAACATCATGAGGTCCGACCGGATGGTGAAAGGGATACGGATGACTTGGAGCTATCCCTTTCGGAACAACATAAAGCTGCCGTGGACTTCATCCGACACTTTCTCCCTCAAGTTGTTCCGTCGGGCCAGACTGCTGCGCTTCCGGACAAGAGAATTATAGCGTCATTGGACTCTGAATTTTTTGAGCGGTTCAGGGACATCGCTCCCGAGTTTCCGTCGCAGTCCAATAATGTTGCTAGAACATTTGAATTATTGAACGACGCTATATTTAAACTTGCTTCCAGGACGGGGAAAGCAGGTTTCTTGTCCGCTAATACTCTCAACCTGCCTTTCATTAATGCAAGGAATAAATTCGATACGGCAGGACAGGGTATACCGAGAGTTCCTCTGCGTATGGACGACGAGGCGGAAGACTTAGAGCTATCATTACCGTCGTCAGCTTCTATTCCAACCGCGGTGTTGGAAACAGCTATTGCGTCTTACAGAGCCAATTTAGATGCCTTATCTTACGCAGATCACCTTACTAAGGCGTTATCACTGCGCCTTCAAGGGGAAGAGTTTCAGGATATACAATCCTCTTTAAGACTTCTTTCAAGGGCAGTAGCTTATTCCACGTGTAACTCCGCCCTTTCAGTGGCAAATCTGGAGTTGGTTAGACGTGACGCAGCCCTAGCTACATCCACACTAGTGGATTCTAAGGTGAAGAACTCTCTTAGAGTCGCTTCGGTCTCAGGAGAACTTCTCTTTGACGGCAAGCTTTCCGCTATTTATGATAAAATTAAAAAGAAAGCTAATGATTCTCTGTTGTTCAGATCGGCTCCTAAGAAGTCGGATACAGCAGACACGAATAAGACAGGCACTTCTGGGTCTAATGCGCCCAAGAGAGGTTCCTATAGAGGTTCGGGTGCGTCCTCTTGGTCTTATTCGAGAGACCGTCAGGATAGCGACTCTCGTTCGGGACGTCCTTCAGGCCGGGACAATCGGTCGGACGCCCCGAGGTCGACGAGGCGAGGTGCGGGTCGTGGAAGACGTGGTTCCTCCTACCGCAGGCCTCGCAGGTCCAGGAGGTGATGGCTTAAACCTCTATCGCGTTCCGGTTGGCGGAAGGTTGTCGAGTTTTTCACAAGAGTGGGCGTCGATTACGGACGACCCTTGGGTGAGAGGAGTGACTTCGGAAGGTCTGAAGATATCCTTCAAACGAAAGCCTCCATTAACTCGAAGTCCAAAGTGGACTCATCTTCCGTCAAATCCACAGAAAAGAGACGCTTTGTTATCAGAGGTGCAGTCTCTTTTAATGAAGAACGCGGTAGAGGTCGTAGAAAACCAGGAATCTCTGGGATTCTACAGCCATCTGTTTCTGGTTCCGAAACCAGACGGCTCGTTCCGTCCAGTCATAGATTTGAGCTGGATAAACAAGCTGATCGTCGCTCCGAAGTTTTATATGGAGACGATTCGATCGGTCAGAGCGAGTATTCGGGTGAACGATTATGCAACGAGCATAGATCTCAAAGATGCGTACTTTCACGTCATGGCACATCCGACATTCCGAAAGTATCTACGCTTCGCAGTCCTTGGAGTGGTGTATCAATTCCGGGCGATGTGCTTCGGATTGAATCTAGCACCCTGGGCTTTCACTCGGGTAATGAACTCGGTAATGATCTACTTCCGAGCTCATTCGTCTGCGGTAACGTCGGCCTACCTGGACGACATTCTTCAGAGGTACGGCAACCAGTTAACACTTCAGAACGATGTTCAGAATCTTCTTCTATTGCTCCGACGTCTCGGTTTTATAGTAAACGAGGAGAAGTCGGATCTGGTGCCGTCCAAGTCATTCACTCATCTGGGAATGAGCTTCGAGACGCACAACAATCTCGTTCGTCTGCCGTTAACCAGAGCGAAATTAGTCAGTTGTTACGCTCGCTATTGTCTGCACGCAGACAAAGTCACGGCGAGAGAATTTATGAGACTGATAGGTCTGTGCGGAGCCGCCGCGGATCTCATTCCGATGGGGCGGTTACGCACACGTCCTCTTCAAATTTTCCTGACTCAGAATTGGAGTGTGAAAATTCATTCGCTCGATGTAGACGTTCTCTTGTCAGATCAAGTGAAACAAGAGATTCAGACTTGGGCAAACATTCAGTGGTTAACTCAAGGAGTTCCGCTGCAGTTGCCGGATCCGAGTTTTACCGTTATGACAGATGCCAGTCAAACAGGTTGGGGTGCATCATTAATCCCAACGGATTCGAGATGCCAGGGTCTTTGGGATCCGCAATTCCTGTGCAAGCACATAAACATCAAGGAAATGATGTCAATTTGGCTTGCGTTACGTCACTGGATGGACATTATTCACGATGCTCATGTCCAAATCCTATCCAACAATACGACAGTAGTGGCGTATATACGGAATCAGGGAGGCACTCATTCAGTTCCGTTGTTCAATCTAACGGAAAGAATCCTTCTGTTTGCGTTAGAACATCACGTTCTTCTTTCGGTCCGTCACATACCGGGTCGTCTGAATGTGCTAGCAGACTCCCTTTCACGAAAGGGTCGTTTGTTGCCGTCGGAGTGGACTCTCAACAAACAAGTATTCAATCAGATTTGCTACCAATGGGAACGGCCAATGATAGACTTATTTGCGACACATCTCAACAATCAGTTGCAGACGTATGTGTCTCCGTGTCCGGATCCAAGAGCATTTGCAGTAGATGCTCTTTCGATCCCTTGGGACGGAATGATAGGATATGCGTATCCTCCAGCGCCGTTAATTCAACAAGTATTGCTAAAGATAAAACAATCTCAATGCAAGATTCTGTTGGTAGCATCTCTGTCGCCACAGAGACCGTGGATAAATCTACTCAGGTGTCTGTTGTGGGACCTACCGCGGAAGCTTCCTCCACGAGAGGATCTTCTTTCGCAGGGGAAATCGCGCCAACTCCATCACAACCCGCAAGGTCTTAACCTTCACGTTTTTCTGTTGTGCGGTCCTTCTTGCATGGCAAGCACTTTACAGGACGAGCAGTGGACGCGATTTCTAACTGTAGGAGGACCTCCTCTTCGCTAAACTATGCGGCTAAGTGGAAGGTTTTTCGTCGTTGGTGTAGGGATCATTCTGTAGATATATTTGATCCCTCTATACCAGACATTGCAAAACTTTCTAGTATACTTGTTTGACGAAATCAAACTGCAGCCTGTTACTATTAAGGGTTATAGATCTATGTTATCTGATACCTATGCACATCATGATAGTTTACAAATTGGATCTAATGTCTCTTTATCGAAGTTGGTTAGAAACTTTTCGATAAATAGACCCAGAACTCTTAGATTAATTCCTAAGTGGAATTTAGCTTGGGTTCTCCTTAAATTGAAGGAAAAGCCATTTGAACCTCTTGGGACAGTAGATTTCAAATTCTTATCTTATAAGACAGCTTTTCTCTTAGCTTTCTCTTCTGCCAGAAGAGTCAGTGAGCTTCATGCACTATCGGTGGATGATTCTCATTATCGTAGTGTTGGGAACACTATCACCTTCACTACTAATGTGGGTTTTTTAGCTAAGAATCAGGCTCCTAATAAATATCCGGAACCTATTGTTATTAAGGCTCTTCCGTCTTCTGACGGGTGTAGGCCTTTACTCTGTCCTGTTAGAGCACTACGTATCTATAAACAGAGATCTCAGTTTATCAGAAAGGGACGGAAACGTTTCTTTCTGTCTTTGATGCCTAATAGAAAGGACATTTCAGTCCATTCTATTGCTAGATGGATTCAGTTAACTATCCGTACTGCTTATGAAGATTTATCTTCTTCTCAGCAGTCTGTGCTTAAGATTTCTGCTCATGAAGTAAGAGCTCTTTCTACTTCCTGGGCTTATGCTAATAGTGTTGCTATTACAGATTTAATGAAGGCTGCTTATTGGTCTCAGCCATCCACATTTACGAATTTTTATCTCAGAAATATTGAGTCCATTTCTGGAGACCTGCATTGTTTAGGTCCGTTATCTGTTGCTCAGAATGTCGTCCACTAAACAGTTGCAACTATAGTTATGCAGGCTTTCTGTTCCGGCAGTGACTTCGTCCGGCTGCCCTCTTCGCTCTGGGCTATTTGACCCAGGGCAAGGGGAAGGGGGGGGGGCGGGTGTTCCCTTAGGTCACCTGCTTTATAGTGAAAAGCAAGGGAATGCCTCCTCCAAGTCAGTATTTCTGAGTCGCTTCCGGGATGGTTTTAAAGTGTAATATTAATGTTTAAATTCATTCATGTCTTATTTTTAAAGTGTAGCTCGGTGTGAAGCATTTGTATATGTCAAGTGTCAAACGGGCTTTAATATACAATACTCGGACACTTTTAAATGACTATAAAGAGTCTCAATTCTCTGGACTACTTTATTTATTGGCTTGCTTTAAAAATAATTAGTATAAGGGTTGTACTGGATGTTAATAGAGAACATGAATGTTATTGTGCTCAATTATTAAGGGTAGTGTATCTTTCTAATTTAATATTAAATAAGAAAGATACATGTAAAGCCTAATACTCCTTTTCTCCTTAAGGGGTTACCTCTTTACTATATAGTTGAGCTTATTGGATTTTCCTCTATGTCCTAGGCCCTCCAACCTGTTTACTATTCAGCTAAGTCTGGGTCATTGGTACAGTATAAAAATGTTAAAAAATTTATAGTAATTTATATATTTTTTATACTTACCAATGACCCAGACGGGGATGGCCCTCCCAGGAGTTGGGAACTCTTGCCTCCCCGCTGAGTACATAGCGCTGACCAGGCACTGCCAGTAAGAATGATAATTGGCGCCAATTTCGGGATGACTGCGTCACTGCGCATGCGCAGTAGAGGCGTAGTATGGAGGTCCTTTAGGACATGATTTCTTTTTGTTTTGGATGCAAATTTTGGGGATTGGGGGCAAAATTTGTGTTTGGCCCTGGTTTTGTTAGAGTTAGCACCAGCTAAGTCTGGGTCATTGGTAAGTATAAAAAATATATAAATTACTATAAATTTTTTAACTTTTATGCAAAATTATTTCATGTTCCCTAATTTCGGGGCATTGGCCTGATGTTTACATTCTTGTTATGAAATTTCCACAGTTTGTTTAGTGTTTCCTCTCTCCCTTTCCTTTATTCCCCTCTTGCTATTCTCCCGTGCTTTTGGCCTAATTTTTGTAATTTTTTTACTGAAATTTCTTGGGAGTTTTGGCTTGGTAACAGAATGTTTTTTCTGTTTTTCCCCCATGGTTACGTCCTCACCCTAGGGTGGTTAGGCATTTCGGTTATGCATCTACCATCCGATGCACTGCAGTTTCTTCTCAGGAAGCCTCTGTTTTACATCGGATAGTGTTAAAATTGGTTACTGATTTTGGGCCATATTTTCGGTGCCTGGAGTCTTGTTTCCACTTTTTATTCACTTTTGTTTACATTGACAATGGTTACTTCTGACAGTGATTCCTTGTCTTCTATTTAGTTATGCTCATAGCCAGATACATTAATATTGTCCGTAAGTGTAACATTAATTTTTAGACATGTTTTAAAATTTTTGTCCACACTTAGGCTTTTTTGGGATCCATTTGGGCTCATCTTAAAAATTTTTTCAAAAATTTTTTTTTTTTCTTTTGAATTATTTTTCGAGATGTTTGTAATGGATTATTATTATTATGTATCTTTGTTTTCAAGAGTTGGTGCGAGTACGTTGACTGTTTAATATTTTTTCAAAATGAAAGAATATTGTTCAATTGTAATCGAGGAAGTCTCCTGATTCTCATGTTCATTGTATTTGCTGTAATCTGTGTACTCGCACTAATTCTTGCTCATTGTGTGCCAATTCGGATGACAAACATTGCAGAAGTGTGTCACAGTATATTGTTAGTGGTGAGGGGTCCATGCCGGTCCTCTCTCCACAGGGTCACTCTAGTTTTTTCAGTCTCTTTTTCAGAGGAACAAGAACAGGGTGATGATTCCTTGAAGTCTTCAAAAGTGTGCTTCCGTCATCGCAATAAAGAGCTAGCAGCAAAGTGCTCAAAGAAACGCGGCAAGTGCCTAAGAGGTCCCTAGTAGGATCGATGGTCACTTGTCACCTGCTAGCTCCCTCGGTGAAGCAATCACTTACGAAATGGTTGTGACGCCGGGTTTGTCCATTGCGGTCCAGGAGAGGAGAAGGGGTGTTGCGAGCACTATAATCTCGGATCACGCACACCCAGCAACCACGAATCAGAGGATGGAACAGAGGAAGCCAGTCAGTCCGGTAGCTAGCTCGTCCAGGTCTACCCGGACCGCAAGCGAGAGAGGCCCCCTCTCTCTTACATGTGATGTTCGTCAGTCGGAGCATACATCCACTCCTCCTGCTCGGGACGCTCCGTTGCATAGACAGTCTGGCGCGGCTTGTCTATTGGCTTCCTCATCCTCACGTCAGCACACACGACCGCACCTTGGCTATGTGACTGCAAATATCCAGCCTGCTCCGACCGGGGATTCCACGGCGACCAGGTCACGCCATCCGCTAGCCAAGGACACAAGGCCTTTCCAGTCGGAACGTTCGCATATAAGTATGCAGGAATTAACATCCCAGGAGCTTCCAGCAGCTAAATTACGTAAGACCGCGGCTCCACAGGCCTCCGTGACGGACTTGCTATCACAGATAGCTCAATTCATCACAGCATCCCAGCAGCTATCAGAAACTTTTTCAGAACAGGAACTGTCTGAGGAAGCTGGGTCGGTTCGCTCCCCTGAAGAGTCAGAAAGGGCCGACCAAGATTCTCATGTGGTCCAGTCGAATGGTGAAAGAGAATCAGCGGAGCTGGAATTTTCCCTTTCCGAACAACTTAAGGTGGCCGTAGATTTCATCCGGCAACACCTTTCAGAAGTTGTTTCTATGTTCCAAAATGCTGCGTTACCTGAAAAGAGACTGATAGCGTCACTGGACACAGACTTATTCGGCCGGAATAGGGACATTGCGCCTGAGTTTCCAACCCAGTCCAGAAATGTCACGCGGACATTTGAACTTCATAATGACGCTATATTCAAGATAGCCTCTAAGACTGGCAAATCCAGTTTCTTATCATCTCATGCTCTACAGCTGCCTTTCATCAATCATAGAAATAGATTTGAAACAGCAGGACAGGGCATGATGAGAGTTCCTCTGCGTTTAGAAGAGCAGGCAGAAGTCTTGGAGCTGTCATTGCCGGCATCTATGTCGATTTACTCCAGTACGCTGGAGACGACAATCTCGTCTAACAGAATCAGTTTAGACGCATTATCTTACGCAGATCTCCTTACCAGAGCGTTATCATTACGTCTCGAAGGAAAAGAATTCCAGGATGTTCAAAACTTCCTGGAGAGTTCTTTCGAGGGCCATAGCATATTCTTTGTATAACTCCGCCCTTTCAGTGGCAATCTGGAGTTAGTCAGACATGATGCTGCCCTGGCTGCATCCACAAGAGTGGATAGTAAGGTGAAAAACTCTCTTCCAGTCGCTCCGGTCTCAGGAGAGCTTCTCTTCGACGGTAAGCTTTCTATAATCTATGATCAGATTACTAAGAAAGCTTCGGATTCTCTGCTTTTTAAATCCGCTTTGAAAAAGTCGGACTCACCAGAGAGGAGTAAGGCAGGCACTTCGGGGGCGAATACGTCCAAGGGAAGTTCTTATAGAGGATCTAAGAAAGCCTCTACGACTTATTCCAGAGACCGTCTGAGTAGCGACTCAGGTAAGGGTCGTAATGCTGGCCGAGATAACCGGTCAGATGCCCCTAGGTCGACTGGGCGAGGTGCGGGTCATGGACAACGTGGTTTCTCCTCCCGCAAGCCTCGCAGGGCCAGGAGGTGATGGTCTAAACCTCTAATGCATTCCTGTGGGCGGAAGGCTGTCGAGATTCTTAACCAATTGGTTGTCAATTACGGATGACCCATGGGTGCAAGGGGTTATTTCCGAAGGTCTAAAACTGTCCTTCAAGGAAAAACCTCCGTTAACACGAAGTCCACGTTGGACTCAACTTCCGTCAAACGTTCAGAAGAGAGATTCGCTTCTATCAGAAGTTCAATCTCTTCTGGACAAGAATGCTATAGAGGTCGTAGAAGAACAGGAATCTCCAGGTTTCTACAGTCACCTGTTCCTGGTTCCAAAACCAGACGACTTGTTTCATCCAGTTATAGATCTGAGCTGGATAAACAAGCTGATCATGGCTCCAAAGTTTTATATGGAGTCCATCCGATCGGTCGGAGCGAGCATTCAAGTGAACGATTATGCTGCGAGCATAGATCTCAAGGATGTGTACTTTCACGTCATGGTACATCCGGCATTCAGAAAGTATCGTCACTTCGCTGTCCTAGGAGTCGTTTATCAGTTCCGAGCAATGTGCTTTGGTCTGAATCTAGCGCCCTGGGCCTTCACTCAAATAATGAACTTGGTAATTACTCATTTCCGAGCTCTTGTGTCTGTGGTAACGTCGGCCTACCTGGACGACCTTCTTCAGAGGTACGGCAACAAGTTAATGCTTCAGAACGATGTTCGGAGTCTGCTTCAATTGCTCCGACGTCTCGGTTTCATAGTAAACGAGAAGAAGTCTGATCTAGTGCTGTCCGAGGGATTGAGCTTCGAGACACACAACAATCTCGTTCTTCTGCCATTAACCAGAGCGAAATTAGTCAGTTGTTACGCTCGCTTTTGTCTTCACTCAGATGTAGTAACAGCGAGAGAATTCATGAGACTGACAGGTTTGTGCGGAGCCGCTGCGGATCTTATTCCGGTGGGGTGACTACGCACTCGTCCTCCAGATATTTTTACTCAGAATTGGAGTTTGAAGACTCATTCGCTCGAAACGAACATCGTCTTGTCGAATCAAGTGAAACAAGAGATTCAGACTTGGGCAGATATTCAGTGGTTAACTCAGGGAGTACCACTGCAACTGCTGGATCCGAATTTTACGATAATGACGGATGCGTGTCAAACAGGTTGGGGCGCAACTTTGAGCCCAACAGATTTGAGGTGCCAGGGTCTTTGGGATCCGCAGTTCCTAAACAAGCACATAAACATCAAAGAGATGATATCAATTTGGCTTGCACTACGCCAGTGGATAAACATTATTCAGAATTCGCATATTCAAATTCTGTTTGACAATTCGACAGTAGTAGCATATATTCGGAACCAGGGAGGCACTCATTCCATTCCATTGTTCAATCTAACAGAAAGAATCCTTCTGTTTGTCCTAGAGCATCAAGTTCTTATGTTGGTTCGTCATATTCCGGGTCGTCTGAACGTTCTAGCGGATTCCCTTTCTCGGAAAGGTTGTATGTTGCCATCAGAATGGACTCTCAACAAACGAATATTCAATCAGATTTGCTACCAATGGGATTGTCCTATGATAGACTTATTTGCGATGCATCTCAACAATCAGTTGCAGACGTATGTGTCGCCATGCTCAGATCCTCGAGCGTTTGCAGTAGACGCCCTCTCGATCTCTTGGGACAGAATGATAGGATACGCATATCCTCCAGCTCCGTTGATTCAACAGATATTGCTAAAAATTAAGCAATCTCACTGCAAGATTCTGTTGGTAGCATCTCTGTCACACCAGAGGCCATGGATAAATCTACTCAGGTGTCTTGTGGGACATTTCGCGGAAGCTTCCTCCACGGGTGGACCTTCTTTTGCAGGGGAAATCGTGCACACTGCATCACAACCCGCAAGGTCTCAACCTGCACGTATTTCCGTTGTGCGGTTCTTCATGCACGGCGAGCATTCTACAGGACGAGTAGTGGACTCAATTTCTAACTGTAGGAGGACCTCCTCTTCGCTAAATTATGCTGCTAAGTGGAAGGTTTTCTCTGGATGGTGTAGGGATCATTCTGTTGATTTTTATGATCCCTCCATTCCAGACATTGCTAATTTTCTGGTCTACTTGTTTGACGAGATCAAACTGCAGCCAATAACTATTAAGGGTTATAGGTCTATGCTATCGGATTCCTATGCTCATCATGATAGCTTGCAGATTGGATCTAATGTCTCTTTATCTAAGTTAGCAAAAAATTTTTCGATAAATAGACCTGGATCCCTTAGGTTAATTCCTAAGTGGAATTTAGCTTGGGTTCTTCTGAAGCTAAAAGAAGTGCCATTGGAACCTCTTGATACAGTGGATTTCAAATACTTATCTTATAAGACAGCTTTTCTCTTAGCCTTCTCTTCTGCTAGAAGAGTTAGTGAGCTTCATGCACTATCTGTTGATGATTCTCACAATATCGTAGTGTTGGTAATACTATTACATTGACTACTAATGTGGGATTTTGGGCTAAGAATCAGGCTCCTAATAAGTACCCTGAACCTATTGTTATTAAGACTCTTCCGTCTTCAGACGGTCATAGGCCTTTGTTTGTCCAGTCAGAGCTATGCGTATTTACAAACGTAGATCTGAGTTTATCAGAAAGAGACGTAAGCGTTTCTTTCTGTCTTTGCTGCCTAATAGAAAGGACATTATGGTCCATTCTATTGTAAGTTGTATTCAATTAACTATCTGTACTGCTTATGATAAATTATCTTCATCTCCGCAGTCTGTGCTTAAGATTTTGGTGCATGAAGTAAGAGCGCTGTCTACATCTTGGACTTATGCTAATAGTGTTGCTATTACTGATTTGATGAAGGCTGCATATTAGTCTCAGCCTTCCACGTTCACAAATTTTTATCTTAGAAATATTGAGTCCATTTCTGGTGACCTGCGTTGTTTAGGTCCGTTATCTGTTGCTCAGAATGTCGTCCACTAAACAGTTGCAACTATAGTTATGCAGGCTTTCTCTTCCGGCAGTGACTCGGTCCTGCCGCCCTCTTCGTTCTGGGGTATTTGATCCAGAGCAAGGGGAAGGGTGGGGTGGGTGGAGGGGGGGGGAGTGATGGTGTTCCCTTATATCACCTGCTTTATAGTGAAAAGCAACGGAATACCTTCTCTGGAGTCAGTAATTCCGAGTCGGTGGCGGGATGGTTTTAAAGTGTAAAGCTAATGTCTATCTCATTTATGTAATATTTTTAAAGTGTAGCTTGGTGTGAAGCATTTGTATATGTCACGTGTCATACAAGCGTTAATATACCATCCTCGGACACTTTTAAATGAGTATAAAGAGTCTCATTCTCTGGACTATCTTTATTTATTGGCTTTCCTTTAATAAATTAGTATAATGGGTTATACTGGATGTTAATAGAGATCATTGATGTTATTGTGCTCAATTACGAAATGGTATTGTGTCTTTCTTTTTTGGTATAAACAAGAAAGATACATGTAAAGCCTGTTCTCCTCTTCTCCTTGAGCGGATAATTCTGTTTACGTGTAATTGAGTCTATTGGATTATCCTTTATGTCCTAGGCCCCCCAGCCTTTTTTCTATTCAGCTAAGTCTGGGTCATTGGTACAGTATAAAAATCTTAAAAACTTTATAGTAATTTATATATTTTTTATACTTACCAATGACCCAGACAGGGATGGCCCTCCCATGAGTTGGGAAGTCATACCTACCTGCTGATTACATAACACTTACCAGGCACTGGTTGTAAGAATGAGGATTTGGCTCCAATTTCAGTACTTCCTTGACACTGTGCATGCGCAATGGATAAAAGTATGGAGGACCACATAGGACATCCATTTTTTTGATTTTGATGCAAATTTGGGGGATTGGGGTGGGGGGGGGGGGGGTGTAAAATTTGTGTTTGGCCCTAGAATTTAAGAGTTAGCACCAACTAAGTCTGGTCATTGGAAAGTATAAAAAATATATAAATTACTATAAATTTTTTAACTTTTTACTAATTTTAATTTCTTTAAATTTACATGTGAATTTACAAATAAATTCAAAGAAATAAAAGGCCCCCCCCCCCCCCCCCCCCCCCCTTTCTACTTTTGAACTGGCTATCATTTATTTGAGGGCATAATGGATGATTTTGATACATTTCTCTTCGTGCATACACAATTTCAGTTTATTTTTAGTCATTTTCGCTCACCTGACTGGAAGTCCATTGTCGTCCGTCATTAAAGTTGTGTTTGAGTCTTCTAACCTGCTGGACCGATTCCAATAAAATTTCATAGGAATGATGACTAGGGAGGGGAAATTCAGTTTTGTTAAAATTGATATGCTGTTCCCTATAGGAAGGGGGTTGGGCAAAAATGCCCCAAATTAAAAAAAAAATGTCATGATCCGATGAATGGAATAACTTGATATGTGGTATTCAGCTTCCTTTTGAGGTGTACAGTGAAGTTTGTTCAAGAGAAGTTTGAGGGGCAATATTTTGTGAAATACTTAGGTCAGTGTTTTAGAGAAAGATTTTTGGAATCGATAGACTATTTTAAACAAATTTTGTATTTGACATTATTGGGCCATAAGTACTTGATTCATGCAAAAAAGATTTTCCCACATCCCTGTGGCAACCCCAGGAGCTAAAAATAGAAATATTTTCTGACGTCCATACATCCAAAACCATATTGAACAGAGACCTGTGATTTGGTATGAAGCATCCTTAGCACCAGCAGAATTGAAAGATAAAAATATTGCAGTTGATTGCATCACAGGGTACCCTATGGAAATTTTAAAAATGTTCAGTCAGCGTATATTTTCAAAAATTAAAAAAAAAACTTCATTCACTGGGTTCATATTTGAGCTCCCTGCAGGAGCCTGAATTTTAACTTCATACATTATAAGGAATATAGTTTGAAAATCTTCTGATTCCACCTGTTAGAATCTTCTGAAATTTGATAAACAGCATCTTTTCTTTATGGGGTCAGATCCAAGTTTGTTCAAATTAAGTCCGTTGGTTCATAGTTGGGCTCCTTATCAGAGCTCAACTTTTAACTTAGTGTTATATGAGGCAAATTCTTTGAAAATCTTCTGATCAACCAATGAGAATCTTTAATATTTAGTATTCAAAATCCTTATGGGGATCAGATTCAGGTTTGTTCAAGTTTGTTCAAATCAAGTCTCTGTGTTCACATTTGGCCTCCTTATCAGAGCTCAAATTTAAGTTTTCAGGAATATGAGGAACATACTTTGAAAATCATCCCCTTCTGATCCAAGAGGGAGAATCTTTTGATATTTAGTATTCAACATCCTTATCAGATTCAAGTTTGCTCAGATCAAGTCCCAGTGTTCGTATTTGGGCTTTAGTGCAATTTTAACTTTAACTTAGTGCAGTATGAGGCATATTGTTTGAAAATCTTTCTCAGATCCACCTGTCAAAAGTTATTGAGATTTGTTATACAGCATCTCCTTTGGAGTCAGATTAAAGTTTGTTCAAATCAAATACCCTCGTTAATTTTTGTGCTCCCTATGGCAACCCAAATTCTAACTTGGTGCAGTATGTAAAATACTCTTTGAAAATCTTCTCCTTCTGATCCAGGAGTCAGAATCTTCTGATATTTGCTATACAGCTTCTTCATGGGGGTCAGATTCAAATTTGTTCAAATCGAGTCTTGTGAGTTAATACTAGGGCTCCTTATAAGATCCCGTATTTTAACTTGGTGCAATATGAATAATATTCTTTAAAAATCCTCTTGTTCATATCCACCAATCCAAATCTTTTGATATTTGTTATACAGCATCCAGGGGTGGTCATACCTGGGAATTTTCCACTGATCCTTCCGACTTTTTTGCAGTTTTGGTGCAAATAAGAATAGCGTCAGAACTGTATCAACCGGGAATTATATTGTACAGCAATGGCACTATTTTAGCAGCACATTAAGAACACCGTGCACATTTTCAAAGCCGACATAAAATACTCAAGTTTATTGGTTGCCTGCGGCAATACATGTCAAAATGCCACAATTCCACCCAATCAAATGGTGTTTAATATGATTTCTTACAAAGAGAGAAACATGGTTCTTTTGTAAATGAAAATAGTTGAGATTTGGTTGACTTGTTTATAAAATGCAAAAATAATTGAAAGAAATAGTGAAGTTCAAAGAAACTGACAAAGGTGTGAAAAGAGATTTAAATGGGATTGATTGGAGAAAACAGTTGAATTTTCGATTGATGGACGTTCAGTGATGACACAGGAGAATATATCACATTTATCAAAAAGGTTGAGACACCAGGTCATGTTCTTTCAATCTTTGTGTGTTGTGTACGGAATTTCTAATCTATGCTTAAATGAAGAGAGATACACTTAATATAACCACTGCACCTAAGGTGCAGTGGTTCTATTAACTATATTTTTATACTGTACCAATGACCCAGACTTAGCTGGTGCTAACTCCAACAAAAACCAGGGCCAAACACAAATTTTGCCCCCCAATCCCCAAAATTTGCATCCAAAACAAAAAGAAATCATGTCCTAAAGGACCTCCATAGTACGCCTCTACTGCGCATGCGCAGTGACGCAGTCGTCCCGAAATTGGCGCCAATTATCATTCTCTGTTTGGCCCTTCATCAGTCAACATCTCACTGATCTTTGTGCTTGTAAATCTCAGTTTAAAGGATGCCAGACATGTAATTTTTGGAGAAAATGTGATTCTAAGGAGGATAGAAGGAGGAGAGGAAAAAAAAGTGGCAAAAAAATAATCAGGGCTGTACTTAAAATTTTTTGTTGAAATTATGTTAAGTTGCCTATTTTCGAGGCATGGGCCTCTTGTTGTCATTCTTGCTAATTGTTGCACTGCTTATTCAGTGTTTCCTCTCCCCTAGCCTTCTAAAGTCCCCCCTTGCAATTCTCCCATGCTTTTGGCATACTTTTGAGAAGTTTCATTTCTAAAATTTCCTGGGAGAGTTGCTTGGTTACAGAATGTTTTCTGTTATTTTCCCCATAGTTACGTTTTCACCCATGGGTGTATAACGTTTGTGTTCTGCATCTTCCATCTGATGTTCTACAGATTCTCCCCTGGGAGTCTCTGTTTTGCATCAGATAGAGTGTAATTGATGACTGATTCCGGGCCAGTTTTTTCAGTGCCTGGAGTCATGTTTTCTAGTGTGTTTACACTGTTTGTTTTCATTGGCAACAGCCTTTTTTGAGGGGGGCTGTTTGCCTTTGTGGTAGTTTATCTCATTATAAGATACATTTATATTATCCGAAAGTGTCTCATTAATTATTTTATATAAATTTAAAATTTTTGACCACACTTTGCCATCGGATCCATCGGGGCTCAACGTTACTTTTCAGCAACTTGGGCTTCTCTGAAAAAATATTTTTTCAAAATTATTTTGTTTTGCAATTGTTTTTTCATTTATTAATGGATCATGTTATTATGTATCTTTGTGTCAGGGGTTTTTGCGAGTAACTAGGACTTATTGTTGTTCTTTCACAATGAAGGGACATTGTTCAAATTGTAATAGGAAGAAATCTTCCTCTGACTTTCATGATCATTGTATTAATTGTAGTCAGTGTTCTCGCATTAATCCCTGTCCTATATGTGAACATTGGGATGAGAAACATTGGAAACGTGTGTCACGATATGTTGTTTCTGGAGAAAGGGCGATGCCGGCTCTTTCTCCACAAGGTCACTCTACTCTCTCAGTTTCTATTTCAGAGGAACCAGAACAGGGTGATGTTTCCATGTTATCTTCTTCAAGTGTGCGTCCGTCGTCACAAATGAATTCAGAGCTAGCGGCAAAAGTGCTCATGGAGATTAGACAAATGTCGTCCGCTAGCTCGCCCGGTGTAGCGTCCATTCACCGAATGGTTCGGCAGCCGGGTTCGTCCGATGCGGTCCAAGAGGAAATTTTGGGTGATGCGAGCACTATAAAAATAATAGATGCACACCCAGTGACGGCGGATAGTAAACGAGAACGGAGGAAGCCTTTTAGTCCGGTTCCTAGCTCGTCCAGGTCCAGCCGGGCCGCGAGCGAGAGAGGCCCCTCTCTCGTACAACAACATCTGGGACCAGATGTTGTGGTACAAAATGTGTCTTTAGCGGAGCATACGTCCGTCGCTCGGGACGCTCCGTTGTATAAGCAGTCCGCAGAGACTGTTAAGGCTTCCTCTTCTCGTCGGCGCACACGACCGCACCTTGGCTGCGTGACCTCCGATATTTTGCCAGCTTCGCCGATGAAGGATTCTTCGGCGACCAGGTCACACCATCCGGCAGCCAGGGATTCGTGACCGATGGACTCCGGACGTTCGCATAGGAAAAGTATGCGGGAGCCATCTGATGCGGAGCTGCCCTCGGCGAAGCAGCGAAAGACCGCGCCTCCGCAGGTCTCGACGTCGGACATTCTAGTGCAGATAGCACAGCTTATCGCAGCATCCCAGCAGCCGACAGAAACGGTGTCGGATCGAGAATTATCCGACGGCGCTGGGTCGGTACGCTCCGCCGAAGCATCGGGGGCGGACGACCGGGAACATCGGGAGGTCCGACCGGATGGTGAAAGGGATACGGATGAATTGGAGCTATCCCTTTCCGAACAACATAAAGCTGCCGTGGACTTCATCCGGCACTTTCTCCGGCACTTTCTCCCTCAAGTTGTTCCGTCGGGCCAGACTGCTGCGCTTCCGGACAAGAGAATTATAGCGTCATTGGACTCTGAATTTTTTGAGCGGTTCAGGGACATCGCTCCCGAGTTTCCGTCGCAGTCCAATAATGTTGCAAGAACATTTGAATTATTGAACGACGCTATATTTAAACTTGCTTCCAGGACGGGGAAAGCAGGTTTCTTGTCCGCTAATACTCTTAACCTGCCTTTCATTAATGCAAGGAATAAATTCGACACGGCAGGACAGGGTATACCGAGAGTTCCTCTGCGTATGGACGACGAGGCGGAAGACTTAGAGCTATCATTACCGTCGTCAGCTTCTATTCCAACCGCGGTGTTGGAAACAGCTATTGCGTCTAACAGAGCCAATTTAGATGCCTTATCTTACGCAGATCACCTTACTAAGGCGTTATCACTGCGCCTTCAAGGGGAAGAGTTTCAGGATATACAATCCTCTTTAAGACTTCTTTCAAGGGCAGTAGCTTATTCCACGTGTAACTCCGCCCTTTCAGTGGCAAATCTGGAGTTGGTTAGACGTGACGCAGCCCTAGCTACATCCACACTAGTGGATTCTTAGGTGAAGAACTCTCTTAGAGTCGCTTCGGTCTCAGGAGAACTTCTCTTTGACGGCAAGCTTTCCGCTATTTATGATAATATTAAAAAGAAAGCTAATGATTCTCTGTTGTTCAGATCCGCTCCTAAAAGGTCGGATACAGCAGACACGAATAAGGCAGGCACTTCTGGGTCTAATGCGCCCAAGAGAGGTTCCTATAGAGGTTCCGGTGCGTCCTCTTGGCCTTATTCGAGAGACCGTCAGGATAGCGACTCTCGTTCGGGACGTCCTTCAGGCCGGGACAATCGGTCGGACGCCCCGAGGTCGACGAGGCGAGGTGCGGGTCGTGGAAGACGTGGTTTCTCCTACCGCAGGCCTCGCAGGTCCAGGAGGTGATGGCTTAAACCTCTATCGCGTTCCGGTTGGCGGAAGGTTGTCGAGTTTTTCACAAGAGTGGGCGTCGATTACGGACGACCCGTGGGTGAGAGGAGTGACTTCGGAAGGTCTAAAGATATCCTTCAAACGAAAGCCTCCATTAACTCGAAGTCCAAAGTGGACTCATCTTCCGTCAAATCCACAGAAAAGAGACGCTCTGTTATCAGAGGTGCAGTCTCTTTTAATGAAGAACGCGGTAGAGGTCGTAGAAAACCAGGAATCTCTGGGATTCTACAGCCATCTGTTTCTGGTTCCGAAACCAGACGGCTCGTTCCGTCCAGTCATAGATTTGAGCTGGATAAACAAGCTGATCGTCGCTCCGAAGTTTTATATGGAGACGATTCGATCGGTCAGAGCGAGTATTCGGGTGAACGATTATGCAACGAGCATAGATCTCAAAGATGCGTACTTTCACGTCATGGTACATCCGACATTCCGAAAGTATCTACGCTTCGCAGTCCTAGGAGTGGTGTATCAGTTCCGGGCCATGTGCTTCGGATTGAATCTAGCACCCTGGGCTTTCACTCGGGTAATGAACTCGGTAATGATCTACTTCCGAGCTCATTCGTCTGCGGTAACGTCGGCCTACCTGGATGACATTCTTCAGAGGTACGGCAACGAGTTAACGCTTCAGAACGATGTTCAGAATCTTCTTCTATTGCTCCGACGTCTCGGTTTCATAGTAAACGAGGAGAAGTCGGATCTGGTGCCGTCCAAGTCATTCACTCATCTGGGAATGAGCTTTGAGACGCACAACAATCTCGTTCGTCTGCCGTTAACCAGAGCGAAATTAGTCAGTTGTTACGCTCGCTATTGTCTGCATGCAGACAAAGTCACGGCGAGAGAATTTATGAGACTGATAGGTCTGTGCGGAGCCGCCGCGGATCTCATTCCGATGGGGCGGCTACGCACACGTCCTCTTCAAATTTTCCTGACTCAGAATTGGAGTGTGAAAATTCATTCGCTCGATGTAGACGTTCTCTTGTCAGATCAAGTGAAACAAGAGATTCAGACTTGGGCAAACATTCAGTGGTTAACTCAAGGAGTTCCGCTGCAGTTACCGGATCCGAGTTTTACCATTATGACGGATGCCAGTCAAACAGGTTGGGGTGCATCATTAATCCCAACGGATTCGAGATGCCAGGGTCTTTGGGATCCGCAATTCCTGTGCAAGCACATAAACATCAAGGAAATGATGTCAATTTGGCTTGCGTTACGTCACTGGATGGACATTATTCACGATGCTCATGTCCAAATCCTATCCGACAATACGACAGTAGTGGCGTATATACGGAATCAGGGAGGCACTCATTCAGTTCCGTTGTTCAATCTAACGGAAAGAATCCTTCTGTTTGCGTTGGAACATCACGTTCTTCTTTCGGTCCGTCACATACTGGGTCGTCTGAATGTGCTAGCAGACTCCCTTTCACGAAAGGGTCGCTTGTTGCCGTCGGAGTGGACTCTCAACAAACAAGTATTCAATCAGATTTGCTACCAATGGGAACGGCCAATGATAGACTTATTTGCGACACATCTCAACAATCAGTTGCAGACGTATGTGTCCCCGTGTCCGGATCCAAGAGCATTTGCAGTAGACGCTCTGTCGATCCCTTGGGACGGAATGATAGGATATGCGTATCCTCCAGCGCCGTTAATTCAACAAGTATTGCTAAAGATAAAACAATCTCAATGCAAGATTCTGTTGGTAGCATCTCTGTCGCCACAGAGACCGTGGATAAATCTACTCAGGTGTCTGTTGTGGGACCTACCGCGGAAGCTTCCTCCACGAGAGGATCTTCTTTCGCAGGGGAAATCGCGCCAACTCCATCACAACCCGCAAGGTCTCAACCTTCACGTTTTTCCGTTGTGCGGTCCTTCTTGCATGGCAAGCACTTTACAGGACGAGCAGTGGACGCGATTTCTAACTGTAGGAGGACCTCCTCTTCGCTAAACTATGCGGCTAAGTGGAAGGTTTTTCGTCGTTGGTGTAGGGATCATTCTGTAGATATATTTGATCCCTCTATACCAGACATTGCAAACTTTCTAGTATACTTGTTTGACGAAATCAAACTGCAGCCTGTTACTATAAAGGGTTATAGATCTATGTTATCTGATACCTATGCACATCATGATAGTTTACAAATTGGATCTAATGTCTCTTTATCGAAATTGGTTAGAAACTTTTCGATAAATAGACCCAGAACTCTTAGATTAATTCCTAAGTGGAATTTAGCTTGGGTTCTCCTTAAATTGAAGGAAAAGCCATTTGAACCTCTTGGGACAGTAGATTTCAAATTCTTATCTTATAAGACAGCTTTTCTCTTAGCTTTCTCTTCTGCCAGAAGAGTCAGTGAGCTTCATGCACTATCGGTGGATGATTCTCATTATCGTAGTGTTGGGAACACTATCACCTTCACTACTAATGTGGGTTTTTTAGCTAAGAATCAGGCTCCTAATAAATATCCGGAACCTATTGTTATTAAGGCTCTTCCGTCTTCAGACGGGCGTAGGCCTTTACTCTGTCCTGTTAGAGCACTACGTATCTATAAACAGAGATCTCAGTTCATCAGAAAGGGACGGAAATGTTTCTTTCTGTCTTTGATGCCTAATAGAAAGGACATTTCAGTCCATTCTATTGCTAGATGGATTCAGTTAACTATCCGTACTGCTTATGAAGATTTATCTTCTTCTCAGCGGTCTGTGCTTAAGATTTCTGCTCACGAAGTAAGAGCTCTTTCTACTTTCTGGGCTTATGCTAATAGTGTTGCTATTACAGATTTAATGAAGGCTGCTTATTGGTCTCAGCCATCCACATTTACTAATTTTTATCTCAGAATTATTGAGTCCATTTCTGGAGACCTGCATTGTTTAGGTCCGTTATCTGTTGCTCAGAATGTCGTCCACTAAACAGTTGCAACTATAGTTATGCAGGCTTTCTGTTCCGGCAGTGACTCCGTCCGGCTGCCCTCTTCGCTCTGGGCTATTTGACCCAGGGCAAGGGGAAGGGGGGGGGGGGGCGGGTGTTCCCTTAGGTCACCTGCTTTATAGTGAAAAGCAAGGGAATGCCTCCTCCAAGTCAGTATTTCTGAGTCGCTTCCGGGATGGTTTTAAAGTGTAATATTAATGTTTAATTTCATTCATGTCTTATTTTTAAAGTGTAGCTCGGTGTGAAGCATTTGTATATGTCAAGTGTCAAACGGGCTTTAATATACAATACTCGGACACTTTTAAATGATTATAAAGAGTCTCAATTCTCTGGACTACTTTATTTATTGGCTTGCTTTAAAAATAATTAGTATAAGGGTTATACTGGATGTTAATAGAGAACATGAATGTTATTGTGCTCAATTATTAAGGGTAGTGTATCTTTCTAATTTAATATTAAATAAGAAAGATACATGTAAAGCCTAATACTCCTTTTCTCCTTAAGGGGTTACCTCTTTACTATATAATTGAGCTTATTGGATTTTCCTCTATGTCCTAGGCCCTCCAGCCTGTTTACTATTCAGCTAAGTCTGGGTCATTGGTACAGTATAAAAATGTTAAAAAATTTATAGTAATTTATATATTTTTTATACTTACCAATGACCCAGACGGGGATGGCCCTCCCTGAGTTGGGAACTCTTGCCTCCCTGCTGAGTACATAGCGCTGACCAGGCACTGCCAGTAAGAATGATAATTGGCGCCAATTTCGGGACGACTGCGTCACTGCGCATGCGCAGTAGAGGCGTACTATGGAGGTCCTTTAGGACATGATTTCTTTTTGTTTTGGATGCAAATTTTGGGGATTGGGGGGCAAAATTTGTGTTTGGCCCTGGTTTTTGTTGGAGTTAGCACCAGCTAAGTCTGGGTCATTGGTAAGTATAAAAAATATATAAATTACTATAAATTTTTTAACATTTGGTGTATTCTCACTTTGCCAGCAGGCTGACCTCAGACATTTTCACATCTCTGCTATAGTCTGTATTAGTATTAGTGACAGATATTCCCAGTTGTTGGTCCTCCGATAGTCAGCAGTGTTTACTATGAATTGGCGATTGCTGGTAATGAGCTTACAATCACAAATGTGATAACTTAATTAGTAGGCAGCAACTTTAAAGCACAATTCAGAACAGTTAGCACAAAAATCTGTCGATATAAAGGCTATAATTTAAAATTCAGCATTGCAAAGCTTGTAATACTCAATGTATACCAATAACCATCTCAGTCTTTGCCCGTCAGTCAAGAATTGTATTGATGGGTTAAATTCCCAATTGCATTATGGGGGAAAGTTGATTCTTTTCTAATTCAACAATATATATCGTCCCTTGAGTGCAACAAAGTGCCATCTGCAATGCCTTACCATTGCAGATGGTGCCTTGTTATACTCAAGGGACGATATGTATAAATTGATACATATATTAATTAATATTTAATGCATACAAGCGCAAAAAATGTGGGTAAAATTAATATTGCCGTAAGCACACTTATTACAGTAAATCAACTGAAATACCCAGAACTATACTTCAGACTGTACTTTAATTCTCTATTGTCTAAGTTATTAACACCTTTTTATGAGAACAATACCTGCTGGCAAAGTGAGAACACTCCCCATATTCTTCTCGTCATTTGTTTGGTCAAGCTACTTGAAGTAATTTTAACAGGCTCCTAGTACACCACAATGGATTTTGATATTAGATCTTAACTAAAATACCTGAGATATTTCATCAATAATGCCTTTGCATTTTACTCTCAGAAGCCAGGAAATGCAATCTAAGAGGATCTAATTTTGAAAAATTTCCTGCGGGGATCCCCAGGACCTCCACCTGTAAGGGAACGGGGGACTCCCCTCCCACACTCTCTCCCAGACTTGCCTTCGCCGAGCATGGATGACTTCAGCATCCATTCATGGCTTCAACATCCACATCAGAGTTTTGTAATGCTCTGTTCCCATGCCTATGGGTGTGGGAGTGGTCATATTCAAATTTGCTCAAATGAAATCCCTAAGTTCATATTTGGGTTCCCTATGCGAGCCTGAATTTTTAACTCTGTGACAAGTGTAATATAGAGAATCATTCTTTAATGATCTTATTCAGATCCACCAGACAGAATATTTTAATATTTGGTATATGAAATCCTAAGTGAGGTTAGATTCAAACTACCTTAACCGTCAATCATAAGGGTGTCTTCTGGGCAGACATTCAGTGCATTACTTGCCTAAAAACAATTGCCAAGGTACTTAGAATACAAGTTTACTCAGAAACAGCCTATTGGGGCATATCTTCTCACTGAAAGTGATCAAAATCAGAATTAGGGCTTTCAGGTTTTATCTAGGCCTTATGGTAATTGATTTTTCAATACCAAGTTCGATACAAAATAAAATATTGTAGTATAACTAGCAGCTTACTGACAAGGTGTAAGTTTTCTCGAGTATGTAGCCAGATTGGGGAACTTATCGTAAAGAATGCTTGTTTTTTGAATGAGCATGTTATAGACAATGTTTTTATAACTATTTCTTTAGCCAATATAAATTTCACTCTGCCAGATTTATTTAAAAATATAAAACACGTATTACACAAAAATGCATCCTTCATGATAATTGGTAGTAGAGTCGGAAATTTGCAGTGAACGAAATATGAAGCATATGCACTAATAAAGAAGTATCAAATTTGTTCTTCTTTTAATCATGCCACAGGAAATGGAACAGGATATTTGATAATGAACTTGCATTGAAGTTGGTGTGCTAGCAACTAGCAACTAGTAATTTCACATCAGAGACGAAGCTCATTTGAAAAGTTGTAAACCAAGAGTGCATCAAGGGATTAACCCTTTACCCAACTTAATGGCCAAAACCGGCCTTTTCTGTTCTAAAAAATCACCAGTTAATTTCATTATTTTTATTATTTTTTGTCTCAAAAACTTAGGTTATGACCCCTTGTTGGAACGAGCTTGTTCAGCTCGTTCCAACAAGGGGTCATAACCTATGTTTTTGAGACAAAAAATGAAAAAAATTAGTTATTCAAGAATTTTTTTTTCAAGTGTCGTCTGCTTTTCATGTTAGGTAAAGGGTTAATAAGAAGCACCTTACAGTATGTCATCATTTGTGTTAATTTGACTCTGTGATATGATTGGGTTGGCTTCACATGTTTTTCCTATTTCCATTGTATAAGTGATTAAGAGTGACCACATTTAAGCCAAAAAATATTAAGTTTAATAAATAGTTTGAGATTTTGACTTTGCTAATTGATAATACAGTGAAACTCGTTTTATCGAATGAGTTGAAATTTTCTCTGTATTTGCTTAATATCTAAAAATACTGAGTTTCCACATAAGACTGAATTGCCATGAAGCCCTGGTTTAATCTTACTCAAAGGATAAACAAAATTCATGACATGCTAGTATATTTATTGTATATTTACATATCAGCTAGTGATAATATAATTATCATTTAGACTGTTTTTTTATCAGTTGCATGTTCAATTTTAAACATTCTGGATTCACATTGTCGTGGCATAATTTTGAGCATATTTTTGCGTTTCTCTTTTGCAGTCTTTGATAGAATCCTTGGAGGGCAAACAAGGAAAGCCTCGATTAAAACCGCCATTTCCTGCTGATGTTGGAGTGTTTGGATGTCCAACTACAGTAGCTAATGTGGAAACAGTTGCTGTATCTCCAGTATGTACATCTGTTATTAAACTTGTTATTTTGAGAATAGAGATTCAATTTAATACAAGCCTTGTTAATTTGTAGTGAACAAGAATAAAATAGAATAATATTAAAAAAACTTGATATTTAAGGGTTTTCTTCTTCATGTATTATTTTTGATATGTCAGAGTTTCATGTATCTTCACATTGGAATGTACTTATGAAGGGATACCCAATGCATTTGGTAGAAAAAGGTAGAAAAAAGGTGAAGATTTCTCTGGAGTAAAGTTTGATGTTAATGCAGGTCAGATATAATGCTTTTGTAATGTTACAGAATGACCAAACTAGGCCTGCATGCCATATTTGGCCGGAGTTTAAAATTTATGCGAGAGTCCAAATTTATTCTCGTAAATGATTCTTGCCAGGAAAACAGTGAGATTCAACTTTGATTCTCGCAGAATCTTCATCGGAATCTTGTTATAGCAGGGTTCTCAAAAGGTACCAGCACTGCTAGAGCTGTTACTTGGTTCTTTTTGCGGTACTGGTGTTAGGTAATTGCATCAGATGGTTCATGGTACTATGAAGAAACAACACTTTTTTTTAATATCACACATAGCTACCTTTTACATGTGCCTTTGCCAGTGTTAGTGTCACAAAATGAAGCTTATTTCCATTACAGTGTGTCCTGAGGAAGTCATCAAAATGGCAATGCCATTGCAATTACTGCCATCATCAAATTTACGAAGTGCCATCAAAAATATGCAGTGAGGGAAAAGTGTTCAGAAAAAAGGGCATTGCTCATTGCTTGTGAACAGTAAGAGTCCTGGTACTCTATATAGCTGCATAATGGATTTTTGAGGCAGATGGTAATCCAGTTAACAATACACCAACCCAGCCCATTAGAAGCATGTTGAAGTATAAGCATTGTTGCATACCTCAAATTCAAAGGTCTGGATAATGTCAATAACATGTCATGTCATTGAGGCTTATTTGTAGGTTACTTTAGGTCAGTGTTTATGCTAGGTATATAATGTTGGATCTCTTTTTATGGAGCTTTGGGGAAATGGCTGACCGGATATCCTGTTACAAACTGGTTACCATCATAGCCGGCTGAAAAAGCTGTCAGCAGGTTAACCTCAGTGTTAATACATTGTATATTATCCATAGTATAAATAGTTCATTATTCCCCTGAATGCAAATATTACCATCGTAATTTATCAAGGTCACAATGGACAAACACATTTGGGGCATGAAAATATTATATAGACTATTGTGTGATTTATCATTCCACAGTATTGTGTTGCACAACATTCCACTTTCATACTCATGTTTCACTACTGTGCATGCATCTAATGTATGTCACATGCATTCTAGCAAAACAACCACGACATAATCACAAGATATCTATTAATGGCATCCATTCTGAGAATCACACTTTCCATTCTCATTTAATCGTCCAGTTCATGATGACACAGTACAAGAATACTGCATTTAGCTGTATCTCAAGTTTGTTACTTTACTGTAATGATGGCATTTACATTCTTTACAATTTTTAGCTCAACTTGACAAAGTCATGCTGAGCTATTGCCATCACTTCTCGTCCGTCGGCATACGTACGTACGTACGTACGTTAGTATGTTAGTACGTTAGTACGTACGTCCACAATTTCCTTTGGCACACCTCAGAGGTCGCGTTTATGATCAGATTACTTTGAAACTTCTTATGCTTGTTTGGGGTGACCTCTAGATGGGAGCTATCGTTTTTCTTCAATTTCCGGCAAAAAATGTTGCCGCGGCCAATGTTCTTAGAACTTAGTTTAGTCAAACCACAATATTTCCCTTTGGCACACCCTACAGGGCACATTTATGATTTGATTGCTTTGAAACCTGATACGCTTATTTAGGGTGACCTCTAGATGGGAGCTATCGATTTTCTTCAATTTCCGGCAAAAAATGTTGCCACGGCCAATGTTCGTAGAACTTAGTTTAGTCAGACCTCAATATTTCCCTTTGGCACACCCTACAGGGTACATTTATGATTGGATTGCTTTGAAACCTGGTATGCTTGTTTGGGGAGACATCTAGATGGGAGCTATCGATTTTCTTCAATTTCTGTCAAAAAATGTTGCCGCGGCCAACGTTCTTAGAACTTAGTTTAGTTAGAAGACTCAATATTTCCCTTTGGCACACCCTACAGGGTACATTTATGATCAGATTGCTTTGAAACCTGGCATGCTTGTTTGGGGTGACATTTAGATGGGAGCTATCGATTTTCTTCAATTTCCATCAAAAAATGTTGCCACGGCCAACTTTTTTAGAACTCAGTTTAGTCAGACCACGATATTTCCCTTTGGCACACCCTACAGGGCACATTTATGATTTGATTGCTTTGAAACCTGTTATGCTTGTTTGGGGAGACCTCTAGATGGGACCTATCATTTTTCTTCAATTTCCATCAAAAAATGTTGCCGCGGCCAACGTTCTTAGAACTTAGTTTAGTCAGAAGACTCAATATTTCCCTTTGGCACACCCTACAGGGTACATTTATGATCAGATTGCTTTGAAACCTGGCATGCTTGTTTGGGGTGACCTCTAGATGGGAGCTGTCGATTTTCTTCAATTTCTGTCAAAAAATGTTGCCGCGGCCAACATTCTTAGAACTTAGTTTAGTCAGACCACAATATTTCCCTTTGGCTCACCCTACAGGGCTCATTTATGATTAGATTGCTTTGAAACCTGGTATGCTTATTTACGGTGACCTCTAGATGGGAGCTATCGATTTTCTTCGGTTTCTGTCAAAAAATGTTGCCACTGGCAAAAAAACTGACATTGGTCCCAATGATCTTCAATTTTGCCATTGCATTTATAACTTACCAAGTTCAAGTTTGTCAAGTTGAGCTACAGTGTCATTGACACTTTCATTGTTAATTATACTCCCACAAAACGAAGTTTGGGGGGGTATATAGGTGTCAACTTGTCAGTTGGTCGGTCTGTCATCGTCGTCAGTCCATTGCACATGTAAACTTGTGGAGCGAACTCCTTCCACAGTTTTAGCTGCATTTTCATGAAACTTCACAAAAATTATCAACATGATGAAGGGAAGTGCTTGACATAATTTCTTTCCCGCTCGCCGCTTCGTTTCAAGATGGCTGACTGGCAGCCATATTGGATTTTTTTTATGTAATCTTGTTGAGCGAACTACTTCTACAGTTTTAGCCGCAGTTCCATGAAACTTTACAAAAATGACCAACGTGATAAGGGGAAGTGCGTGACATGTTTTCCCGCTCTGTTTCAAGATGGCTGACTGGTGGCCATATTGGAGTTGTTTTTTTTGTAAACGAATTACTTCCACAGTTTTAGCCGCATTTTCATGAAACTTCACAAAAATGCAGGCCTGTGAGTGTTCCTCTTTTCAGAGGATTTCTTCTTTTTATGTGACTTGAAGGGATTTTTTTTAATGATTAGCAGCATACAGTTTTCCACATTTAAATTGAGAATTTATCTATTTACGTCTTGTTCAACAGAGCTCTTTGAGCTCTATTGAACAAGATGTAAGGCCAAAAAAAAAATTAATTGATTCTCAGGCAATTTTTTTTAGTGAGGGAGGGAGGATTTTATTTTTATTTTTTATTTTTATTTCTTCCAGATGGTGAACAAGGATTCAGAGGCAAAAGTCACTTTCTGATGTCTGTTTTTACCTAAAAAGCTTGGAAAGTGCATATTGTAAAATGATATACACATAAAACTAGTTTTATTGAAAACTAAAACTGTTTTTTTTATTTTTTGCTTTTAGTATATAGAAACAGAACTCTGACTTCACTTTTAAACTTTTACAAAGCAGAACTATTTTATGAATATTCAAAGTAAGGGTATCTCCCATGAACTGACACAGTTTGGATGCAAGGGACAGTCTCATTCACAAGCATGTTCTAGTGACAGGATCATCCAAATTGGATGAGAGATAGGTTACATCTGTGTATACATTGTCAGATAATAACACAAATTCTCAACCCCTCTTGTGGGTAGGTCTTTCTTAATTAACTGGTAGAAGGCCAAGTTATTTTGAGACATCAAAATTTGTCCACATGTCTTTGCCTTGTGGCAATTTATAGGAGGGTGCCTATAGGCACTCTCCAATAAATTGTAACAAGGCAAAGCCATACAGACTAACTAATTTCACTTCAAAGATAATACAAAGCATATCCATAAAATATGGAGCCCACCGACGAACAGTTTTTTAACCAACTCCCCCAAAGTACTCTCATCTTCCATAGACATTATTGACCACCCTCGTATTATTTTGGAATCGTGAGTTATTTTGATAGAAATTAGCATTTTTACAATTGAAATTTTCGAATGAAAACAACTGCGAATGGAAGCAAGCTTCCGGTGTCAATTTAGTATGGAACTTACACAACACTTGTAACCTCATCAGCCATCTGTCAAGAGCCCCTCCTAAAGAACACGCCTATTAAAAATAGTTGGAACCCGTATACATCCAAGTGACCAACTTTGATATTTAAAAAAAGGAAACATCACTTTATTTTTCCACTGTGGTGAAGCCCTTTCATTTTTATATGCCCGTTTAAAAAATGGTGGTATTATATTATCAGTCTGTCTGTCAGTCTGTCTGTCTGTCCATCTGTCCGTCTGTCTGTCTGTCCATCTGTCTGTCCATAAACAATTTGTTTTCCATTCATTTAAAGTCGATCGCCTTAACGGATCGACATCAAACTTTCAGAAGTTGTTTTTAGCATTAAAATACAGGTCAAGTTCGATATTGGTGTTTCTCAGTCAATCTGCTGCAGAGACATGGCTCTTTGAAGACACAATTTTTCTAAATAAATTGGTTTCCGTTCATTTAAAGCTGAACACTTTGACGGATTGACACCAAATTTTTCAGATGTTGTTTTTAGCAATGAAATACAGGTCAAGTTCGATATTGGTGTTTCTCAGTCCATCCAATGCAGAGTTATGGCTCTTTGAAAACACAATCTTTCGAGAAAAATTGGTTTCCCTTCATTTAAAGTCGAACGCCTTGACGGATCGACATCAAACTTTCAGATGTTGTTTGTAGCAATAAAATACAGGTCAAGTTCGATATTGGTGTTTCTCAGTCCATCCGCTGCAGAGTTATGGCCCTTTGAAACCACAATTTTTGAAAAAAAATTGGTTTCCGTTCATTTAAAGCCAAACGCCTTGACGGATTGACACCAAATTTTTCCGATGTTGATTTTATACACCCGTTTGAAAAACGGGATGTATTATGTGAATGGTCTGTCTGTCTGTCCGTCCATGGACACATTTCGTTTCTGGGCGATAACTTTAGTTGTAATGGATTGAGCTGAGTTAAATTTGGCATGTGCATTTAGTATGACAAAATACAGGATGGGTTCGATTTCCGTTTCTAGCGGCCCATTTGAAGTAGAGTTATGGCCCTTTATTTATGGGAATTTAGCCCAACTTTTCGTTTGTGGACGATAACTTTAGTTTGCCTTGACCGATTTATTTCAGATTTTCAGTTTTTTGTTTTTGACCACAAAATACAGCTCAAGTTCACTTTTAACCACAATCGCATATACCTTTCCAGAGCTATTCCCCTTGAATGATTGCAAATTTGTGGATTTTGTGGTTTCCGGATGATAACTTTAGTATGCCTTGACCGATGTTTTTCAAATTCTCAGATATTGTTTTTAACCACAAAGCACAGCTCAAGTTCACCTTTGGCCATAATTGCATGTACCATTCCATAGTTATTCCCCTTGAATGATTGCAAATTTGTGAATTATGTGGTTTCCTGATGATAACTTTAGTTTGCCTTGACTGATTTGTTTCAAATTCTCAGATTTTGTTTATGACCACAAAGCACAGCTCAGGTTCACTTTCGGCCAAAATCGCATGTACCTTTCCAGAGTTATTACTCTTGAATTTGTGCATTTTGTGTTTTCCGGATTATAATTTTAGTATGGCCTAACTGTTGGACATAGAATGCATCAAATATTTGGTTTCCGGATGATAACTTTTATTATTTGTTTTCCGATTGGTTCCAAACTTGGTATGTTTAATCACAAGAAAATACAGGTCAAGTTCGAATATGGGGTTGGTCCAAACAATTTTCACCCTCACCCCCATCCTTACCCCAACCCTTCAAAAATACACAACGGGTGTATATTGTCCTGTTACGCGGTGCTCTTGTTATACTGTACCAATGAACCAGACTTAGCTGGTGCTAACTCTTAAAATTCTAGGGCCAAACACAAATTTCGCCCCCCAATCCCCAAAATTTGCATCAAAATCCAAAAATTCAATGTCCTATGTGGTCCTCCATACTTTTATCCACTGCATATGCGCAGTGTCAAGGAAGTACCGAAATTGATGCTAAACCTCATTCTTTGTTTGGCCCTAAATTAGTAACATCTCACTGATATTTGTGCTTATAAATCTCAGTTAAAATGATGCCAGACACAAAATCATGAAAGAAATGGTGGATCTAAGGATGAAATAAGAGGATGAGAGGAAGAATCAGTGGAAGGATGTGTTCAGGGCTGTAACTTATAATTTTTATGCAAAATTATTTCATGTTCCCTAATTTCAGGGCATAGTCCTGATGTTACATTCTTGTTATGAAATTTCTATGGTTTGTTCAGTGTTTCCTCTCTCCCTATCCTTTATACCCCCCTTGCTATTCTCCCATGCTTTTGGCATAATTTTTGTAATTTTTTTACTGAAATTTCTTGGAAGTTTTTAGCTTGGTAACAGAATGTTTATTCTGTTTTTCCCCATGATTACGTCCTCACCCTAGGGGTGGTTAGGCGTTCGGTCATGCTTCTACCATCCGATGTACTGCAGTTTCTTCTCTGGAACTTTCTATTTTACATCGGATAGTGTTTAAAATTGGTTACTGATTTTGGGCCATATTTCAGTGCCTGGAGTCTTGTTTCCGGTTTTTATTCACTTTTGTTTATGTTGACAACGCTTACTACAGTGATTCATTGTCTTCTATATAGTTCTGTTCAAAGTCAGATACATTAATATTGTCCGTATGTGTAGAATTAATTTTTAGATATGTTTTAAAAATTTTGTCCACACTTAGGCTTTTTTGGGATCCACTTGGGCTCATCGTTCCCATTGGGAACTTGGGCTCATCTTGAAATTTTTTCGAGAAAATTTTTCTTTTGAATTATTTTTCGAAATGTTTGTAATGGATTATATTATTATTATGTATCTTTGTTTTCAAGGGTTAGTGCGAGTACGATGACTGTTTAATATTTTTTCAGAATGAAAGAATAATTTTTGATTGTACTCGAGGAAGTCTTCCTCTGATTCTCATTGTATTCTCTGTAGTCAGTGTACTCGCACTAATTCTTCCTCAGTGTGTGCCAATTTGGATGACAAATGTTGGAGACGTGTGTCATGGTATGTTGTTAGTGGTGAGAGGTCCAGGCCTGTCCTCTCATCACAGGGTCACTCTAGTTGTCTCAATCTCTTTTTTAGAGGACCAAGAACAGGGTGATGTTTCCGTGATGTCTTCAAAAGTGTGCTTCCGTCGTCGCAATAAAGAGCTAGCGGCATGGTGCTCAGCCAAACGCGGCAAGTGCCTAAAAGGTCCCAAGAAGGATCGACGGTCACGTGTCGCCCGCTAGCTCCCCCGGTGAAGCAATCATTCACAAAATGGTTGTGATGCCGGGTTCGTCTGTTGCGGTCCAGGAGAGGAGAAGGGGTGTTGTGAGCACCATAATCTCGGATCATGCACACCCCACGACGATGGATCGGCGGATGGAACGGAGGAAGCCAGTCAGTCCGGTAGTTAGCTCGTCCAGGTCTACCCGGACCGGGAGCGAGAGAGGCCCCCTCTCTCTTACAATAACATCTGGGCCCAGATGTTGTATGTTCGTTTGTCAGTCGGAGCCTACGTCCACTCCTCCTGTTCGGGACGCTCCGTCACATGGACAGTCCGGCACGGCTTCTCTAATGGCTTTCTCTTGCACACGTTAGCACACACGACCACACCTTGGCTACGTGACCGCATATATCCAACCTGCTTCACCGACCAGAGATTCCACATCGACCAGGTCATGCCATCCGCTAGCCAAGGACACGAGGCCTTTCCAGTCGGGACGTTCGCATAGAGGAATTAACATCCCAGGAGCTTCCAGCGGCTAATTTACGTAAGACCGCGGCTTCTTAGGCCTCCATGACTGACTTGCTATCACTGATAGCGCAATTCATCGCAGCATCCTAGCGCCATCAGAAACTTTTCAGAACAGGAACTGTCTGAGGAAGCTGGGTCGGTTCGCTCCCCTGCAGAGCAGTAAGGGACGACCGAGATTCTTGTGGTCCAGTCGGATGGTGAAAGGGAATCAGCGGAGCTGGAATTTTTCCCTTTCCGAACAACATAAGGTGGCCGCAGGTTTCATCCGGCAACACCTTCCAGACCAGAAGTTGTCCCTCAGACCAAGGTGCTGCGTTACCCGATAAGTGACCGATAGCGTCACTGGACACAGATTTTTTCAGCCGGAATAGGGACATTGCGCCTGAGTTTCCGACCCAGTCCAGAAATGTCACATGGACATTTGATCTTCTTATTGACGCTATATTCAAGCTAGCCTCTAAGACTGGCAAATTCGGTTTCTTATTGTCGCTTTCTCTACAGCTGCCTTTCATCTATTACAGAAATTGAGATGGCAGGACAGGGCATGCCGAGAGTTCCTCTGCATTTAGATGGCCAGGCAGATGACTTGAAGTTGTCGTTGCCGGCGTCTGTGTCATTTCACTCCAGTAGGTTGGAGACAACAATCTCGTCTAACAATCAGTTTAGACGCATTATCTTACGCAGATCACCTTACCAGAGCATTATCACTACATCTCGATGGAAAAGAATTCCAGGATGTTCAAACTTCCTGGAGAGTTCTTTCGAGAGCCATAGCATATTCCACGTATAACTCCGCCCTTTCAGTGGCAATCTGGAGTTTCTTTGATGTGATGCTGCCCTGGCAAAAAAAAGGTGAAAAACTCGCTCCGAGTCGCTCCGGTCTCCGGAGAGCTTCTCTTTGACGGTAAGCTTTCTATAATCTATCAACAGATTACTAGGAAAGCTTCAGACTCTCTGCCTTTTAATCCACTTTGCGAAAGTCGGACTCAGCAGAGGGGAATAAGGCAGGCACTTCTGGGCTGAGTATGTCCAAGGGAAGTTCCTATAGAGGATCTAAGAAAGCGTCTACGTCTTACTCCAGAGACCGTTAGAGTAGCGACTCAGATAGGGGTCGTATGCTGGCCGAGACAACCGGTCAAACTCCCCTAGGTCGACTGGGCAAGGTGCGGGTCATGGAGGACCTAGTTTCTTCTCCCGCAAGCCTCGCAGGTCCAGGAGGTGATGGTCTAAACGTCTATAGCGTTCCAGTAGACGGAAGGCTGTCAAAATTCTTATCCAACTGGTTGTCAATTACGGACGAACCATGGGTGTAGGGGGTTATTTCTGAAGGTCTAAAATGGTCCTTCTAGGAAAACTACGTTAACTCGACCTCCACGTTGGACTCCGCTTCCACCAAACCTTCAGAAGAGAGATTTGCTTCTATCAGAAGTCCAATCTATTCCGGAGAAGAACGCGATACAGGTCGTAGAAAACCAGGATTCTCCAGGTTTCTACAGTCATCTGTTCCTGGTTCCAAAACCAGACGGCTCGTTTCGTCCAGTCTTAGATCTGAGCTGGATAAACAAGCTGATCGTGGCTCCAAAATTTTATATGGAGACCATCCAATTGGTCAGAGCGAGCATTCAAGTGAATGATTATGCTGCGAGCATAGATCTCAAGTATGCATACTTTCACGTCATGGTACATCCGGCGTTAAGAAAGTATCTTCGCTTCTCTGTCCTAGGGGTTGTTTTTCAGTTCCGAGCTATGTGCTTCGGTCTGAATCTAGCGATCTAGGCTTTCACTCGAATAATGAACTCGGTAATGACTCATTTCTGGGCTCATTCGTCTGTGGTAACGGCAGCCTACATGGACAACATTCTTCAGAGGTACAACAATGAGTTAACGCTTCAGAACGATGTTCAGAGTGCTTCAGCTGCTCCAACGTCTTGGTTTCATAGTAAACAAAAAGAAGTCGGATCTGGTGCCATCTAAGTCATTCACCCACTGGGGAATGAGCTTTGAGACGCACAACAATCTCGTTCGTCTGCCGTTAACCAGAGCAAAATTAATCAGTTGTTACGCTCGCTTTTGCCTTCACTCAGATGTAGTAACAGCGATAGAATTCATGCAACTGATAGGTTTGTGCAGAGCCGCCGCGGATCTTATTCCGATGGGGTGGCTACGCACTTGGCCACTCCAAATATTTTTGACTCAGAACCAGGGAGGCACTCATTCCATTCCATTGTTCAACTTAACGGAATAAATCCTTCTGTTTGTCCTAGAGCATCAAGTTCTCCTGTCGGTCCGTCATATTCCGGGTCGTCTGATCGTTCTAGCAGACTCCCTTTCTCGGAAAGGTTGTATGTTGCCGTCAGAATGGACACTCAAAAAACGTGTATTTTTATACTGTACCAATGACCCAGACATAGCTGGTGCTAACTCTTAAAATATAGGGCCAAACACAAATTTTGCCCCCCCCAATCCCCAAAATTTGCATCTAAAACTAAAGAAAACATGTCCTGAAAGGCCCTCCACACTTCGCCCCTACTGCGCATGCGCAGTGTCAAGGACGTTCCGAAATTGGCGCCATTTATCATTCTAAGTTTGGCCCTTCATCAGTTAACATCTGACTGATCTTTGTGCTTTTAAATCTCAGTTTAAATGATGCCAGACACATAAATATTAGTGAAATGGTGATTCTAAGGAGGATAGAAAAGGAGGAGAGGAAAAGAATGTGTGACAGAATTTTATCAGGGCTGTAACTTAAAATTTTTTAATGAAATTATGTTAAGTTACCTATTTTCAAGGCAGCAGCCATTTTGTTGTCATTCTGATTATTTAGTTACACTGTTTTTTCAAGTGTTTTTCCTCTCTCCCTGTCCTTTAAGTTCCCCCTTGCTATTCTCCCATGCTTTTGGCATAGTTTCTGTAATTATTATTACTAAAATTTCTTGGGAGTTTTAGCTGTATAACAGAATGAATTCTGTTCTTTCCCCATGTTTACGTCTTCACCTACGGGTGGTTAGGCGTTGTGTTCTGCATCTACCATCTGATGTTCTGCAGTTTCTTCCCTGGAAGTCTCTGTTTTGCATCAGATGGTGTATTTTTGGTAACTGATTTTGGGCCTGGGTGCCTGGAGTCTTATTTTAGTGTTTTTACACTCATTGTTTACATTTACAACAGCCCTCTGTGTGAGGGGGGGATTTCTAAATAATAATATCTTTATGTTATTTTAATCATAACTAGATACATTATTATTGTTCGTAAGTGTTGAAAAAATTGTTTAAAATATTTTTAAAATTTTTGTCCACACTTAGGCTTGGGATCCATTGGGGCTCAACGTTACTTTTCAGAAACTTGGGCTGTTCTGAAAAAATATTTTTTCAAAATATTTTGATTTCAATTATTTTTTCTATATTAATGGATCATATTATTATTATGTATTTTGATTGCCAGGGGTTAGTGCGAGTACCAGGACTTGTTTTCTTTTCACATTGAAAGGATATTGATCAATTGCTTTAAGAGGAAGTCTTCCTCTGACCTTATTATCATTCTATATGTGGTCAGTGTACTCGCATTAACTCCTGTTCTGTATCGTATGATTTCGATGACAATATGGGAAGCGTATGTCACGGTATGTTGTTGGGGATTTGGACACTCCGGTCCTTTCCCCGCAGGGTCACTCTACTTTATCAATTTCTATTTCAGACGATCAAGATTAGGGTGATGTATCTGTGATGTCTTCCAACAGTGTGCCTCCGTCGTCACAATTAATGAAGGGCTAGCGGAAAAGTGCTCATGTAATACGCCAATTGCCTAAGAGGACCCTAGTAGGTTCGACGGCCTTTGACGTCCGCTAGCTCGCCCGGTGTAGCGTCCATTCACCGAATGGTTCGGCAGCCGGGTTCGTCCGTTGCGGTCTAGAAGGAATTTTGGGGTGATGCGAGCACTATAAAATTAACTTAATGCACACCCAGTGACGGCGGATCGGAGGGAGAACGGAGGAAGCCTTTTAGTCCGGTTCATAGCTCGTTCCGGTCCATCCGGACGGCAAGCGAGGGAGGCCCCTCTCTCGTTCAACAACATCTGGCCCCAGATGTTGTGGTACAAATGTGTAGTTAGCGGAGCATACGTCCGTCGCTCGGGACGCTCCGTTGTATAGGCAGTCCGCTGAGACTGCTAAGGCTTCCTCTTCTCGTCAGCGCACACGACCGCACCTTGGCTGCGTGACCGCCGATATATTACCAGCTTCGCCGATCAAGGATTCTTCGGCGACCAGGTCACACCATCCGGCAGCCAGGGATTCGAGACCGATGGACTCCGGACGTTCGCATAGGAAAAGTATGCGGGAGCCATCTGATGCGGAGCTGCCCTCGGCGAAGCAGCGATAGACTGCGCCTCTGCAGGTCTCGACGCCGGACATTCTTGTGCACATAGCACAGCTTATCGCAGCATCCCAGCAGCCGACAGTACCGGTGTCGGATCGAGAATTATCCGACAGCGCTGGGTCGGTAGCCGGGGACTCGAGGCCTGCAGACTCCGGATGTTCGCATAGGAAGTGTGCGGGAGTCAACGTACACGGAGCTTCCAGCGGCAATGCATCGTAAGTCCGCTACTGCACAGGCCTCGGGAACGGATGTGCTTTCCTTAATAGCACAGTTTATCGCAGCATCCCAGCATCAACTGAATCTGTCGCATATATTTTATCCGACGATGCTGGGTCGGGACGCTCCGCGGAAGCGGGTACGGACGTCCGAAAGTTTCATCCGGTTCGATGGGATACCGAAAGGGATTCGGTGGATTTCAAGCTTTCCCTTTCGGAACAACATATGCTGCGATGCCGGATAAGAAACTGATAGCGTCGGTGGACTTAGAAATTTTTGGTTCGGTTCAGGGACATCGTCCCTCAGTTCCGACATAGTCCAATAATGTCACACAAACTTTCGAATTATTGAACGACGCTATATATATTATTATTTTATGCTTGCTATCCAAGCATTTCTGGTTTCTTGTTCGAAGAGTTATGGAGATGTCTTTCAAAAGTGTGCCTCTGTCGTCATAGTTAATGAAGAGTTAGCGGCAATAAGTGCTCATGGAATATGTCTATCGCTTACGGAGTGACATTCGCTAGCTCACCCGGTGTAGCGTACATTCATCGAATGGTTCGGCTGCCGGGTTCGTCCGTTGCGGTCTAGGAAGGAGATTTGGGTGATGCGAGCACTTTAATTACTTTAGTACTCACCCAGTGACGGCAGATTGAGGACAGATCGGAGGAAGCCGACAACATAGGGGACCGCATGTTGTGGTTCAGATATTTTACATTCGGAGCATATGTCCGTTGCTCGGGACGCTCCGTTATATTGACAGTCCGAGAGACTGTCTTTAATGCTTCCTCATCCTCACAGCAGGGCACACGACCGCACATTGGCTACGTGACCTCGAGTATCCGATCAGTTTCGGCATTCAGTGATTCCACAGCAAATAGGTCGCGCCATCCGGTAGCCAAGGGACACGAGGCTTATACACTCCGTTCGCTCGCATATTGGAAGTATGCACGGGGTAACGATCTCGGAGCTTCCTGCGGCAATGCATCGTAAGACCGCTGCTCCTCAGGCTTCAGTGACGGACGTGCTATCCGAGTTAGCACAGTTGTTTCGCAGCATCCCAGCAATTGACGGTTTCTCGGTCGAATCAGGAATTATCCGACGGCGCTGGGTCGGTGCGGTCCGCGGTTGCATCAAGCTACGGACGACCGAACGCTTTATAGAGTCCGACAGGATGGCGAAAGGGATTCGAAAGATTTCGAGTTTTCCCTTTAGTAGTATCGGAAGATGCCTTTCATATCTTCTGGCATTTCTTCCAGTGATTATTTTTCGGACTTCATTGCTGCGATCTTGGATAAGAGACTTATAGCGTCATTGGACTCGGATTTTTCGATCGGTACAGGGACTTTGTCCCTGACTTACCGACGCAGTCCAATATTGTCATTACAACATGTGTTTTATTTTTCGACGCTATATATTTATATATATATACAAGCCTGCTACTAAGCATGATAGTTTAGTTTCTTGTCCGCGTGGCTCATTTCTGCCATTTTATCCTTTTTACATATAGTTTATTTTGGCAGAGCAGGGCATACCGAGAGTTCATATGCGTCTAGACGGTGTGATTAAAGACTGCATATATTCTTTTCGCCGTTATGTCTTTTCCAATTTCAATGTTGGGAATGACATTATGTATAGTAGACTTAACTTAGACGCTTTATTATACGTAATCCGCCTTACTGAGGCGTTATCATTACGTCTTCAAGAAAAGATTTACGGGATATTATTCTCAATGTAATTTCTTTTGAGGGCAGTAGTTTGTTCACGTATAACTCCGCCCTTCAGTGGCTGATTGGAGTTGGTTAGACGTGATGCAGCCCTAGCTACATCCACGCGTGGATAGTAGGTTAAGAACTCTCTCAGAGTCGCTTCGTTCTCGGAGGAGCTTCTCTTCGACGGCAACTTTCCGGCAATCCATGAATTGCTTGATTTATACATTCTCTTGTCTATCTAGTGTTACAAGAGATTCAGACTGGGGCAAACATTCGGTGGTTGACTCAGAGAGTGCCGCCGCAGTTGCCGGACCCGAGTGTGGCTGTTATGACGGTTGCCAGTCAAACAGATTGGGATATATACTGATCCCTACGGATTCGAAGTGCCAGGGTCTTTGGGTTCCGCAGTCTTTTAACTATCAGTTTAACTTCCGCGGAATAATGTTTTTTAGGCTTGCTTTATGTCATTGCATGAACATTATTCAGAAACGCATGCCCAAATTCCTGTCCTTTAATTCGACAGTAGTGGCGTATCTCCGGAACCAGGGAGGCACTCTTTCGTTTCCGTTATTCAATTTAATGGAAAGAATCCGTCTGTTGGTTATACTACACCAAGTTCAGTTTTGGTCCGTCATATTCTGGGTCGTCTGATTGTTTTATCGCACTCCCGTTCTCTTACGGGTCGCTTGTTGCTGTCAGAATGGACTCTCAACAAACAAGTATTTTATCAGATTTGCTATCTATGGGAGCGCCCAATGATGTTTTATTTATGACACAGCTTGCTCATCAATTGCAGACGTATGTGTTGGCTTGTCCAGATCTCTGAGCTAATACTGTTAACGCTCTATTGATCTATAGGACGGAATGATAGGATACGCGTATCCTCCGGCGCTGTTGTTTTAGCAGGTATTGCTAAGATAAACAACCACAATACATTTCTGTTGATAGCATCTCTATCTTCACAGAGATCATGAGTAATTTACTCTCTTGTCTACTGTGGATCTTAACGTGAAATCTTCCTCTATGTGAGGATCTTTTTTCACTGGGTAAATCGTGTCATCTTTATCACAACCAGCAAGGTCGCAACCTTCATGTATTCCGTTGTGTGGTCCATATTGCATTGTAAGCACTGTACTGGACGAGCTTTGGACGCGATTTCTTACTATAGGAGATCCTCTTCTTCGCTATTCTAACTAAAGTGGAGGCTCTTCCGTCGTGGTGTAGGGATCATTATGTTCATATGGTTGATCCCTCCATACTACTCATTGCTATTTTTTAGTATACTTGTTTCACAAGATCTACTGCAGCCTGTTGTTATTTAGGTTATAGGTTTATGTTACCTCATACCTATGCACTCTACGATAGTTTACATTTGAGTCTTTTGTCTCTTTATCTAAGTCAGTTAGTAACTTTTTGATAAATAGACTTAGAATCTTTAGATTAAATTCCTATACGGATTTTAACTTCGGTTCTTATTTAGCTAAGTAATCATTTGAGCCTCTGGAAACAGTAGTTTTCAAATTCTGACCTTTTAGACAGTAATTCTGTTGGTTTCTCTTTTACTGTAGAGTCAGTGAGTTTCATGCACTATCGATGGATGATTTTCACTTTCATAGTTTCGGAATCAATACTTCCGTTACTATTTAGGTTGGATTGTTGCATAAGAGTTAGGCTCCTATTATCCGGAACCTTTTATTTTAAGGTCCTTCCGTCTTCGTATGGGCATAGGCCTT
This sequence comes from Pictodentalium vernedei, assembly GCA_031216915.1. Classification (NCBI taxonomy): domain Eukaryota; kingdom Metazoa; phylum Mollusca; class Scaphopoda; order Dentaliida; family Dentaliidae; genus Pictodentalium; species Pictodentalium vernedei. Next base: position 240,283,530 of record CM062291.1, read on the forward strand.
TACTCTTTCCGGGTACAGTTTATGTATTTATAAACAGATATCTGTTTATTACAAGGGCGTAAGCTTCTTCTGTCTTTGATGTCTAGTAAAAGGACGTTAGGCTCCATTTTATTGTTAATGGATTCTATTAACTAGCGTACTGCTTATGGTATATCATTGGCTTAGCAGTTGTGCTTAAGATTTCGGCTCATGAAGTAAGAGTTCTTCTACTTCTTGGGCTTACATTAATAGTGTTGCTATTATAGATTTTTGAAGGCTGCTCATTGCGCTCAGCCATCCATTCATGAATTTTTTCTCAGAAATATTGAGTCCATTTCTGGAGGCCTCTATTGTTAGGTCTATTCTCTACTGCTCAGAATGTCATTCACTTAACAGTTGCTACTATAGCTAGGTAGGCTGTCTGTTTCGGCAGTGTCTCCGTTCGGCTGCCCTCTTCGCTCTGGGCTATTTGACCCAGGGCAAGAAAAAGGGGGGGGGAGGGGGGGGGGGGGGGGGGAGGGTGTTCCCTTGGGTCACCTGTTTTTTACTATGAAAACAAGGGGATACCTCCTCCGGAGTTAGTAATTCTGAGCTGTTATTGGGATGGTTGTTTAGTGAGAAGTTTAAGTTTATAAAATTCATTCAAGTCTTAGTTTTTAAAGTATAGCTTTTGAATATTGCATATGTCAACGGACATGATTATGCAATTCTCACACACTTTTAGGAGTATAAGAGTCTCTATTCTCTAGACTTATTTTATTATTGGCTTACTTTAAAAATTATTAGTATAAGGATTATTGGATATTAATAGAGTACATGGATGTATGAAGCTCAATTTTTGGAAGGTGTTGTATCTTTCTAATTTATCATAAATAAGAAAGATACATGTAAGGCCTATTACTTCTTTCCCCTACAGGGGATGACTCTATTTTATTTTATTGAGCGTATTCCATTTTGCTCTATGTCCTTGGCCCTCCAGCCTTTTTACTATTCAGCTATGTCTGGGTCATTGGTACAGTATAAAAATGTTAAAAAATTTATAGTAATTTATATATTTTTTATACTTACCAATGACCCAGACGGGGATGGCCCTCCCAGGAGTTGGGAACTCTTGCCTCCCCGCTGAGTACATAGCGCTTACCAGGCACTGGTTATTAGAATGATAAATGGCGCCAATTTCGGAACGTCCTTGACACTGCGCATGCGCAGTAGGGGCGAAGTGTGGAGGGCCTTTCAGGACATGTTTTCTTTAGTTTTAGATGCAAATTTTGGGGATTGGGGGGCAAAATTTGTGTTTGGCCCTATATTTTAAGAGTTAGCACCAGCTATGTCTGGGTCATTGGTAAGTATAAAAAATATATAAATTACTATAAATTTTTTAACATTCATTCAGATTTGCTACCAATGGGAGCATCCTATGATAGACTTATTTGCAACGCATCTCAACAGTCAGTTCCAGACGTATGTGTCACCATGCCCAGATCCTCAAGCGTTTGCAGTAGACGCCCTCTCGATCTTTTGGGACGGAATGATAGGATACGCGTATCCTCCAGCTCCGTTAATTCAACAGATATTGTTAAAAATCAAGCAATCTCACTGTAAGATTCTGTTGGTAGCATCCCTGTCACCCCAGAGACTATGGATAAATCTACTCAGGTGTCTGCTGTGGGACATGCCGCGGAATCTTCCTCCACAGGAGGATCTTCTTTCGCAGGGGAAATCAAGCACACTGCATCACAACCCGCAAGGTCTCAACCTTCACGTATTTCCGTTGTGCGGTCCTTCTTGCATGACAAGCTTTTACAGGACGAGCAGTGGGCACAATTTCTAACTGTAGGAGGACCTCCTCAACGCTAAATTATGCTGCTAAGTGGAAGGTTTTCTCACGGTGATGCAGGAATCATTCTGTTGATATTTATAATTTCTACATTCCAGACATTTTCTAATTTTCTGGTCTCCTTGTTTGACGCGATCAAACTGCAGCCAGTTGCTGTTAACGGTTATAGGTCTATGCTATCAAATACCTATGCTCGTCATGATAGCTTACATATTGGTTCTAATGTCTCTTTATCTAAGTTAGTGAAGAACTTTTCGATAAATAGACTTAGAACCCTTAGATTAATTCCTAAGTGGAATTTAGTTTGGGTTCTTCTAAAGCTAAATGAAGCGCCATTTGAGCCTCTTGATACGGTGGACTTCAAATTCTTATCTTATAAGACAGCTTTCCCCTTAGCCTTCTCTTCTGCTAGAAGAGTTAGTGAGCTTCATGCACTATCTGTTGATGATTCTCACTATTGTAGTGTTGGTAATACTATTACTTTGACTACTAATGTTGGATTTCTGGCTAAGAATCAAGCTCCTAATAAGTATCCTGAACCTATTGTAATTAAGGCTCTTCCGTCTTCAGATGGCCATAGGCCTTTGCTCCGTCCAGTTAGAGCTATACGTATTTACAAACGTAGATCTGAGTTTATCAGAAAGGGATGTAACGTTTCTTTCTGTCTCTGCTGCCTAATAGAAGGGACATTACAGTCCATTCTGTTACAAGGTGGATTCAATTAACTATCCTTACTGCTTATGAAAAATTATCTTCAACTCAGCAGTCTGTACTTAAGATTTTGGCGCATGAAGTAAGAGCGCTGTCTATATCTTGGGCTTATGCTAATAGTGTTGCTATTACTGATTTGATGAAGGCTGTATATTGGTCTCAGCCTTCCACATTCACGAATTTTTATCTTAGAAATATTGAGTCCATTTCTGGCGACCTGTGTTGTTTAGGTCCATTATCTGTTGCTCAGAATGTTGTCCACTAAACAGTTGCAACTATAGTTATGCAGGCTTTTTGTTCTGGCAGTGACTCTGTCCTGCTGCCCTCTTCGTTCTGGGGTATTTGACCCAGAGCAAGGGGAAAGGGGGGGAGGGATGGTGTTCCCTTATATCACCTGCTTTATAGTGAAAAGCAAGTGAATACCTTCTCTGGAGTCAGTAATTCAGAGTCGGTGCCGGGATGGTTTTTTAAAGTGTAAAGCTAATGTTTATCTCATTTATGTAATATTTTTAAAGTGTAGCTCTGTGTGAAGCATTTGTATATATCACGTGTCATACGAGCGTTAATATACACGTTAATATGAATATGAAGTTAGAGCGCCGTCTACATCTTGGGCTTATGCTAATAGTGTTGCTATTACTGATTTGATGAAGGCTGCATATTGGTTTCAGCCTTCCACATTCACAAATTTTTATCTTAGAAATATTGAGTCCATTTCTGGCGACCTGCATTGTTTAGGTCCATTATCTGTTGCTCGGAATGTCGTCCACTAAACAGTTTTTTAAAGTGTAGCTCGGTGTCAAGCATTTGTATATGTCACGTGTCATACGAGCGCTAATATACAATCCTCAGACACTGTTAAATGAGTGTAAAGAGACTCATCCTCTGGACTATCTTTATTTATTGGTTTTCCTTTAAAAATTAGTATAATGGATTATACTGGATGTTAATTGAGATCTGATGTTATTGTGCTCAATTACGGAATGGTATTGTGTCTTCTTTGGCATAAACAAGAAAGATACATGTAAAGCCTGTTTCTCCTTTTCTCCTGGAAGGGATAATTCTGTTTACATGTAATTGAGTCGATTGGATTTTCCTTATGTCCTAGGCCCTCCAGTCTTTTTTCTATTCAGCTAAGCCTGGGTCATTGGTACAGTATAAATATGTTAAAAAAGTTTCAGTAATTTATATATTTTTTATACTTACCAATGACCCAGACGGGGATGGCCCTCTCAGGAGTTGGGAACTCATACCTCCCCGCTGATTACTTAACACTTACCAGGCATTGGTTGGCAGAATGAGGTTTGGCGCCAATTTCAGTACTTCCTTGACACTGCGCATGCGCAGTGGATAAAAATATGGAGGACTACATAGGACATTGAATTTTTGGATTTTGATGCAAATTTTGGAGATTGGGGGGCAAAATTTGTGTTTAGCCCTAGAATTTTAAAAGTTAGCACCAGCTAAGTCTGGGTCATTGGTAAGTATAAAAATATATAAATTACTATCAATTTTTTAACATTCATATCACTATCCGAGGGTCCATGGGTGAAAATAATAAATGGATAGGCCCAACTCAATACACAAAATAAGCTGGATGTGTCATTTGTTTCTCTTTACTTTGAATGAAGACGTCATTCGTATTGGGAAACACACGTGTTTTTTTTAGTAATTAATTAATGCACAACTGCTCTGAAAAATCTGATTTCTGATTACATTCAGTGTTTTACCCACGCTTTCCCTGGTTATGTTCATAAAACGTCAGCAGAATTTGGACTTTCGTATTTCTTTAGTAAGTGATAATCCCCCACCCCGAAAATATACTTACCGTATATGTCCGTGTATATTAGTTTCAATAGCACCAAGAATGCTTATGTAGGACAACAATTTGAAAACAAGTTGTGCTGTAACCTGCACAGTTGTTGTATTTATATTGGTTTTTCCTGTCATGTTAAGGAAAAACCAACATAAACACAACAGCTGTGCAGGATATGGCGCAAATGGTGCTCTGATTCTGAAACTGAAGTTTCAGTCACAAACGAGTGTTGGATTTTCTTGACAGGGATGAAGACATTGGGGCGATAAACAAACAACGAAAAACAAATAAATGCGAGTATTTTTTAAATCTGTAATAATAATTTTCCTTTATTCTTTTATCTTATTCAACACGTGATAACTCGTTCAAACTTACCTATTTCCATTGCATCCCAAATTGGCAAAACGTAACTTGCAACTAATTCTTGTTGATTAGTGCATCAATCAGTTGATACCTGTACCGATTATTCTCACTATTTCTCATTTGTGTTTCCACAGCAAAAAAGGTTACTTGATGCCAGTACCTGGCAAATTAACGTTTGGTATTCGACAAGATGGGTTATCCTTGGGTTGGACAGCTCACCAAACACCGAGTCAAGTTTGCATTTGAATTCCCCTGCCGTGTGCGTCCAACCTCTCGAAAATATGGCGATAACATTTCCCCTCTCATACTTAACACACGCCTGTGCCTATTTACCTGTTTATTTGTTAGTTTTGGGGCCTTAAAACCAATGTGCCCTTTTCAATTTCCCATTTTTGTGCAATGACCATCCAAATAAAAAGGCCAAACATGGGCCATTTATTTCAACGTGGCGGTGCCTGAGAATCAATTCCTTTTTTTTGGCCTAATTAATTAAATTTTTAATCTTTGCCCTGAAAAATGATATTGGAGGATAACCTTAAAGTACAGTGGAGCCCACTTAATTGGATTTCTCTTAATTGTATATCCCTGTTAATTGAATATAATTTTCAGACACAAAACCATTTACCATACCTTCAGTACAAATATGATCTGTTAATTGCTTATGGGTCGTAGAGTAAACTCCTGTTAATTGTATATAAATTTTTGTAATATGTCAAAAAAATTACTGTGACACACACCAAATTCCCCTTATTTATCAACCTTTTTGGCCTCATCACATCCAATACAGGCATTTATTCTATTAAATCTTGTTTGACAGAGCTCTATCAGTTCTGTCAAACAAGATATAATAGAATAAATACTCAGTTTACCTCCAGAACACAGGAAACTGACCAATACCCTGTTAATTGTATACTCCTGTTAATTGAATAATTTTCACTGGCAAAATGGATATTCATTTAAGAGGATTCTACTGTACTAGAATTAAATGAATGATTTTGTATGATCTCAAATAATACACACTTACATGTATATTTTCTGTTGGGAAATTTATTAAATTAATTCGGTTATGAGCGTCATTGCATTATGAAGGCATATTTTTGATACCATACACCTACTAGACCTGTACATTCATATGAAATTTATCCCCTAAGAGTCTTTACTACAGAAGGTATATAACATGTGAATGACCATCAACCCTTTGGTTCACTTCAAAAAATTACAATTTCCTCTTTTTGCATGTGACTGCTCGGTTTCAAGATGGCCGACTGGTGGCCATATTAGATTTTTTTTTTACTTCGAAAAATTGAAAGCCCCTTTTCCGTCACCCACACTAGGCAGTATGTCACGGTGGGGGTATACCGGGTGACAGACCATCTCTAGTTATTAACAAAAAATATTGAGGGTCTGGGGGAAACTGAGTGAGGGGAAGGGTCCCTAAAAGGAATTCCCTACCCCTTCAACTTACTAAAATTCTGAAATAATGTCAGAGAATTGTAAGGGATAGTTTTTCATGGAATTGGCATTCATAACGCTCCAATTTGAAAAACTAGAGATATGGAAAATATTTTGCCAAGTATTTTGGGAATGTCTTGCAAGTGCTCAATTAATATTTTTGATAATATTATAAATTATTGTGATTAATTGACTGTAATGTGCTCTGCGGTTTGCGGCTCAGAGTTTATGTTCAACCGAGCCAGAAACCTTAGACCATGTTGCCATCAGTTCATCACAATAATGTATATGTTCCATTAGGTCCCTACCCACAACCCAAAACTCACATCATGAAATAAACAAGGCAACTTTTATTGATTGTGAGTTTAGTAAATAAATGCCTGGAGTATCTCACAACTTCACTGGACAAATAATCAATAAATCAGATAAAGGTTGAGGTCACTCCATCTTAGTTCAAAGCGTAAACTGATTTGTAATTTAAACAACACTTAATTTGTCATATTTTCTGCTGCACATGTGACAGATCCAGAAAAGTGAAACATTTGCAAGTCTTCACTTTGATGAAATAATTATGAAACTGGCAGTTATTTAAAATATTTGGTGTGGTGAGGTCAGATGGTAACTTATGCCACTTGAACCGTAAACATAGAAAAAACTAACTGAGCTCTTGTCCAATCAGAGGGCAAGGATTTTAGTCTTATTGGAACATATGCCAATAATGATTACTTTTATGAGTTTCACATTGAGAAAAACTAGGTGTTTTTCATACATAACTAGACATTAGATTCTTTCTTTTATTTTACTGGACTGTTCAACAGCAAAGAGTGTTTCAATGATTAATACTCTTTTTGTGTAATTATTGGAATAGTTAGGCATCATGTTCAGATGAAAATGGACAGCTGACCAATCAAATTCTCAAAATATCCACCCACATTCAGCATGGAAAAATAATATTAATATATCTTTGGCTTTTTTTTAGGCTATTTGCAGAAGAGGGGGAGACTGGTTTGCATCATTCGGAAGAGAGAGAAATCGTGGAACAAAGGTATGCTATCAAGAAGTCTTTTTCTCTAATGTTGCTGCTCTGATTCAAAATTGTCTCATAATGCAGTATTTTTATGCCCTAGCATGAAATGTGAAGGGCATTAATTGTTACCCTTTTCTGTCCAAGTTTGGGGTTTTTGGATTATGATTATGATTATGATATTTTATTCAACAGTACACATTAATACACTTCAGTAGTGGTGGTTTTACAGAGAATATTACAGCAGTTTGAATGTATACTGTTAGGAGATGGCATAGCCAGATTGGCTGTCTACCTGCCATTTCCTTGAAAAAAAAAAACGGGCTGGGTACAGAAGCCCTAACAGCCTGCGACAGATGTTTCAGTTGGTATTTTATGAATTATAAGTCTAGGTTTGGGTGGTAGTTATATTTGTCCCCCACCCATTTCTTGCGGCTGAACCGACTAGAGCAAATTGAAACATCGGTATTCAACTTGTGTTATTTTTCATTTGCTCTCCCACAAAGCTTAGCCTATGACGCCTCATCGGGCCGAGCTACTGGAGCTCGCTCCGATGGGGAGTCACAACCTATGCTCTTGTATCAAATAACGAACCGTTTCGGTGAAAACGACCGCGACCCAGGCCAGTAAGGGACAAATTTGGGATTGTTTCATAGTGAATTGTTTGGTTTCCACTTCGGTGCTGTTGACAATTATAGCGGAATAACTCGATTGCTCTGACCGCTCGTTTCAAGATTTGAAACTGCGGGCAGAACAATGAGCCATTCATGAAGGATGAGCAGATCAGACCTCATTACTGTTATGCTGTTTTATTTTTGTCTACACATATACGAAGAAACACATAAGCGCGCACACACACATCTCCAATGTATATCTATTCATACGGACACATGTGTATACTCATATGTGCGCATATGTACATACACACATATATACACACATATACACACATATACATTCATATACATGCATAGACACATACATGCACGCACACATAAATAGAGATACATCACCACCTTTGAGCAAAGGCGCACCAACTGCAGTGTGTTAACACTGCAGTTGACACCCCTCTCTCAGGCCACGATATGTTTTTCTCTTCTGTGTAGTTTAGGCGCAAAACAAAAATGTCAGATAGAACTGCAATCGGGGCAGTATGGGTTGTTGCACTCAACATTTATATTCGTCTGGTATGAGCTTAATAATTTTCGTGTCAAGGTCTTCTTGAAATTTTTTTCTATTTTGTATGCTGCGAGTCTCCTGATCCAGTCGATTCCAAATTTGGGGAAAAGAATTAGGAGGCAAGTTATCTAGAGACTTAGTACGTGATTTTTTTTTTAGTCAAAAGACCTGCTTGTCTTGTCGTCATTCTGGAAGGGTTATCAACACAGCTGAGAAAGTTTTTGAAAGAATTGGGTAGAATAGATTTATACCAATCAAATATGAATAATGAGACACTCAGTGTGTAAAGATCAGTTATCTTGAGTATTTCGTCGCGGAAGAATAAAGGGTCTGTGTGGGCGTTACGTTTTTTATTGTTCAAGATTCGTAATGAACGCTTTTGCATTTTCAGCAATTGATTAATTCCTCTCGAATTACCCCATATGTGTATTCCGTACATGAGATGACTGTGTATAAGTGAATAGTATAGTGTTTTCATGGCGTTGTGTGGGAGGACATCTTTAACTTTGTTTAAAGCAAAATTTGCTCTCGAAATTTTGGAACATATTAGGTTTGTGTGTGCTTTATATGATAACTTTTCATCTATAGTTATTCCTAGAAATTTCAGATTTTGTGTTGCTTCGTTGTCTCCAATTCTTTCTATTTTTTCGTTGTTAATCGTTAGGTCTCTGTGTTTACGAACAATTGATCTCGCAGAAGGATTAAAGATTACATATTTAGTATTTTTATACTGTACCAATGACCCAGACTTAGCTGGCTGGTGCTAACTCTAAAAAATCCAGGGCCAAACACAAATTTTGCCCCCCAATCCCCAAAATTTGCATCCAAAACCAAAAGAAATCATGTCCTATAGGACCCCCATACTTCGCCCCTACTGCGCATGCGCAGTGTCAAGGACGTTCCGAAATTGGCGCCAATTATCATTCTCTGTTTGGCCCTTCATCAGTCAACATCTCACTGATCTTTGTGCTTGTAAATCTCAGTTTAAAGGATGCCAGACACGTAATTATTGGAGAAATGGTGATTCTAAGGAGGATATAGAAGGAGGAGAGGAAAAAGGAGTGACAAAAAATAATCAGGGCTGTACTTAAAATTTTTTATGAAATTATGTTAAGTTGCCTATTTTCGAGGCATGGGCCTCTTGTTGTCATTCTTGCTAAAAAGTTGCACTGCTTATTCAGTGTTTCCTCTCCCCTGGTCTTCTAAGTCCCCCCTTGCAATTCCCCCATGCTTTTGGCATATTTTTGAGAAAGATCATTTCTAAATTCTCTTGGGAGAGTTGCTTGGTTACAGAATGTTTTCTGTTATTTTCCCCATAGTTACGTTTTCACCCATGGGTGTATAAACGTTGTGTTCTGCATTTTCCATCTGATGTTCTGCAGATTCTCCCCTGGGAGTCTCTGTTTTGCATCAGATAGAGTGTAATTTTGATGACTGATTTCGGGCCAGTTTTTTCAGTGCCTGGAGTCATGTTTTCTGGTGTTTTACACTGTTTGTTTACATCGGCAACAGTCTCTTTTGAGGGGGGCTGTTTGCCTTTGGTGTAGTTTATCTCACTATAAGATACATTTTTATTATCCGTAAGTGTTGCATTAATTATTTACTATAAATTTAAAATTTTTGACCACACTTAGCCATCGAATCCATCGGGGCTCAACGTTACTTTTCAGAAACTTGGGCTTCGCTGAAAAAATATTTTTCAAAAATTATTTTGATTTGCAATTGTTTTTTTTAATGGATCATGTTATTATGTATCTTTGTGTCAGGGGTTTGTGCGAGTAACTAGGACTTGTTGACTTTTCACAATGAAAGGATATTGTTCAAATTGTAATAGGAAGAAATCTTCCTCTGACTTTCATGATCATTGCATTAATTGTAGTCAGTGTTCTCGCACTAATCCCTGTTCTATATGTCAATATTGGGATGACAAACATTGGAAACGTGTGTCACGATATGTTGTTAGTGGAGAAAGGGCTATGCCGGCTCTTTCTCCGCAAGGTCACTCTACTCTCTCAGTTTCTATTTCAGAGGAACAAGAACAGGGTGATGTTTCCATGTTATCTTCCGCAAGTGCGCTTCCGTCATCACAAATGAATACAGAGCTAGCGGCAAAAGTGCTCATGGAAATTAAACAAATGTCGTCCGCTAGCTCGCCCGGTGTAGCGTCCATTCACCGAATGGTTCAGCAGCCGGGTTCGTCCGATGCGGTCCAGGAGGAAATGTTGGGTGATGCGAGCACTATAAACATTCAACGTGCACACCCAGTGACGGCGGATAGTAGGCGAGATCGGAGGAAGCCTTTGAGTCCGGTTCCTAGCTCGTCCAGGTCCAGCCGGGCCACGAGCGAGAGAGGCCCCTCTCTCGTACAACAACATCTGGGACCAGATGTTGTGGTACAAAATGTGTCGCAAGCGGAGCATACGTCCGTCGCTCGAGACGCTCCGTTGTATAGGCAGTCCGCGGTGACTGCTCAGGCTTCTTCCTCTCGTCAGCGCACACGACCGCACCTTGGCTACGTGACCGCCGATATTTTACCAGCTTCGCCGATCAGGGATTCTTCGGCGACCAGGTCACACCATCCGGTAGCCAGGGACACGAGGCCAATGGACTCCGGACGTTCGCATAGGAAAAGTATGCGGGAGTCATCAGATGCGGAGCTGCCCTCGGCGAAGCAGCGAAAGACTGCGCCTCCACAGGCCTCGATGTCGGACGTACTTGTGCAGATAGCACAACTTATCGCAACATCCCAGCAGCCGACAGAAACGGTGTCGGATCAGGAATTATCCGACGGCGCTGGGTCGGTACGCTCCGCCGAAGCATCGGGGGCGGACGACCGGGAGCATCATGAGGTCCGACCGGATGGTGAAAGGGATACGGATGACTTGGAGCTATCCCTTTCGGAACAACATAAAGCTGCCGTGGACTTCATCCGGCACTTTCTCCCTCAAGTTGTTCCGTCGGGCCAGACTGCTGCGGTTCCGGACAAGAGAATTATAGTGTCATTGGACTCAGATTTCTTTGAGCGGTTCAGGGACATCGCTCCCGAGTTTCTGTCTCAGTCCAATAATGTTGCAAGAACATTTGAATTATTGAACGACGCTATATTCAAACTTGCTTCCAAAACGGGGAAAGCAGGTTTCTTGTCCGCCAATACTCTCAACCTGCCTTTCATTAATGCAAGGAATAAATTCGACACGGCAGGACAGGGTATTCCGAGAGTTCCTCTGCGTATGGACGACGAGGCGGAAGACTTACAGTTATCATTACCGTCGTCGGCGTCTATTCCAACCGCGGTGTTGGAAACAACTATTTCGTCTAACAGAGCCAGTTTAGATGCCTTATCTTACGCAGATCACCTTACTAAGGCGTTATCACTGCGCCTTCAAGGGAAAGAATTTCAGGATATACAATCCTCTTTAAGACTTCTTTCAAGGGCAGTAGCTTTTTCCACGTGTAACTCCGCCCTTTCAGTGGCAAACCTGGAGTTGGTTAGACGTGACGCAGCCCTAGCTACATCCACACTCGTGGATACTAAGGTGAAGAACTCTCTCAGAGTCGCTTCGGTCTCCGGAGAACTTCTCTTTGACGGCAAGCTTTCTGCAATTTATGATAAAATTACAAAGAAAGCTTCGGATTCTCTGCTGTTCAAATCTGCTTCTAAAAAGTCGGACACAGCAGACAAGAGTAAGACAGGCACTTCTAGGTCTAATGCGCCCAAGAGAGGTTCCTATAGAGGTTCCGGTGCATCCTCTTGATCTTATTCAAGAGACCGTCAAGGTAGCGACTCACGTTCGGGACGTCCTTCGGGCCGGGACAACCGGTCGGACGCCCCGAGGTCGACGGGATGAGGTGCGGGTTGTGGAGGACGTGGTTTCTCCTACCGCAGGCTTCGCAGGTCCAGGAGGTGATGGCTTAAACCTCTATCGCGTACCGGTTGACGGAAGGTTGTCGAGCTTTTCACAAGAGTGGGCATCGATTACGGACGACCCTTGGGTGAGAGGAGTGACTTCGGAAGGTCTAAAGATATCCTTCAAACGAAAGCCTCCATTAACTCGAAGTCCAAAATGGACTCAACTTCCGTCAAATCCGCAGAAAAGAGACACTCTATTATCAGAGGTGCAGTCTCTTTTAATGAAGAACGCAGTAGAGGTCGTAGAAAACCAGGAGACTCCGGGATTCTACAGCCATCTGTTTCTGGTTCCGAAACCAGACGGCTCGTTCCGTCCAGTCATAGATTTGAGCTGGATAAACAAGCTGATCGTCGCTCCGAAGTTTTATATGGAGACGATTCGGTCGGTCAGAGCGAGTATTCGGGTGAACGATTATGCAACGAGCATAGATCTCAAAGATGCGTACTTTCACGTCATGGTACATCCGACATTCAGAAAGTATCTACGCTTCGCAGTCCTAGGAGTGGTGTATCAATTCCGGGCGATGTGCTTCGGATTGAATCTAGCACCCTGGGCTTTCACTCGGGTAATGAACTCGGTAATGATCTATTTCCGAGCTCATTCGTCTGCGGTAACGTCGGCCTACCTGGACAACATTCTTCAGAGGTACGGCAACGAGATAACGCTTCAGAACGATGTTCAGAATCTTCTTCTATTGCTCCGACGTCTCGGTTTTATAGTAAACGAGGAGAAGACGGATCTGGTGCCGTCCAAGTCATTCACACATCTGGGAATGAGCTTCAAGACGCACAACAATCTCGTTCGTCTGCCATTAACCAGAGCGAAATTAGTCAGTTGTTACGCTCGCTATTGTCTGCACGCAGACAAAGTCACGGCGAGAGAATTTATGAGACTGATAGGTCTGTGCGGAGCCGCTGCGGATCTCATTCCGATGGGGCGGTTATGCACACGTCCTCTCCAAATTTTCTTGGCTCAGAATTGGAGTGTGAAAATTCATTCGCTCGACATAGACGTTCTCTTGTCAGATCAAGTGAAACAAGAGATTCAGACTTGGGCAAACATTCAGTGGTTAACTCAGGGAGTTCCGCTGCAGTTGCCGGATCCGAGTTTTACCATTATGACGGATGCCAGTCAAACAGGTTGGGGTGCATCATTGATCCCAACGGATTTGAGATGCCAGGGTCTTTGGGATCCGCAATTCCTGGGCAAGCACATAAACATCAAGGAAATGATGTCAATTTGGCTTGCGTTATGTCATTGGATGGACATTATTCACAATGCTCCTGTCCAAATCCTATCCGACAATACGACAGTAGTGGCGTATATACGGAATCAGGGAGGCACTCATTCAGTTCCGTTGTTCAATCTAACGGAAAGAATCCTTCTGTTTGCGCTAGAACATCAGGTTCTTCTTTCGGTCCGTCACATACCGGGTCGTCTGAATGTACTAGCAGACTCCCTTTCACGAAAGGGTCGCTTGTTGCCGTCAAAGTGGACTCTCAACAAACAAGTATTCAATCAGATTTGCTACCAATGGGAACGGCCAATGATAGATTTATTTGCGACACATCTCAACAATCAGTTGCAGACTTATGTGTCTCCGTGTCCGGATCCAAGAGCATTTGCAGTAGACGCTCTGTCGATCCCTTGGGACGGAATGATAGGATAGGCGTATCCTCCAGCGCCGTTAATTCAGCAAGTATTGCTAAAGATAAAACAATCTCAATGCAAGATTCTGTTGGTAGCATCTCTCTCCACAGAGACCATGGATAAATCTACTCAGGTGTCTGTTGTGGGACCTACCGCGAAAGCTTCCTCCACGGGAGGATCTTCTTTCGCAGGGGAAATCGCGTCAACTCCATCACAACCCGCAAGGTCTCAACCTTCACGTTTTTCCGTTGTGCGGTCCTTCTTGCATGGCAAGCACTTTACAGGATGAGCAGTGGACGCGATTTCTAACTGTAGGAGGACCTCCTCTTCGCTAAACTATGCGGCTAAGTGGAAGGTTTTTCGTCTTTGGTGTAGGGATCATTCTGTGGATATTTTTGATCCCTCTATACCAGACATTGCAAACTTTCTAGTATACTTGTTTGACGAAATCAAACTGCAGCCTGTTACTATTAAGGGTTATAGACTATTAAGGGTTATAGGTCTATGTTATCTGATACCTATGCATATCATGATAGTTTACAAATTGGATCTAATGTCTCTTTATCTAAGTTGGTTATAAATAGACCCAGAACTCTTAGGTTAATTCCTAAATGGAATTTAGCTTGGGTTCTTCTTAAACTGAAGGAAAAGCCATTTGAACCTCTTGGGACAGTAGATTTCAAATTCTTATCTTATAAGACAGCTTTTCTCTTAGCTTTCTCTTCTGCTAGAAGAGTCAGTGAGCTTCATGCACTGTCGGTGGATGATTCTCACTATCGTAGTGTCGGGAACACTATCACCTTCACTACTAATGTGGGTTTTTTAGCTAAGAATCAGGCTGCTAATAAATATCCGGAACCTATTGTTATTAAGGCTCTTCCGTCTTCAGATGGGCGTAGGCCTTTACACTGTCCTGTTAGAGCGTTACGTATCTATAAACAGAGATCTCAGTTTATCAGAAAGGGACGAAAACGTTTCTTTCTGTCTTTGATGCCTAATAGAAGGGACATTTCGGTCCATTCTATTGCTAGATGGATTCAATTAACTATCCGTACTGCTTATGAGAGTTTATCTTCTTCTCAGCAGTCTGTGCTTAAGATTTCGGCTCATGAAGTAAGAGCTCTTGCTACTTCTTGGGCTTACGCTAATAGTATTGCTATTACAGATTTAATGAAGGCTGCTTATTGGTCTCAGCCATCCACATTCACGAATTTTTAACTCAGAAATATTGAGTCCATTTCTGGAGACCTGCATTGTTTAGGTCCGTTATCTGTTGCTCAGAATGTCGTCCACTAAACAGTTGCAACTATAGTTATGCAGGCTTTCTGTTCCGGCAGTGACTCCGTCCGGCTGCCCTCTTCGCTCTGGGCTATTTGGCCCAGGGCAAGGGGAAGGGGGGGGGGGGGGGAGGGTGTTCCCTTAGGTCACCTGCTTTATAGTGAAAAGCAAGGGAATGCCTCCTCCGAAGTCTGTATTTCTGAGTCGTTTCCGGGATGGTTTTAAAGTGTAATATTAATGTTAAAAATTCATTCATGTCATATTTTTAAAGTGTAGCTCGGTGTGAAGCATTTGTATATGTCAAGTGTCAAACGGGCATTAATATACAATCCTCGGACACTTTTAAAAGAATATAAAGAGTCTCAATTCTCTGGACTAACTTTATTTATTGGCTTACTTTAAAAATAATTAGTATAAAGGGTTATACTGGATGTTAATAGAGAACATGAATGTTATTGTGCTCAATTATGAAGGGTATTGTACCTTTCTAATTTAACATAAAATAAGAAAGATACATGTAAAGCCTAATACTCCTTTTCTCCTTGAGGGGTTGCCTCTATATTATATAGTTGAGCTTATTGGATTTTCCTCTATGTCCTAGGCCCTCCAGCCTTTTTACTATTCAGCTAAGTCTGGGTCATTGGTACAGTATAAAAATGTTAAAAAATTTATAGTAATTTATATATTTTTTATACTTACCAATGACCCAGACGGGGATGGCCCTCCCAGGAGTTGGGAATTCTTACCTCCCCGCTAAGTACATAGCGCTGGCCAGGCACTGCCAGTAAGAATGATAATTGGCACCAATTTCGGAACGTCCTTGACACTGCGCATGCGCAGTAGGGGCGAAGTATGGAGGTCCTATAGGACATGATTTCTTTTGGTTTTGGATGCAAATTTTGGGGATTGGGGGGCAAAATTTGTGTTTGGCCCTGGATTTTTTAGAGTTAGCACCAGCCAGCTAAGTCTAGGTCATTGGTAAGTATAAAAAATATATAAATTACTATAAATTTTTTTAACTTTTTTCGCGTTTATTGCCAGTTTATTTACAGAGCACCATTCAAATATTTTCGAGAGTTCTTGGTTAAGGTCTGTAATTAAAGGATCGATGTCGGGACCTGAGGAGTGGGCTGTGGTGTCGTCTGCAAATGAGAGAAGCTTACACGATGTGACTTTGTGGATATCATTTATGTATATTAGAAATAATAACGGGCCAAGTACTGAGCCCTGTGGAACTCCACATTTTACTTCTTGCAAGCCCGATTGATGTTCCCCAAATTTGACTTATTGGGACCTCTCCGATAGATAGCTACGGAACCATTGGTTACATATACCCCTGATACCATATCTTTCCAATTTGGCGAGCAAGATTCCGTGGTCTATAGTGTCAAAAGCTTTTGAGAGATCCCAAAATATTGCAAGAGTAATATCTCGTGTTGGTTTGTTATATTTTTATACTGTACCAATGACCCAGACTTAGCTGGTGCTAACTCTAACAAAACCAGGGCCAAACACAAAGTTTGCCCCCCCAATCCCCAAAATTTGCATCCAAAACAAAAAGAAATCATGTCCGAAAGGACCTCCATACTACGCCTCTACTGCGCATGCGCAGTGACGCAGACGTCCCGAAATTGGCGCCAATTATCATTCTCTGTTTGGCCCTTCATCAGTCAACATCTCACTGATCTTTGTGCTTGTAAATCTCAGTTTAAAGGATGCCAGACACGTAATTTTTGGAGAAAATGTGATTCTAAGGAGGATAGAAGGAGGAGAGGAAAAAGAAGTGACAAAAAATAATCAGGGCTGTACTTAAAATTTTTTGATGAAATTATGTTAAGTTGCCTATTTTCGAGGCATGGGCCTCTTGTTGTCATTCTTGCTAATTGTTGCACTGCTTATTCAGTGTTTCATCTCCCCTAGCCTTCTAAAGTCCCCCCTTGCAATTCTCCCATGCTTTTGGCATATTTTTGAGAAATTTCATTTCTAAAATTTCCTGGGAGAGTTGCTTGGTTACAGAATGTTTTCTGTTATTTTCGCAATAGTTACGTTTTCACCCATGGGTGTATAACGTTTGTGTTCTGCATCTTCCATCTGATGTTCTGCAGATTCTCCCCTGGGAGTCTCTGTTTTGCATCAGATAGAGTGTAATTTGATGACTGATTCCGGGCCAGTTTTTTCAGTGCCTGGAGTCATGTTTTCTGGTGTTTTTACACTGTTTGTTTACATTGGCAACAGCCGTTTTTGAGGGGGGCTGTTTGTCTTTGCTGTAGTTTATCTCACTATAAGATACATTTATATTATCCGTAAGTGTCTCATTAATTATTTAATATAAATTTAAAATTTTTGACCACACTTTGCCATCGGATCCATTGGGGCTCAACGTTACTTTTCAGCAACTTGGGCTTCGCTGAAAAAATATTTTTTCAAAATTATTGATTTGCAATTGTTTTTTCATTTATTAATGGATCATGTTATTATGTATCTTTGTGTCAGGGGTTTTTGCGAGTAACTAGGACTTATTGTTGTTCTTTCACAATGAAGGGACGTTGTTCAAATTGTAATAGAAAGAAATCTTCCTCTGACTTTCATGATCATTGTATTAATTGTAGTCAGTGTTCTTGCATTAATCCCTGTCCTATATGTGAATATTGGGATGAGAAACATTGGAAACGTGTGTCACGATATGTTGTTTCTGGAGAAAGGGCGATGCCGGCTCTTTCTCTGCAAGGTCACTCTACTCTCTCAGTTTCTATTTCAGAGGAACCAGAACAGGGTGATGTTTCCATGTTATCTTCTACAAGTGTGCGTCTGTCGTCACAAATGAATTCAGAGCTAGCGGCAAAAGTGCTCATGGAGATTAGACAAATGTCGTCCGCTAGCTCGCCCGGTGTAGCGTCCATTCACCGAATGGTTCGGCAGCCAGGTTCGTCCGATGCGGTCCAAGAGGAAGTTTTGGGTGATGCGAGCACTATAAACATAATAGATGCACACCCAGTGACGGCGGATAGTAAGCGAGAACGGAGGAAGCCTTTGAGTCCGGTTCCCAGCTCGTCCAGGTCCAGCCGGGCCGCGAGCAAAAGAGGCCCCTCTCTCGTACAACAACATCTGGGACCAGATGTTGTGGTACAGAATGTGTCTTTAGCGGAGCATACGTCCGTCGCTCGGGACGCTCCGTTGTATAAGCAGTCCGCAGAGACTGTTAAGGCTTCCTCTTCTCGTCAGCGCACACGACCGCACCTTGGCTGCGTGACCGCCGATATATTACCAGCTTCGCCGATCAAGGATTCTTCGGCGACCAGGTCACACCATCCGGCAGCCAGGGATTCGAGACCGATGGACTCCGGACGTTCGCATAGGAAAAGTATGCGGGAGCCATCTGATGCGGAGCTGCCCTCGGCGAAGCAGCGAAAGACTGCGCCTCCGCAGGTCTCGACGCCGGACATTGTGCAGATAGCACAGCTTATCGCAGCATCCCAGCAGCCGACAGAAACGGTGTCGGATCGAGAATTATCCGACGACGCTGGGTCGGTACGCTCCGCCGAAGCATCGGGGGCGGACGACCGGGAACATCATGAGGTCCGACCGGATGGTGAAAGGGATACGGATGACTTGGAGCTATCCCTTTCGGAACAACATAAAGCTGCCGTGGACTTCATCCGGCACTTTCTTCCTCAAGTTGTTCCGTCGGGCCAGACTGCTGCGGTTCCGGACAAGAGAATTATAGCGTCATTGGACTCTGAATTTTTTGAGCGGTTCAGGGACATCGCTCCCGAGTTTCCGTCGCAGTCCAATAATGTTGCAAGAACATTTGAATTATTGAACGACGCTATATTTAAACTTGCTTCCAGGACGGGGAAAGCAGGTTTCTTGTCCGCTAATACTCTCAACCTGCCTTTCATTAATGCAAGGAATAAATTCGATACGGCAGGACAGGGTATACCGAGAGTTCCTCTGCGTATGGACGACGAGGCGGAAGACTTAGAGCTATCATTACCGTCGTCAGCTTCTATTCCATCCGCGGTGTTGGAAACAGCTATTGCGTCTAACAGAGCCAATTTAGATGCCTTATCTTACGCAGATCACCTTACTAAGGCGTTATCACTGTGCCTTCAGGGGAAAGAGTTTCAGGATATACAATCCTCTTTAAGACTTCTTTCAAGGGCAGTAGCTTATTCCACGTGTAACTCCGCCCTTTCAGTGGCAAATCTGGAGTTGGTTAGACGTGACGCAGCCCTAGCTACATCTACACTAGTGGATTCTAAGGTGAAGAACTCTCTTAGAGTCGCTTCGGTCTCAGGAGAACTTCTCTTTGACGGCAAGCTTTCCGCTATTTATGATAAAATTACAAAGAAAGCTAAGGATTCTCTGTTGTTCAAATCTGCTCCTAAGAAGTCGGATACAGCAGACACGAATAAGACAGGCACTTCTGGGTCTAATGCGCCCAAGAGAGGTTCCTATAGAGGTTCCGGTGCGTCCTCTTGGTCTTAATCGAGAGACCGTCAGGATAGCGACTCTAGTTCGGGACGTCCTTCAGGCCGGGACAATCGGTCGGACGCCCCGAGGTCGACGGGGCGAGGTGCGGGCCGTGGAAGACGTGGTTTCTCCTACTGCAGGCCTCGCATGGCCAGGAGGTGATGGCTTAAACCTCTATCGCGTTCCGGTTGGCGGAAGGTTGTCGAGCTTTTCACAAGAGTGGGCATCGATTACGGACGACCCTTGGGTGAGAGGAGTGACTTCGGAAGGTCTAAAGATATCCTTCAATCGAAAGCCTCCATTAACTCGAAGTCCAAAGTGGACTCATCTTCCGTCAAATCCGCAGAAAAGAGACGCTCTGTTATCAGAGGTGCAGTCTCTTTTAATGAAGAACGCGGTAGAGGTCGTAGAAAACCAGGAATCTCCGGGATTCTACAGCCATCTGTTTCTGGTTCCGAAACCAGACGGCTCGTTTCGTCCAGTCATAGATTTGAGCTGGATAAACAAGCTGATCGTCGCTCCGAAGTTTTATATGGAGACGATTCGATTGGTCAGAGCGAGTATTCGGGTGAACGATTATGCAACGAGCATAGATCTCAAAGATGCGTACTTTCACGTCATGGTACATCCGACATTCCGAAAGTATCTACGCTTCGCAGTCCTAGGAGTGGTGTATCAATTCCGGGCGATGTGCTTCGGATTGAATCTAGCACCCTGGGCTTTCACTCGGGTAATGAACTCGGTAATGATCTACTTCCGAGCTCATTCGTCTGCGGTAACGTCGGCCTACCTGGACGACATTCTTCAGAGGTACAGCAACGAGTTAACGCTTCAGAACGATGTTCAGAATCTTCTTCTATTGCTCCGACGTCTCGGTTTCATAGTAAACGAGGAGAAGTCGGATCTGGTGCCGTCCAAGTCATTCACTCATCTGGGAATGAGCTTCGAGACGCACAACAATCTCGTTCATCTGCCGTTAACCAGAGCGAAATTAGTCAGTTGTTACGCTCGCTATTGTCTGCACGCAGACAAAGTCACGGCGAGAGAATTTATGAGACTGATAGGTCTGTGCGGAGCCGCCGCGGATCTCATTCCGATGGGGCGGTTACGCACACGTCCTCTTCAAATTTTCTTGACTCAGAATTGGAGTGTGAAAATTCATTCGCTCGACGTAGACGTTCTCTTGTCAGATCAAGTGAAACAAGAGATTCAGACTTGGGCAAACATTCAGTGGTTAACTCAGGGAGTTCCGCTGCAGTTGCCGGATCCGAGTTTTACCGTTATGACGGATGCCAGTCAAACAGGTTGGGGTGCATCATTAATCCCAACGGATTCGAGTTGCCAGGGTCTTTGGGATCCGCAATTCCTGTGCAAGCACATAAACATCAAGGAAATGATGTCAATTTGGCTTGCGTTACGTCACTGGATGGACATTATTCACAATGCTCATGTCCAAATCCTATCCGACAATACGACAGTAGTGGCGTATATACGGAATCAGGGAGGCACTCATTCAGTTCCGTTGTTCAATCTAACGGAAAGAATCCTTCTGTTTGCGCTAGAACATCACGTTCTTCTTTCGGTTCGTCACATACCGGGTCGTCTGAATGTGCTAGCAGACTCCCTTTCACGAAAGGGTCGCTTGTTGCCGTCGGAGTGGACTCTCAACAAACAAGTATTCAATCAGATTTGCTACCAATGGGAACGGCCAATGATAGATTTATTTGCGACACATCTCAACAATCAGTTGCAGACGTATGTGTCTCCGTGTCCGGATCCAAGAGCATTTGCAGTAGACGCTCTGTCGATCCCTTGGGACGGAATGATAGGATATGCGTATCCTCCAGCGCCGTTAATTCAACAAGTATTGCTAAAGATAAAACAATCTCAATGCAAGATTCTGTTGGTAGCATCTCTGTCGCCACAGAGACCGTGGATAAATCTACTCAGGTGTCTGTTGTGGGACCTACCGCGGAAGCTTCCTCCGCAGGAGGATCTTTCGCAGGGGAAATCGCGCCAACTCCATCACAACCCGCAAGGTCTCAACCTTCACGTTTTTCCGTTGTGCGGTCCTTCTTGCATGGCAAGCACTTTACAGGACGAGCAGTGGACGTGATTTCTAACTGTAGGAGGACCTCCTCTTCGCTAAACTATGCGGCTAAGTGGAAGGTTTTTCGTCGTTGGTGTAGGGATCATTCTGTAGATATATTCGATCCCTCTATACCAGACATTGCAAACTTTCTAGTATACTTGTTTGACGAAATCAAACTGCAGCCTGTTACTATAAAGGGTTATAGATCTATGTTATCTGATACCTATGCACATCATGATATTTTACAAATTGGATCTAATGTCTCTTTATCTAAGTTGGTTAGAAACTTTTAGATAAATAGACCCAGAACTCTTAGATTAATTCCTAAGTGGAATTTAGCTTGGGTTCTTCTTAAATTGAAGGAAAAGCCATTTGAACCTCTTGGGACAGTAGATTTCAAATTCTTATCTTATAAGACAGCTTTTCTCTTAGCTTTCTCTTCTGCTAGAAGAGTCAGTGAGCTTCATGCACTATCGGTGGATGATTCTCATTATCGTAGTGTTGGGAACACTATCACCTTCACTACTAATGTGGGTTTTTTAGCTAAGAATCAGGCTGCTAATAAATATCCGGAACCTATTGTTATTAAGGCTCTTCTGTCTTCAGACGGGCGTAGATCTTTACTCTGTCCTGTTAGAGCATTACGTATCTATAAACAGAGATCTCAGTTTATCAGAAAGGGAGGGAAACGTTTCTTTCTGTCTTTGATGCCTAATAGAAAGGACATTTCAGTCCATTCTATTGCTAGATGGATTCAATTAACTATCCGTACTGCTTATGAAGATTTATCTTCTTCTCAGCAGTCTGTGCTTAAGATTTCTGCTCATGAAGTAAGAGCTCTTTCTACTTCCTGGGCTTATGCTAATAGTGTTGCTATTACAGATTTAATGAAGGCTGCTTATTGGTCTCAGCCATCCACATTTACGAATTTTTATCTCGGAAATATTGAGTCCATTTCTGGAGAGCTGTATTGTTTAGGTCCGTTATCTGTTGCTCAGAATGTCGTCCACTAAACAGTTGCAACTATAGTTATGCAGGCTTTCTGTTCCGGCAGTGACTCCGTCCGGCTGCCTCTTCGCTCTGGGCTATTTGGCCCAGGGCAAGGGGAAGGGGGGGGGGGGTGTTCCCTTAGGTCACCTGCTTTATAGTGAAAAGCAAGGGAATGCCTCCTCCAAGTCAGTATTTCTGAGTCGCTTCCGGGATGGTTTTAAAGTGTAATATTAATGTTAAAATTCATTCATGTCTTATTTTTAAAGTGTAGCTCAGTGTGAAGCATTTGTATATGTCAAGTGTCAAACGGTCTTTAATATACAATACTCGGACACTTTTAAATGACTATAAAGAGTCTCAATTCTCTGGACTACTTTATTTATTGGCTTACTTTAAAAATAATTAGTATAAGGGTTATACTGGATGTTAATAGAGAACATGAATATTATTGTGCTCAATTATTAAGGGTATTGTATCTTTCTAATTTAATATTAAATAAGAAAGATACATGTAAAGCCTAATACTCCTTTTCTCCTTAAGGGGTTACCTCTTTATTATATAGTTGAGCTTATTGGATTTTCCTCTATGTCCTAGGCCCTCCAGCCTGTTTACTATTCAGCTAAGTCTGGGTCATTGGTACAGTATAAAAATGTTAAAAAATTTATAGTAATTTATATATTTTTTATACTTACCAATGACCCAGACGGGGATGGCCCTCCCAGGAGTTGGGAACTCTTGCCTCCCCGCTGAGTACATAGCGCTGACCAGGCATTGCCAGTAAGAATGATAATTGGCGCCAATTTGGGACGTCCTTGACACTGCACATGCGCAGTGGGGGTGTAGTATGGAGGTCCTATAGGACATGATTTCTTTTTGTTTTGGATGCAAATTTTGGGGATTGGGGGGCAAAATTTGGGTTTGGCCCTGGTTTTGTTAGAGTTAGCACCAGCTAAGTCTGGGTCATTGGTAAGTATAAAAAATATATAAATTACTATAAATTTTTTAACTTTTGAGACAAAATTTTTTTTTTTAAATAATGAAAATTGAATGGTAATTTTTATATGGCCACTCATATGAGCGGGCCGTATTATGGTATGGCAGTGTCTGTCTGTCTGTCTGTCCGTGTGTCCATCCATCCATCCATTAGCTTTTGTTTGTCCACACGATAACTTGAAAACAATACAGCCAACAGATACTATTTTTTTATGTTTGATTAGTCATGACTAGAGGATGGTTCCTTTCGATAACCAGCATTGTGGCATATCCAATATGACCACCACTGCAGCCATCTTGGATTTTCAGGGACTTTTGATTGTCCACGTGATGACTTGAAAACTATAGATCCAACAGATGCTGCTTTTTTATGGTTGATTAATCATGACTAGAGGATGGTTCTTTTTGATAACCAGCATTCTGGCATATCCAAAATGGCCACCATGGTAGCCATCTTGGATATTTAGGGAATTTTGATTCTTCCTTTGATAATCGAACAGATACTGTTTTTTTATGGTTGATTAGTCATGACTAGAGGATGGCTCCTTTCGATAACCAGCATCTTGGTCCGTCCATCCATCCATTTGTCTGTCTGTCCTCCCATCTGTCCAATAACTTTTGTTTGCCCACGTGATAACTTGAAAACAATACATCCAACAGATACTTTTTTTATGGTTGATTAGTCATGACTAGAGGATGGTTCCTTTTAATAACCAGCATCAGTGTCCGTCCGTCCATCCATCTGTCTGTCCATCCAGGCTAAAGATCCCTTTGTAGTATTCGAGAAGAGTGAGGCCACGAAGTTGCCGCTACAAAGGTCATCCCACACACCTGTGCCATTGGGCCAAGGAGAGGCATTAATATAAGTTGCATAACTAAAAAATGTTAGCAATTCTGTACAGAATTTATAAAGAAAAAATAAGTATCAGAATTTTTTGGACTTGTCAGCTTGTGCCTGTGAATATAGCATTTCCACTTGAATCAAATATCAAATCGAATATACAACCATAAATTTAGAATTTAAAGAATATTGAACATTGAATATGGACGATTGCACATTTTCAGCTTTTCATTACCTGATTGAAAGTCAGAGTGAGCTTTAGAGATTACTTTTTGTCCATCGTCCGTACATCCATCCAGTGTAAACTTTACCTTATTGACTTCTCCTCCAAAACAGCTAGACTGATTTCTGTTTAATTTGAGGTGTTTGTTTGTTCTGACATCGCATTTTGTTTTTGTTCAAATCAACTTTCCCAGCCCCATAGGGAAGGGATGGGGTAAAATGCTCCCAAATTTAAAGAAAATCTCATGAACCAGTGGGTACAATTACTTGATATTTGGTACTGAGCTTCCTTTTGGGGTGTAGAATCAAGTTTTGTTCAAATGAAGTTCATGGAGCAATATTTGCCTTTGTAATTGGAGGGACATGATTTTTAGACCGGCCCAAAATTTCTATTTTCTGAACTGATGAGCTGATTTGAACGAAATTTGGTATTTGGTACTATTGAGTCATAAATACATGATTCATGCAAAAAAAAAAAATTCCAACATCCCCATGGAACCCCAGGAGGTAAAAATAGAAATATTTTCAAATGCTCATATTTTCCAAACCGGTAAAAAACAATTGACATTGCTTCTGTCATACTGCACTGTAAATGAAATCATAAAAATTGCGAGTCAACATATTTGCAAGAATTAAATCTTTTTCTCCAGAAGCAGTGATAGGAATCTTTTGACATTTTGTATACAGCATCCATATCACGGTCAGATGCCATTTTTGTTAAAATGAAGCCCCTCGGTTCATATTTGAGCTCAATACAGAGTCCTGAATTTCAACTTGGTTCAATATGAGAAGTTCTCTTTAAAGTATCTTCTTCTCCAGAACCACCAGTCAGAATCTTTTAATATTTGGAATATATCATCGTTACAGGAGTCAAATTCACATTTGTTCAAATCAAGTCCCCCAGTTAATATTTGGCCTCCCGCTGGGGGCCTAAATTTTAACTTAAGGCAGGCAACATGAGAAATAATCTTTAAAAATTTTCTTCTTCAGATCCACCAGTAGGAATCTTATGATATTTGGTTTGCAGCATCCTTAGGGAAGTCAGATCTAAGTTTGTTCAAACCAAGTCCCTTTGTTAATATTTGGTCTCCCTTTCGAAGTTCGAATTTTAACTTGGTCCAATATGAGGAATAATCTTTAAAAACTCTTATTCTCTAGAACCACTTATCAGAATCTTTTGGTACATGGTATTCAGAATCTATAAAGAGGTCAGATTTAGATTGGTCTAAATCAAGCCTATTTGTTAATAATTGGGCTCTAAGGGAGCCCAAATTTTTACTTTGTGCAATATGGGGAATAATCTTTAAAAATCTTCTTCAAATCCACCAGACAGAATCTTTTGATGTTCAGTATACAGCATCCTTAGGGAGGTCAGATCTAAGTTTGTTCAAACTAAGTCCCTGTGTTAATATTTGGCCTCCATATTGGAACTCACATTTTAACTTAATCCAATATGAGGGATAACCTTTAAAACTGTTTCTCCAGAACCACTGGTCATAATCTTTCGATATATAGTATACAGAATCCTTACAGGGGTTGGATTCAAATGTGTTCAGATCAAGCCCATCAGGGAATAATTGTGTACTGTATTTGAGCCCAAATTTTAACTAAATGCAATATGGGAAATAATTTTTAAACATCTTTTTCTTCAGATCCGCGAGACAGAATCTTTTGTGGTTTGGTATACAACATCTTTACAGGGGGCAGGTTTAAGTTTGTTCAAATCAAGTCTCTTGATTAATATTTGGACTCTCTATTGGAGCCTGAATTTTGACTTGGTCCAGTATGATGAATATTCTCTAAAAAAAAACAAACAATCAGAATCTTTTGATATATGGTATACACCATCCTCAGTAGAATCAAATTCAAGTTTGTAAAAAATCAAGTCCCAAGGTTAATATTTGGGCTCCCTATTGAAGCCTGAGTTTTAACTTAGTCCAATATGAGGAATAATATTCTTTTAAATCTTCTTTTCCAGAAACATAAGTCATACAGTATACAACATCTTTACAGGAGTCAGATTCAAATTTATTGAAATCAGTTCCCTCGGTTAATATTTGAGTTTTCTGTGGGAGCCTGAATTTTAACCTCGTGTGCATCATGGAGAATAATCTTAAAAAATTTTCTTCCGCAGATCCACCAGTAACAATCTTTTGATATTTGGTATACAGCCTCATTATCGAGATGAGATTCAAGTTTGTCCAAATCAAGAACTGGTTAATATTTGGGCTCCCTATGGGAGCCTGGCTTTTCTCTAAGTGCAATATAAAGAATAATCTTTATAAATCTTCTTCAGATCCACAGGTCAGAATCTTTTGATATTTCGTAAACAGCATCGTTAGAGAGTTCAGATCTAAGTTTGTTCAAACCAAATCGCTGTGTTAACATTTGGGCTCCCTTTTGGAATAAAATTTTAATGTGATCCAATATGAGGAATAATGTTTAAAACTCTTTTTATCCAGAACCACTAGTCAGAATATTTTAATATATACTCGCCCAAAAAAGAAAGTGTGCATTGCAGAAATTGATCAAACTCCAAAAAAATAATTTCGTAGGTGTAAAGAGTGTTAACCTGTTCATGAATAAGTTATATTGAACACAAAAACAGCTTTCCCCGTTAAAATTGCATTAACGTTAAATGACGTGCTGCACGTTTGTGAAGAGGCATGTTTTGCACGTGGAGAGTCTGAAAATCATGCAGCAGTGTAAATCCTTGGGTATTTAAACACTAAATTAAGGCCTTCCTATCGTTCACATTAAAACTTGCACTGCTGTTAAAATGACTCCACATTAGCATGCCAAGATTGACAATGAATCAACGTCTCCTTGCCCTGGGTATGATTAGAGCTGGCAGAACACACAGAGAGGTTGCCTAGCATTTGAACTGCCACCGTAACACTGTAGACAGGCTAGTCCATCGACATGCACAACATGATGACGTTCGAGACCGACCCCGCCCCGGGAGACCCCGAGTTACCACCCCTGCACAAGATCGGTATATCCGTGTCGTCCATCTCCGGAACTGGCAACAAATGGCAACGACGACAGCCAGGAACATCCCTAACCTGAGACGGATACATCCTCAAACAGTAATCAACCGGCTGAGAGGATACGGCTTACGTCCTCGAAGACCTGCAATTCGTCCGATTTTGACGTTATGTCACGGCCCCGGTGTCATTCTACAGCAGGACAACGCCCGACCCCACGCAGCTTGTGTTGTTCAACAGTATCTGCAGCAACAACAAGTGGATGTTCTTCCCTGGCCTGCAAATTCGCCTGATATCTCACCCATTGAGCATGTATGGGACGAAATGAAACGTCAGCTACGCCGGCTTCCCCATGCACCGTCAACACTTGTGGAACTCCAAAGACAGCTTATCAGAATATGGAACAACATCCCACAACACTTCCATGCTAACTTGTTCGCTTCCATGAGGCGTAGATGCACAGCAGTAGTCGATGCAGACGGAGGTCATACCAGATATTGAGTGTGTGACTTTTGTGTTTGACCCTTAGTGTCTTTGACTCTCCATGGCACCAAGAGTATTCGTCGTAGCATAATGAAATTTCTCGTGTTGATCACAAATTGATTCATCTGTGATTGAATAAAATTTCCATGAATGAAAATGATATATATCTTTTTTTAGTGTTATTTTTTAGCATGCACACTTTCTTTTTTGGGAGAGTATATGTTATACTGAATCCTTACATGGATCAGATTCAAGTTTGTACAAATCATGACCATCGGTTTATAATTGGGCTCTCTGTGGGAGCCCAAATTTTAACTGCAATATGGAGAATAATAATCTTAAAAAATCATCTTCTTCAGATCCACCAGTTAGAATATTTTGTTTATTTAGGATACAGCATCCTTACAGGGGACAGAAATTGTGTTTATTGAAATTAGATTTCTTGATTAGAATTTGTGCTCCCTCTTGGAGCCCAAGTTTTGACTTGGTTCAGTGTGAGGAATATTCTTTAAAAATCTTCTCACAGACCCCCAATCAGAATTCTTTGATATATGGTATACACTATCCTTAAGAGAGTCAGATTCAAGTTTGTTCAAACCAACTCCCTGGGTTTATTTTTTCTCCCAATTGGGACCTGAATTTTAACTTAGACCAATATGAGGAATAATGTTTAAAACTCTCTTCTCCAGAACCACTAGTCAGACTCTTTTAATATATGGTATACAAAATCCTTACAGGTGTTGGATTAAAGTTTCGACAAAACAAGCCCATCGATTAATAATTGGACCCTCTATGAGAGCCCAAATTTTAACAGTGCAATATGGGGAGTAATCTTTATAAATCTTTTTCTTCAGATCTACCAGTCAGAATCTTTTGATGTTGATGATATACAGCAACCTTATGGGGGCCAGATTCAAGGTTGTTCAAATCAAGTCCCTTGATTAGTATTTGTGTCCCTTACTGGAGCTGGAAATTTCACTTGGTGCAATATGAGTAATATTATTAATATATAGGAAATCTTCTTCTCACAAACCCCCCTTCCCCCAATCAAAATCTTTTGAAATGTGGTATACACCATCCTTAGGAGAGTCAGACACCAGTTTGTTTAAATCGAGTCCCAGGTTTAATATTTGGGCTCTTTAACTGAGTCCAATATGTGGAATAATCTGCCTCTATCAGATCCGATGATCAGAATACTGATGGGGGTGTGGGGGGAGGAGGAGGTGGGTGGTGCTTAGTCAGTTTAAGTTTGCTCAAGCTAAGTCTCTAGGTTGATATTTGGGCTCTCTGTTTTCCATTATTGGAAATCTGGGCATTATTTGTGTGGTAGCATTCTCCATAATAGAAAAAATCAATAGTCCTGGTCACAGAGTAGTGAATAGTTACATGACTTCAGTCCTGTATAGTGTTGACTGACCATAGATGCTAATTGAATCCTTCTTTAAACAACTTTGCCAGGTGAGCACCTCAGGCCCCAATGGGCCTCTTGTTCCGTTTGTGATCCATGACCCAAGCAGAAATATTAAGGCCCACACCACCCCTCACCGCCTAACTTTGGAATGAATTTTGTCACATTAAGTTTGAAAACCAAAGTTCAAACTCAATTCGTGTTTGGCTTTCAAATGTATCCATAGGTATGATGTTCCAGTCAGTTGTGCCTTATAACCCACATTGCACACAATGCCTTAGTTCGAACCCATAACTTTCTCACACTCAAAATGTAATGAAGTGTCAGCATTTTTGATTGATGAGTTTTGGGTTTTGCAAGAGATAAACTTGTCTTATAGAATTTACGGAACTATGTGATGTTTATATAATCACGCATTCATGTGCTATAAACCATTTTCTCGAATTGGTGTCAGACCAAACTATAATAATGTACCGATGACCATTCAACTACGCAATGATGCCCATGTTTTGATGGACAGGTGGTTGGATACAACTGTAATTGCTCTCACCATTTGATCATCAGGTCAGCGAATTGATTTAGGAAATTAATATTCGTTTCCCACTACATAAGTCTGAAAGTCTAGTGTTTGATTTTATTGTTCCACTATTCATGACAG
Organism: Pictodentalium vernedei; assembly: GCA_031216915.1. Classification (NCBI taxonomy): domain Eukaryota; kingdom Metazoa; phylum Mollusca; class Scaphopoda; order Dentaliida; family Dentaliidae; genus Pictodentalium; species Pictodentalium vernedei. The sequence continues at coordinate 240,313,877 of CM062291.1, forward strand.
CTCAAACTCAATTCGTGTTTGGTTTTCAAATGTATCCATAGGTAAATGTTGTTCCAGTCAATTGTGGCTTACAACCCACATTGCACACAATGCATTTGTTCGAACCAGCACATGACAAATGGGTATTGCATAGTCACTCAATTATCTCGGCGTGAAGCAGAGTGTTCAACGAATATCAAATATTTCCAGGACCATAAACAACTGATCTGACACCACAATGCTAAGTACTGTGCACTGAGTAAATTACAATGAAAATTTAAAAATATATTTTGAAAATGTTCACAAGAGGTAAAAAATGCATTGCAAAAAATGTGGAGATGTAAATATAGGTTATTGCCAACCTTAGGGATTCTAAGATGGTTTATTGAAGTCGAGATCTCGTCTCGGGTATATACCAATGAGTTCAAAGGGCAAGTCGAAAGATGACCCAGAGATGAGATCGAGGCATCACGACACCATCTTGGAACCTCCAAGGCTTTGTAGTGATCACTTTATTTTAACCCCAAGTAGTCTGCTAGTGCTTCAGAATTTTCTCAAGTCATTCTGTTTCTCTCTTGTTTAACCATGAATTGAACCAATTATACCTTGTTTGACAGAGCTCAACGAGCTCTGTCAAACAAGGTATATTTGGTTAAATATCAGACTGCATTATGGGAAAAATTTGCTGCTGAAGACTTTGCCATTTTGACATCAGAGTGCAGAGGGTTAAGATTAGGGCCCAGCGAAGCTTCAATATTCGATTCGATTCAAAATCCTAATGTGGGTTCATCCAGATTGCAATTTGGAATTGGATCGAATATCTGCAATTTCCTAGTCGTCATCTTATTTTGTGCTTGTCTTGAAGTAACCAAATAACCTACTTTATCTCCAAATTGTAGGTAAAACATGTAGAGGGTGTCTTAAGTATATATTAAATAGTCATGTATGACTTGCAGATCACATAAAGGTGAAAAAATTTGGAGTAATTTTCTGATTTTCGGACACATCTATACTTTGTTCCATTCATCATAAACTTGTCTCACCTACATCGTTCAGCATGCAAGCTGCAATGGTGCAAGTGTTTCATACTCCAACGCTATTCCAATCTTTTAGTCTGCTGGCATTAACTTCCATTTAGCTACGTCATGTGAAAGTGTAAACATGTCCTCAATCAAAAATTATTTTAAAAAATTAGATCATTCAAATGGCACATTTCAACACATCAAAGACATTAATCTCAGAGAGTCAGAGACATAAATTATGTTGAGCACCTACTTCATATGTTGGCATTATTGATGTCTCGGAACAATTGAGTATGTGCCGTCAATGTTGGTGTTTTGTCACACTAGTTTGCGGCATGAACAGTCATGATGGTATTCAATTCAAAATTCAGTTCCTTGTGAAATCCATTGCCCTATTCGATCCGATGTTTGATTTGAGCAAAAAAACAGTATTCGCCAGGCTCTAGTTAAGATATCTCTTGTAAAAAGTGACCGACTTGACATTTAAATAAGGAAATATTTTCTTGTGTGCAAACCAATACACACTGCTGTTGTCATAAGTGAATTGCTGGTTTAACTCTTCATCATACATAATGGCCAAAACCGGCCAGCGAGGAAAATCTCACAAATTTTGTTCACTACATTTTACAGCTTTTTAATATTTCTGGTCATGTAAATAATCCTTGTACAGTAGAAGAAGAAATGTCTGTTCCACTTAAAGATTTAATAGAACGACATGCAGGTGGTGTCATTGGTGGATGGGATAATTTGTTGGCTGTTATCCCTGGTGGTTCATCAACACCTTTGATCCCAATAAGGTAAGTAAAAGTGATGATTACCATAACTAATAACTGAAATAATTAACTGCTTGAGTGCTGGAAGCCCATTTTTGAGCCTCATTCCAGAGTGCAGATACTGACGGCCACATAAAGGCTTCATATTCTGAGGATGTGCTTCATATTATCTTTGAAATGAAACTATATAGTCTTGATTTGCCATGTTACAATTTATGGGAGAGAGCATCCACACTCTCCCCCATAAATTGCAACAAGGCAAAAACATTTGAACTAATTTGCATTACCAAAATAATTTAGTAATGTATCAGTTATATGGGGCAAGTTGCACAAGGTTTTTAGTGTGCTGTTTTTCACTTCTGAACAGTATATTGTTTGAGTCTTTTTGATGCCTCTTAATTCCCCACGGAACCCTGGGAAGTGGAGGGGCAATGTTAATTTATTCTGATAAGGACATTCTTCTTTAAAGGTGCAATAAGATCTGGTAACCAGTGCCTGGGATTGAAGTCTTTTAAAGTTTGCAGCTTGGGTATAAGTGAGAGGCTACATTTGTCTTTATATTTATGTTACATAGCTGAAGTTGCTGAAAGTGACCTTAAACTAGTACTGAAATGGTTGACAATTTTTTTCAGCCGGATAACCGTGAACTTTAACTGGATATTATCCGGATATCTGCTAATTTTAACTGCAGACTTCATTTGGGGTATATCACAGGGAGACATCATCGGGTCAGCGGGTATCTGCATGTGGTAAACATTGTGGATGAAAACACGCGCAAACTATTCAGAGTATCATGCAACTGACACACTTGACATGTCAGACAACTACAGTGTTACAGTGATTGTCTTGATCTCTTGGAAAAAACCTATGCACGTGTTCCATGGACGATAAACAGACATCACAAGTTCACAAGTCTTTGATGGTTTAATGACTGGGGTCCAGGTGCATGGCTGTAGAAGAGAAATAAGAGCATGAGATGATTGAATTGTCTGCGACCGCCAACATGACTGTGTCTGTAACATTGCAATGTTAAGGCCACACAAAGTAGATCTTCTGTTTCCCAGGCCATTATTTGTAAAATTGCATGCGGGCGAGCGTTTTTTTATTTTATTTTTTATTTCTGAAATTATTTCTTTGTCATCAAAGTTCATTATCTTGGTTCAAGTTTTAGGCCGCATAATCTACGGAATAGCATGGATGGTGGTGTATTTCATCCCTTGGGAGCAAGAAGGCTTTGCAATGCTAAAGCATTGCAAAGCCTTCAAGCACTCAAGGAACAAATTTATCAATTTTTTTAACTTGGGTAAAATATCAGACATAAACCATTTGATTTTTAATATTTTTATACTGTACCAATAACCCAGACATAGCTGGTGCTAACTCTTAAAAATCTAGGGCCAAACACAAATTTTGCCCCCCAATCCCCAAAATTTGCATCCAAAACCAAAGAAATCATGTCCTAAAAGGTCCTCCATACTTTGCCTCCACTGCGCATTCGCAGTGTCAAGGAGGTCTCGAAATTGGCGCCAATTATCATTCTTTGTTTGGCCCTTCATCAGTTCACATCTGACTGATATTTGTGCTTGTAAATCTCAGTTTAAATGATGCCAGACACATAAATATTAGAGAAATGGTGGATCTAGAGGAAATAGAAGGAGGAGAGGAAAAATGAGTGACAGAAAATAATCAGGGCTGTAACTTAAAATTTTTTTATGAAATTATGTTAAGTTGCCTATTTTCGAGGCATGGGCCTGTTGTAGTCATTCTTGCTATAAAGTTACACAGCTTGTTCAGTGTTTCCTCTCTCCCTTTCCTTTAAGTCCCCCCTTGCTATTCTCCCATGCTTTTGGCATATTTTCTGTAATATTATTACTAAAATTTCTTGGGAGTTTTAGCTGGGTAACAGAATGAATTCTGTTCTTTTCCCCATGTTTACGTCCTCACCCATGGGTGTTTAGGCATAGTGTTCTGCATCTACCATCTGATGTTCTGCAGTTTCTTCCCTGGAAGTCTCTGTTTTGCATCAGATAGTGTATTATTGGTAACTGATTTCGGGCCATGGTTGTCAGTGCCTGGAGTCATGTTTCTGGTGTTTATACACTTCTTGTTTACATTGACAACAGTCACTGTGGAGGGGGATTTCTTGTCTTTGTGTTAGTTTAATCATAACAAGATATATTATTATTATTCGTAAGTGTTGCATTAATTTTTTAAAAATTTTTGTCCACACTTAGGCTTGGGATCCATTGGGGCTCAATGTTACTTTTCAGAAACTTGGGCTTTTCTGAAAAAATATTTTTTCAAAAAATTTTTTTTGATTTCAATTATTTTTTCTATGTTAATGGATCATGTTATTATGTATCTTTGTTTTCAGGGGTTGGTGTGAGTAATAGGACTTTTTGTATTCTTTTCACAATGAAAGGATATTGTTCAAATTGTAATAAGAGGAAATCTTCCTCTGACTTTCATAATCATTGTATTAATTGTAGTCAGTGTTCTCGCACTAACTCCTGTTCAGTATGTGTCAATTGGGATGACAAACATTGGAAACGTGTGTCTCGGTATTTTGTTAGCGGGGAAAAGGCCATGCCGGTCCTTTCTCTGCAGGGTCACTCTAGTTTATCAATCTCTATATCAGAGGAACAAGAACAGGGTGATGTTTCCGTGATGTCTTCCAAAAGTGTGCCTCCGTCATCACAATTAAATGAAGAGCTAGCGGCAAAAGTGCTCATGGAAATACGTCAATTGCCCAAGAGGTTCCTAGTAGGATCGACGGGCGTTGAAGTCCGCTAGCTCGCCCGGTGTAGCGTCCATTCATTGAATGGTTCGGCAGCCGGGTTCGTCCGTTACGGTCCAGGAAGGAGATTTGGGTGATGCGAGCACTATAAATCAACAAAGTGCACGCCCGGTGACGGCGGATCAGAGGAGAGAACGGAGGAAGCCTATTAGTCCGGTTCCTAGCTCGTCCAGGTCCATCCGGGCTGCGAGCGAGAGAGGCCCCTCTCTCGTACAACAACATCTGGGACCAGATGTTGTGGTACAAAACGTTTCGCATTCAGAGCATACGTCCGCCGCTCGGGACGCTCCGTTATATAGACAGGCCGGAGAGACTGTCCAGAAGGCTTCCTCATCCTCACGGCAGCGCACACGACCGCACCTTGGCTACGTGACCACGGATATCCAGCCAGCTTTGCCAAGCAGGCATTCCACAGCGACCAGGTCACACCATCCGTAGCCAGGGATACGAGGCCTGTAGACTCCGGACGTTCGCATAAGAGAAGTATGCAGGAGTCAATGTACACGGAGCTTCCAACGGCAAAGCAACGTAAGACCGCTACTCCACAGGCCTCAGTGACGGACGTGCTATCCCAAATAACACAACTTATCGCAGCATCCCAGCAAATGACAGAATCTCTGTCGGATCAAGAATTATTTCATTTTATTCCCAGAACATATATTGTTCCATGCAATTAAACGCTGCTTATATCAGCGTGCAGTTGAATTACAGTGCGCGTAAGTTACCCATTTTCATTTCAAATTACCACCAATTTTTCTCAAATCTGACATGATTTTGTCTGGTATGTCGACTTTCCGGGAGATTTTGGCCCAAATTGACTCCCGTGCGGGAGGGTATAGCTAATTCCGGGAGACTCCCGGGCATTCCGGGAGAGTTAACATGTCTGGCTTAAGGCGTCTGTAATCTTAGAATGTGTGTTCTGAAGATGTCATCTTTAGGTGGGCTTGATGACAGTAGAAAAATCATCTGGTCAGTGATTTCTAGCCAAGTCTTGGCTGCCTGTTAAGGCAGCCAAAACTTGACTAGAAAACACTGCTAAGAAGGCATGTACAGGTCGTAGTCTATTGAAAATTCAGTTTAACTGCCCAGGCCATTAAGGCATAACAAAACTGAAAAAGAAAATCCGTCACTTCTTTCCTGAAAATGAACACTTCAACTGCAATCAATCCTCAGTAAGGCCTTATAAATAACGAATGTAGGGGAACTGAAAATACAGATAGTTTCGGTATTCAAAGATTGGTTCGGTTCGGTTTTTCGGTATCCCCATGATATCGGAATCGGTTCGGTTTTTCGGTATATTTCCCATCTCTAGTATAAAGGGTTATACTGGATGTTAATAGAGAACATGAATGTTATTATGCTCAATTATGGAGGGTGTTGTGTCTTTCTAATTTATCATAAAATAAGAAAGATACATGTAAAGCCTAACACTCCTTTTCTCCTCGAGGGGAGATATATTTTATATAATTGAGCTTATTGGATTTTCCTCTATATCCTAGGCCCTCCAGCCTTTTTCCTATTCAGCTATGTCTGGGTCATTGGTACAGTATAAAAATGTTAAAAAATTTATAGTAATTTATATATTTTTTATACTTACCAATGACCCAGACGGGGATGGCCCTCCCAGGAGTTGGGAACTCATACCTCCCCGCTGAGTACATAGCGCTGACTAAGCACTGCTTGTAAGAATGATAATTGGCGCCAATTTCGAGACCTCCTTGACACTGCGCATGCGCAGTGGAGGCAAAGTCTGGAGGACCTTTTAGGACATGATTTCTTTGGTTTTAGATGCAAATTTTGGGGATTGGGGGGCAAAATTTGTGTTTGGCCCTAGATTTTTAAGAGTTAGCACCAGCTATGTCTGGGTCATAGGTAAGTATAAAAAATATATAAATTACTATAAATTTTTTAACTTTTTTAAGTGTACTTTGGCTATAAAAAGAGAGCATGCGGCAGCCAAAAGGACCATGTGGGAGGGCCTGAGAAACAGATTTTTAATTTTTTTAAGCCTAATAGCTTGAATATTAGTTTTGTATTCAGTTTTAACTGTGTGGTTAACTAGTTGGCCACTTTTTCAACTGGTTAAGGTGGCAACCGGTTGTTTACCAGATACCCAGATGTCTGTTTCAGCACTACATTAAACACCAATAAATAAATAAATTCAGTGTCTATTTTATATTGCCTTCATTACAATGACTTTTTCTGAATAATGAAACATAGCTCTTAACAAATAAGAATGTCAATACAATTGCCAATTTTTGATCAGTATTGTTTGAAGCCAAAAAAGTCTTATTTTATAGAGCTTTCTTTTTTCCCTAAAAAATTTCTTATCATATCATCTGATATGACTTGATTTCCTGACAAATGTGAGAAAATCATTAAAAGTTAGAGTAGGATCACACATTTTTTATTTGAATTGAATCACAACTATTATTCAAAATTGAATTGAACCTCAAATCGAATCAGTGGCATCTTGAAGATCACCAATAGGGGTTGGGGTATTATAAACTGGATTTGTTCTGACTGTGTTGGCTCTATTCCTGAATGATAACATAATCCAACAACATTATCAAGGCATGCCTTCGTCGAAGGCTTGCCCTAATGATGTATTTGGAGTATTACCCTGTGAGGATTATAGTTCATCGACATTGCTTGGAAACCTTAATTTGCATTTAACAGTGGTAGGGACTAGTGATATTGGAATGAGCACTGCTGGTGGCATGAGTGCAGATGTTATTTATGTTAATCTAGTAGAAAGTACACCAAGTCTTTTATTTCAACATTATTTATGTATGATTTCCGTCTGAACTGTATGTTCTGTGAGATGATGAAGATGACTGATACCATGCTATATACCTACGAAAAATATTTGCGAGGAAACGAATCGGGCAACCAAATTCAAATCAAACTGAATGCAGTGGAACCCTGTTAATTGAATAGCCTCTTTGTCAATGAAAATTATTCAGTTAACAGAAATATTCAATTAACAGGGATTGTGTCACTTTCTTGTATTCTAGAGCATTTATTCTATTATATCTTGTGTGACAGAGCATGAGCTCTGTCAAACAAGATATAATAGATTAAATGCCTGTATTGGATGTACTAAGGCCAAATAGGTCTACAAACAAAGAAAAACTGGGGAGAGTAATTTGTCAACATTTCTCAACAGGCTACAAGATTTTTTATTCAATTAACCTGATTTTACTCTATAACATATTCAGTTAACAGGTCAAATTTGTACTGGAGGTATGGTAAATGGTTTTGTGTTAGGCAATGATATTCAGTTAACAGGATTATTCAGTTAAGAGATATCCAGTTTTGTGGGCTCCACTGTATCTACTCAAGATTCAAAATCAAATTGATTTTTGAAACCTCACAAGGCCCAAAGAATACTGTGTCTATTCGCAAAAATGATGTCTGTGCACAATCCGATATTGGCCTGATATTGATGTTCTCTCTACCTCAGTGCTCACCTGATCATGAGCATTTTGCTTTCAAGCAAACTATTTTATCATTATTCATATTTTAAATGTTGTGCCAAAATTTTTTTCATTTTGATTCTCAGGCAGTCCCTCATTGAAATTGAACCTCCTCATTTTTATTGCCTCCTTGCCGTATTTTCCAGTATTCGAACAAAATAAAGAAATTTAAAACTTTCTATGTTTTTTTCTTGATGTATATTTATTTGTGAGTATTTGTAACTAAGTATGATTAAAATAGAGTTTTTGTTTTTAGGAGAATTGTATATCAGAAGGAGTGTCATCAATGTTGCCATTCAAAAGTCAGAGACTGAGTTTTAATATTTACAAGGAGGATACTCAGAAACTGAAATCTAAAGAGCATGACTAAAAATGCAATACAGTTAATTTTAAAATTTACTGAGTTAAATTTGTATAATTATGCACTTTGTATATTTTCCGTGTTCTAAAAGTCTCTGGAAAGCTGCCCAGTGCTCACTTTATGCAAAAAGATTTATGCAAAAGAATAAAAAATAAAACCCCACCTCCCTCACAGCTTTGAAATTAAAATTTCCTGAGAATCACTTAATTTATATTGTGTCACCTTGCCTGTGTTGTTACTTCAAAGTCGAGTCTGCAAAAATATGCGAAATGGCTGTTTCGAGAAAGAAGTGTAGGCATCTCATAGAACAAATATGTGTAATCACATTGTTCAGATAAAATCAACATATGGCCATTGCAAAGAAAATTCTTGTTTTTATGGTACATCACTTGTCAATAAAAATTTGCCCCACCAGTCTTTTTTTTCACCTGTAAATCTCTTCAGTAGAACTAGTTTGCACTTGTAGGACTAAAAAATATATTGACCAACTATATCTTGTTTGACAAATCTCAGAGAGCTCTGTAAAACAAGATATAGATGGCTAAATTTGCAACTGCAGTATGTGAATTTTCATTGCAGAAAATTTTGGTTTTTCCTCACTATAGTGTAAGGAGTTAATTTAACTGGTAGAGTGCGGGAAGCCCACATTTGATCTTTAATCTGAAGTACAGGTACCACAACTTAAAGGCTTTATATTCAGTAGATGTGCTTCACTTTATCTTTGAAATGAAATTATTTAGTCTGTTAGGATTTGCCTTGTTACAATTTATGGGAGAGTGCCAATAGGCACTCTCCCATCATTTGTAACAAAGCAAAAACATGCAAACAAATGACCAAAAATAATTTAGCACTTTACCAGTTAATAATTCAAACTCTTTTCAGTGGCCGTTTCATTGATTATCCCCAGAAAAAGCTTCCATCTCTCATAAAATTGAGAGTAAATTGCCTGAGAAACAAGAATATTTTTATACTGTACCAATGACCCAGACTTAGCTGGTGCTAACTCTTAAAAGTATAGGGCCAAACACAAATTTTGCCCCCCAATCCCCAAAATTTGCATCTAAAACAAAGAAAACATGTCCTGAATGGCCCTCCACACTTCACCTCTACTGCGCATGCGCAGTGTCAAGGACGTCCCAAAATTGGCGCCATTAATCATTCTTTGTTTGGCCCTTCATCAGTTAACATCTGACTGATCTTTGTGCTTGTAAATCTCAGTTTAAATGATGCCAGACACATAAATATTAGAGAAATGGTGATTCTAAGGAGGATATAGAAGGAGGAGGGGAAAAATGAGTGACAGAAAATAATCAGGGCTGTAACTTAAAATTTTTTAATGAAATTATGTTAAGTTACCTATTTTCGAGGCAACAGCCTGTTGTGGTCATTCTTGTTAATCAAATAACACTGCTTGTTCAGTGTTTTCCTCTCTCCCTTTCCTTTAAGTCCCCTCTTGCTATTCTCCCATGCTTTTGGCATATTTTCTGTAATTTTATTACTAAAATTTCTTGGGAGTTTTAGCTGGATAACAGAATGAATTCTGTTCTTTCCCCATGTTTACGTCTTCACCTATGGGTGGTTAGGTGTAGTGTTCTGCATCTACCATCTGATGTTCTGCAGTTTCTTCCCTGGAAGTCTCTGTTTTGCATCAGATAGTGTATTATTGGTAACTGATTTCGGGCCAGGATGCCTGGAGTCTTGTTCTAGTGTTTTTACACTTATTGTTTACATTTACTACAGCCCTCTGTGTGAGGGGGGATTTCTTGAAAATAATATCTGGATGTTAATTTAATCATAACTAAATACATTATTATTGTTCGAAAGTGTTGCATAAATTGTTTAAAATATTTTTAGAATTTTTGTCCACACTTAGGCTTGGGATCCATTGGGGCTCAACGTTACTTTTCAGAAACTTGGGCTGTTCTGAAAAAATATATTTTTATACTGTACCAATGACCCAGACATAGCTGGTGCTAACTCTTAAAATATAGGGCCAAACACAAATTTTGCCCCCCAATCCCCCAAATTTGCATCTAAAACTAAAGAAAACATGTCCTGAAAGGCCCTCCACACTTCGCCCCTACTGCGCATGCGCAGTGTCAAGGACGTTCCGAAATTGGCACCATTTATCATTCTAAGTTTGGCCCTTCATCAGTTAACATCTGACTGATCTTTGTGCTTTTAAATCTCAGTTTAATGATGCCAGACACATAAATATTAGTGAAATGGTGATTCTAAGGAGGATAGAAAAGGAGGAGAGGAAAAGAATGTGTGACAGAATATTATCAGGGCTGTAACTTAAAATTTTTTAATGAAATTATGTTAAGTTACCTATTTTCAAGGCAGCAGCCATTTTGTTGTCATTCTGATTATTTAGTTACACTGTTTTTTCAAGTGTTTTTCCTCTCTCCCTGTCCTTTAAGTTCCCCCTTGCTATTCTCCCATGCTTTTGGCATAGTTTCTGTAATTATTATTACTAAAATTTCTTGGGAGTTTTAGCTGAATAACAGAATGAATTCTGTTCTTTCCCCATGTTTACGTCTTCACCTACGGGTGGTTAGGCGTTGTGTTCTGCATCTACCATCTGATGTTCTGCAGTTTCTTCCCTGGAAGTCTCTGTTTTGCATCAGATGGTGTATTTTTGGTAACTGATTTCGGGCCTGGGTGCCTGGAGTCTTATTTTAGTGTTTTTACACTCATTGTTTACATTTACAACAGCTCTCTGTGTGAGGGGGGGATTTCTAAATAATAATATCTTTATGTTATTTTAATCATAACTAGATACATTATTATTGTTCGTAAGTGTTGAATAAATTGTTTAAAATATTTTTAAAATTTTTGTCCACACTTAGGCTTGGGATCCATTGGGGCTCAACGTTACTTTTCAGAAACTTGGGCTGTTCTGAAAAAAATATTTTTTCAAAATATTTTGATTTCAATTATTTTTTCTATATTAATGGATCATATTATTATTATGTATTTTGATTGCCAGGGGTTAGTGCGAGTACCAGGACTTGTTTTCTTTTCACATTGAAAGGATATTGATCAATTGTTTTAAGAGGAAGTCTTCCTCTGACCTTATTATCATTCTATATGTGGTCAGTGTACTCGCATTAACTCCTGTTCTGTATCGTATGATTTCGATGACAATATGGGAAGCGTATGTCACGGTATGTTGTTGGGGATTTGGACACTCCGGTCCTTTCCCCGCAGGGTCACTCTACTTTATCAATTTCTATTTCAGACGATCAAGATTAGGGTGATGTATCTGTGATGTCTTCCAACAGTGTGCCTCCGTCGTCACAATTAATGAAGGGCTAGCGGAAAAGTGCTCATGTAATACGCCAATTGCCTAAGAGGACCCTAGTAGGTTCGACGGCCTTTGACGTCCGCTAGCTCGCCCGGTGTAGCGTCCATTCACCGAATGGTTCGGCAGCCGGGTTCGTCCGTTGCGGTCTAGAAGGAATTTTGGGGTGATGCGAGCACTATAAAATTAACTTAATGCACACCCAGTGACGGCGGATCGGAGAGAGAACGGAGGAAGCCTTTTAGTCCGGTTCATAGCTCGTTCCGGTCCATCCGGACGGCAAGCGAGAGAGGCCCCTCTCTCGTTCAACAACATCTGGCCCCAGATGTTGTGGTACAAATGTGTCGCTAGCGGAGCATACGTCCGTCGCTCGGGACGCTCCGTTGTATAGGCAGTCCGCTGAGACTGCTAAGGCTTCCTCTTCTCGTCAGCGCACACGACCGCACCTTGGCTGCGTGACCGCCGATATATTACCAGTTTCGCCGATCAAGGATTCTTCGGCGACCAGGTCACACCATCCGGCAGCCAGGGATTCGAGACCGATGGACTCCGGACGTTCGCATAGGAAAAGTATGCGGGAGCCATCTGATGCGGAGCTGCCCTCGGCGAAGCAGCGATAGACTGCGCCTCCGCAGGTCTCGACGCCGGACATTCTTGTGCACATAGCACAGCTTATCGCAGCATCCCAGCAGCCGACAGAAACGGTGTCGGATCGAGAATTATCCGACAGCGCTGGGTCGGTAGCCGGGGACTCGAGGCCTGCAGACTCCGGACATTCGCATAGGAAGTGTGCGGGAGTCAACGTACACGGAGCTTCCAGCGGCAGTGCATCGTAAGTCCGCTACTGCACAGGCCTCGGGAACGGACGTGCTTTCCTTAATAGCACAGTTTATCGCAGCATCCCAGCATCAACTGAATCTGTCGCATATATTTTATCCGACGATGCTGGGTCGGGACGCTCCGCGGAAGCGGGTACGGACGTCCGAAAGTTTCATCCGGTCCGACGGGATACCGAAAGGGATTTGGAGGATTTCAAGCTTTCCCTTTCGGAACAACATATGCTGCGATGCCGCATAAGAAACTGATAGCGTCGGTGGACTTAGAAATTTTTGGTTCGGTTCAGGGACATCGTCCCTCAGTTCCGACATAGTCCAATAATGTCACACAAACTTTCGAATTATTGAACGACGCTATATATATTATTATTTTATGCTTGCTATCCAAGCATTTCTGGTTTCTTGTTCGAAGAGTTATGGAGATGTCTTTCAAAAGTGTGCCTCTGTCGTCATAGTTAATGAAGAGTTAGCGGCAATAAGTGCTCATGGAATATGTCTATCGCTTACGGAGTGACATTTGCTAGCTCACCCGGTGTAGCGTACATTCATCGAATGGTTCGGCTGCCGGGTTCGTCCGTTGCGGTCTAGGAAGGAGATTTGGGTGATGCGAGCACTTTAATTACTTTAGTACTCACCCAGTGACGGCAGATTGAGGACAGATCGGAGGAAGCCAACAACATAGGGGACCGCATGTTGTGGTTCAGATATTTTACATTCGGAGCATATGTCCGTTGCTCGGGACGCTCCGTTATATTGACAGTCCGAGAGACTGTCTTTAATGCTTCCTCATCCTCACAGCAGGGCACACGACCGCACATTGGCTACGTGACCTCGAGTATCCGATCAGTTTCGGCATTCAGTGATTCCACAGCGAATAGGTCGCGCCATCCGGTAGCCAAGGGACACGAGGCCTATACACTCCGTTCGCTCGCATATTGGAAGTATGCACGGGGTAACGATCTCGGAGCTTCCTGCGGCAATGCATCGTAAGACCGCTGCTCCTCAGGCCTCAGTGACGGACGTGCTATCCGAGTTAGCACAGTTGTTTCGCAGCATCCCAGCAATTGACAGTTTCTCGGTCGAATCAGGAATTATCCGACGGCGCTGGGTCGGTGCGGTCCGCGGTTGCATCAAGCTACGGACGACCGAACGCTTTATAGGATCCGACAGGATGGCGAAAGGGATTCGAAAGATTTCGAGTTTTCCCTTTAGTAGTATCGGAAGATGCCTTTCATATCTTCTGGCATTTCTTCCAGTGATTATTTTTCGGACTTCATTGCTGCGATCTTGGATAAGAGACTTATAGCGTCATTGGACTCGAATTTTTTCGATCGGTACAGGGACTTTGTCCCTGACTTACCGACGCAGTCCAATATTGTCATTACAACATGTGTTTTATATTTTTATACTGTACCAATGACCCAGACATAGCTGGTGCTAACTCTTAAAATATAGGGCCAAACACAAATTTTGCCCCCCAATCCCCAAAATTTGCATCTAAAACTAAAGAAAACATGTCCTGAAAGGCCCTCCACACTTCGCCCCTACTGCGCATGCGCAGTGTCAAGGACGTTCCGAAATTGGCGCCATTTATCATTCTAAGTTTGGCCCTTCATCAGTTAACATCTGACTGATCTTTGTGCTTTTAAATCTCAGTTTAAATGATGCCAGACACATAAATATTAGTGAAATGGTGATTCTAAGGAGGATAGAAAAGGAGGAGAGGAAAAGAATGTGTGACAGAATATTATCAGGGCCGTAACTTAAAATTTTTTAATGAAATTATGTTAAGTTACCTATTTTCAAGGCAGCAGCCATTTTGTTGTCATTCTGATTATTTAGTTACACTGTTTTTTCAAGTGTTTTTCCTCTCTCCCTGTCCTTTAAGTTCCCCCTTGCTATTCTCCCATGCTTTTGGCATAGTTTCTGTAATTATTATTACTAAAATTTCTTGGGAGTTTTAGCTGAATAACAGAATGAATTCTGTTCTTTCCCCATGTTTACGTCTTCACCTACGGGTGGTTAGGCGTTGTGTTCTGCATCTACCATCTGATGTTCTGCAGTTTCTTCCCTGGAAGTCTCTGTTTTGCATCAGATGGTGTATTTTTGGTAACTGATTTCGGGCCTGGGTGCCTGGAGTCTTATTTTAGTGTTTTTACACTCATTGTTTACATTTACAACAGCCCTCTGTGTGAGGGGGGGATTTCTAAATAATAATATCTTTATGTTATTTTAATCATAACTAGATACATTATTATTGTTCGTAAGTGTTGAATAAATTGTTTAAAATATTTTTAAAATTTTTGTCCACACTTAGGCTTGGGATCCATTGGGGCTCAACGTTACTTTTCAGAAACTTGGGCTGTTCTGAAAAAATATTTTTTCAAAATATTTTGATTTCAGTTATTTTTTCTATATTAATGGATCATATTATTATTATGTATTTTGATTGCCAGGGGTTAGTGCGAGTACCAGGACTTGTTTTCTTTTCACATTGAAAGGATATTGATCAATTGTTTTAAGAGGAAGTCTTCCTCTAACCTTATTATCATCTATATGTGGTCAGTGTACTCGCATTAACTCCTGTTCTGTATCGTATGATTTCGATGACAATATGGGAAGCGTATGTCACGGTATGTTGTTGGGGATTTGGACACTCCGGTCCTTTCCCCGCAGGGTCACTCTACTTTATCAATTTCTATTTCAGACGATCAAGATTAGGGTGATGTATCTGTGATGTCTTCCAACAGTGTGCCTCCGTCGTCACAATTAATGAAGGGCTAGCGGAAAAGTGCTCATGTAATACGCCAATTGCCTAAGAGGACCCTAGTAGGTTCGACGGCCTTTGACGTCCGCTAGCTCGCCCGGTGTAGCGTCCATTCACCGAATGGTTCGGCAGCCGGGTTCGTCCGTTGCGGTCTAGAAGGAATTTTGGGGTGATGCGAGCACTATAAAATTAACTTAATGCACACCCAGTGACGGCGGATCGGAGGGAGAACGGAGGAAGCCTTTTAGTCCGGTTCATAGCTCGTTCCGGTCCATCCGGACGGCAAGCGAGAGAGGCCCCTCTCTCGTTCAACAACATCTGGCCCCAGATGTTGTGGTACAAATGTGTCGTTAGCGGAGCATACGTCCGTCGCTCGGGACGCTCCGTTGTATAGGCAGTCCGCTGAGACTGCTAAGGCTTCCTCTTCTCATCAGCGCACACGACCGCACCTTGGCTGCGTGACCGCCGATATATTACCAGCTTCGCCGATCAAGGATTCTTCGGCGACCAGGTCACACCATCCGGCAGCCAGGGATTCGAGACCGATGGACTCCGGACGTTCGCATAGGAAAAGTATGCGGGAGCCATCTGATGCGGAGCTGCCCTCGGCGAAGCAGCGATAGTCTGCGCCTCCGCAGGTCTCGACGCCGGACATTCTTGTGCACATAGCACAGCTTATCGCAGCATCCCAGCAGCCGACAGAAACGGTGTCGGATCGAGAATTATCCGACAGCGCTGGGTCGGTAGCCGGGGACTCGAGGCCTGCAGACTCCGGACGTTCGCATAGGAAGTGTGCGGGAGTCAACGTACACGGAGCTTCCAGCGGCAATGCATCGTAAGTCCGCTACTGCACAGGCCTCGGGAACGGACGTGCTTTCCTAATAGCACAGTTTATCGCAGCATCCCAGCATCAACTGAATCTGTCGCATATATTTTATCCGACGATGCTGGGTCGGGACGCTCCGCGGAAGCGGGTACGGACGTCCGAAAATTTTCATCAGGTCCGACGGGATACCGAAAGGGATTCGGTGGATTTCAAGCTTTCCCTTTCGGAACAACATATGCTGCGATGCCGGATAAGAAACTGATAGCGTCGGTGGACTTAGAAATTTTTGGTTCGGTTCAGGGACATCGTCCCTCAGTTCCGACATAGTCCAATAATGACACACAAACTATCGAATTATTGAACGACGCTATATATATTATTATTTTATGCTTGCTATCCAAGCATTTCTGGTTTCTTGTTCGAAGAGTTATGGAGATGTCTTTCAAAAGTGTGCCTCTGTCGTCATAGTTAATGAAGAGTTAGCGGCAATAAGTGCTCATGGAATATGTCTATCGCTTACGGAGTGACATTCGCTAGCTCACCCGGTGTAGCGTACATTCATCGAATGGTTCGGCTGCCGGGTTCGTCCGTTGCGGTCTAGGAAGGAGATTTGGGTGATGCGAGCACTTTAATTACTTTAGTACTCACCCAGTGACGGCAGATTGAGGACAGATCGGAGGAAGCCAACAACATAGGGGACCGCATGTTGTGGTTCAGATATTTTACATTCGGAGCATATGTCCGTTGCTCGGGACGCTCCGTTATATTGACAGTCCGAGAGACTGTCTTTAATGCTTCCTCATCCTCACAGCAGGGCACACGACCGCACATTGGCTACGTGACCTCGAGTTTCCGATCAGTTTCAGCATTCAGTGATTCCACGGCGAATAGGTCGCGCCATCCGGTAGCCAAGGGACACGAGGCCTATACACTCCGTTCGCTCGCATATTGGAAGTATGCACGGGGTAACGATCTCGGAGCTTCCTGCGGCAATGCATCGTAAGACCGCTTCTCCTCAGGCCTCAGTGACGGACGTGCTATCCGAGTTAGCACAGTTGTTTCGCAGCATCCCAGCAATTGACAGTTTCTCGGTCGAATCAGGAATTATCTGACGGCGCTGGGTCGCAAATTTTGGGGATTGGGGGGCAAAATTTGTGTTTGGCCCTATATTTTAAGAGTTAGCACCAGCTATGTCTGGGTCATTGGTAAGTATAAAAAATATATAAATTACTATAAATTTTTTAACATCCCAAGCAAAATTGACATGTTTATTTTTCTGTCGACCTCGTTTTTTGGAAGCTGTCACTTGTTTCGAATGAGTGTGCACGCTCATGTCAATAGTTGTCTGAAACACGCCCACAACATAAAGTTTTCACGGTGGTTGAACATCATCAGAAAGATACTGATTGAACACTGCCACTTACGAGCGGTGCACAACTCATTGTGAAAGAACTCTTCCACTTTTGAGGGTGCACAACTCACTCACTGTGAAAACGGGTGTTCAGAAATTAATCAGAAAGTGGCAATTAAAAATAAAATATAATTACAACTCTGGTATATGAGAATTATACAGTAATATAACCAGAAATATCATTTATGACTTATTGGTTCAATAAAACATGCTCATTTATCATTTCATCAAGCTCTGCAACATGTGAAGTTATGACCCCCCCCCCCCCCCCCCCCCCCCCCCCCCCCCCCCCCACACACATACACTTTGCAATTGATCCACTGCAAGCACTTCCTGGGCTTCGACACGAGTCAGTACGGTATTGTTTTTGTTGTTTTTGATGATGTCTGTATATCCAATATATCAGATAATGTAAGGGGATAGTTGTCGTTATTCTTTCCATTTTCGGTGCGGTAGGTCGACTTTGTTGGGAACGGCAGGACTAAAATTTGGACGAGAATCCAAGAATCGATTCGCACAAAGATTCACGCAATAAAACCGGGGAGAATCCATGTAGATTCTCACTGCACCTCTGCTAGGATTCGCGAGAAAAGAATTGAGTCAACTTAACCCTTTATTTAACACAGCAGCAACAAATTAACCAGCAGAAGGCTAACATTACCTGAAATATCCTGACACTTTGTCAATAAAATCTTACAAATATGGCTGTCATTGGAACCGGCTCATTGAGCTCATTGAGCCGGTTCCAACGACAGACATATTTCTAAGATTTTTTTGGTAAATATTGTTCGTTTAATTATTTTATCATTTATTGATTATTTATTGTTTAAAAATCATCAAATTTAGTTTTAAAAAATTAAGGTATTTTGGGTAAAATTGTAAACTTGTGTTATCAGTATACAACAGTGGTTCAACCATGGTGGCGTCATGGGATCCTGGGACACTCATACTAGGTGTGGATTCTCGCAACCATTTTCACGAGAATCCAAATGGATTCTCACAAATTTAGACGAAATATAAGCCCTGAACGGGTCAACTCGCCCTGGGTCAAGTTGGCCGGGTTAAGTTAAATATTTTCTTCCTAAAATCTTGATGCATTAGTGTTTCAAAACAGATGGTGATCATATCATGATTAGTTGTACACATGTAAATGTAGGCTCTACTAGCATGTCCAACACATCCTTTCAAAGTACATTGTATACATATGCATTATTTCAACTGCTATATTTTGATAGTACGCAATGAAATTAGTAAGTTAATCATATATATACATATGCATTGTGACTACTGGTGCATGATTACATTTGCATGTGTAATTGATAGTGTGCTTTCTGTGGGAACGAAGTGAACTGAAGTATACATGTAGTGCTTTTTCATTTTGGTATACAACAGGGTCAAGTAGTTATAACCAATGCCTATAAGGTGAACGTGGAAGTCCTCTCAAGTTGACAATGGGTAGAAACAGTTAGTTAACCTTTAGTTAGTTAGTTACTTCATATTTGTTCTGGTCATGATATAGCCATATATGCTGAAAGTGACCTTAAACACCAAAAATGATAATGATATGTGATAGAAATTATATGAGACATGTACATATACAAAAGCTATTAAAATCATCCAAACATTCAGATACGTTTTTAATGGTCATTAATTTCATAAAATATTTATTCTGATAATTAATTGCTATTAATTTTTTTTATCTTAAAGAGAAGAAAATAATTCACATTTTCATTGGCATTAAAAACAAGTTTTATTCATCAGTTCAATTAATGGCTATTAAAAGATGAAGAGTTTTGTCATTTAATTGCTGTTAATCACTTCATTACGAAAAGTAATGGGTTTTTATGTTCATTAAAATCTATCCAAAGAATATTTTTTAATTTTTAACTTTTTAATGGGTTTTCTTGTTTTTCATGCCCATTAAATACAGTTATTTAAACTTTTTAATGGGCAACACGAGTTTCCATTAAAAAAAAAGAAACAGAAATTAATGGCCACCTTTAATGGAAAATGATGGTTTTAATGGGGTTTTAATGGAATTTAATGGGAAATTAATGGATTGGTACTGCAGTAGTGATTGGATGAACATTATTCAGAATTCACATGTGCAAATTCTGTCCGACAATTCGACGGTTGTAGCGTATATTCAGAACCAGGGAGGCACTCATTCCATTCCATTATTCAACTTAACGGAAAGAATCCTTCTGTTTGTCCTAGAGCATCAAGTTCTCCTATCGGTCCGTCATATTCCGGGTCGTCTGAACGTTTTGGCAGACTCCCTTTCTCGTCAGAATGGACTCTCAACAAACGAGTATTCAATCAGATTTGCTACCAATGGGAGCGTCTGATGAAAGACTTATTTGCGACGCATCTCAACAATCAGTTGCAGATGTATGTGCCGCCGTGTCCAGATCCTCGAGCATTTGCAGTAGACGCTCTCTCGATCTCTTGGGACGGAATGATAGGATACGCGTATCCTCCAGCCCCATTGATTCAGCAGATATTGCAAGCAATTTACAGGACGAGCAGTGGACACAATTTCTAACTGTAGGAGGACCTCCTCTTCGCTAAATTATGCTGCTTTTTATCGGTGGTGTATCATTCTATTGATATTTATGATCCCTCCATTCCAGACATTGCTAATTTTCTAGTCTACCTGTTTGATGAGATCAAACTGCAGCCTGTTACCATTAAGGGTTATAGGTCCATGCTATCTGATACCTATGCACATCATGATAGTTTACAGATTGGATCTAATGTCTCTTTATCTAAGTTAGTGAAAAACTTTTCGATAAATAGACCTAGAACCCTTAGATTAATTCCTAAGTGGAATTTAGCTTGGGTTCTTCTTAAGCTAAAAGAAGTGCCATTTGAACCTCTTGATACAGTGGATTTCAAATACTTATCTTATAAGACAGCTTTTCTCTTAGCATTCTCTTTGGCTAGAAGAGTTAGTGAGCTTCATGCACTGTCTGTTGATGATTCTCAGTATCGTAGTGTAGGTAATACTTTTACCTTGACTACTATTGTTGGATTTTTGGCTAAGAATCAGGCTCCTAATAAGTAAACGGAACGTATTGTTATTAAGGCTCTTCTGTCTTCAGGCGGGCATAGGCCTTTACTCTGTCCTGTTAGAGCTATACGTATTTACAAACGTAGATCTGAGTTTATCAGAAAGGGACGTAAACATTTCTTTCTGTCTCTGCTGCCTAATAGAAGGGACATTACGGTCCATTCTATTGCAAGGTGGATTCAATTAACTATCCGTACTGCTTATGAAAAATTATCTTCATCTCAGCAGTCTGTGCTTAAGATTTTGGCGCATGAAGTAAGAGCTCTATCTACATCTTGGGCTTATGCTAATAGTGTTGCTATTACAGATTTGATGAAGGCTGCATATTGGTCTCAGCCTTCCACATTCACAAATTTTTATCTTAGAAATATTGAGTCCATTTCTGGAGATCTGCATTGTTTAGGTCCGTTATCTGTTGCTCAGAATGTCGTCCACCTAACAGTTGCAACTATAGTTATGCAGGCTTTCCGTTCTGGCAGTGACTCAGTCCTGCTGCCCTCTTCACTCTGGGGTATTTGACCCAGGGCAAGGGGAAAGGGGGGGGGGATGGTGTTCCCTTATATCGCCTGCTTTATAGTGAAAAGCAAGGGAATACCTCCTCTGGAGTCAGTAATTCTGAGTCGGTACCGGGATGGTTTTAAAGTGTAAAGCTAATGTTTAACTCAATCATGTAATATTTTTAAAGTGTAGCTTGGTGTGAAGCATTTGTATATGTCACATGTCATATGAGCATTAATATACAATCCTCGGACACTTTTAATGAGTATAAAGAGTCTCATTCTCTGGACTTCCTTTATTTATTGGCTTTCCTTTTAAAAAATTAGTATAACTGGTTACACTGGATGTTAATAGAGATCATTGATGGTATTGTGCTCAATTACAGAATGGTATTGTGTCTTTCTTTTTTGATACAAATAAGAAAGATACATGTAAAGCCTGTTTCTCCTTTTCTCCTTGAGGGGATAATTTTGTTTACATGTATTTGAGCCTATTGGATTTTCCTTTATGTCCTAGGCCCTCCAGCCTTTTTTCTATTCAGCTAAGCAGGGGGGGGGGGGGGGGGGGGGATGTCCCCTCTCCTTAACCAGAACAGAAACCTTTAGTATAAATATTACATACCTTTATGCGGCAATAAATGGTAAGTGGTAAAGTCCATCTACAATAGCTGTAACTGGAATTAATATACAGAAGTTATAACATTATCGGTTAATGTGTTGTAACATAACGGGTTGAAAAAAAGTTATAACATTATGCATCGATTTTTATAACATAACAGGTTGAAAAAAGTTATAACATTATGTGGAGTTTATAACATTATCGGTTGTTTACTACATTTTTTGTAACATTATGGGTTGGTGTAACATTATGCGGCGTTGTAACATTATCGGTTGTAACAGGCCCTCCCATGAGTTGGGAACTCATACCTGCCTGCTCATTACATAATGCTTACCAGGCACTGGTTGTAAGAATGACATTTGGCGCCAATTTTGATACCTCCTTGAGACTGCGCATGCGCAGTGGATAAAAAGTATGGAGGACCACATAGGACATTGAAATTTCGGATTTTGATGCAAATTTTGGTTGATTGGGGGGCAAAATTTGTGTTTGGCCCTAGAATTTAAGGAGTGACCACCAGCTAAGTCTGCGTCATTGGTAAGTATAAAAAATATATAAATTATTATAAATTTTTTAACATTAATGAAGCGATTTCATTGTAACTTGAAAAGATAACTTGGTATGATGTCCAGATGAGACTGTCCTATTTTGGTTACGATCGGTCAGTCATTACTGCTGTGTGGTCATTTGACCTATATTCCTTTAGCACTGTCTACAGGTTGTTTTTATGAAGGAATTTCATTGCAACTTGGTTGGATAACTTGGTATGATATCTAGATGAGACTATCCTATTTTGGTCATGATTGGTAAATCATGACCGCTGGAACCATCAGGTGACCTTGATTCCTTTACCAAAGTCTATGTGTTATATTTATGAAGTGATTTCATTGTATCTTGGTAGAATGACTCGTTTTTGTAACTTGGTAACTTTGGCTGACAGACATTAACTGTGAGGGCCACATTAACCCTGGCCTCAATTCATTAGTACAGTCTACTTCTCGAATTATTCTTATTGAAAACATAGCATGTAGGGAACAGAAATTAACATATTCTCAATTATCACAATTTGTGTCTTATTTCATAATCCTTTCATAAATGTTGAACACTATCCTTTTCATCAAACACTACACACAGTTAAGTTAAGCTGCAGTGTCAATGACACTTTCATTATTTTATTTCAGTGTCTGTGAGACAGTATTAATGGATTTTGATGGATTAATTGAGGCACAAACAGGTCTTGGAACAGCTGCTGTTATTGTTATGAATAAGGAGGCTGATATTGTTAGATGTATTGCTAGACTTATAGAATTTTATAAACATGAAAGTTGTGGACAAGTAAGTGTATCCCTGACAACACTTATGCAGTGGGATTCTGTAAATCCTTAACCCATATGTGATAAATTCTGCCTTTGATCGATTTTGCTAATTCAGAACAGATATCTAAAGCTACAGCCTTTATGTTAACTCAGTGGTTAAACTTAAAGTACATTTGCAGTGTTTTCTGTTCAAGCCTTGACCGCTTCCTCCTGCGGCATTTCTGTGGTTTCCAGTCAAGTGTTGGCAGCATGCCTAGGTAGCCAAGATTTGACTGGAAACCACTGAAAAACCACAGGAGAAACCTTATCACATATGGCAATAATAATATGATGGTTGCAAGGCTCCTCGAGATGACATGAGTTAGCAGACAATTCAAGTATTTTGTCTGAATCAATTTTAGTCGAAATCATGACTTATTAACCGTAACTAAAGAAAGGATGATCACTTTATTTCATTGAGAGGCCATAAGCTTTGGTTTTGAATTGGAAACTTAAAATATTTAAGTGATGATTTTTGTGTGTCTTGTTGGGTGATTTCTACAAGGTTGTAAGGTAAACTGGACAGAAATAGTATTTGCAAATAATATTACAAGTAGTGCTGGGTGAATTTCAGAAAAATAATGTGATATTTGAAAATTGAAAAATACCCTGATATATGGTATTATCGTGATATCAAATAAGATCTGTAATTAAAAATTATTTAATAATTATTATTGACAACGATGTGCTCTCATAGTTGGCCTGCAATTGAACTGTTATTCTTTAAGCAGATGTCAGGCAGACAGCCAATCTGGTTATGTCATCCCCTGTGGTGTGTGTTTGTGTAACTTGTGATGTACTGTAATCAAAATCTTCCTGCTTACTGTGAATATAATTTCTGAATCTGAATATGTTATTACATGATTAATTACTTATTACTACTCCTCATGATACATGCATCTCCAATCAGATTCATCAAAACAAATCCTGGATGCCAATAGTTTGTAATGTTGATTCTATTTGAACTCTATTTTTAGCTTACCTTGACAAAGTCAAGATAAGCTATTGCCATCATGCGTGCGGAAGTCTGTTAGTCTGTGAGTCTGTTCACATTTTCCTTTAGCACTGGCTACACACCGTAGTTCTTATCCGATCATCACAAAATTTCATACGCAGGTTTGAGGTCATGTCTAGATGAGAACGTCCCCTTTTGGTCGTGATCGGTCAACTGTAATGGCTGCCTGATCCCAAAACCCGAAAACCTTCAGCACAGTCTGCAGGTCATATTTATGAAGGGATTTCATGTTAACTTGGTAGGATGACTCTGCATAATATCTAGATGAGAACATCCCCTTTTGATTATGATCTGTCAACTGTGATGGCTGCCCAAGCCCAAAACCCAAAAACTTTTAGCACAGTCTACAGATCATATTTAATATGGAGGGATTTCATTGTAACTTGGTAGGATGACTCCTTATGATGTCTAGATGAGAACTTCCCCATTTGGTCATGATCTGTCAACTGTGACGACTGCCTGATCCCAAAACCTGAAAACCTTTAGCACAGTCTACAGGTCATATTTATGAAGGGATTTCATCGTAACTTGGTAGGATGACTCCAGATAATTTCTAGATGAGAACATCCCCTTTTGGGCGCGATCATTCAGCTATGATGGCAGCACAAGCCAAAAGCCTGAAAACCTTGAGCACCGACTACAAATCGCATTTATGAAGGGATTTCATTGTACCTTGGTAGGATGACTCAGTATAATGTCGAGATGAGGACATCCCCTTTTGGTTGTGGGGGCTGCCCGAGCCCAAAACTCGAAAACCTTTAGCACAGTCTACAGGTCGTATTTATAAAGGGCTTTTGCGGTAACTTGGTAGGATGACTCTGTATAATATCTAGATGAGAATGTCCGCTTTTGGTCATGATCTTTCAGCCATGATGGCTGCCCAAGCCCGAAATCCAAAAACTTTTAGAACAATCTAATATGGAGGGATTTCATTGTAACTTGGTAGGATGACTTTGTATGATGTCTAGATGAGGACGTCCCCTTTTGGTTGCGATCGGTCAACCATGATTGCTACACAGGCCCGAAGCCCGCAAAACTTTAGCACAGTCTACAGGCTTTATTTTTGAAGGGATTTCATTGTAACTTGATAGGATGACTCGTTTTGGAATAATTTCACTGTAACTTGGTAACTTTGGTTGATATACATTAACTGTGAGGACCACATACATTAACTGTGAGGGCCACATTAACCCACCCCTCAATTCTTTAGTACAGTCTACACCTCAAATTTTTTTTATTGAAAACGTAGCACACAGGGAACAGAAATTAACAGATTCCCAATTATCACAATTCTTGTCTTATTTCATAATCCTTTCATAACATTGAACATTATCCTTTTCATCAAACACAACAGACAGACAGGTTAAGCTACAGTGTCAATGACACTTTCATTTGTGTTTACAGTTCAGTATTGCCGAAAAAACACATATTTTTGGGTGTTAATTTGTTTCAGGTGCCCTGCGATTATATGATTTTCAAATGGATTCTCAAAATCGGTCTCCTGATTTGATTCATTACTGAATAGCAGACACATAATCAAATTGAATCGGCCATGATGAACAATAATCATGTCAAGTGTTTCAAGAATTACAGATTGGGAAAGTCGGGGAAACAATTGGAAACATTTTAAATACCATATCAGCAAACACATACTTATTTATAATTTGGAATGTTATAATAGTCCCCTCCAGCCTACTCAATTCATTTGGTGAACAGTACATCTTCATCCTGCATGATGCTTGAGTACTGACACCACATGATCTCCCCGCGGGAAACCCAGGAAGTGAAGCACTACGGTAAACAGGCTCTGTTTTACCGATAAAATAGGACCCAGTCACCAATGCTTGGGAGGTGCAAACCCTCTCTAAAATGGGCAAAATGGCTTATTAACGCTCACTCCTGGTCTTGAGTTGATACTCATTTTGTGGTCATGATTAGCCATTGCGCAAAAATATGTGACCTTAAACTCCAATAAATAAATAAACAACCACATGATCACACAAGGGTCTACCTCCTGATTTCTTATCAACCTACCTCATTTGTTTACTACAGGCTTGCACTGCAGTGGAAGAACCTAACTCGGATAAAATACTCTCTATTTTAATCTTTCCCAAGATTTGAGAAAGAAAAGTGGTGTAAAAACACCACGAAAAAATAAGCCAAAACTGGGTCGAGCGCCATCGGCGCACACCCAGTATGGGACACTCTTCCATAGTACAAATCCACGACTTCCGTAAAACAGTGCGCAATGCGTCAATTCGTCATTCTTTTGATTATCCGCACATGTGGTGGATGTGTGCCATCTTTGCTGCAGTAACAGTGATATTTTAACTCGTCCATAATGGTTTTCCTGTGACTGAATTTATGGATCTGAAGATCGGATAATAACAGGACTGTGTTTTATATATTCTCGTTTATATTTTCAACCACATTCTCATTGTATATTATTTACTATTCCGTTTTCGCGAATGTTTTGTTTTCGACATCACACGATTCGACAATGAATTTTTCGGTTGATGAATTAATTTTTGGAGTTAGGTGTCAATCTGGGACTGTTTGGACAGGATTTCTTCACTCTGATGAGGGCTGAATTTCTGTTTTTTTCGGTCCCTGTCGACCGTCTGGGTTCTGACATGTACCCACCGTTTTTTTTCTGCCACCTTCTCTCGTAGTTGAGGGTGTTCTTCTACTTTCTGTTTCTGTTGAGTTCACCTTTTTCTTCTACTGCTCTCACCTCTGTTATTTCCAATTCGGTTCTTTTAGGGCAATTCCTTTTGCCATCGCCTTGGTGCATTCTCGCTCCCGTTTCTTCCGCACCTGCGGGTGGTGTGGAACGCTGTCGTTTCGGGAGCCTCCCGACTCGACCACATCTGGTGTAAGTTTGCCCCCCTTCGTGGGGGATGTGCAGCTCCACCCACTCCCGTGGGGGGTGGGGAACAGTATCATTTTGGGGTTGCCCGATTCGACCACGTCTGTTGAGAATTGCTCCCCCTCCGTGGGGGATGTGCAGCTCCTCCCGCACCAGCGGGAGGTGGGGAATCCCGACTCAACCATGTCTGGTGAGAGTTATTCCCCTTCCATGGGGAATGTGCAGTTTTTTTTACCGTGGTGGATACTGCGGGAGCTGTTGGATTTCTGGTGAAGAGATGCCTGGTTCCGGGACTATGCGCCCTCTCCAGTCGACATCTGAGGCTGTCACTAGGGTTGTGACTCCTCCTTTGGAGGCCGAGCTTGGTGGCTCTCTCCGCTTTTCCGCCAGTTCCAACAGCTCCCGTCGTATCTGCTGCTACTGCTGTTCCGTCTACAACGTCATTGGGCACCGTTTTTAGCCGGCCTCGGCTTATCCCTGCCAGGGTCTTCAGGGATGTCTGTAGTGTGGTTGTGGGGTATCGGCCTCAGCCTTCCCCAACTTCCACTCGGCGAGGTCGGATGGGGCTGCCAACTGAACCCCCTACTCTGTCCTCTCAGTCATTGAGCACAGTAGTTTTATACCTGCAGTTGTCTGCTGCGGTGTCCGGTTGTGTGGGGGTGGGGGTATCGGCCTCAGCCTTCCCTGACTTCAACTCGGCGAAGTTGGAAGTGGCTGCTGGGCGGACCCTCTACTGTGGTCTCTGCACCATCGAGCACCACAGTTGTCATTGGATTCGGATGTGCTTAGTGGGACACTATGAACTCCATGGCATTTCCGTCCACTCATTCTGGCCACATGACCAGTTTTGGGGGACCAACGTCTTTTGTGCAGCCTGGACCTTCTGCCCTGCATAGGTCCGCGGTGACTCTCATGAGTTCCCGCTATGTTGATCCTCGGGGTGTGTCACTCCCCTATACACATTTGCCTTCAGACGTTTCGGCTGCCGCCCGTCGTCCCATGTCGGGTGTTTTGGAGGATCGTGACCCTTCGCTGGTTAAGAGGGTCAGAGGGGAAGCCACTTTGCTTGTTCGTTCCCCTGTCAAACCGGCCAGTACGGGCAGTGAGCTTAGGGAGGCCCTCTCCTTACTCACTCAGGTTCTGTCAAAGAGCCTTCCCGTTGCTTCCAGCAAGGCAGCGAGTGGTTTCCAGGCGCCCCCTATGGCGCCGCCTCCCGGGATTGGAAACAGGTCGCTTTCTGATCCCCCTGGTGTTCCGACACCATGGGAGGCGTCAGCTGGTTTGCCCACGATGGGCTATGTGTCTTCCAACTCAGGGGAAGAGTCAGACATGCTTGATGTCGAGAGCCAGCAGTCTTCGGACTTGGGGGCAGCTCTTGATTTCGTGTTTGAGTTCCTTCCGGATCTCAAACCATCTAACCAGTCGACAATGTCAGCCAGGCCGCGATCATCGGTCGCACGCCAACAGCCTATGGAGCAACCCGCTTCTGGGTGTCTTCGACCGTGCCAGTCGGTACAGTTGGTTGAAGTATTTTCAGCTGTGGACTCTAAGCTAAGTTCCAAGGCTATGAAGGCTCCGTTCTTCACCAGGGTTGACACCTTTTTGCCTCCGGCGCGTTATCGTTCCTACAATTCCGCCAATCCGTCGGTCTACCAGACTTTGACGGTTTTGGATCAGGACTCCAATTCCCTCGGGCTTTCCAAGTCCAAGTCTGCCGTCATTCCGATGACAACTCTGGAGTCCACATTGGGCTTATCGAGAGAGATGCTTGGTATGCTTTCTCTCTCCGGTCATGTCGTCTCAGCTTTAGCTGCTTATCTGCCCCCAGATAAGTTTGACGAGCTACAGGCTCCTTTACATGTGCTGTCCAAGGCGCTCATGCATCTTGCTCACACGCATGCCTGTAACACGGCTAATCTGTGATTAGTTCGAAGGGACTCTGTGCTGGACACAGGCCGATCCCTTCCTGAGGAGCAGTGCGCTACTCTTCGATCTGCTTCTTTGGCAGGTCCGCAACTTTTCCATGGTTCTGTGTTGACGGTCCGGGATGACGTCCGACGTCATTCCACCGATCAGCTGCTGTTTCTTCAGCTTGATCAGCCTTCTAGGGTAGGCACGGGCCGTTCCAAGCCTAACAAGTACCCTCTGCTTCCTCTGCAAGCAAAGGGGCTGATCTTTCTGCTTCCCCTTCTACTTCTTACTCAAGGGGTAAGGGTAAGCGTCGGCAGTTCACCTCGACTCGTCCCAGGTTGGAGGAAGGATAGCAGAGTTCGCAGACCGTTGGGCCATCCGATCCTTGGGTGTTAGATGTTGTTTGGTCCGGGCTGCGAATATCCTTCCGAAGGCACCCCACTCTGTCCAGGGTGCCTCTTCCAACCACAGTTCCTTCTGACGTTTTACGTCAGGAACTTTTGTCCACGGAGATAGACAATCTCCTGGCAAAGGGGGCAATCGAGGTCGTCAAGAACATTTAGTCAGTGGGTTTCTATTCCCGCCTGTTCTTGGTGCCGAAGAAGGACGGCCGACTCCGACCGGTTATCGATCTGAGTTTCCTGAACCAGTCTATCGTTGCTCCCAAGTTCAGCATGGAGACTTTCAAGTCGGTCCTCCGTTCAATTCACCAGGGAGATTTCGCTTCCAGCTTCGACCTGCGAGACGCTTTCTTTCACATTCCGATTCATTGGGCATTACGGAAGTATCTCAGGTTCGTTTTTCTGGGGCGAGTTTACCAGTTCAAGGCCATGCCTTTCGGCCTCAACCTGGTTCCTTGGGCCTTCACCAGACTGATGTCGCATGTGATAGCTTTCCATCGCACACAGTCCAGGGTGACTACTTCGGCATATCTGGACGATATCCTCCAGGGGCATTCCTATGCTGCCTTACTGGAGTCGGATGTCGCCACTCTGTTGAGCTTGCTCACATCGCTAGGTTTCAGAGTCAACAAGGAGAAGTCAGACCTGGTCCCTTCTCAGTCGTTTTATCATCTGGGGATGGCTTTCAACACAATTCAATTTGGTGACGATTCCCCGGGCCAAGGCTGTCATTCTCTCAGCTTTTGCTCTGACTCTGTCCCAGTCCACTTCTGCAATGGCTCGGAGTATTCTCCGGCTAATCGGTCTCTGCTGTTCGGTGACGGATCTCATTCCTCTAGGTCGGCTGCGTTTCAGACCTCTCCAACACTTTCTGCTCAGTCGTTGGAGGCCGAATGTAGATTTTCTGGATCTGGTGCTTCAGTTTCCAGAATATCTTTATCCTCACCTTCTCCTCTGGGCGGATGTCCAGAGGCTTTCGCAGGGTGTTCCGTTGGACTTACCCACGTCCGATCGCGTTCTGACAGCAGATGCCAGCGATCTCGGATGGGGTGTGACGTTGGATCCTCTAGGTCTTTCCATTCACGGGATGTGGGACCAGGATCATGCAGCTCTACACATCAACCAGAAGGAGCTTCTTGCTCTTCTGAGTTTCAGGCAGTGGATCCCTCACCTGTCGAATCGCCAGGTCCTTCTGTTGTCCAACCATTCGACGGTGGTTGCTTACATTCGGAACCAGGGTGGCACGCACTCTGTTCCAATGTACAAATTGGCTCGGGATCTTCTACTGCTCGCTCAGGATGTCCACACCGGGGTGGCTGTTCGTCACATTCCCAGTCGTCTGAACGTCCTAGCCGACTCTCTGTCCCATCGGGGCAGGGTCATTTCCACCAGGAGGATGCTCCACATGGCGGGTTCCATCGATCTCTTGCGACTCGTTGGAACCGTCCGGTGGACACTTTTGTGTTCCTGTGTCCAGATGCTCTGGCTTTTGCCGTGGACACTCTGGCCCTCCTTTGGGGTGGTCTTGTCGGCTACGCCTTCCTACCGGTTCCGATTCCACCTCAGGTTCTCGCCCAGATATGAACCTGCAGTCGTCGAATCCTTTCGATCACACCCGTCGCCTCGGTGGGTGTGGATCAATCTGCTCCGCTCTCTGTTAGTGGCGGTTCCGGCATGTCTCCCTCTACCTCGCGACTTTCTTTGCCAAAGTCACCCGAGGAGGTTTTACGTTGACCTGACTTCATTGTGCCTTCGCACATGTCTTTTATCAGGTCCTGTCTCCTCCGTAGTGGTTTTTCGAGACACGCAGTGGAGTTGCTTTTCTTCTTCAAGGAGGCACTCACTCCACTGGTTTAGCCTCTGTGGCTAAGTGGAAGGTTCTTCTGTCGATGGTGTGCGATCTCTCTGTTGCTTCTGTCACTCCTTCGATTACACCGCTTGCAGAGTTTCTGGTATATGTTTGTTTCTGGGGGTCTCCAGCAATGGGTACAAGTCCATGCTTCGGAGACATTTTTTCATATGTGATACCGCATTGTTTCGACACTCATCCTTGCCTCTCCAAGCTTGTTCAGCTCTTTTCCTTGAAAAGGCCTAGGACTTTGCAGTTTCCTCCAAGATGGTCACTTTCTTGGGTGCTGCTCTGCTTGGGGGTGAGGGGCATTCACGCCTTTATCCTGGATGAATATGCATTCTCTCACATGCCAGATCTCTCCTGATTCCATTTCTTGATGGATTTGTCTTGCTATTCGGGCAGCTTCCGCTCGTCTAGCTACTGGTTTTTTCTGCCACGGGGTGCGTGCATTGTCTTCCTCTTTTGATAACTTGGTCATGTTGTCGGATGACGGATGTTATTCTGGCAGCCTTCTGGAGAAATGCTACATTCTCCTTTTATCTGCGACAGTTGCAGGAGCCAACAGAGAACCTTGGGGCCCTCTTTCTTCGGCTCAGGCTGTTGTCTATCCCAGCCTTTCAGCTTTTTTCAGGGTCAGTTCCAGCTTTGTGCTGTTACTGCCCTTTCTGTCTGTGCGTCGCACTTTACCATACGCCTCATCTTTCATTGTCTTTTCTAATGTTTGTGATGCTATGGTTTGATAGGCCTAAGGATCTCTTCCTCTGTCCACGGTCCCAGTGCTATTCAGTTTTGTGTGGGTTGGTTATGTGATTCCCTCCAGCCTTTTGTCTATTCAGCCTGTAGTAAACAATTGAGGTAGGTTGATAAGAATTATAAATTTTATAGTAAATTTCCTTTCTTATTATACCTACTGAAATTGTTTACATGGAGGCCCTCCCGTCTTCTTATTCGGGTAAGAATCCTTCCTCCCTGCTGATCACATAACTCCTGTGTTGTTCGGAATCAAAAGAATGACGAATTGACACATTACACACTGTTTTACGGAAGTCGTGGATTTGTTCTATGGAAGAGCGTCCCATACTCGGTGTGCGCCGATGGCGCTCGACCCAGTTTTGGCTTATTTTTTCGTGGTGTTTTTACACCACTTTTCTTTCCCAAATCTTGGGAAAGATTAAAATAGAGAGTATTTTATCCGAGTTAGGTTCTTCCACTGTAGTGCAAGCCTGTAGCAAACAATTTCGGTAGGTATAATAAAAAAGGAAATTTACTATAAAATTTATACTTCTGCAGAGTTTGCAGAATTCCTGCTGAAGTTATGACATTATTAACTTTGTAGTATATTTAGCATTAGGCAATGTTGTTAACATGGAATATCCCTGAAATTTTGGCATACATGATGCAAGCTTGGCAGTGAAACAGGCTATGAGTTTCCAGTTTCTTTGTGACTTCCACAATGTTTTCTAATGAAGCACCTTACGCCTTGAGTGCAATAAGGTACCATCTGCAATGCTTTAGGGTCGTAATGAAAGTGAATTATTGTTTGAAAAACCGATGTAATCAGTTTCAGAAAGTGTCATCGTATTCACTGCATAACGTGCTGAAAATGGGAAGTCGCTAACATTATTATTCAATTGATTTGATTAGAAAAAAGAATTGATTTGCAACTTTGATTCAAAGTTAAATTTCTGATACGGAGGACATTATGTGGGACATCTGATTTATAGAAAGTTGAAGTGATAACCCTATCCAACATTCTGCACTTAACCCTTTACCCAATGAATCGCCCGCATCTGTCCGAGTAATTTGCAAATTGAGCAGTTGAAAAAAATTAATTTTTCAAAATATTTCAACAAAATCATATCATGTGACCCCTCATTGGAATGAGCTCATTATGTGAAGGGTATAAACACTATTTAATTATTTTAGTTTAAAAGTGTTTTTAACCCTTTGCCTAACATGAATACAAGATGACACTTAAACTTGCTCAACAGTTTACTTGAATAACTAAATATTTCATTTTTTGGCCTAAAAAGGTGGCTTATGACCACTCATTGGAATATGCTCACTGACCTTATTCAAATGAATTGGAAGAAGCTCAATGACCTTATTCCAATGAGAGGTCATAAGCTGTGTTTTGGAGTCCAAATTTTGAAAATATTAAAATTGAAATGGTTGTTTTGTGTTATGGCCAGTGATAGGAGGAAGCCGTATTATGTTCTGTCCATCTGCCTGTCTGTCCATTAATTTATTCTTTTGCGAGCAATGACTTGAATACTTCATGTCCAATGGATCTAATTTTTTATGGTGGATTAGACCTAAATGGAGAAAGGGTCTTTTGGGAGCAGCATTCTGGGTCACAGTGGTAGCTATCTTTGATATTTTGTGATTTTCCCTTGTCCAAGCAATAAATTGAAAAACGAATGACCAATGGATCCTGTTTTTTCTGGTGCATTACTTTTGACTAGGGCAAAATTCCTGTATATAATCAGTGTTCTTGTATATTCAGTATGGCTACCATGCCAGCCTTCATGGACTTTTTGTGGTTTTTGCTTGTCCTTTCCATAAAATGGTAAGTGGAATTATCAGTGGATCCGTTTTTATTCCCCGCCAATTCGGCGATGGGGCATTAAGTATTACCCTTGTCTGTTCATCCGTGTTTACAAATGACTACTTGGGTGGCTAGGATTGGCAAACTGTCCATATGTACGTCACGAATATAGTTTCTGAACGATAGCTTTAGTTTGACTGAACAAAAAGAAACAAAATTTTATACATAGGTTTATAACCACATAATATAGGTTGTGATTGAAAGTGAGCTTCCTCCGATATTTTTTGGTAGAGTTATGGCCCTTTTCCGACAAAAAGCAGGGGCATTAATGCCCCATGGACAACATATTGCTGTTGTAATAAACTGAGAGGCATTTGAAATGTGAAAGGTATATTTTTCCATGCAAACTGATTGGATTTAATTTAGTTGGTGTATAAGGATGCCACCACCTAGCAATGAACTTATGAATAGCACTAACCAGATTTTACTCCTTCGTTAGATAAAGGATTAACCCATTACCCATTTAATATTAAAATTTGTTATTTTAATTATTTACTTTCAAATTTTCAAACAATTTCAACTAATCCATATCATGTGAACCCCTCATTGGAACGAGCTCGATGAGCTCATTCCATTGATGGATCACGATATAATTTTTAAATTTTTGGAATTTTTTCTTTTTTCAACAGCTCACTTTGTAAATTAGGTGGGTGAATGCAGTCGATTCATTAGGCAAATGTTTAAACTGTTTCATTTGACAAGACACTATTGTAATTTTTGGAAAGTGTGAAGATTCAGCATACAAGTCCATAACAACACGTGGCTATTACTTTTGCAAGGTTTTTATTTTTCTAATGAGAAATTCCCTTCCACAAACTGTGCAATGCAGATAAGTTTATAAGTACTCATCCACTATCTGATGGAGTGTAGCTATTTCACACATCTATATTTGTTCATGCGTCATTATTGTGATTGGTGCATACTGGTATGTGAACATGAAGGCAGTTTGTTTACTAGAACCCTAGTCTATTTTCTTTGCACTTTACACCAATTTTGTCATTTTCCAGTATTCTCGTGATAAGCTGGACATTTATTATATTATATCTTGTTTGAAAGAGCTCATTCAACTCAGTTTAGCAAGGTATAATAAATGATATGTTTATTTTATATTGGATTTACTGGGACAGAATAGATCTCTGAATGTGTTGAACTCAGTAGTTGTCAGACTAATTCTTTGATAAATCACCAGATTTTTTATTCCAATAATAAGAGTTTACTTTATTAACAGGTCAATATTGTCTGATGGTATGGTAAATAGTTTGGTGTTAGGAAGGTATATGATGTTTATCAGGCTTATTCAATTATGAAATATCCAGTTTAGTGGATTTCACTGAGTTAATTGTTGATAGATGGACTAATAGCCAATATGAATACTTAATGCCTTGTGACACTTTTAAGAAAAATTCCTATTTGTTCCATGAGAATTACATTATTATGCCCCCGACCTCCGAAGGAGGATTCGGGGGTATCTAGCGTAGACCCCTGCCCGTCCATCTGCCTGTCCATCTGTCCATCCATCCATCTGTCTGTACAAACATTTTGGATTGTAATTTCAATGCCATAAGTTGGATTTTAATCTCCTATGGTATGCTGATAGACCCACATCGGAAAACAGATATGCATAAGGAATGATTTTTCCCAGAGTTATGGCCCTTTTTCATTCTTTCGAGTTGGAAACTTTTTCTGACCCACAATACATTTGAGGGTACTTCAAACATGCCTACAGGTAGGCAGAGGCCTAGGCTTTGCATAGCCCTTGTTTTTCTACATGTATAATATAATAATAACATTTAATTGTCATTTTTTCAGTGCACTCCATGTAGAGAAGGTGTTGGCTGGATGAATAAAGTGATGGCAAGATTTGGTAAGTTGTCTCCTGTTTTCCTCTTTGAGAATAATAATTATCTTTTTATTTTGCAATTGTAATATTGAAGTTTTTTTGAAAGATGATGATTACCTTTTTACATCTACACTTTGTAAATGATTAACCATGTGACAAATAATGTTAAGAGAGAACACAATGAAGGTGGGGTTTGGGGAACCAGGATTAACGATCTAAGTTGGAGTTTTTCTTGTATTTCATGTATGATGAATGTGCACATGAAATATAGGAAAAACTCCAATAAGGGTTGTTGTTTCCTCCCCCCCCCCCCCCACCACACTCCATCCAAATTGTTTTCTTTATTTATACCATGATTAAAAATGAATTGAGTGAATGAAGCTTCTTTTTTTTTTCCAACCCTTTACCCAACGCAGACGATATCAAAATTTATTATTTTAAATATCATTTTCTCAAATTTTTCCAAATATTTCAACAAAACCATATCATGTCACCCCTCGTTGGAACGAGCTCGTTCCATTGAGAGGACACATGATATGGTTTTGTTGAAATTTTTAAAAAATAATATTTTTTCAACTGCTGAATTTGCATATTATGTGGGCGGATGCATGCGATTCGTTGGGTAAAGAGTTA
Organism: Pictodentalium vernedei; assembly: GCA_031216915.1. Lineage (NCBI taxonomy): Eukaryota > Metazoa > Mollusca > Scaphopoda > Dentaliida > Dentaliidae > Pictodentalium > Pictodentalium vernedei. The sequence goes on from CM062291.1 coordinate 240,350,108, forward strand.
AAGAAAAATATCACCTTTTTCAGTGTTTACGTTCCTGCTTGTCATTGTTTTTATGTCAAAGCATTTCATTCACGTCAAAATGTCACTCATATTCTAAATGACCAATCAGATACGTTCTTACATGACATTCTCGGGTAGACGGTGGCTCAGTCGTACTGCACTGGATTTCAAACCAAAAGGTCCATGGTTCGATCCCTGCCTAGGGTGACTGCATTGCATCCTTGGGCAAGGCACTTAATCCCGATTGCACTTATGGTGGGCACAGTGTTGCTGTGTACTAAAGCGAACTACACATGGATGGTGCACTTGTCTTTAACCAATGCTAATCCTACTTGTGTGGAGTTAGTACATTGCAGAGTCTGACAGTTACTCTCTTCTACTCAGTGGTTCTTTCCAGGTACTCCAGTTTCCTCCACCTGTAAAACTGTCCACCATGAAATGACCCTGTCTGTCGAAAGTGTCATGAAGTATCAATAAATAAATAAATATATCAATACATAACATTCTCATACATAGGTTAGATTCCACATACAGTGTACCCAGCACATTTCTCAACGTCTATTACATCGGGTAATGTTGAATTAACACAGCAATCATGGTATAATAGACAGAACTTCTATAAAACAATCAATGTAATATTAGGCTATGAAATAAATTCTTTCTCAGACTATTTTTCCAGAATGTTTTGATGAGGGAGGGAGGCTATTTTTTTTCCTTTGATCCCTAAAAACAGTTTGAAATGTCTCAGAAATTTGAAATATTACAGGGTTCCTGCAGGGCCTTGGATTCAAGGAACAGACTTAAATTTGACTGAGGGTCATTCAAGGCCTTGAAATCCCAGAAATGTGTCAGAAGGTCTTGAATATTCATGAAATATAAATGCTGATGAAGCCCTAATCATAACTATATAGTTTATATGTCAGAGTTCATGAAGTCATAGTTTGAACTAGGACCCTGTGGTCAGTAACCCATTCTTCCACTTCCCTTGTAGGGAAGTGAGAGGATGAGGTAATGACCAGAGGTCCTAGTTAGGACAAGTGAAGACAGGGCCTTGAAAATCCTTGAGTTTGGCTATTGTAGGGCATTGATAAAATGCATAAATATGTTGCAAAATGGCCTTGAAAAGCCTTGAGTTTCATCAATCCTTGTCTATCAGCAGTAGCAATGTGTTTACTCTTTGCAATCATTAGTCATCCAACAGTTGTTTTTTCACATATAAAGATTTTCATCATATTTATTACATGTCAAAGTTTGAAATGAATCAGTTTTAGCATTGCAGATGGCACCTTGTTTCACTCAAAGGATGACATGCAGTTTTCCCGACAATATCAAGAGATAGAGAGAGTGAATTATTCTTTGAAAAAAAATGCTGTAATCTGGTCAATTTCTGAACGTTGAACATGTCATTGCATCCACTGCCTAACGTGATAAAAACAGGAAGTAACAAACGTTATTATTCAGCCGATTGTATTCGAAAAGAGAATCAATTTGTGAATCAGTTACTCACTTTGATTCAGGAATTGATTCAAAGTCATATTTTGAATCTACGAGACCCAGCTCCAGCAGTAACTATCCCGCATGCCCTCTCTGTTTCTTTGAATAACTGCATACCATCATCTAAATGGAAGAAATGCCAGGAATGACCCAAAATATTTGGGATCATTCACATTGCCCTTTTTATACAGGTCAGTACAAAAACAGTTGAATAAACTACTGATAGACACCTCTACATTTTTACGTCTTACTCTCAATATTACATTTTATCTATTCTTACCAAGTTAATTGCTTAACATGTTTTTTTCTTATATTTTTTTACATGGTAACTATAGTCACTGGAAATGCTCAGACTGGGGAAATTGATATGTTGTATGAATTAAGTAAACAGATTGAAGGACACACAATTTGTGCTTTAGGAGATGGTGCTGCATGGCCAGTACAGGTAAATATGTTATTGGTGGCCTTGAGGTTGTCATAACTATAGGTTTTTTTTAAGTTGTGTTTTTGGTGTCAGGAATTCTTTTAGTAGTCTACAGGATCTTTTTATTGGTCCTATTCCTGCTGTGATGCAGTCTACTTTTCCCTAGCACCAGCAGCTAACTTTCAATTATTCAACTTGCAATCATCTTTGTGGGTCTTAACAAAGTATCATCAAAGATACTAAATGGAAAAACAACTTCCACAACTTTAGAAACATTCTCAGTGATGGTAATTTTTTTAATTGGAAGAGCCCCTGTGACTCATTCCCAAAAATGTCAGGAAAAAAAATTCCTGTTCAGTCTGTTTCCATCTTTGACAAACTTTGTCTCCTCAGAACAGTTATATATTCTAACATATAGTAATGAGAACCTCTTTTAGACCAGAATGGACTTATCCTGACAGTGTGGTTCAGTCAAGTCTTGGCTGCCTGTATAGAAACTGACTAGAAATAACTGCCATACTACTGGACTAAAAAGTTGTGAGGTTGTAAACATTCTTGAAAACTGTCCAACACCAACAATTAGTCTTTTTGTGATTTTTTTCAATTGGTTGTAACTGTATACTTGGGTATTTATTATTATTTCCAGTTACCTTTCATGTACAGCTTTTGTCAACAAGACCTGGAGGTATTAAGTCATCATCTTCTGGTTTAGTAATACAGTTGTTCTCACTTAACCCTTTACCCAACGTAACGGCCAAAACCGGCCAGCGCTATTCCCAAATATCGCCAATTAATTTTCAAAATATTTTCATTTTTTGTCTCAAAAACATAGGTTATGACCCCTCGTTGGAACGAGCTCTTCGAGCTCGTTCCAACGAGGGGTCATAACCTATGTTTTTGAGACAAAAAATGAAAAAAATTAGTTATTCAAGAATTTTTTTTGCAAGTGTCGTCTGCTTTTCATGTTAGGTAAAGGGTTAACTTAATATCCCTTATTTGAACAACTAATATAATTCCAAACAAAAAAACATTTTCCATACTTTCAGTACAATTTAGACCTGTTAATTGCAAATAGGCTATAAATTCAACTCCTGTTGATTGAATGAGAAATCTTGTAACATGTTGGGAAATTGCCCTAATGATCACAGAATTCCCCTTGTGTAGGGCCCCATTTGACCTGTTTGACCTTAGTGCATCCAATGCAACATTAAATCTATTATATCTTGTTTGACAGAGCTCCATGAGCTCTGTCAAACAAGCTGTAATGGAATCAATGCTCACTTTATCTCTAAAATATAGAAAAGTGATAAAATTCATGTTAATTGAATACTCCTGTTAATTGAATAATTTTCATTGGCAAAGTTGTTACTCGATTAACAGGTTCAACTGTATAGGTTTTATTGCATGCATGAACAATAGTCCATTCGTTTTTTTATTCAATATACAAGGGTTCTGTGAATTAAAATTAAATCGACTGCAAAAAAATCATATGCATTTCAGATTTATGGTAGATTCAACTTTCTTTCAGATAAAAAAAATCTTTTTCTATTGAATTTCAGTTCTACTCTGTAATGTATTTAGTAGCAGTTTACTCACTTTGTCATGTTTATGTATCTAATATTTATTTTATACACAAAAGTTCCTCTCGTCTACTATAATTGTCTGCTGATGATTTTTAATGCTCGTTTATGGAATATTTCTTGACAGGGTTCTCACAGGGCTTTGGATATAAGGAATGGACTTGAATTTAAATAAGGGTAATTCAAGTCCTGGAAAATGTGCCAGGGGCCTTGAATATACGTGAAAAAAAATGCTGATGAAGAACGTTATCATACTTTATAGTTTTATATGCCAGAGTTCGTAGTCCATAGTCCTATTTAGGACCCTCAGGTCATTACCCCCCTCCTCCCACTTCCCTTAAAGGGAAGTGGGAGGAGGAGGCAATGACCAGAGGGTCTTAGTTAGGACAAATTAAGGCAAGCCTTGAAAATCCTTGAATTTGACAATTGTATGGCCTTGAAAAATGCTGAAAAATGTTGTGAAATGGCCTTGAATAGCCTTAAATTTTATCAGTCCTTGCCTGCAGGAATCCTGCTTTAGTACTGCTTTCTACTCTTTGGTGAAGCCACTGATCTCTGTTCAACTAGATTGCTTGAACACTCATTGGTCGTATGTAGAACACCACCATCTTAGGGCGGGGGGCTGAATTGCAAGAAATAAACAATCGCCCCCCCCCCCCCCCCCCCCCCCCCCCCCCAAAATAAAAAAAAACAAAATAAAATAAAACAACAACAAAAAATTCTCGGAAGGTTTTCAAGTTCCTGAAACCATGCAGTCACCAATCACTTTGTTGTCTGTGAAAAATGAATATGCTGATGATGTGCACATTTTTGTGGCAATGTAAATTGAATATTTACAATATAATTTAGTTATTGTTGACAACAAACAGATGCCAAGACTGGAATGTTGATAGAGTGTTAGTTTTCATGCTTGAGGAAGTGAAAGCTGTCACATTGACTACTGTCACAGACTCATGGTTTTTACATTATCAAACTGGGATTGAGAGGACCTAACACATTGATTGACTTGACAGATTGGGGGGGGGGGGGGGGGGGGGGGTCGGTCGGATCAGTCTGAGTTGTGACATTTTTCGCTGACATTCTAGCAATCCTGTTGTATAGAGATCAGTGGATGAAGCTGATTGGAGGTATTAGTATGATGTTCTGTCATGCATATGTTCATTATGATCTGGTTAACTAACTTGGCTCAGTTATCTTCAGTTATTTCAAACTGCAGAAAGTATGGGTCATTTCCTCTATTTAAAGACCATGTGTATTTTATCAGTAGCTTCCATGTTGTATCAGGGCTTACTTTGAGGTCATCTGTATTTAGAGAAACAGGGTTCGCATGTGGGTCCTGGAACCTTGAAGTCCTGGAATTTGGCTGTTGTAAATTCACAGGTCTGGAAAGTCATGGAAAATGAACTTTTTTTTAGGTCGGTCCTTGAAAGTTCTGGAAAACGCGGTCAAAATTTTAGGGGCACCATCGAGCATACTCCAGTTCACCGCTTGCTTTTTCTGTTTCTGGTCTTGTGTCGTCATATTTTTCTGTGCGTTTTGGAAAACAATTATCTTGGACCAATAAGAAAGAATATAAAGAATGGATTATGAATGATTCGAGTGACAAACAGACAAACATAGGGCAAAATGTCGAGCATGTGCAAAGTCGTTCTATGTAGGAAATATGGATGAGTCGGCACTGATTAGCAGGGTTCATACAGCTCTTGAAAAACCCTTGAAAATGAGTTTTTTCTTGAAAAACCCTGGAATTTGAAATTAGCCCTTGAGAAACCCTTGAACTTTCAGAAATCTCTTGAAAAACCCTTGAATACCAAGCTATTTCCTGGGCATTGTTAATATATGTATACTCGCCTTTTACTTGTTTGTTGTGCTCGTGTCTCTCAGTTAAAAAAAAAAACATAAAAAAGTATGGAACTTTTTACCAAGATTACTGTAACACAGATCACACTTTGGGTACCAGTACTTCCTGACTTCCAAAGTCAGATCCGTGTCACATGAATCATAGATTTTTAGAGCTCATACAACAAGCTGAATAGTATATATAGCCCTTGAAAAAAAAAAAGCCCTTGAAAAACCCTTGAACTTTGTGAGCAAAATTTTGTATGAACCCTGGATTAGCCACATGCATGGTAAAAAACATTTAGAGAATATTAGAAAGACACAAAGTTCAACAAATATTGGCTTGCCCACGTACCTCAGTGTCAATCAGTCTTTGCCTGAAACATGTAAATCCACTCAGTTTCAAGTTGAATCTAGTAACACTGACATTGTTGCTTCAGGTTCAAGCCAGTCTATGGTGACCTGTGTTAACAGATCTGTTTCTGTTTCCGATTCCTTGATAAAATCGGAGATAATTTGGGCTATGCACACAATAATTTGTTAGGGTGCCATATGATGTGTTCTATTTCTGTTCAATGTCTACAAGGACCTGGAGCTATACTTTGAACAGTAAACTTGATGTTAGATAAGACAAATAACATACATATCGCATGTTTTTTGTTTTTACAGATACAAATGTTGGTCATGGAAATTTGCTTTTTTGGTCCTTGAAAGTCTTGGAAAAGTCCTTGAATTTCGATCTTGATTTGGGGTATAAACCCTAGAGAAAACACTTGTTCATGCCTGAAATATACTTGTTAGTCTGTTAAATGGACACAGTTTTGGTACTTCAGAATAACAAAAGCACTTGAAAAATATTTTCTATAATTTGTTTTTTGCAGGGACTAATCAGGCATTTTAGACCAGAGTTGGAGAAAAGAATGAAGGAATTTGAAGAGAAAAAAGCTGCCAGAGTGTAAAATTGGATCAAATCTCATGACAGACTTTTGTATTTATTGTGAACAGTTGTTATTCATGGAAATAAAGTGCATGTACATACAGAATTAGTTGTATAGTACTAAATTATCCTGAAGCAAAATTCCATTGCCGGATGGTTGCTCCTTCCATAAAAAAAAAATTAGATGGATTTTTTTTAGGTAATTTGCAAGACTTTTATCAAATAAGTAATACAAATGAACCATGCTCTTTGAATTGCATCTTTTCGCTGAAAACTATTCAATAAGGCTTAAAGTTAAAAATCTGTTTCTCAGGCACTCCCTCCTAGTCCTCCCTGCTACATGCTCTCTTTTTCTAACCAATGCAAACTTAAAAAAATAAAAATTAAATGGTTTATGTCTGATATTTTCCCCATGTTAATAAAATTGATAAATTTGTCCCTTGAGTGCAGCAAAGCTTTGCAATTCTTTAGCATTGCAAAGCCTTATTGCACTCGAGGGATGAAATACACAGCCACATGTGCTATTCTGTAGATTAAGAGGCATAAAACATAAAACAAACCAAGAACATGAACTTTTGGTGGCAAAGAAATAATTACAAAAATAAAAAAAGACCCTGCCTGCACACATGCTATTTCACACAAAAAGATGACCTGATAAATATAAGATCTACTTTGCGGGGCCTAATCAAACAGAATGTGGTAATTTTTTCTACTCTGTGTGTCGCATCCATCCATCCAAAAACAGAGCTAGCCCATCATATGTATACTCAAAGTATTAGACAATTTGAGATGCATATACATCTTGCAGTGGCAGGAGTGGCACAGACAATAACTGGGTAGCACTGACCTGCACTTAAAAAGTAGGTCATGACTAGGTGTGATGCCCATCTGTCCCAAAAATCATTCAGACTCATAATTTCTATCTTATGTGACTTGGAACTGTTAAACTTGAGATGCGTATACATCTTTGATAGTCTGTCACAGACAATAAGTAGATTGTGATAGCCAACATTTTAGAAATTAAGTTGTGTGTTATTTCCATCCATTCCCAAAACAATTGAGGCTCATACTTTCTATACAATATCACTTTGGGTTTACTGTGGTTAACAAGCTCTGTTTTACTGGTGAAATGGGACCTGGCCATTATTCCTTGGAGTGGAAGTCCTCTAAAATGGACAGCATGAGTATAAATGATTGGCTGGACTTGTGGACTTTATATTCATGCATGTTGCAGTCATGATTAGCCATTGCACAGAAATATGTGATGTTAAACACCAATATTAACATAAGAAAATAAATAAACTAGAATTTTGCAGGACAATCTTGGACTACCTTTTGTTAACCGTTTACCTAAAACAACTTTTAGACATCAAAGACAATACATTTTTTAAATAGTTAAACAAATTGTGTAACTTCAAATTTTCATGTTTTGCCTCATTCATGAGCCCTCATTGGAACAAGCTCAATGATCTCATACCAATGAGAGGGTCCAAAGTTATATTTTGGAGGCTAAAAATGAAATAATAATAATCTTACTTAATAGTACTGACCAGATATGGCTGATACTTAGTATGTGTGAATGTGGTCCTGCTTGACCACCCAGAATACTGCAGGATATCTTTTACTATCTTTTGTAAACACTTTACCTAACACAACTGTTGGAAAACACAAACAATAAAATTTCTGAAATAAAAAAAAATTTGTAACTTAAAGTTTCATGTTTTGTTTTAACCCTTTGAACCATGATAGTATATTAGTATATTCCATGCCAGTTCAGAGTCATCAACTGGTAGAGTCTATATTCCTTACTTGGGGGAAGACTGATCAATATTTTCAATGTGCAGACTAATATAATATAATAACACTTCGGCCGGCCATTGATTTGTCGTGGTTCTCGTATCAGAAGGCCTTGGTTACCCATGTTCTACCAACTGCCTCCCTATTCCCACGCTTCTTCTCTCCTCCCAACACTCGGAGACGAACTGCTTGATGACATCCCTTGCCCCATTCTTCCAAATCTCTTCGATTAGTAGATTAACCCTCTCCTTTGAGTCGCCCCCTAACCACATGTCCTTCATTCTCCCATCCCACTTCCCCATTATACTCCCCGTGAATCTTGTTCTTTTAGACTGGTATTTTGGGCATTCTATAAGAAAGTGTTCCAGGGTCTCCACCACGCCCAAGTTACACATCTGGCACTCCTTTTCACTGTTTTTCCCAATTTTTCTCCTCAGCTCCAGGGACCGCGACCTCAGCTTGAACAACAGTGACCCCCCCAAAGGTGCCATCAAGGTACTCTTCAAAACAAGGCTTCTCTTTATCACGCAGGCCACCCAAAGATCTCTTTGATTTGACCCCTCCCTCTCGCCAATTACGGTTACAATCCTCCATGACCCTTTCTCTGCCAATCTTTTTGCCCTGGTTTGCCCCAATGTCAAGGTCTGAGATCTCCAATGAGTAGTTTTCTACTAGCTCCCTCACTTGGACCATCCACCCTGTCTTGATATTTGAGTTGAAAGTTCTCAGGAACATTACTTTACACCATCGGCTATCGGGGAGATTTACCAAATAATTAAGATAACAGAGTTTCAATAGGTCTATCCTGTCCTTGATCTTCATCCACCCAAGCTCACCCCTGATCGCTTCTAGCGCTGCGGCATTACTTGAGCCTGTTATCCATCGGCCTGCATCGTTCTGCAGGATTTCCAAGCTCTTAACAGCTGTGTGGTTTAGGGGTACAACTTCCGTACCGTATGTTATACTTGGCAGACCCACCATTTCCCAAATAATTTTCCCCACGAAAACCTTATTGAAACTGTTCCTCCCTATAAGTTTCATTTGGTTAAGGATTCGCTTCCCCTTCAGAATCAATTTATTTGTGTGGTTTCGGTAGATGCCTCTTCCTGTGATGTTTATATTTACCCCCCAGGTACTCATAGTCACTAGTTTCTCCTACACTAAGAAGTCTACTGCTACCTTCCGGAATGCAGAACTCCCCCACTCTCCACCTTCAGGTGGGGTCCACTTTGCGGCCCACGGGTATAACTTTGCTCTTGCTTTCATTAAGTTTGAGTCTCCATTTGCTCCCATATTTCCCAACAATTCCCAGCATCTTCGCTAGCCCCTCTTCGCTTTCTGACACTAGCACCATATCGTCTGCAAAAAATAGCCCTGGGATCTTCAAGTCACCAACTGCAACCCCCTTTCGCTATGCAGGAGTTAATCTCCTAAACCTTTGATGTACAATGCAAAAAGAATTGGCGAAAGGATACACCCCTGTTTTAGGCCTATCTCCATAGGCACACGTTTTGTTGTAATGTTTCCCAGGCTAAGTTCACTCTGTACATCTTTATATAATGCTTTCATAATCCCAACAAACTCGCCTCCAAGCCCAGAGCCTCCAGCTTGCACCACATACCCTCCCTCCATACTCTATTATATGCCTTTTTAACATCCAAAAAGGCCATGAACATCTTTTTCTTTTTTGCTTTCGCGGATTCTATCATTTGGGATAGCATGAAAAGATGGTCAGTGACTCTCCTTCCCTTCCTGAAGCCATTCTGGATTTCTCCCAAAAAACCCTTCTCTTCGATCACCTCCTCTAATCTCCCATACAGGACTTTACAAAAGACTTTTCCAATGTTGCTGCTGACAGAGATCCCTCGATAGTTATCCAAGACGTCTTTTTCCCCCTTTTTGTGAATAAATGTCACTTTACTTTCCCTCCACTCCTTTGGGACCCCTTGTTTTTCCATGGCTAAATTAAATAGGGCAGTTAGGCTTTCCAAGAGTTCCTCTACCCTTTTTTTGATAAACCCATTAGGAATTTCGTCCACCCCTCCCGCTTTTCCACTCCTTAATTTTGAGATCACCCTTCGCACCTCCTCAGTTTTGATTTTGCTGCACACGAAGTACGATAGATTTTCCTCGACCTGATTCCGACACTCGGGTGGGCTCCCCATGCCCCATCACTTATCGTTTACCTTTTCCCAGTGCTTGACTAATTCTAATGAGATTTGATCTCACTCTTCTGTAACTCTGCCATCTACTTAAATGCTCTGTGGGTTATTCCCTTTGTTACGTTTGTTCACCCATTTCCAAAATACGCTCGAACTCGACCCCCCTGTCGTTCTTATCGTCCTAATAAGACTGCTATTTTGCACTCTCCGGCTGTCGTCTTTAATCTTGTTTACTTTATTTCGTGCTTGTTGGTATTCTTCCTTTGCTACCATGGCCTCATTGCTTTCCACCCCCTTAAGTTTTCTACTTCTCCTGTATGCAGCACATTTAGCTTTTCTAACCTTTATGGCCCTTTTCAGTTCTTCGTTCACTCTGTACCCAAGTTCCCATGTTGGCACCCTAATCTTTCCTATACTTTCCTTCCCTGCCTCCACTAGGCTCGCAACTATGGCGTCGGCCATCTTTTGGACACTGCCCCCCTTGTGTATGGCTGCAAGCTTTGGTTTCAGTTTTTCTTCGAACTTCGCCCATTCGGCATCCTTTTTGAGTTCCCAAACCTCCTTGAAGCTTCCTTTGCTTTTCTCTAGGTTTTTGGCCCTCATCGTCACTGTAATCAAGTTGTGATCACTATCCAACTCCATTTTGCCTTCATCATCCACTTCTACCCCTATCACCTCCCTCCATAAATTCATATCTGTGAGAATGTAGTCAATTATTGATTTTCTGTTGTTTCTCTCCCAGGTCCATTTCCCCTTACATCTAGCGTCCCTGTTCAGAATCTTCAGACCGGGCTCAATTGTGAAGTTCAACAGCTTCCTTCCATTCCTGTTGACTTTCTTGTCCCCACCCTCTATGCCTTCTTCCTTATCACCTATGTGTCCATTAAAGTCGCCCATCAGAATTATACCGAGCCCCCTGTTTTCTAGTTCAGTGATATTGGACCTTAGTGTTGAGTATATCGAGTCATTCCACTTGGGTTTACTTCCCTCCACTGCACAGTACATAATCCCAAGGGCAATACTTTTGTTTCTCAGACTGATCTTTACCCATCCAATTTCTTTTGACACCTCAGCCGAGGTGATGATATCTTCCAGATCTGTGATCAGCGACGGTTTTAAATCCTCTTTAATGTACATGCCTACCCCTCCCCCCCTTTTTCTGGCCTTCCGTTCACCCTACACCTATCCACACACACCCGCTTACTTGGTCTACCCGTTCCTCGTGTCTTACCCACGTCTCACTTAAACCCATGACATCAAACTCCTCTGCCTCGATCAATGTAGCAATTTCACTTACTTTCCGGTGGAGACCCTGGATGTTGCTATAACCCACTTTCAGGGTACCGAGGTTCATTGGCTTCCGCCTACTGGGCCCATTGTTTTCTGGCGCTAGTCTTGGTAAACTTGTTCTGTCCCCCTCACTCTTGATTACCCCATCTATGTCTACTCTAGTTATACTTGCCTCTGACCTCCCACCCCACTGCTCTCCAAAAAAGGCTCTGCTACCCGTAGAAATTTATTCCCCAATACCCATTTCCCCACCCTGCTAAGATGCAGCCCGTCACGCCCGTACATGCTCCCATTGACCCAAAACGTGTCCCAATGGTCGATAAAGGGTGTTCCCAGATCAACACAGTAGTCCTCTAACTCTTCATTCAGCGCCAAAATCCTTGAGTTCCATTCGTCCCCACCTCCAAGGACAGGAAGGACCCCGGATACGACTACCCTTGCATTCTTACTTAGCAGTTTGCCGACTAAGCCTCTAAACGACTCCACCAAACTTACTGACCTTCTCTCCCAGATATTGTTGGTCCCCACATAGACCACCATGACCGGTTCCGGTCCTGACCCTGCCACAATGCCATCTACCCGGTCCCTGAGATCCTCCACCTTTGCCCCCGGAAAGCACAAGACTGTTCGGTTGGAACTATCAGGACCACAAATTACATTGTCAATCCCACGTACCCCGCTACAACTAATTTTCTTCTGGCCCCAGTTCCTATATCATCTGCACCTCCTCTCGTTTTGCAAGCTCCTGGCCCCCTCTTTCTCTTGACTGCCCTCCTTACCTCATCTGGTCTATCATCATCAACAACCATCTCACCCCCCACACTTTCCCCCTCACTCTCGTCCCCAGGGGTATCTGAGTCTAAAATACTAAACCTGTTTTCTAAACACCACCTAGCAACCTTGGCAGCCTTATGCTGACTCTGGCTTCCGGACTTGACGCAGCCCTGACCTGACGCCACCTTCCGAATTTTCCTACTAGAACCCCCCCTCCTCAGTTACACCCCCCACATCAAGCATTATTCCCCCACGTTTCCTGCTTCCCAGTTTCCTCCTTGAGTCCACAACGACCTTCCACCCACCTTCCACCTCACCATCATAGGTAACCTTCAACAGGGTAACTCCAGATACACCGGCCCTCCCCAACCTCCCTCTCAGCTCTGCAATCTCCCGCTTGAATCCAACACACTTCTCTAACAACTGTAAAATATCCCTGCAATTCGCACATACCCCACTGCTCTCCATTGGCCGACCACCACCATACCTCATATTACACTGTCTGCATGCCTCCGTATCCTCACTCTGCCCCACCTGCACCCCTCGACTCACCTCCCCCAGACCTCCCTTAACACCCATACTTACCTCTGTATGAACACCTGTCGTGCACTTACCATTCATGATTACAAATATTATACAGAATCCAATGACCGCAAAACAACAAAAACACCAGGGCAACAAACACACACGAAAAAAGGTAACTACGGTAAACAAACAGCAAAATTGGAAAAATCTATCAACTAAACCTCCTTATTACACCCTACACACTGCAAAACTAAATATATAAAAACTTCCCTGAAATAAAACTAATATTTAACAAAATACTTATAAACAGTTCTGAGTAGAAAATTTTCTTCTTCTCTTCGTGAGTGGTATTCATCCAGAGGTTAGATTTAGGGCTGCACATTGAAAATCTTGATTGATCTACCAGATAATTTCACTGAGTAACCATCTACTTTATGAATTCAGACCATGACTCAATCCTGGACCTGAAGAATAGCCTTTTGGTTTCAGAGGGTTAAAACATAACTTAGGAGCCCTCCTTGGAACAAGCACAGTGATCTTGTTCCATTGAGAAGGTCATGAGTTATGTTTTGGTGGCCAAAAATGAAATAATAACATTTTAATGGCAATATTTTTATACTGTACCAATGACCCAGACTTAGCTGGTGATAATCCTAATTCAGGGCCAAACACAAATTCCCCCCCCCCCCCCCCCCCCATCCCCAGAATTTAAATTTGTATCTAAAACCAAAAAATACATGTCCTATATGGTCCTCCATACTTTTACTCCTCTGCGCATGCGCAGTGTCAAGGAGGCCCCGAAGTTTGACGCCAAATGTCATTCTTTGTTTGGTCTCAAAACAGTTACACCTCACTGTTATTTGTGCTTCTAAATCTCAGTTTAAATGATGCCAGACACATAATCATGAGAAATGGTGGATATAAGAAGGATACAAAAGGAGGAGAGGAAAAAATAGTGCAAGAAAATGTTCAGGGCTGTAACTTATAATTATTTTATGAAATGATTTCATGTTGCCTATTTTCGAGGCATGGCCCTGATGTTGTCATTCTTGCTATGAATGTTCCATTGTTTGATCAGTGTTTCTTCTCTCCCTTTCCTTTATTCCCCCCTAGCTATTCTCCCATGCTTTTGGCTTATTTTTTGTAATGTTTATTACTAAAATTTCTTGGGAGTTTTGGCTTGGTAACAGAATTTTTTTCTGTTTTTTCCCCATGTTTACGTCCTCACCCCAGGGTGTTTAGGCGTTTTGGCCTGCATCTACCATCTGATGTTCTACAGTTTCTTCTCTGGAAGCCTCTGTTTTGCATCAGATAGTGTTTAAATTGGTAACTGATTTCGGGCCATGTTTATTAGTGCCTGGAGTCATGTTTCAGGTTTGTTTACACTTTTTGTTTAGCTTGACAACTGTTACTTCTGATAGTGATTCCTTGTCTTTTGCTTAGTTTACATCATAGCAAGATACATTAATATTGTCCGTAAGTGTTACATTAATTTTTCAAAATGATTTAAAATTTTTGTCCACACTTAGGCTTTTTTGGGATCCATTTGGGCTCAAGGTTCCCATTGGGAACTTAGGCTCTTCTAAATTTTTTTTTTGAAAAATGTTTTTCTTTTTGAATCATTTTTTTGTAATGATTATAATGGATTAATTGATTATGTATCTTTATTATCAAGGTTTAGTGCGAGTACTATGACTGTTTACTTTTTTCACAATGAAAGATTATTATTCTAATTGTAATGGGAGGAAATCTTCCTCTGATTCTCATGATTTCTGTATTAATTGTAGTCAATGTACTCGCACTAACACTTGTTCAGTGTGTATCAATTAGGATGGCAAACATTGGAGACATGTGTCACGGTATGTTGTTGGCGGGGAGAGGACCATGCCGGTCCCCTCTCTGCAAGGTCACTCTAGTTTTTCACTCTCTTTTTCAGAGGAACAAGAACAGGGTGATGCTTCCGTGATGTCATCCAGAAGTGTGCCTCTGTCATCACACTCAAATGAAGAGCTAGCGGCAAAAGTGCTCATGCAGATACATCAATTACCTGGGAGTTCACTAGTTCGATCGAAGGGTTTGACGTCCGCTAGCTCGCCTGGTGTCGCAACCATTCCCCAAATGGCTCAGCACCCGGGTTCGTCCATTGCCGTCCAGGAAGGAGATTTGGGTGTTGCGAGCACTATAAACTTACCATGTGCACGCCCAGTGACGATGGAACAGAGGATAGTATGGAGGGAGCCTGATAGTCCGGTTCCTAGCTCGTCCAGGTCCATCCGGGCTGCGAGTGAGGCCCCTCTCTCGTACAACATCTGGGCCCAGATGTTGTAGTACATAACGTTCCTCAGACGGAGCACACGTCCACCACTCGGGATGCTTCGGTATATAGGCAGTCCAGAGAGACTGCATATACGGCTTCCTCATCCTCACGGCACACACGACCGCACCTTGGCTACGTGACCAGTGACATCCAGTCAGCATCGCCGACCAGGGATTCCACGGCGACCAGGTCACGCCATCCGGCAGCCAGTGATACAAGACCTTCAACATCCGGACGTTCGCATAAAAGAGGTATGCAAGATACAACGTCCAGGGAGCTTCCTGCGGCTAAATCCCATAAGACCGCAGCTCCTCAGGTCTCTGTAATGGACGTGCTATCACAGATAGCAGAGATCATCTCAGCATCCCAGCAGCCAGCAGAGCCTCTGGCGGAACATGAATGATCAGATGATGCTGGGTCGGTGCGTTCCACAGATGGATCAGTTGCGGACAACCGAGATTTGCAAGAGGTCTGACAGGATGGCGAAAGGGATAAAGGAATTGGATTTTTCCCTTTCAGAACAACAGAAAATTGCTGTGGAGTTCATCCGGCATTAACTTCCAGATGTTGTTCCAACGGGCCAAAATACTGCACAGCCATATAGGAGGCTTATAGCACCACTGGACACCGATTTTTTCAATCGGTTTAGGGACATCGTCCCAGAATTTCCATCACAGTCCAGAAATGTCTCACGGACATTTGAATTATTGAATGATGCTATATTTAAACTTGCTAACAAAACGGGCAGGCCAGCCTTCCAACCGGCATCTGCTCTTCTTCTGCCTTTCATCAACCCAAGGAATAAATTTGCAACGGCAGGACAGGGCATCCAGAGAGTTCCTCTGCGTCTAGACGACCAGGCTGAAGACCTTGAATTATCCATGCTCTCGTCTATGTCTATTCCTTCGTCGATATTGGAAACGACAATAACGTTTAATAGAGCCAATTTAGATGCACTCTCATATGCAGATCACCTTACCAGAGCGTTATCATTACGCCTTGAGGGACAAGAATTCCAAGATGTACAAACGTCCTTAAGAGTTCTGTCCAGGGCCATAGCATTCTCCATGTATAACTCCGCCCTTTCAGTGGCAAATCTGGAGTAAGCTAGACGTGACGGGCCCTAGCTACATCCACGTGCGTGGACAGTAAGGTGAAAAACTCTCTCAGAGTCACTCCGGTCTCCGGAAAGCTTCTCTTTGACGGCAAGCTTTCTGCAATATATGATCAGTTAACTAAGAAAGCTTCAGACTCTCTGCTATTTAAGTCTGCTTCCAAAAAGAGAAGAGTAGGCCAGGCACTTCTGGGACGAGTACGTCCAGGGGAAGTTCCTATAGAGGTTCGTACACGTCCTCTAGGTCGTACTCTAGAGACCGTCAAGATAGCGACTCAAATAGGGGCGATAATGCTGGCCGAAACAACCGGTGAGATGCCCCTAGGCCGACGGGGCGAGGTGTGGGCCGTGAGGACGTGGTTTCTCCTACTGCAAGCCTCGCAGATCCAAGAGGTGATGGTTTAAACCTCTGTTGCGTTCCAGTGGTGGAAGACTGTCGAGTTTCTCAAACAACTGGGAATTAATACGGAGGCTCCTTGGGTTCAAGGGGTTATATCGGAAGGTTTGAAACTGCCCTTCAAAGGAAAACCTCCATTAACTCGAAGTCCAAGATGGACTCAGCTTCTGTCAAATCTACAGAAAAGAGCTGCGCTTCTATCAGAAGTCCAGTCTCTTTTAATGAAGAACACGATAGAGGTCGTAGAAAACCAAGAATCTCCAGGTTTCTACAGCCATCTCTTTCTGGTTCCAAAACCAGACGGCTCGTTCCATCCAGTGATAGATTTGAGCTGGATAAACAAGCTGATTGTGGCTCCAAAATTCTATATGGAGACCATTCAATCAGTCAGAGTGAGCATTCGAGTGAATGACTATGCTGCAAGCATAGATCTCAAGGATGCGTTCCTTCACGTCATGGTACATCCGGCGTTCAGAAAGTATCTGCGCTTTGCTGTCCTGGGAGTATTATATCAGTTCGAGTGATGTGCTTCGGTCTGAATCTAGCGCTCTGGGCTTTCACTCGAGTAATGAACTCGGTAATGACTCATTTCCAAGCTCATTCGTCTGCGGTAACGTCGGCCTGCCTGGACGATATTCTTCAGAGGTACAGCAACGAGTTAACTCTTCAGAACGATATGCAGAATCTGCTTCTATTTCTCCGACGTCTCGGTTTCATAGTAAACGAAGAGAAGTCGGATCTGGTGCTGTCCAAGTCATTTATCCACCTGGGGATGAGCTTCGAGACGCACAACAATCTTGTTCGTCTGCCGTTAACCAGAGCGAAGTTAGTCAGTTGTTATGCTCGCTATTGTCTTCACTCAGAAATGGTTACAGCGCTCGTCCTCTCCAAATCTTTCTGACTCAGAATTGGAGGGCGAAGATATCCTCTTGTCAAACCAAGTGAAACAAGGGATTCAGACTTGGGCAGATATTCAGTGGTTAACTCAGGGAGTTCCACTGCAATTGCCATATCAGAGTTTTACGATTATGACGGATGCCAGTCCTCGAGCGTTTGCAATAGACGCTCTATCGATCTCGTGGGATGGAATAATAGGATATGTGTATCCTCCAGCGCCATTGATTCAACAGATATTGCTCAAGATAAAACAATTGCAATGCAAGATTCTATTGGTAGCATCTCTGTCTCCACAGAGACTGTGGATAAATCTACTCAGGTGTCTGTTGTGGGACATGCCATGGAAGGTTCCTCCACGGGAGGATCTGTTGCAGGGGAAATCGCGCATCCTCCATCACAACCCGCAAGGTCTCAACCTTTACGTATTTCCGTTGTGCGGTCCTTCTTGCACGGGAAGCATTTTACAGGACGAGCAGTGGACGTGATTTCTAACTGTGGGAGGACCTCCTCTTCGCTAAATTATGCAGCTAAGTGGAAGGTCTTTTGTTAGTGGTGTGGGGATCATTCGGTAGATATTTTTGATCATTCCATTCCAGACGTTGCAAATTTTCTAGTCTACTTGTTTGATGAGATCAAACTGCAGCTTGTCACCATTAAGGGTTATAGGTCTATGCTATCCTGATACCTATGCACATCATGATGGCTTAATGATTGGATCTAATGTCTCTTTATCTAAATTAGCTAGAAACTTTTCGATAAATAGACCTAGAACCCTTAGATTAATTCCTAAGTGGAATTTGGCTTGGGTTCTTCTTAAGTTAAAAGAAGCGCCTTTTGAGCCTCTTGACACAGTGGACTTCAAATTCTTATCTTATAAGACAGCTTTTCTCTTGGCCTTCTCTTCTGCTAGAAGAGTTAGTGAGCTTCATGCACTATCTGTGGATGATTCTCACTATCGTAGTGTCGGTAATACTATTACCTTTACTACCAATGTTGGATTTTTGGCTAAGAATCAGGCTCCTAATAAGTATCCGGAACCTATTGTTATTAAGGCCCTTCCATCTTCAGACGGGCGTAGGCCTTTACTCTGTCCTGTTGGAGCAATACATATTTACAAACGTAGGTCTGAGTTTATTAGAAAGGGACATAAGCCCTTAGGTCACCTGCTTTATAGTGAAAAGCAAGGGAATGACCTCTCCTGGAGTCAGTAATTCCGAGTCGATACCGGGATGGTTTTAAAGTGTAAAGCTAATGTTTACTCATACATGTAATATTTTTAAAGTGTAGCTCGGTGTGAAGCATTTGTATATGTCATGTGTCAAACGGGCGTTAATTTTCAATCCTCGGACACATTTAATGAGTATAAAGAGTCTCATTTCTCTGGACTTCCTTTATTTATTGGCTTACCTTTAAAAATAATTAGTATAAAGGGTTATACTGGATGTTAATAGAGATCATTGATGTTATGGTGCTCAATTACAGAATGGTATTGTCCCTTTCTTCTTTGATATAAATAAGAAAGATACGTGTAAAGCCTATCTCTCCTTTTCTCCTTTATGGGATAATTCTGTTATATGTAATTGAGCCTATTGGATTTTCCTTTATGTCCTAGGCCCTCCAACCAACCTTTTTACTATTCAGCTAAGTCTGGGTCATTAGTACAGTATAAAAATGTTAAAAAATTTATAGTAATTTATATATTTTTTATACTTACCAATGACCCAGACAGGGATGGCCCTCCCAGGAGTTGGGAACTCATACCTCCCCACAGAGTACATAACGCTTACCAGGCTCTGGTTGTAAGAATGACATTTGGCGCCAATTTCGGGACCTCCTTGACACTGCGCATGCGCAGAGGAGTAAAAGTATGGAGGATCATATAGGACATGTATTTTTCGGTTTTAGATGCAAATTTTGGGGATTGGGGGGGGGGGGGGGGGCAAAATTTGTGTTTGGCCCTGAATTAATAAGATTAGCACCAGCTAAGTCTAGGTCATTGGTAAGTATAAAAAATATATAAATTACTATAAATTTTTTATTTTTTAGCTCAACTTGACAAAGTCAAGCTGAGCTATTGCCATCACTTCTCGTCCGCCGGCATACGTACGTATGTATGTCCACAATTTCCTTTGGCACACCTCACAGGTCACATTTATGATCAGATCCCTTTGAAACTTGGTATGCTTGTTTGGGAGCTGTCGATTTTCTTCAATTTCTGTCAAAAAATGTTGCCGCGGACAATGTTCTGAGAACTTAGTTCAGTCAGACCTCAATATTTCCCCTTGGCAAACCCTACAGGGCACATTTATGATTGGTTTGCTTTGAAACCTGGCCTGCTTGTTTGGGGTGACCTCTAGATGGGAGCTATCGATTTTCTTCCATTTCCATTGAAAAATGTTGCCACTGGCTGTGACCTTTGAACTTAGTTTAGTCAGGTGTCAATATATTCCTTTGACATGCCATACAGGGCACATTTTTGACCAGATCGGTTTGAAACTTGGTATGCTTGTTTGGGTTACCTCTAGATGGGAGCTATTGATTTTCTGCAATATCTGCCAAGAAATGTTGCCACTGGCAATGACCTTTGATGAACTCAGTGCAGTTATGCATCAAAATTTCCCTTTGGCACACCCTGCAGGGCACATTTATTATCGGATCGCTTTGAAACTTGGTATGCTTGTTTGGGGTGACCTCTAGATGGGAGCTATCGATTTTCTACCATTTTCATCAAAAAATGTAGCAGCTGGCAACGTTCTTAGAACTTAGTTTAGTCACACCTCAATATTTCCATTTGCCACACCCTACAGGGCACATTTATGATTGGATTGCTTTGAAATTTGGCATGCTTGTTTGGAGTGACCTCTAGATGGGAACTAATGATTTTCTTCCATTTCCATCAAAAAATGTTGCCGCTGGCAACGACCTTTGATGAACTTAATGCAGTTATGCATCAATATTTCCCTTTGGCACACCCTGCAGTGCACATTTTTGACCAGATCACTTTGAAACTTGGTATGCTTGTTTGGGGTGAGCTCTAGATGGGAGTTATCGATTTTCTTCCGTTTCCGTCAAAAAATGTTGCCACTGGCAACGTTCTTAGAACTTAGGTCAGACCTCAATATTTCCCTTTGGCACACCCTACAAGGCACATTTATGATCGAATTGTTTTGAAACCTGGCATGCTTATTTGGGGTGACCTCTAGATGGAACTTATCGTTATTCTTCCATTTCTGTCAAAAAATGTTGCCTCTGGCAACGACCTTTGAACTTAGTTTAGTCAGGCATCAATATATTCCTTTGGCACGCCCTACAGGGCACATTTATGATCAGAATGGTTTAGAACTTGTTTTTTTTTTTGTTTGGGGTTATCCATAGATGGGAGCTATCGATTTTCTTCAATTTCTGTCAAAAAATGTTGCCGCTGCCAATGACCTTCAATGAACTTCATGCAGTTATGCATCAATATTTCCCTTTGGCGCAGCCTGCGGTGCACATTTTTTACCGTATCGCTTTGAAACTTGCAGTGCTTGTTTGGGATGACCTCTAGATGGGAGCTATCGATTTTCTTCCATTTCCATCAAAAATAGTTGCAATTGGCAACAATCTCTGATGAACTTAGTAAAAACTTAGTGCAGTTATGCATCAGTATTTCCCTTTGACACATCCCGCAGGGCACATTTATGAATGGATTGCTTGGAAACGGGATGTGCTTGTGTGAGGTGATATCTATATGGTAGTTATCGATTTTCTTCCATTTCTGTAAAAAAAATGTTGCCGCTGGCAACAACCTTTGAACTTAGTTTAGTCAGGCTTCAATATTTCCCTTTGGCACATTTATGATTCGATGACTTTGAAACTTGGTATGTGTGTTCAGGGTGACCTCGTGATGTGAGCTATTGATTTCTTTTCATTTCCATAAAAAATTATTGTCGTTATCACCCGCCTTTGAACAAATTGCATTTGTGCAGCAACTTATCCCTTTTGCACTCTCTGCAGGGTATATTTATGAATTGCCATAAAAAAGTGAGAAAAAGACATTGCCACAAGCAATGACCTTCAAACTTGGTGCATTTGTGCATTAACATCTTCCTTTGGCATGCCTCAGAGTGCACATTCATCATCAGGTTGTTTTGAAACTTTGTATGCTTATGCAGGGTGACAAAGATAGGAGCTATTGATTTTCTTTTCATTTCCATCAAAAACTTGCTGTTAGCAACAATCTTTGAATTTATTGCATTTGTGCATCAACATTCTTCTTTGACATGGCCTACGGGCCACATTTATCATAGGATTATTTTTACCTCACCTGACTGAAAGTCAGGGTGAGCTTTTCTTATCACTCTTCGTCCGTCGTCCTGCGTGAAGGTGGTGTTTGAGCCTCTTTCTCCTAAACCACTGGCCACATTTTAATTAAATTTCATGTAAGTGGTGGTTATATAGGGGCATTTTGATTTTTATCCAAATTAGGTTTCGGCTCATATTGAGCAGAGGTGTGGGGAAAAAATGGCCAAATTTTTTGAAAATCTTCTTTTAATGAACCACCAGTAGCAGAGACGTGATATGTGGTATACAGAGTCCTTTTGAGGTTTAGAATCAAGTTTGTTCAAGAGAAGTTTGTCGGGCATTATTTGCCTTCGTTATGGGAGGGGCAAAAATTTTGGCCACGCCTAAAATTTCTATTTTCTGAACCGTGAGGTCGATTTGAACCAAATTTAATATGAGATGATAATGGGTCATAAGTAGTTGATTGATGCAAAAAAAATTTTCTCATTGCCCCGTGGGAACCTCGGGAGCTAAAAATAGGAAAAACCTTAAAACAGCCATATCTCCAAAACTACATGGCACAGAGAATTCTTATTTTGTATAAAACTTACTTTTATCCAGTAGAATAGAATGGTTAAAAAAAATCTCTATCGGTTTGATCACAAGGTACTTTTTTCAGGACTTTGAAAAAGTGCTGAGTCAGCACTTTTTAACACAGTAGGCAATGGGAAAAACATTAAAAAATCATCTTCTCCAGATCCAGCAGGCAGAATATGCAACATTGCGGGGTGGATCTGATTCAAGTTTGTTCAAATCGGCCCCCTGGATTCATATTTGGGCTCACTATAGAAGCCCAAATTTGAACTTAGTGGATTTCAGGCAAATTTATTAAAAAAATCTTCTCCAGATCCAGCAGACAGAATATTTTGATATTTGGTATGCAACTTTGTGGGGTGGATCTGATTCAAGTGTGTTCAAATCGGCTCCCTAGATTCATATTTGGGCTCACTATAGAAGCTCAAATTCGAACTTAGTGCATTTCAGGCAAATTTCTTCAAAAATCTTCTTCTCCAGATCCAGCAGGCAGAATCTTTTCATATTTGGTATGTAACATTGTGGGGTGGATCTGATTCAAGTTTGTTCAAATCGGCGCCTTGGATTCATATTTGGGCTCACTATAGAAGCCCGAATTCGAACTTAGTGCATTTCATGCAAATTTCTTAAAAAATCTTCTTCTCCAGATCCAACAGGCAGAATCTTTTGATATTTGGTATGCAACATTGTGGGGTGGATCTGATTCAAGTTTGTTCAAATCGGCTTCCTAGATTCATATTTGGGCTCACTATAGAAGCTCGAATTCGAACTTAGTGCATTTCAGGCAAATTTCTTAAAAATCTTCTTCTCCAGATCCAGCATGCAGAATCTTTTGATATTTGGAATGCAACATTGTAGGGTGGATCTGATTCAAGTTTGTTCAAATCGGCCCCCTGGGTTCATATTTGGGCTCAGTATAGGAGCCCGATTTCGAACTTAGTGCATTTCAGGCAAATTTCTTAAAAAATCTTCTTCTTCAGATCCAACAGGCAGAATCTTTTGATATTTGGCATGCAACATTGTGGGGTGGATCTGATTCAAGTTTGTTCAAATCGGCCCCCTGGGTTTATATTTGGGCTCAGTATAGAAGCTCGAATTCGAACTTAATGCATTTCAGGCAAATTTCTTAAAAAATCTTCTTCTCCAGATCCAGCAGGCAGAATCTTTTGATATTTGGTATGCAACATTGTGGGGTGGATCTGATTCATGTTTGTTCAACTCGGCCCCCTGGATTCACATTTGGGCTCACTATAGAAGCCCGAATTCGAACTTGATGCATTTCAGGCAAATTTCTTAAAAAATCTTCTTCTCCAGATCCAGCGGGCAGAATCTTTTGATATTTGGTATGCAACATTGTGGGGTGTATCTGATTCAAGTTTGTTCAAATCGGCCCCCTGGGTTCATATTTGGGCACAGTATAGGAGCCTGATTTCGAACTTAGTGCATTTCAGGCAAATTTCTTTAAAAATCTTCTTCTCCAGATCCAGCAGGCAGAATCTTTTGATATTTGGTATGCAACATTGTAGGGTGGATCTGATTCAAATTTGTTCAAATCGGCCCCCTTGGTTCATATTTGGGCTCAGTATAGGAGCCTGATTTCGAACTTAGTGCATTTCAGGCTAATTTCTTTAAAAATCTTCTTCTCCAGATCCAGCAGGCAGAATCTTTTGATATATGGCATGCAACATTGTGGAGTGGATCTGATTCAAGTTTGTTCAAATTGGCCCCCTGGGTTTATATTTGGGCTCAGTATAGAAGCTCGAATTCGAACTTAATGCATTTCAGGCAAATTTCTTTAAAAATCTTCTTCTCCAGATCCAGCAGGCAGAATCTTTTGATATATGGCATGCAACATTGTGGAGTGGATCTGATTCAAGTTTGTTCAAATTGGCCCCCTGGGTTTATATTTGGGCTCAGTATAGAAGCTCGAATTCGAACTTAATGCATTTCAGGCAAATTTCTTTAAAAATATTCTTCTCCAGATCCAGCAGGCAGAATCTTTTGATATATGGCATGCAACATTGTGGAGTGGATCTGATTCAAGTTTGTTCAAATTGGCCCCCTGGGTTTATATTTGGGCTCAGTATAGAAGCTCGAATTCGAACTTAATGCATTTCAGGCAAATTTCTTAAAAAAATCTTCTCCAGATCCAGCAGGCAGAATCTTTTGATATTTGGTATGCAACATTTGTGGGGTGGATCTTATTCAAGTTTGTTCAAATCGGCCCCCTGGATTCATATTTGGGCTCACTATAGAAGCCCGAATTCGAACTTAATGCATTTCAGGCAAATTTCTTAAAAAATCTTCTTCTCCAGATCCAGCAGGCAGAATCTTTTGATATTTGGTATGCAACATTGTGGGGTAGATCTGATTCAAGTTTGTTCAAATCGGCCCCCTGGGTTTATATTTGGGCTCAGTATAGAAGCTTGAATTCGAACTTAGTGCATTTCAGGCAAATTTCTTTAAAAATCTTCTTCTCCAGATCCAGCAGGCAGAATCTTTTCATATTTGGCATGCAACATTGTGGGGTGGATCTGATTCAAGTTTGTTCAAATCGGCCCCCTGGGTTTATATTTGGGCTCAGTATAGAAGCTTGAATTCGAACTTAATGCATTTCAGGCAAATTTCTTAAAAAATCTTCTTCTCCAGATCCAGCAGGCAGAATCTTTTGATATTTGGTATGCAACATTGTGGGGAGGATCTGATTCATGTTTCTTCAACTCGGCCCCCTGGATTCACATTTGGGCTCACTATAGAAGCCCGAATTCGAACTTGATGCATTTCAGGCAAATTTCTTAAAAAATCTTCTTCTCCAGATCCAGCGGGCAGAATCTTTTGATATTTGGTATGCAACATTGTGGGGTGTATCTGATTCAAGTTTGTTCAAATCGGCCCCCTGGGTTCATATTTGGGCACAGTATAGGAGCCTGATTTCGAACTTAGTGCATTTCAGGCAAATTTCTTTAAAAATCTTCTTCTCCAGATCCAGCAGGCAGAATCTTTTGATATTTGGTATGCAACATTGTAGGGTGGATCTGATTCAAATTTGTTCAAATCGGCCCCCTTGGTTCATATTTGGGCTCAGTATAGGAGCCCGATTTCGAACTTAGTGCATTTCAGGCAAATTTCTTTAAAAATCTTCTTCTCCAGATCCAGCAGGCAGAATCTTTTGATATTTGGTATGCAACATTGTGGGGTAGATCTGATTCAAGTTTGTTCAAATTGGCTCCCTGGATTCATATTTGGGCTCACTATAGAAGCCCGAATTCGAACTTAGTGCATTTCAGGCAAATTTCTTCAAAAATCTTCTTCTCCAGATCCAGCAGGCAGAATCTTTTGATATATGGCATGCAACATTGTGGAGTGGATCTGATTCAAGTTTGTTCAAATTGGCCCCCTGGGTTTATATTTGGGCTCAGTATAGAAGCTCGAATTCGAACTTAATGCATTTCAGGCAAATTTCTTTAAAAATATTCTTCTTCAGATCCAGCAGGCAGAATCTTTTGATATATGGCATGCAACATTGTGGAGTGGATCTGATTCAAGTTTGTTCAAATTGGCCCCCTGGGTTTATATTTGGGCTCAGTATAGAAGCTCGAATTCGAACTTAATGCATTTCAGGCAAATTTCTTAAAAACATCTTCTTCTCCAGATCCAGCAGGCAGAATCTTTTGATATTTGGTATGCAACATTGTGGGGTGGATCTTATTCAAGTTTGTTCAAATCGGCCCCCTGGATTCATATTTGGGCTCACTATAGAAGCCCGAATTCGAACTTAATGCATTTCAGGCAAATTTCTTAAAAAATCTTCTTCTCCAGATCCAGCAGGCAGAATCTTTTGATATTTGGTATGCAACATTGTGGGGTAGATCTGATTCAAGTTTGTTCAAATCGGCCCCCTGGGTTTATATTTGGGCTCAGTATAGAAGCTCGAATTCGAACTTAGTGCATTTCAGGCAAATTTCTTTAAAAATCTTCTTCTCCAGATCCAGCAGGCAGAATCTTTTCATATTTGGTATGCAACATTGTGGAGTGGATCTGATTCAAGTTTGTTCAAATCGGCCCCCTGGGTTTATATTTGGGCTCAGTATAGAAGCTCGAATTCGAACTTAGTGCATTTCAGGCAAATTTCTTAAAAAATCTTCTTCTCCAGATCCAGCAGGCAGAATCTTTTGATATTTGGTGTGCAACATTGTGGGGTGGATCTGATTCAAGTTTGTTCAAATCGGCCCTCTGGGTTTTTATTTGGGCTCAGTATAGAAGCTCGAATTCGAACTTAGCGCATTTCAGGCAAATTTCTTAAAAAATCTTCTTCTCCAGATCCAGCAGGCAGAATCTTTTGATATTTGGTATGCAACATTGTGGGGTGGATCTGATTCAAGTTTGTTCAAATCGGCCCCCTGGATTCATATTTGGGCTCACTATGGAAGCCCGAATTCGTATTTAGTGCATTTCAGGCAAATTTCTTAAAAAATCTTCTTCTCCAGATCCAGCAGGCAGAATCTTTTGATATTTGGTATGCAACATTGCATTGTGGGGTGGATCTGATTCAAGTTTGTTCAAATTGGCCCATGGGTTTATATTTGGGCTCAGTATAGAAGCTCAAATTCGAACTTAGTGCATTTCAGGCAAATTTCTTTGAAAATCTTCTTCTCAAGATGCAGCAGGCAGAATCTTTTGATATTGGGTATGCACCATGCTTGGGGGGGGGGGGGGGGGGGGGGGGGAGATTCATTTTTGTTCAAGCCAAGTCCCTGGGTTCATATTTGGGCTCACTGTGGTAGCCCGAATTATAACTTAGTTCAAAATGAGGAATTTTCTTTAAAAATCTTCTTTAGATCCAGCAGTTGGAATGTTTTGATATTTGATATGCAGTATCCTTAGGGGGTGGGATTCAAGTTTGTTCAAGCCATGTCCCTAGGTCCATATTTGGACTCACTGTGGGAGCTTGAATTGTAACTTTGGTGTGCAGCATCCTTAGGGGGGTGAGATTCAAGTTTGTTAAAGCCAAGTCCCTGGGTTTATATATGGGCTCCCTGTGGGAGCCCAAATTATAACTTAGTTCAATATGAGGAATATTCTTTAAAAATCTTCTTTTTTTTAGATCCACTGGTCAGAATCTTTGGATATTTGGTATAAGCTTTTCTTAGGAGGAGCAGATGCAACTTGTTGAAATCAATTCCCTGGGTTGATATTTAGGCTACCATGTCAGGTGAGCGCCCTCAGGCCCCTGCAAATGAATCTGCCGTATCTGCATGCATAATTTACAAAATGAGCAGTTGGAAAACAAGTATTTTTCAAACAATTTCAACAAAAATGTATCATTTGACCTCTGATTGGAATGATCTCAAAGAGCTCGTTCCAATGAGTGGTCACATGATATGTTTTTGTTGAATACTTTGAAAAATTCAAAAACATAATATTTAATCCTTAAGGGCCTGAACAAGTATCCTGAATCCTCATGAGCCCACAGGCTTAAAAATGTCCAGTGGTTTAGCAGTGATTTCTAGTCAAGTCTTGGCTGCCTTAACAGGCATCCAAGACTGTAACTAGAAACCACTGCCAAGATAATTTGCCTATTGTCAGCAGAACCTCCACATGATAGCATGTTAAGGGCAGCCGTTTTTGAGGTTGAAAAATCCGAAATGGATTAAAATAATAAATTTTGATATCATGTGCATTGGGTAAAGGGTTAAGTCATGTTTAGAAACAAGGTTTCTTTTCTCAACCTCTCTGTGACATGCAATATCAAGTATTTTTTGGCTAGTTGCCTGTAATAAGCATACAAAATAATGTGTTAATGTGAACGCCTTGGCACACTCCAATAAATTTACAGTAGAACAGAGTTTTAATGCACTTATACTGAAATTAATTTCAAACTCAATCTGTCATGCAGAAAATATACTGTTCTGCGATATCTAACCTTATAAGGTACTGGGAAATGTCTCAAAAATATTTAGAGATTATTACTTGGTTAGTTTCATGTCAGCTGATATGTCAGCCTGAGGTAACTGCATATCAACCTGAGGCTGAAGGTCAAAGGCTGATGTGAAATTACTGAGAGCTCATATCTCGGCTGATGTGAAACTAACCAAGTAATAACCTCTCTTTATTTATTAAACCAAATCAAATAATTACAAAATGTTCTCCGGTCTGTTAGTTTTCTAACCGTGTTATTAGTTCTCATTCGCTTCATAAAGTCAGAAATTTCCTCTTCTAGTTCAGGTATCCATACATTGCGGCTTCCCCGATGTCTGGATAGCTGAACTGTCTCTTCTCGCACTTAGACGAAACTCTGCTTGTGACTCTGAATCTTTATGTTAAATTTTCTGTACAACTCTTCTTTTTTCTGTTCATCCACCTAATCCTTACTTACTGCCATCATTAATTCCCCACCTACACTACTTCCTTTTACCTGGTAACACCAATTGTACTGATCAATGACTTTCTACAAATAATGATGAATGATTTCGCTGTAAACAAAATAGCTGTGCTGAGTGATGCATTATGGAGGCCAACTCTAGACTGGTTCATATCTGCCATGGTTGGCATCATATCCGTTGAGTTTGAAGCTCAAACAGCCAAGCTTGATAATGGGAAATTCTGAGAAAGAAGATCATATCTAATAAATGAGTTTCAATATCTAATGTCATAGCTGATGTAAGAGAATTTATTACACATCCATTAAACTTTAAATCCTTGCATTTAACAGAATCGCTGCTTTGACATAAATGTTTCTGTATTCAACTGGTGATGTACAAGCCAGAACTTTTTTCCCAGCACCATTTATACTAGTTCCTTTTCTGTCGGGTCTAGGAATGAAACGGTTGGCTCATTTTCCTAACCGACTAACCAAGAGCTATAACCGCATAATGTCCAGTTATCTGTGGCCATTATTTCACCGAATATGCGATCAAAACTATAGGAATTGGAAAGCAGTGTTCTCAAACTATTCTGTGGTGTGTATATAAACGAACGTTGTCAAGTACTCGACAACATTCGTTTGTATATACACTACAGAATATTTTCTGCGATTACTCATTACTCGCGGAAACTGCCCATCATTAACAAAGTCTTGAACACCAAAGTCGATTATTTCTCAATATATACAACACGGCTTCGATGTGTAATCGATCACAAAGGAGAAGCGGCAGATTTACTACATTTTAAATGTGGAATAACGATCACTATCGATATTTTGGATAACCGGTTGACATTTTTTTCTAATCGATCAGGTAGCTAACTGGTTTCAAACCTATTATCCAGTTAACCATTTCAGTATTAGTCGGGTCATTAGTTACACTTCGAAAAGTTTCCAAATTTCATTATACAATTATCAATTGTCTGTCTCGTAGTGTGAAAATAAAAAGTCCAAAGCAAAATAAAATTGGTTCACAAAAAATTAGTTAACCAAAAATTAGATAATATTAAAAATAACCATTCATTTCCAACCAAAAAATTAACCCAGTCCTGTTGCCATCTTGTCTTGGATCCCATTATATATAAATTGGTCAACTTTATTTTGGTAAATCTTTGGACATCTTGATATGCTTCAAACATCTTTTAAAAAAATTTCTCCCAGCTGTTTTGCAAATTTGCCCAAATTTGTACTTATATTTTCACTAACAGTAATAGCGACCAAATGGTTAGGCGTGAATGAACACCAGCCGAAGAGAAACAGCAATACAAATTTCAACAAACATGTCCAATAGAAAAGATAACAAACGTAATTTAGACTGGTTCCCAAAAGGTTGTTTTGATTTTTAGCTCAACTTTGACGAAGTCAAATTTGAGCTATTGTCATGGCCCGTCGTCCGTCTGTCCGTCTGTCCGTACGTCAACAATTGGCTATGGCTCGGGCTAGAGGTCGTATTTATGAACCGATCTTTACGAAACTTCTTGTGTACCTTTGTTATGACCCTGGGACGGGAACGAGTGTTTTTAGGTGTGGATCGAAATTCAAGATGGCTGCCAGTGGCCATTTTGTACCGATGATGCAAAAATCAGTTTTTTGTACAGAACTTCTGTACGAAAGTTCTGATTTGAATAAAGTTTTGTATAAATGTTTAGTACCATGGGATACATCACATATAATACAGGTTTTTTTCTCGTGCGTAAATTATGCAAATTAGACTGACTTTGATTTATTTAGTGTTACTTTCAGAGCTGTAAGTGCCAAGCTGCTATGGCTCGGGCTAGAGGCCGTATTTATGAACCGATCTTTACGAAACTTCTTGGGTACCTTTGTTATGACCGTGGGACGAGAACGAGTGTTTTTGGGTGCGGTCCGAAATTCAAGATGGCTGCCAGCCGCCATTTTGTACCGACGATGCAGAAATCTGTTTTTTGTACAGAACTTCCATATGAAAGCTCTGATTTGAATAATTTTTTGTATGAATGTTTAGTACCATGGGATACATCACATATAATACGGGTTTTTTTCTCGTACGTAAATTGTGCAAATTAGACTAATTTTGATGTTTTTTGGTGTTACTTTCAGCACTGTACGTGCAAATGCCAATATGGCTCGGGCTAGAGGTCGTATTTATGAACCGATCTTTACGAAACTTCTTGGGTACCTTTGTTTTCACCGTGGGACGAGAACGAGTGTTTTGGGGTCTGGTCCGAAATTCAAGATGGCCGATGGCAGCCATTTTGTACAAAATTAGGTGCAATCAGATTTTTGCACAGAACTTCCATATGAAAGCCCTGATTTGAATAATTATTTTGTGTGAATGTTTAGTACCATGGGATGCATCACATATAATACGGGTTTTTTTTCTCGTGCAGAAATTATGCAAATTAGATGAACTTTGATTTTTTCAGTGCGACTTACACACAGTAAGTACACATGTCAATACGGCTCAGACTAGAGTCTGTATTTATGAACTGATCTTCACGAAATGTCTTGGGTACCTTTGTTATCACCTTGGGACGAGAACGAGTGTTTCTGGGTGCGGTCTAAAATTCAAGATGGCTGCCAGTGGCCATTTTGTACCGAAATTAGGTCTAATCAGTTTTTTGTACACATCTTCTATACAGCTCAGACTAGAGGCCATATTTATGAACCAATCTTTACGAAACTTCTTGGGTACCTTTGTTATCACCGTGGGATGAGAGCGAGTGTTTTTGGGTGTGGTCCAAAATTCAAGATGGCCACCAGCAGCCATTTTGTACCAAAATTAGTGCAATCAGTCTTTTGTATAGAACTTTTGTATGAAAGTTCTGATTTGAATAAATTTTTGTATGAATGTTTAGTAACATGGAATACATCACATATTGTAAGGGGTTTTTTTTCGTGCCGAAATTATGCAAATTAGATGAACTTTGATTTATTCAGTGCTACTTACACAATGTAAGCACACATGTCAAATCGGCTCAGGGTAGAGGCTGTATTTATGAACCGATCTTCACAAAACTTCTTGGGTACCTTTGTTATCTCCTTGGGATGAGAATGAGTGTTTCTGGGTACGGTCCAAAATTCAAGATGGCTGCCAGTGGCCATTTTGTACCGAAATTAGGTCCAATCAGTTTTTTGTCAGAAGTTCTATACAGCTCGTATTTATGAACTGATCTTCACAAAACTTCTTGAGTACTTTTGTTTTCACCTTGGGACAGGAACGAGTGTGTTTTGGGGTGCCTTTGTTATCACTGTGCTATGAGAACAAATATTTTGGGGTTCAGTCAGACACACTCTGGGACTCAAAGATTTTTTCTAGTTCAGCATCTGACTGTCACCCACCTTTACAATACTTTACCTATACATTTGTTACAGGCAACGGTCAGTATTCATGTACAGACCATTACAATACTTTATATGTACCTTTGTTATCAGGTCATTACCTAGATGTTTGTCATTGCTGTGTCACATACTATACATGTACATGTCTTTGTCTTGACAAGTTGAGCTACAGTGTCATTGACACTTTCATTTATCGATCCATTTGATCAGTACAGCTTCAAACAAAACAAACAGACTCTTCACCTTTGGGTTTAAACATCGGAATTGAAATGTGTTTATTTAACTGAATTTTAATGCGTGGGATGTGTAATAAACACAGAACATAATGTGTGTTTGAATCGGTGGGTGTTTTACATAACTCGTTGGAATGGCATAGTCATATTTCGCTCAGGCCTGCAGCTCTACAGCTCTCGCGAAATATGACTATGCCATTCCAACGAGTTATGTAAAACACCGATTCAAACACACATCGCATTCTGTCTCTATCTCTACAGAAGTGGCGTGAATTATGCAATAACTTAGAATGAAATCACCGAGCATTTTGGCATTTGGATGTGTCATTTGTAATTAAAACATGCTTTAATTGCAAATAAACGTCACAATGCATATAATAAAAAGAATACCTACCATTTTTGAGTAAGTACCAGATTTATCTCATTGGTGGACTGCAAGGACATATAAGTATTTATCTCATTAGTGGACTGCAAGGAAATATAAGTTTTCACGAGTGGCTGAAATGTACAGTGGGTCTCCAGGAAAGTGAATTTTTGTTTGTATTGTCTGTTAGACATGTTTGACATAATGTTTATTAAATAAAAATGAATTCAAGAGGTAGTTTGAGTAAATTTCCCTCTTATTTGTAAAGCAGGTTAGTGCAAATATGCCAGATCAGCGAGGGAGTGAGGCTTTTATTTTTATTTTTTATTTTTTTTTAATTTGTTTTCTGATTGAGCTCGACACCCAAATTTGGATGTTTCATATTCTGTGGATGTTGTTCACATTATCTTTCATTGAATTTATTTCATCTGTATGGATTTGCCTTTTTACAATTCCTATGGGAGTGTGCCTATAGGCACTCTCCTATAAATTGTAACAAGACAAAGACTTGTGAAATGTGAAGAAATATTTAGCTCTTTTCCACACTTTAGTACCGCACTTGAAATTTGTCCTGATTTCACTGACTGACTATCTGTTCATGCTTTGGCGCGTTTCAAAATAGGTATTCAGTTTTCCATCTCATTGTTCTGTGTTAATTAATTTGTGAGATAAGCACAGTTAAAGATGTCTGATGCCAGCTTCTTTTTCTTTCTTTTAATGATGGTTTTTCTGATGTATTTTTAAACTGGGACCAGCTTCCAAGCGAATCAAAATATATGAATCTGGGATGCAGGATGGCCGGTGAAACTGATAATATATCCCAAAATCACCTTCATTTGATATGAAATTAACAGTTTGATATTTGATGGTAATTCACAGATGATTAATTATATGCAGTCGAAGTGGTCAATTAAAACTGCAAACATTTCATTCTGTTGTATTTTTATTTATTTTATTGTGCAAAAATAGTGTTTGCATATGAAATACGAATTCAAATGAATTGTGGAAATGCTGAATAAACTGGCAAAAAATTCTGATTTACAACTTTATAGGGCAGGTTGTGAAAGGAATTGTATTTTGTGTGAAATAAATCATTGAAAGTTGATATTTATATAAATACATTACAGTTCATGTACTTGGGATGTTTTAGAACTGTGGTGTTTTGGGTGGTGATAAAATATGCAAGTTTCACTGAAAATGAGATCATACCCATTCCAAATCCTCTTTATCAATGACAAACTACCTCTATTCAGTCACCCATCATTAGAGTAGTAATGTGGCATGGAGGGGTGGGATAGGCACGTCAAATTACCAGAAACAACCCAGTAAGTACTTAATACTACCCAAATGGGTAAAATTCAAAAACGGAGGCCAAAACTGATACCCCCCTAAGAAAACCTGGTATATCATAGAACTTTGTCAATTAAAGAATTGAAATAAGGATGTCATTGGAACAGGCTTAGAGAGCTGGATCTAGTAATATCCATTTTTGTATGCATTTATTGACAAATGCCATTAAACGTGTTCAAATAAAATGAAATATAATGCATTAGGAGGGTGTGGAGGCGAAAAAGCAAAAAATGTAAATTATTTATGTTCTGGCTGCGCACACAAATCTCCCTGACAAGCATGGAAATCTCCCCTGACAGATCACCAAAATCTCACTAAAAGTAAGTCATATTCAGAGATAAACAGGTCTCACCCCAACATCCCCAATCAGACACAAACCTCATTTGCATGAGACTGACTGTGCTATGACAAAAGCTCAAGAAGAAAATCTAGTCTTGTGAGAAAGTGCATGAGAGGATCAATATATCTGAAAATCCAATCCAGATAAAAATGTCCTGACTGGATAATTATTGGGGGCAAGGGAGGGGAGATTTCCTAGCAACAGTTCTTGAGAAGAAAAGTCTTTTCCACTAGTGTATTTCTGGCAAAAAGGGCATGCATTGCCATCCTTGGCCTCAGGGCAAGGGGGGTGGCTGTCTCCTCCTGTGCCCTTGTATTTTGATCTCTGATGAACTTAGGACAAGTCCTGTTTAAACATTGCAAACATGTGATTCAATTTTGCTTAGATGAAGTATCTGCTCCCAAGTGGGCTTCAACTCTGAACATACGGTAGTTAAAAACTCTTAAAAGAAATTTCTTTTGAAGTGGTGGCTGCCATGGTATGATATAGGCTGTACAACTTCCTAATGTCGTGTGGATTAACATCAAAACAAAGCTTCTTAGGTGATATTTGGGGATTCAACATTTCATGGTCTCAAATTTCCAGTTTTAAGAAGTGCTCGCCTTATTTAAACTCCATTTGATTTACACTATCATCATACTTTTGATAAGAGTGAAAGAAGTTCCACTTGGTCCTATAAGACAGCACAGGAACACATTTCAAATGTTTTTTTTTTTATCGAACAGTACAGCACAAACAATTGATATTCAACATGGAGAGTCCTTGTGGGGAGTTAAATTAAACTCGTCAGAAAAATCAGTTTGGGAATTTTCATGGAAAGTGGAATAAGTTTTGTTGCCAGTGGTCTTGGGTTCATATCAAGCCCCACTGTATACCTACCACACATGCTGAAATGGGAAACTTTAGTACCATTTTCCTCTGTACTGCTATGAGTTAAATCCTTTCAAATCGGGAGTCTCTGGTGATACTCTTTAACCCTTTACTCGAACAAATCTGTTACTTCCACCCACATTATTTTCAAATTGAGTAGTTGAAAAATGAAAAAAAAAAAATTTTCATGTGAACCCTCACCCTCCCCCCCCCCCCCCCCCCCCCCCCCCCCATCTCATGGACACAAGCTTGTTTAGCATTTTCTTTCGAGGGTATACGTGACTTGGTATCGATAAGATTATTGAAACAATTTAAAAAATAAAAATAAATTTTGATATCGAGAGCATTAGTAAAAAGGTTGGGAATTTTTCTTTTTTTGGTGGTGGTGGGGGGGGGGGGTGATGGGGCTCAATTGGTTTTCACACAACACTTTCTGAATTAAGTGATTTGCCCAGCTTTTACCATACAAATAAGCCCCCCCCCCCCCCCCCCACCTCCCCACCATGACAAAGAAAGATTATCGTTTTACCCTTCACCACATGGGAAATCGGGAAGTCCAGCAGTGGTTCATTACTGTGGTAAAAGAAATTCTGCATTTCTGGTAAAACAGGACGTTGTAACCAACGCCTGGGGCGGAAACTCATCTGAGGTGGGCAGCACAGATATAAACGATTGGCTAAATTTGACGTCACGCCTATGCTGCGGTCATGATATAGCCAAAGATGCTGTATGTGACCTAAAACACCAATAAATTCATAAGCTTTCGCCTAACCCTATGTATACAGATTGTTCTAAAGATAAAGTATCGTCGGCTGTTACTGATGATCAGATCACCTCATTTATAATACCAAGCGAAAGTTCTATTTTCAGGAACAGATTGAAATTGCATGGACAGGCTAGAAAGTAGATTATTTTCTCCTTTCTTTCGTATCTTTAGTCAACCCCAGGTTGAAGAAACCCTCTGATAAATAAGCCTGTCGCGGATTTTAGATTCACTTCAGTGAATTCAAGCCACTCATAAGTAAATACATCAGATCTATATGGCAGGCAGAGAAGTTTGGGTACACAGATAACGACCAAATATTATTGATTATTGTACAGCGAGTAATCTTTGTTGAAAAGATCGTGCAATTTTTGTCACAATGCCATATTGGTCATTCACACATTGGTATTTTAATGTATTGTCTCTTAGATATCTTCTTGGTCACAGTAACTCGTACAAAATTCTGCCGTTTCCCAAAGAAATCTCTTTTTTTAACTAAATTTTAAATTGTTTTATTCTTTTAAACCAGATATAATCTTTAAAAGTCTCCCAGTCAACAGTTCGATTTACACTTTATTCAATAACTGGTATAGAGCTAAATTATTTTGGGTTGTCAAAATTTGTTCACATGTCTTTGCCTTGTTTCAATGTATGGGAGAGTGCCAAAACTCTCCCATCAATTATAGCAAAGCAAAACTGTTCAGATTAAATATCACTTTGAAGATATGAAGCACATTCGCAGAATATGAAGTCTTAAGTGGCAGTACCAGGCTACCTGGACCAGCAGTTCAGAATAAAGCCAAAATTTTGGCTTCCAGCACGCTGTCAGTTAAACTACTTTCTAGGGCCCTGCGAGGCTTCGCGATTTGATTCCAGTTCGAATTTTAAGTTGCTTTCGATTCGAATCAAAATCGGCTGCCCGATTCCTTTCCGTTTGAAGCCTTTCACAGGAATGATGTCTCGCAACACACATGAATGAGGAGTCTGTGCTGACTTTCAGTTAGAAATTCCGGCTTTGATTATCTCCCTTGATATGCAATGGGCTACTTTTCCGAGCTTGCATGGAAGGGATTTCCTGTCCTGGGATGGGTGGGCCAGCTAGTAGTACATAAATAATGATGAAAATAAAAAGTGAGTGTAATTTAACTGCAATAACATAAATTGCATCAACACCCAATGCCACTAACCATGTTAATTCCATACTCAATACCACTGTTGAAAGCAAATTTAAAGGGGCTATATAAGTAATGGAATTTTTTTTTTTTTTAAGTTTCCACCTCTCATATTCCTTACATTCAAATGAAATATACACAAATTATACATCAAACACGAAACACATATGTAATCAACTCATAGAGTTGACAGCAGGCACCACTGGTTCCTGGAAGTCTGTTAACGTATTCGTGCCAGAACTGATAACAAAATAATATTTCACGAGAACAACTTGTGGCCAAATGTGCTTCACATATCCAAGAACAAAGCTTGGCATTCAAAACTCTTTCGAATGCAGCGATAGGAATGCATTTGGGAAAAGGACAACACTGTCTGCATTTTTGTTTTGTTTTCCCTTGTCGACCGATTCAAAATTTATCTTCTGCTCATATCAATAATCCAAGTTGGCGTTTCGTACCGAGAATGACAGCTTCAAATTGTGATTTAAACTACAATCGATTTGACTACATGGTATTTTTAGCTCAACTTTGGCGAAGCCAAATTTGAGCTGATGCCGTGGCCAGTCGTCCGGCTGTCCGTCTGGCCGCCTGTCCGTCTGTCCGGGCCAACATTGGGGGTTTAGGGGATATTATTATTATTCCAAATTAAGGTAGTGTTAGGGTTAGGAGTGGGGTGGGGTTAGGGGTAGCCCCAGAATAGAGCTTAAGGTTGGGGAGGGTTAGGTCCGGGGGGGGGGGGCGGTAGGGTTGGGGTCAGGGGTGGAGTTTTAGTTCTACTAGCCCCTAAACCGAAAAATAGCTCCTAATGCTATTGGTTTGGCTAGGGTGGGGTTGGGTCAGGGGTGGGGTGGGGTGGGGGTAGGTTTAGGGGTAGCCCCAGAGTAGGGCTTAAGGTTGGGGGGTCCCGGGGGTGGGTTAGGGTCTGGGGTGGGCTTTTTGGGGTTAGGGTCAGGGTGGGGTAGGGTTAGGGTGTGGTTTTTGGGTGGAGGGTGGGGTTAGGGTTAAATATAAGTTCTAAGGTGGAGGGGTGGGGTTCTGGGTAAAATAAGGTTTTGGACATAAAAAATGTTTTTTTGGAAGCCCATAAACCCGAAATGTTGGAGCGCCCGCCTGTCCGTCAACAATTCAATACGGCTCGGGCTAGAGGCCGTATTTATGAACCGATCTTTACGAAACTTCTTGGGTACCTTTGTTATGACCGTGGGACGAGAACAAGTGTTTTGGGGTCTGATCCGAAATTCAAGTTGGCCGCTGGCGGCCATTTTGTACAGACTTAGGTGAAATCAGATTTTTGCGCAGAACTTCCATATGAAAGCGCTGATTTGAATAATTTTTTGTATGAATGTTTAGTACCATGGGATACATCACATATAATACGGGGTTTTTTCTGGTACGTAAATTATGTAAATTAGACTAACTTTGATGTATTTAGTGTTACTTTCAGCACTGTAAGTGAAAATTCCAATACGGCTCGGGCAATAGGCCGTATTTATAAAACGATCTTTACGAAACTTCTTGGGTACCTTTGGTATCACCGTGGGACGAGAACGAGTGTTTTTGGATGCGGTCCGAAATTCAAGATGGCCGATGGCAGCCATTTTGTACAAAATTAGGTGCAATCAGATTTTTACACAGAACTTCCATATGAAAGCGCTGATTTGAATAATTTTTTGTGTGAATGTTTAGTACCATGGGATACATCACATATAATACGGGGTTTTTTCTCGTGCAGAAATTATGCAAATTAGATGAACTTTGATTTTTTCAGTGCTACTTACACACAGTAAGAACACATGTCAATACGGCTCGGGCTAGAGGCTGTATTTATCAACCGATCTTCACGAAACTTCTTGAGTACCCCTGTTATCACCTTGGGACGAGAACGAGTGTTTCTGAGTGCGGTCCAAAATTCTAGATGGCTGCCAGTGGCCATTTTGTACCGAAATTAGGTCTAATCAGTTTTTTGTACACATCTTCTATACGGCTCAGGCTAGAGGCCTTATTTATGAACCGATCTTTACGAAACTTCTTGGGTACCTTTGTTATCGCCATGGGATGAGAACGGGTGTTTTGGGGTGTGGTCCGAAATTCAAGATGGCCACCAGCAGCCATTTTGTACCAAAATTAGTGCAATCAGTCTTTTGTACAGAACTTCTGTATGAAAGTTCTGATTTGAATAAATTTTTGTATGATGTTTAGTAAAATGGAATATATCACATGCAGTACGGGGTTTTTTTCTCGTGCAGAAATTATGCAAATTAGATGAATTTTGATTTATTTAGTGCTACTTATACACTAAGTGCACATGTCAATACGGCTTTTGCTAGAGGCTGTACTTATCAACCGATCTTCACGAAACTTCTTGGGTACCTTTGTTATCACCTTGGGACGAGAACGACTGTTTCTGAGTGCGGTCCAAAATTCAAGATGGCTGCCAGTGGCCATTTTGTACCGAAATTAGGTCCAATCAGTTTTTTGTCACAACTTCTATACAGCTCGTATTTATGAACTGATCTTCACGAAACTTCTTGGGTAGCTTTGTTTTCACCTTGGGACAGGAATGAGTGTGTTTTGGGGTGCCTTTGTTATCACTGTGCTATGAGAACAAATATTTTGGGGTTCAGTCAGACCCACTCTGGGACTCAAAGATTTCTTTTCCAGTTTAGCATATGACTGTCACCCACCTTTACAATACTTTACCTATACATTTGTTACAGGCTACGGTCAGTATTTATGTACAGACCGTTACAATACTTTATATGTACCTTTGTTATCAGGTCATTACCTAGGTGTTTGTCATTGCTGTGCCACATACTATACATGTACATGTCTTGACAAGCTGAGCTACAGTGTCACTGACACTTTCATTTTCTATATAACGCTGGTTGATAGGACTGCTACCTTGGTAACAGATTAACAAATCGGACAGATGTTTTTCTTGATTGGGTGTTCGATGTAATATAAGGATTTGTGCATGTCTTGTCGTTGACTACACCCATATAGTGCCCCGTGAGGTGGTGTAGTTCACTGGGCACTATATGGGCGTAGTCAACTCCAAGCCATGCACTATTCCTTAAATAGTATACTGTATTAAGGCGATCTTTCTCATTATTTGATTTTAGACGGCGTTGTTTTTCTATGCTTTTCCCGTCCGATGACGTAGACCGGAAATCAAAAGTAAGAATATATTATGTAAACAAAGCAGTCACTTTTAGAATTTCCCCCATGCAGCTCTGTCGCTGTGTTTTGAAGGATTTTGATACCCAAGCTTTGTTCTTGAATATGTGAAGCACATTTGGCCACAAGTTTTTCTCGTGAAATATTATTCAATTATCAATTCTGGTACGAATACGGTAGCAGACTTTCAGGAACCATTGGTGCCTGTTGTCAACTCTATGAGTTGATTTCATATATTTTTCGTGTT
Source organism: Pictodentalium vernedei (assembly GCA_031216915.1). Classification (NCBI taxonomy): domain Eukaryota; kingdom Metazoa; phylum Mollusca; class Scaphopoda; order Dentaliida; family Dentaliidae; genus Pictodentalium; species Pictodentalium vernedei. The sequence continues at coordinate 240,390,770 of CM062291.1, forward strand.
CTCTATCGCCCAACCTTCATTTTGGTGAAAAATTTGTGTATATTTAATTTGAATTTAAGGAATATCAGAGGTGGGAATTTTAAAATAAACAAAATTCCATTACTTATATAGTCCCTTTAAGCTTCCAAACAATGACAACGATGAGCTCTTGTCGGCCTTGATGGTGTAGTTGGAATAATAAACCTTTTTCGAAACTGCCATCTCGGCTTTTAATCTATGCAAGGTCACAGGTCGCGGGGTGTAAACAAAGCGATTTCCATGTTCGTCGCGTTGAGTTATGTGTCAGTCAAGTCAACTAGATTTGTGAAATATGAAGTTTAAATTCGTAGAACCGATGACATCATTCGCATTAACTGAGGGGGCAACCCTAGATGACTTTAAACGATGGGATAACACAGGTTTAAAGAATTTTTTTACGGAGGCAAGGACTTGTTTTAAGTGGTAACAGGGAAACACTCGTTGCACGGAGTTTCTCAGCTTGGGAAATCACCAAAACTTATCGGACACAGAGTCATGACACAGCGTGCATTCAAACACCATTTAAGTCGATAGGAACTCAATTCGAAGTAATGAAAGTTCTCATACAACATTGCCATTGCCTTAAACAAATGGTATCCTTGGCTAAATGTTTTTGAATTTGCACTGATAGACGTAATGTGGTCCGAAGCACTTTCTTGAAATGTTTACACATCGCGACCTGTGACCTCGCAGAGATTAAAAGCCAAGATGGCAGTTTCGAAAAAGGCTTATTATTTTATGAGTCGGAACTTACGTCATCACTGTCGGGACAAATCGGGTTTAAAACCCCTCCCTCAATCGGTCATATTCACGACGCACCTGATTCGATTCTAGGTTCGATTCGATTTCGAATATTATTGTCTACTGTCCTTGCTACTCAGTTCCCTGCGCTTAACATGTAAATTTTTCATGATTCTAATCAATTATATTTTACTCCATATAACATGATGTAGCCCTACATTGGAGCTGATATGGCGTTAGCCACCAATAAAAATTCTACACAAACAAGTTTTTGAACTACCCCAAATATATCAGTGTAAAAGACAAAAAACCAAAACAATTGAAACAGTGAAAATCAAAATACCACGACAAAGCCAATTCATTTAGTGACGAATGGTCGTTTCGGATAAATTCATTGAAAAATGTCCGTGATATCACCCGTCACGTGCACGAATGGTCGGTATCCAAAAACCACATTTTTACTTTTCAGTATCGGTTCTGTTCAACTCTAGTCTTGTAAAGTTTGGAGTTAAAAACAAGAACTTTTTTTTTCTTTCGAAACATTCATTATGGCTCGTCAGTGAAACCAGAAGTTCTACCACAAGTCTGGGAATTCATAACCTCAATGAACGTGGAGGGACACAAATTTCCTTGACTACCGTGGTTCGGCCCTGTGGGATAATCATATCGGCAAATGTTTGATTACCCATTAATCTCTCGTTTAGATGAGCATATCGTCTTGTTATGTATCTCCTGTTTGTTATAAGGCAATACAAGAATTGTATTGTATCGCGGTGTGATCAGTGTCCTCTCTGAAGAGGCGGCCCGAAGCGACTGCAGATGGGATTCTTTGTCCAAAATGCAACTAAATTTGTTTGGATTTGTAAATATATATTGTACTAATGCATGTACGTGTGTATTGACAGCATTTGCATGCAACCATTTTGAATTCCCTGTGTAACCGCATAAAACGTCTGTGGAAAAAAGTGGAGAAGCACGTATCCCCTGTGCACCTTGGCTCCGCCTTCCTTTGTCTGAGATCAGTTCCTGGTGGTTGAGAAAAACAAAGTTCTTTCCAACTTTTTATCTGAGGAGCTTCTTTGGGAAGACTTCATTCAATCGAGACCTACGATGTCGCTACAGTTTCTGGTGGAAATATCCCGATTTTGTAAATGCAAGATCTACAAGCGATATCATTATATCACAAACCTTCACACAGACCACGAAGGCGGAGATATGTGACTTATATTCCATGCCACAATTTTTTGTTCTTTTCCTTAAGTTGATTCTTTTAAAATGAATACAAGACCATTTACAGACCTCTGATGAACCATATCATTTTTCTGTGATTAAATTTGCATTAAGCACTACATCGGAAATGAGTCCCCTGCATTTAATTATTTATTCATTTATTTATTTATTTATTTTATTGAGATTTAACGACACTTTCAACAGCCAGGGTTACCTCGTGTCCGACAGTTTTACGGACTGAGGAAGCTGGAGTGCCCTAAGCGAACCACCGAGCAACGGCGAGCAACTATCGGACTCCCCAATGTACTAACTCCGCACATGCAGGGTTAGTATTGGTTGAAGACAAGTGTACCATCGACGTGCAGTACGCCTTTGTACATGGCGCCACCGTGCCTCAACGTGGGCATTCGGGATTAAGTGTCTTGCCCAAGGATACAGTGCAGGTACCCCTGGCGGGGGTCGAGCCGTGAACTTTTCGGTTTGAAGTTCAATGCCGTGACAACTGAGCCACCGTACTCCCTTGAATGGCATTCAATGCAAGCGTTCAGATAGCATCACACATCGGATATTTTCAGCATAAATGTCTGCCATTATTAAAACTGCCAAGAAACGTTAAGCCTCATTTACCCACTCTTTAGTTAGTTGTCAAATTTGTGTGTGTTTGGGGGTGGGGTTGAAGTAGTGATAGGGTGGGTGGATTGGTACATTCAGGTACATGACCTCTGAACAGGTATCCTCAAGGGGCCGTTAAATAATTTTAAAAAGTAGATTTTTTGTGCATTGCGAGTCACATTTGAAATCACGGATACCTGATGGTTGCACTTGCGAAAACACTTATTGAATAACTAAACATTTTCATTTTTACTTCTTAAAGTGGATTCTGAACTAATAACTAATTAAGTTTTTCCTTCACTCTCTGGGTACTTAAACCTTCAAGAAAGTACTCAAGGTTCTCAAACTGACATAAAAACCTAACATGGGAAAGACTGTTGACCTTCTATGGAAAAAGCTCATGATTAACCACGCACGAGGTGAAATGAAGTGAGCGAACAAATAACTTTTCTGTAGTAGGCAAAAGAAAAATATTTTAACCACCACCCCATCACAATCCATTTTGGATGACTGTGCCCCTGCTTTGAATGCAAAAATATTAAAATTTATATACCGATTTTGTGAATAGAATTGGCCGGGGTTTTTTTTGCCATCACGTTCGGTAGACAACTGAAAAATGTACGTGTGGATAAAGATACTATACCTTTGGAACAGCTGTCAACCTATATTCTTTCGTGACACGCCATGCATTATACTCGTACGTCAACAGATGTGCTCAGTGTATGAGACGTGCGATCACACCTGCACACCTATCGCACGCCTCGCTTATCACAAGGAGTGTGAAAACGAGCATGCCTCAACCCTTCTCAATCGCACTTCTGCACACTACTAGAATGGTTGATAACTTTGCCAAAAATGCCTTCTCGTCAAACCGTATTATTCATGGTTCCTGATTCATAAAACTCGAAAACAGTGATCAAATTTCAACTACTGAACCCCCAGTAACTGCTTTTCCCCCAGTCACCCCACAGTAAGGTTTAATATATTCCCGGTTTTCTATAGTAACGGGAACGGGAATGTCTCGGATAATATCAAGTAAACTTGCGAGAGTAAGAAGACGCATTTATTTTCTTGAAATTGAACCTATTTTATTGGCAATCTGCCATCTCCATACGGAAAAGTTCTTTTTCAAAGAGAAGTGTGAAAACACAAACCCGCTTCGAACTCATCTTCATTTTCGCTAGTGTTATCACCACTACCTCCAGGCTTCAACTTCCTCCTCAAGCAGAGGAGACTAACGACAGTGAAGAAGGAGTTGATGTTGAAGGAGGTAATGAGTAACAACTAGTGATTCTGAAAATGAAGACGAGTTCGAACTTTGAAGCGAGTCAGGATCTTGCTGTTGAAGAAAGGTGTGCTCCGGAACTGATTGAGAGCTACAGTAATTTGACGAAAGAGGTTCTTCAGGAAGCAGAATTGTAAATAGTTCAGGCGTTGAAGGGCTGACGAAATATTACAAAGTTACGTTGGGCTGTTTTTTAAATTTGAAAACTTCATTTAAGCACAAACCGTGCCATGCATGATTCACGGTCAAATACACAATGATATGAGATGAATTTACAGAAATCTTCATTCTCTTCACACTTATATCGCATTCTTCACCTGCCAATCCTATGATTATGAACTTTCTTGTGGCCTAGAAATCACCCAACAATAACAACCATAACCTTAAAAATAGCCACAATTAAATGGTGCTTCAAGAACTTGGCACCAAGACCAAACATAAAACAAAATTGTCGATTGCCAGGGTGCACAGCCCTTCATCATAACTCATATTAGGTTCTGGAAATAGTAGTCCTTACTTGGACCATCAGCTCCTTCTCCTCCCATTGATGCTCCTGGTTAGGACTATAGAAATAATACACCTCGACCCGTTGAGAGGTGCGATTTCTCACACATCTAGCATATGAGAATCTAAGGACTGCAACAGATGTAAGTTTCCGTACGAATCTCGAGATGTGGAGCAGTGCTTGTTTACTGTGGTAAACAAGTTATGTTTTAGTGGTATAATAGGACCTGGTAACCCACACCTGGGTGGAATTAAACATCAATAAACGAACGGGATGGGGGGGGGGGGGGGGGGAATTTCAGCTAATTTTCTGATTTAAAAATCCATGCATCAAATGCTAAAATTTTGTTTCTATAAATTTGCACGAAAATGGTTTTAAAAGACCATTTTCGTGCAAATTCTTAGAAATAAAATATCTATCGACCAATAGGTTCACACTTTGTACTTTTTTTTTTAAAACATAAATTTCCCAAATTTTTCCTGAAAACATGTGTGAATATTAGCTAAAATAAATAAATAAATAAATAACAGATGTACAAATACCCGCTCGTCTCGAAATAAATAAATAAATAAATAAACAAATAAATAAATAAATAACAGATGTACAAATACCCGCTTGTCTCGAAATAAATGAATAAATAAATGACAGATGTACGAATACCCGGTCGTCTCTAGTTTTCGTTGTGCATTCCACGATCTGATTATAATTAGGCAAGCCTATCGGGTTGAAAAATGTCTGAAGTGGAAGAAACAGACCGAACTGGACTAAGGTGGAATTCACTGGCACCACGTTAGCTATAAATTCGTCTACACATTTAGATAATATAGTACAAGACTACCTGTATATTGACACATTTGAACATCATCAAGTTGTAAATCTCAATGGGGTAGTCGTGAAGCATGTCTGTGAAAAAGGTTTGTGGAGGTGAGGTGAGGTGGGTGGGGGTCATGTCGCTTTCCACCTGTTCCGCTACCCAATGCATTCGTCTTTATTACCCGAAACGGCTCAGCATCATCTTATTCCTGACTGTTTATTGCGCCCCACTCATCCTCCTTCCCCGTGTAGATGCACGTTTCACCGTGGGCATTGGGCTTTGTGTTTTGAATTAACACCTTTGTTCTACAACATGGCTGAATCAGACATCACTGCCTCCAAATCGTGGGCTGAGGTTAGAGAAGACCATTATGACCAGCGTATCATTATGTGCCACCTTTATCAACGGAAGCTTGATTCAGAAGAATTTTATTAACCCTTTACCTAACGAATCGATCGCATCCGCATGCGTAATATGCAAACTCAGCAATTGAAAAAATATATTATTTTTTCAAAAAATTTCGACAAAACCATATCATGTGACCCCTCGTTGGAACGAGCTGCGTTGGGTAAAAGGTTAAAGAATTGGCAAAACAAATGGTGACGATGGATAGCAACTCGGGAATTGCCTCGTTCCAATCAGACACGATGATTCAGGGAAGATGATTCTTTGACTCCGCGGTCGACAGTCATAATGCGTTTTCATATAATCGCTAAGAATATCGAACCGAAAAGCACGGGTCATGACGAGAAAGTGAAAATTACATTCCGTTGAGGAAATAAACGTGCAACAACCGTCAATTTTAAGATTCAAAATATCGCCCACAGAAGTAGTCGAAATAAGTTAAACGGTAAACCGAAAAAAATGTGTTACTTGCTTGTAACATCTGCATGGAGGTGATTTGGCTTGTTTATTGAGATAGATACCAGGTACGTATGACCCGGGGAGTGGGGCACGCGTCCCACCCCTCACACACACACCGACACACACACGTTTTTACAGATTTAGTAAGACACGGAGCGCACACGACTCGAATGCACTTCCTTTAGGAAGCGTTCTTCAAAGTAGAGGACAAACGCACATACTGAACAAATTTGTTAACCCTTTGAACCCCGATGGTGTCTTCCGTGTCAGTTCAATTACAACAGTTGGTAGAGTCCATATTATTACCTGGCGGTAGACCATTCAATATTTTCAACGTGCAGCCTTGCACATTGAAAATATTGATTAGTTATCCCACGCATGCACTGAGCAGTCATTATACATGGTGAAATTATGACGTGTCATGATTTGCGGAAGGAAGTCGACCCTCCCTTTTCAAAGGGTTAAACGTGAAGCCCAACATGTGCATTTATCAATGTCGAGGTGCGTTAGTACCAAACATGGCTTTGTGTATTTCTTTCCTTCCATGCCACTTATTCTTTACTCAACGCACAGGATATCAAAATTTATTATTTTAATCACTGTTTTTTAAAGGTTATCAAAAAAATCAACAACACCATATCATGTGAACCCCCTCCTCCCCCCCCCCCCCCCACCCGCATTGGAACGGGTTCGATGAGTTCGTTCCAGTGAGGGGTCGCATGATATGGTTTTATTGAAACTTATTGAAAAATCTATTTTTGTCAACTTCTAAATCTGAAAATTATGGGGTGGTTGCGGCCGATTCGTTAGGTAAAGTGCAGGGGCTACCACTAACATGTATCTCTGTCATTCTAGGACCATGTCCACACAAGTTCTAAATGCTTCGTACGCCCAGGTTTGCAGGTTTTAGGGGTTTATGAGTGTCAGGACACCTGAGGCCCCGTAAGGCCTGGGCTGACGTGGGGTTATTTAGTCCCGCTGATGGAATTGCGGGAAAATTAGACTGACGTGGAGAGTCGGAATCCTGGTGCCGCGAACTCGGCGCTGGGAGCTGAGTTCGACCGGCGCTGTGATTTCTCCTCTGCCAAATTGGCCTAAGATAGGTTCGATTTCCGTTAGGTGTGATTCCTAATCACTTCAGGCTGCGTAATGGAAAGAATGATTTAAAGTAACAACGATTCTTTTATTTACACATAAAAATAAAGCCTTTTCAATATTTCAACAATCAGCAATTCGATTCTTTTCACAGAAAATGGGTTGCTAGGGTTAAACAATTCTCAACAATTATATAGCCATTTTATAGCCCTGTACTGGCACTATAGTCTACACACTGGAAATGTTACTGCCGTGAGCTCGCCATAAGAGCTTCACAAATCTGAAATGTTATTACCGTGAGCTCGCCATAAGAGCTTCACCCGCTTAGGCTCAAATGTCAACGTCTGCGCGTAACTGTACCTCTGGCTGTCGGAGGGTTCCGACCAGCAATGTTTGTCATCTATAAAGCCACCGTACTTCTGATTTGGGTCAGATATTGTCTACTCATACCTGATGTGCCTTTTGAAAGTCCTCCGTGAAAGTCCTATTGAAATGTTCACTGTTCCTGGTTGAATTCGCGATTCACAAATGCCCCTTTTTGTGCTAGGGCGAAATTGTCACTCACACCGATCTCCAGTCGGTATTATGATGCTTCGACAGCAAAACAAACTACTCACAACGCAATCAGTCTGACGCTTCAAAGGGTTAATACGCACAATACAATTAACCTACACTTCTGACTATTGCAGGCTGATACCTGCTACTCGACAATCTAAACCTTAACGTTTCATCTTGGGTTTTCCTTCTCAACGAATTTGGCACTGTAGCCGCCTATCAACCTTAAGCTAAATCAATCGTGGAATGCCCTCTCTGGCGATTCCAGCCGTTTCAGGGTCCTGTGATCGAAGGTACCCCTATGCCAGGAAACAGAGTCCGCCTGTCCTGGACTTCACTAACGTGTGTCTGACCCCAAATGTGTGTCTAATGCTCTGCTCTTCAAGGTATATATAATTTTTACCCTAAACTGTCAGGTGGACGGACGCTCGTCTGTCCATCTGTCAAAACGGTGGGAGATGACGTATATCGAGACAGAATCAATACAAGTCATCTCGCGCGTGACTTAACGGTGATTTCACTTGTCGAGAGAATCGATTCGTTTCTGCCAGTCAGTGTCATGACAGACATTTCTATCTTTTAGAATCTCGTTTCTCAGTTGGCCGTGACGATATCCTGCCACCAACCGATTTCGTCTCGTAAGACTCGCGACTACTGTATAAATTAAATGAGATTAGACCTTATCTTACATACCGTTTCTCCCCTGGGTCCCTGCGCTGAAGCCGGATATACACCACGTGTGTTTTTTCCATGTCCAGCTTCACAGAGAAGTGCAATTCACGTAGGTTTTTCGCCTTGATGCGGAATATCTTTTGAACTTACAATATCTTTATATATGAGGCCCCTTGCCCCTATATTTGGGCTGGCTTTGCCCTGACAATGAGGTCCGATAACCAACGCATGGCCACGTGGCCTCTAAAATGGGCAACCTGATTATCAACAAATGGCAAAACTTGATTTACAACTTGAGTACAATAAACGTGTGAACTCTATATACCAATTCGATATGCCATGGGATTCGTAACAAAGATGTATCATTTCTAACCCAATATAAAACAATCAATACAATTCTAATTGGAAGAATTCATGTCCCAGGGCCATAACTGTCAGACAGAAAACAAGAAATGCGATTTTATGCAAACCAATATAAGAGATACCTCGTGTTCAAATCTAGCTTTTTCCGATATGGCTCGAAGAGTCGTAAGAGCATGTACTCTTATGAGCAAATGCTCCCATTGCTCTTTAGCTCATTTAACGATATCACCATCCTCGTTTCTCGAAACCCCGCTATCAGCATTCCTATCTTACCACTGACTGGATACCGGCACTCATTGTTCCGGGATGAGTCGAAGAGTGAAGGGGTGAATACTGAGGACGCGGCATAGCAGAACAGAACAGATAAACAAGGATTCAGAGATAATCCGGGCCTTCTTGACATGTAGTTTGTCGGGTCGATTCCGGTAAATCGACATACCCCCACTGAATCGAACAACACCCCCAATATGTTTTACCCATTTGGCCTAAAAGAATTAAATATCTGTTTCTCTGGCCCTCCAGCATGGTCCCTTTGGCTACCGCATGCTCTCTTTTTCTAACCAATAGAAACTTAAAAAAATAATAATTGAATGGTTTATGTCTGATATTTTACCCATGTTAATAAAACATAAATTTGTCGCTTGAGGGAAACAAGGCTTTGCAATGCTTTAGCATTGCAAAGCTTTCTTGCACTCAAGGGACGAAATGCTCCATCACCCATGCTATAATGTAGATTATAGGGCCTAAAACATAAGACATCCAAGAATATGAACTTTTGATGGCAAAGAAATAATTACAAAAATAAAAAATAAAATAAAAAAAAACGCCCGCCCACATGCAATTTTACAAACAAAATGGCCTGAGAAACTGTGAGAAACAGAACATCTATTTTATGGGGTCTAAAAAGAATACATTCTCGCTCTCAATTATACGGGAATGTGGGACTAAAATAAGACAACAGAATGCCGAATGCTAAAACGACTATGGAAAAACGATCTGATCCAATCAATGAGCGAAAATAAATGTACCATCAAAGAGCTTGATAAAATCATAATTTCAAGGAAAATAAACGGCACGCCACATGTAACAGTCTCCCATACTGTGACCAACATACGTTCTGGAGAACAGTTATTGCCAATAATAAAAACTGACAGAAAGTCCAAAACATCACCCAACCTGTGAACGGCGGGGTGTTGGGTGGGATGGAGGAAAGGGGTTCAGAGGCAGAAATTTGATTTTACATCATTATAATTTGCAATTTTTCCTCATCCAGTCTCAGACACCACCACTAAAACATCTGATTTTCAAGATTCAAGAGTTTGGTGCTCTGTGGACAGTAAAGCTATGTTGCACTGTGTCGAACTACGAATCCATTCACCATTTTTTATGGGTCGTGCGCCGGAAGATCAAATTAATTTTGTTTTGCTAAATAAAACGCCCCTGGTAGATTCTAGTAAATTCTGAATTTTTAATCCATGTAAGATTTAAAGGGCATAGGCCATGTGTTTTGCTTCGTGTATAAATGAGTCCAGCCAGTGTGCGAGTGGGATGCCTGAAATGTACGTGTCTTGTGGTGAGTAGGACAGATCGAGTGCTCATCTGTGCTCATGGAAAAATGACGTATACCTATTGGAATGGTGAACCAAGACAAATAATAAAAAGTTAATACCCGGATACCCGAGCAGATTCTTTTTTGAAATGTTTCAACCACCTATTTCAACACAGTTATTGTATTGTTGACATCTGTTGTCACTCTTGAGTTAACTGGTCTAAAGCCCCGAGCTGAATGGTAATTTACCTTCTATACTCCAAACTCTAAACCATTCACCCGTTCTTCTGACAACCATAGCCATGAACCTCCACCCGAGTTTCTACCTCAGACTCGTCCCACTTCAGCTAACGAGAGAAACATACATTTTGTCGCTCTTTTTATGTACGGTACGTGACAACCGTTACTTATTCCTAGTTCCTTGTCAACATTCGTTATCAACCGATTTTATTGGTTGATAACGAATGTCGAATAAGGAACTGGGAATAAGTAACGGTTGTCATATCCCCGCTCTTTTCCATCGTACTAATACACCGCCCCCAACTGTCTTTTACGTGACTCTACTGCCTATTTTTTATTCGGCTCCTTTTTACACCCACCCACCCACCCACTACGTGCAAATTTTCTACTACCGTTCTCAGACACCCACCCCCTGCTCTCCCATTAAAATCCAAAAATAAACTTATAAACTTAGTAGGCACAGCTGTCTTTAGGGGGTTTTCATAATGTTCTTAAACTGGTACCACCAATTTAAACCTCTGTGGGCTGCTGTGGGCCCCAATCTAGAAATGACAAGCTGTTCATTATCAGGCTTGGCCAGAGCAGGTGTACATACACGGGAACAAATTTTCATTTGAATTGTTCCCAAAATATTGTCTGTACATTTTCTACATTCCGAACAAGACACCCACCCCCTACTAACGTGTGACATTTTCCCAGATTAAGCCCAATATTCTCACATATAAAGCCTCCTGATGTTGTATTTATGTTAAGAGTGTGATGTACAACATCATCATCTTTAAGGTTTGAAACACAAATGATGGTATATATTAGCTGATGATATATTGATATATTTTTTAAAAATTCGTAAAATTGCACAAGTTAGAAATGCAAATTTTTGGCGCAATCAACAGACCCACCCACCCCCACGTCACGTCACGTCTTGCGAATTTTTGGTGAAATAGATTCAGCAATAGGCTAATAAGCCTTGGAAGTGTTGTTGGAAACGTATTTGAGAGGAGAATCAACTGGGTTGCGTGAATAGGAACCTCTGTGAAACAACACCGCATTAATTGCTATATTGCTGATGATTAAAATAAAAGAAATCACTCTTGGTATGATTAACTGGTAGAGTGCTGAGTTATTTTTGCTTGGCAAAACCTGATCATGTTTCTCTGCCTTGTTACAGTTTTTGGGAGAGTGCCTGCAGACACTCTCATAAATTGTAATAAGGCAAATCCATACAGACTAAATATTTTCACTTCAAAGATAATATGAAGCACAACCCGAAAATGTAAATACTTTAAGTGGCAGCACCTGCACTTCAGAGTAAAGCCCAAATATGGCTTTCCAGCACCCTACCAGTTAAAACTATGGAGTCATCAGGAGTTCTTGGTCCCCTGTGACCTGAGTGGCTGTTTTTATAACAGGTGAAGAAACATTATCCATTGCTTCTCATTGAGGATCAACCTTCACGATAATAGGTGAAGAATTGCTTTCTTCGGATAAGAAATCATAAAAAACAACACACACTCTAAAATTAGTTGGGTAAAAAATTTAAAAAAATCAACCCAAATCAACTGGGTTGCGTGAATATGAACCCAATGCAGATGAAAAAGGCACAATGAAAACAAATACATGATGAGGAGACTAGGTGTAACTGGACTATCGTTATCCACCTCTTACCTATTTTGTCTTGGAAATTCTTTCTGATCCCCCACCCCTGTCCAGCCCATTAGAATTACGCCCGAATGATGGAGAGCATGCCTACACAAGCCAGTTTGACGACAACTAGACTGGTACAATCAAAGAAAAAACTCACTTCATGGAGAACACAACACAGGAAACAGAAGCTGCCACCATTGTTATGAATTTTAATTCAGCACCAGGGCCTGATGAAGTTCATCCCCACAAAATTAAAATGGCAGAGAAGAAATGGCTGAAGCACTTACAAGTTTTTTAACCGATGCTGGATTGAATGAAACATACATTCCAAATATACATTACGATATACATTCCAAAAAAGCTTTACAGGAGAACTACCACGAGGCAAAAAGCCAATAAGCCCTGGAAGTGTTGTTGGAAAGGTATTTGAGAAGGTAATCACAAAACGATTCATCTGGAGAGCCGAATGACTGGATTGACAACAATAAGTATGCATAGAGATGATGTAAAAACACAAGTCAAGCACATCTGAAATACTGCAAGAGGAATGAGTGTGGTGTCTCAATGGTTATGGCATTGGATTTCAAACCGAAAGGTCCACGGCCCGACCCTGACCAGTGGTAACTGTGTTGTGTCTTTGGGCAATGCACTTAATCCCGGTTGCCCACGTGAGAACACGATTGCTCTGTACACTTAGGTGTGCTGCACGTCGATAGTGCACTTGCTTTCACATGGACACCGGAGCCTAATTCTTGGGGGGGGGGGGGGCTCAAAATTTGGAGAGTTCAAGCTCCTACGGGGCGACCATGGTTCGCCCCGCGGTAAGAAAATAATTTTGATAAATTAGACCTTAAACACTCAATTTCCTTACATTTCAGTATCCTTTTAACGCAGAAACACTGCTTCTTCGTGGGCAGAAAGTTTCAAAATCTAGATCGAGAACGTCCCCGGGAGCTCGATAAACAAAACTGGGTATCTGACGATTAAGCATGTCAAACGAGATCATACTAGGCCGAGAAATAATTCAAGTTTGCCATAATTTGTTACTTTGTTACAAGGATTACCCAAGACAAGTATTGTTAACTGGCGAAAGAAACTGTACAGATCGCTTCTAAGGAACATACTTGGCGACAAAAGTGTGTGTGTGTGTGTGTGGGGGGGGGGGGGGGGGGGGGGGGGGGCTGAAGCTCCCCATATCTCCGGCATCCTTGCTTCAGGCAGTGCTAACCCCGCGTGTGTGGAGTAAGTACGAGGGGAAGTCTGACAGTTGCCCGTCGCTGCAGGTGGTTCTCGCCAATAAATAAAACAAGAAAAGCATCGTAAAGCGATTCCAATCAACCCCCTCCACACGTAAACAAATATATTCGAAAACCAATCAAACAAGCTTTACACGATATTTTTTAACAAAGGGCGATAACTCCCATAATTTTTATCGGGATATCCTGGTCATCGAACTTGACGTAGACAATGTTGCTGCAGAAAAAGGAACTAAAATCCGTTAACCATTGTTCAATTTATGCCATAAACAGGTTTTACAGGATACTTTTTATAACAAAGGGCCATAACTCCCATAATTTTCAAGAGCTACCGGTGTTCATCGAACTTAACGTAGACATTGTTACTATAGAGACACATACCAAAACGAATTGAAATCCGTTAAATATTGTTAAGGTGATGTCATAAACAAAGTTCGGACGGACGTCCCGACGGACGGACGGACGGACGTTCTACCGCAGATGTACTTGTGAGGTGATTTTAGTGTTAGGTGTGGGGAAAATTGCGCAACTCACAAGTGGGCTTTTCGCACCTCACAAGTTGAAAAAAAAACCTCAGAAGTGTTTGGTGTACTAACGGTTTTATCCCCCAACCTCACAAGTAACGGCTGTACATGGACGGCCACCTCGCAAGGCCATCTGCGGTGGCCCGGCAAGACGGACGGACGGATGGGCGTACAGACAGGCAGACGGAGGTCTTCACTATATTCCTCCCTTGCGGGGGGGGGGGGGGGGGGTAATAAATACCGCAAGAGGAATGGAAATTGAAATCGAAAAATGATTTTTAGGAGGCTGTCATAACTTTCATTGACATTGAAGGTGCATTTGATTCTGTCATACGAGCAGGTGTACTGTATAAGCTATCTCAACTGGGTCTTAAAGGAGAATTTTTATGTACCCCAAAATATAACAGATATTCCAAAAACCACCTTGTCAGCTCATATAAAGTGAATTGGTTCCAACAACTATTTGTTTACCCCAATTATTTATTTATTTATTTATTTATTTATTTATTTATTTATTTACTTAATAGTGTTTAATAGCACTTTCGACAGCCAGGATCACCTTGTGTTGGACAGATTTACAGGCGGGAAAGCTGGAGTACCCGAACAGAACCGCCGAGCAGCGGCACATGCATGGTTAGCATTAGTTGAAGGCAAGCGCATCATCGACGCGCAGAATGCCCTAGTACACAGCGTCACCGTGCCTCCCATGTAGGCAATCGGGATTAAGTTCCTTGCCCATGGACACAACGCAGGCTAATATCGAACCGTGGACCTCTCGCTTTAAAGTCTGATTCTCTAACCACTGAGCTACCGCTCTCCCAATATATATATCATTCAGAAACCATCAAACTCACCAAAGTGCTTGGAATATTGTACTGAAAGAGAAGATGTCTTCAATGATCTTGTATCTAACGCAAAGTCAAAAGCCACCAGAGCAATATTTAAATTATAACGGTTTTCAGGTACACATGGATTAAAAACCAGCTGTTATCGCAGACTATACAAACCTTTTATTAGACAAGTACTGGAATATGCATACCCAGTGATGCTTTCAGAAATTAAGAAGATGGGGGCGGCCCGCGTCGGCCATCGCTTCGCGTTGAGCGCCCGTTCGGAACGGACGCTAAACGAGTAGCGATGGCGAATGCGAGATGCGTCGTTGGGAGAGGGTGTCCCCTCTCGCTTAGTAGTAGCAGGAACCTGGTTACACTCGACCCTTCTAAAGAAGTTGCCACTGTTATCTGTACGGGTCGGTGAGCCACATATAGCTAAAATGGGTTAAGTACCGCTAGGAAGATGATCGAGTTCTCGCTGTGTTGAATATTCGTGAAGATCAAGCTATTTCACGTCTTGAAATGGTGGGGGAACGGCGTACCCCCTCAGAGAATAATAGGGAAACGGTGTCCCCCGCGTTCCCCCAGGAAACCATCACTGCCAGCTTGAACGGCCACAAGCAACAGAAATACCAAAGATTCGGAAAGAATACAGTGTATCGCTCTCATCAAGGCAACAGGTTTTATGTCAACTTGTTCTTCGGAAGCACTGGATATCGTAACTACAATAACACCATTCCAAAACCAGCTAACAGAAGTAGCAGCAAATGAAAAGTTACGAATTAACAGAAAAGAAAAAAAATGCTTATCCCCAAAAATGAATCCTATGCCATCCGAACTGAAGTTATTGATACTCCAGTCAAAATTTAACAACAGCTGCTTAGTACATCACCGGCACCACAGACGCTAACCTTTTACCTAACGAATCGCCCGCATCCGCCCGCGTAATATGCAAATTGTGCAGTTGAAAAAAAATTAATTTTTCAAAATATTTCGACAAAACCATATCATATAACCTCTCATTGGAACGAGCTCATTCCAATGAGGGCTCACATGATATGGTTTTGTTGAAATTTTAAAAAAAAAGTGATATTTAAAATAATAAATTTTGATATCGTCTGCGTTGGGTAATTTATTTATTTATTTATTGGTCACATACTTATGCACAATGGATAATCATGACCGTGACAGTTTTACGGGTGGAGGAAGCCGGAGTACACGGGGAGAACCACCGAGCAACGACGAGCAGCTGCCAGCTCCCCAACATCGTAACTCCGCACTGCAGCACAGGCAGGGTTAGATTGGTTGAAGACATGCGCGCCATCGACGTGCAGTACGCTTTAATACACGGCGTCATCGTGCCCCCATGCGGACAATCGGGGTGAAGCGCCTTGCCCAAGGACACAACGCGGGAGCGCGAATCAGTCGCTGAAATGGTCACCCATCCAACTACTAACCACGCCCGACGTTGCTTAACTTCGGTGATCTGACGAGAACCGGTTACCGCGACGCCACCGCGCCCCCCCCCCCCCCTGCGTTGGGTAAAGGGTTAAATTAGAACGAGAACCAAAATTTAACAATAATTGGTATTTCTTCCGTCCATGTATAACCCTTTCAAGTTATTGGAAAGGCAAGTAACAGGACAGAAGAAGAAAACCAAAATGGATCAGCTCGACCTCCTGAATCTCCTTAAAAATACTGATTCAAACATAATTACAATTTTCACTGATGATTCAACTCTGAGCAACCATAGACCAACTGGTGCATCAGTTATCATATACTTGGTTGGAATGCTAGCAGAACCTCTGATATTGAAAGAAGCAGTAGCAATCGAGAGCAACCACTACCACAGTGAGCTCAAAGATTTAGAAATGGCCACAGAACTTGCTCAGTAATAGGATAGTCAAAAATAGTTCATCCAAAACATTGTATTCTTCTGTGACTGTGCATCAGCCATCAAGACATCAAGACAATCATAGACACCAACCCGCCTGACCAGCATGTCAACATAATGCCAACATTATCATCGGTTTCTGGAAATATCATGATTCACAAGTTACCATTAAATGATTGTCGGCGACATTGACAACAAAGGAAATGATTTGGCAGATAAAACTGCAAAGGAGGCAGCATAAATGGAAAATAAACTTGAAAAGTCTGCTCTTTCTCCACAATAAAGTATCTGCACAGTCCTGGTAATAGCAAAACACATTAACCCTTTCAACACTGGCTTCCTGGGGGGGGGGGGGGGGGGGGGGGGGGGGGCATTTTAGTCAATACTGTCGACGGCGATATCAGCGAACCATCCTGGTTTGTTGGGAAGTTCAGTAATAATTTAATCCAACAGCTCTAACGAGCAGTTGGATTAAATTATTACCAAACCTCGCTCCAGATTTTTTGCTCGTTAGATCGTCTGCTCGTCCAGTACCATTTTCTTTCTTCAAGCAGAAACTATGCACGTCGGGTTTAAAGGGTTAAGAGGCATGTTATAATTAAGAAGTTTCCGGAACATCATAAACTGTAAAGTCATTTTCGATAGCTGTCGTGGGGTCTAACTTGTTTTTTTCAGAAGCACGAAAGTAGAGTTTGTGAACATTATTTGAGATTGTTCGTTTTCCGATAAAACGTTTGATGAATTCATTGTGATTTTACCACGACAGCTGCGTGTATTCAACTCTACCTGATAGAATACAGGGATTAAAAAATAAAGGATTAAAAAAAGAGTTTGGAAGACCAAAAAATCTAAATCATTCATTTAATTCAAAGTTTGGTCATGGTATAAATACCGAGCACGACTCGAGTAGAGGAGGATGGGGGGAGGGGGGGAACCCCCCCCCCCCCCCTCCTCCCCCCCCCCCCCCCCCGTAATCCACCATCGCTGTGTTCTGTCTTATCCCTCCTAATGCACCATACTTCCGTGGGTATTGAAAAGACCCAGTTGTGCATCAGTGGAGAAGAACAATGTTTGGCATATTTATAACCCTTTTGTTCATACATTTTCATTTTTCCTGTCATTGACGATACACGTAGCTGTACATGTATATTGTATCTGACAACTGGGATTTATTTGAAGAATAACTGTGTTATAATAAGAAACATGTAATGCAAAGTCAATATTCCAATGCCTTTCAATTATCTTTAAAATAATGTACAGTTGTTCTTAGTTGTGGTCATTCATTCAGAAATTACGTCATGTTGTGTTTACTTGTTCGGAATTGTTCCGATTACATTCGGACAACTTCATTTATCTCCTCACATTGTCATATTTTCAGAAATTTTCGTCTGCATTATTCTTTTTTTAATTGCAGATTTAAGCAATTTCGCTCGTTGCTTCTGCGGTAGAACACTTTACATACAATGGGTCTTTTTCCTGCTCTTCCACATATACTAGTAAAATCAGAGCTTCGATATGTTTTCCAATTAACGGTTTATTATCCCTTTAAGGGCCCAACGAGCAAATGTGTTGTTGCCGAACAACCGGGGGTGCTCTGCCCGAGGGTCTTTGTACACCAAATGACTTCCTGTCCTCTAGGACAGTTGTCGTTGACAACATGTGTGTTATGATATATCGCTGACTCCATGTGCAATACCGTACATCCAATTTTACCCTAGTCACTAGTTCAGAGTTACTTCGAAATATGGAGAAAAA
This sequence comes from Pictodentalium vernedei, assembly GCA_031216915.1. NCBI lineage: Eukaryota > Metazoa > Mollusca > Scaphopoda > Dentaliida > Dentaliidae > Pictodentalium > Pictodentalium vernedei. Next base: position 240,409,219 of record CM062291.1, read on the forward strand.
GCAAGTTCAGAATAACGTAAAAATGGAAACTCATGAAATGTCTTTCATGTTTGAGGGTTTATTCAGAGATTCTCCGGCAGCGGAGTTAATTTCAGGATGAGGGGTAGAGTCTGAAAGATAATTCACACCCCTGCAATAGCAGGAGGTACCACTCCCGTATTTACAATGTCTTAGCACATCACAGGCAGCCTGCAATATAGATCTGTCGCAACGCAAACACTATGATGCCTTGAACGGTGAATGGTATCACCCCTCATTGGTGAGGGCTCGAAGCATCTGCGGTGCAGCCTGCAACTTCGTGGACCTGTGCCACATAGAACAGCAATTTTGATAGCATCCACTCGTGTGGCGAGACAGCGGGGTTACAAACAGATGCTGGATGAGCGAAGCAGGCCACTTTTTCCAGACAGAACAAGCCAGATTCAATCAGTGATGTTAAGATGTATCCTCTGGCCACACGCTGTTGGACCTCGGGGGACATTTGGAAATCGACGACTGAAAATAAAAGACTTCTGCTGGCATTTGCAATTAATTTTGTGCATTGATGTACTGCAGATGCACCCAGTGTATTACATCATTTGATGAATGGCAGCAAATATACCAATTTATAATAAAGACATGACAATCATGTTATCTGCAGTTCAGCCAGAACATGTGTTATTTTTGTGGCTGTTCCCAGACGAGTTTTGATTTCTCGGAGAATTTTATTGGAAAATTTGCAGTTTTGTTGTAAAAAGTATTTACGGACATGGCAATCGCTGCTTATTCCCAGTTCCTTATTCGACATTCGTTATCACTGGATAACGGTTGTCACGTACCCAACGTATTTAGACGTGTAGTCTTGGTTAGATATTACAAAATTGAAACGAACAGCGATATTATTCTCAGCTGTCAGACAGAATCAAGACGAATGCGTCTTTGGGGCATCCATTTTACAAAAAAAGATGAAAACACGCCCCCTCACATTTAAAACTGGGCTCGAGGTCATGACATATCCGGCAGATATTATCGACGCAATACGTCGCCGTGTGCTGCTTGTGGCACGCGGCTATGCTCTGCGTCGCTAATCTGTCGGAAAGTTTATGGTCTCGCCCCACAGCTGGAAAAAGCTATCCACGCCACTGCTAAGGGGTTTATGTAAATCCACTCGGTAGAGTGTCGACCCTACCCCCTTTCTGGTGCCATTTCTGCTATTAGGTGATCTTTATGTTTTGTCGTGGAATGAATTAGTTAATGATCAAACTCTGAAATCATTAAATTTATTTATTTATTGGGGTCTAACGACACTTTCGACAACCAGGGTCACCTCATGTCGAATAGTTTTACGGGTGAAGGAAGCTGGAGTACCCGGAAAGAATAACCGAGCAGCGTCGTGCAACTGCCAGACTCCTCAACCTAAACTCCGACCAAGCATTGGTTGAAGGCAAGTGCACCACGTCCGGTACGCCTTAGTGCACAGCGCCACCGTGCCCCCACGTGGGAAATGGTGGTGAGGTGTGTTGTCCAAGGACACAATGCAGTTGCTGCAGGTGTCATTCGAGCCGAGGACCTCTCGGCTTCCTGCCTGTACCTCTACCTACTGAGCCCCCCCCCCCCCCCATAAGATAACTAGGAATTTAATCATTTCAATATTGTTTGACATAGCTTAACGAGATCTGTCAAACAAGACTGAATTGGTTAAACTGCTATTTATTTATTTATTGGGGTTTAATGACACTTTCGACAGCCAGGTACACCTCATGTCGGACAGTTTTACGGGTGTGGGAAACCGTAGTATCCGGAGAGAACCACCGAGCAACGGCGAGCAACTGTCAGGCTCCCCAACGTACAACGTGCACAAGCAGCGTTAGCATTGGTTGAAGGCAAGTGTGCCACGTGCAAGGACACAGCACAGGTACCGCGGATCGGGAATGAACCGTGGACTTTTCGGCTTGAAGTCCAATCCCCTAATCACTGAGTCAACGCCAGGGAAATCATTAAAGGTCGGCGAATCAAATATGTCAGTTCAAATCACCACATGAGAATAATGCACAGTGGCTTTCACCGTTTTAATCAGCTCAACAACACATGATGGAAAAGATGCGTTACCAATTAAAAAGCAGGAAGAGGTGGGATGTTTATTTACCCTGCCACCTTGCATTGTGATAATATCCCGAAAAACTCACTAAGTAAACCATAAGTTCTGAAGCCCTCAAAAAACCAGATTAGCTAATGGGATAACGTCGATTGCAGAATGTTTCAAATGTTTAGTTGATAAACCTCGATGACCGGATGATGGATGGCATACAGAAGGCAAGATAATTCACACCCCTGCAATAGCAGGAGGTACCACTCCCGTATTTACAATGTCTTAGCACATCACAGGCAGCCTGCAATATAGATCTGTCGCAACGCAAACACTATGATGCCTTGAACGGTGAATGGTATCACCCCTCATTGGTGAGGGCTCGAAGCATCTGCGGTGCAGCCTGCAACTTCGTGGACCTGTGCCACATAGAACAGCAATTTTGATAGCATCCACTCGTGTGGCGAGACAGCGGGGTTACAAACAGATGCTGGATGAGAGAAGCAGGCCACTTTTTCCAGACAGAACAAGCCAGATTCAATCAGTGATGTTAAGATGTATCCTCTGGCCACACGCTGTTGGACCTCGGGGGACATTTGGAAATCGACGACTGAAAATAAAAGACTTCTGCTGGCATTTGCAATTAATTTTGTGCATTGATGTACTGCAGATGCACCCAGTGTATTACATCATTTGATGAATGGCAGCAAATATACCAATTTATAATAAAGACATGACAATCATGTTATCTGCAGTTCAGCCAGAACATGTGTTATTTTTGTGGCTGTTCCCAGACGAGTTTTGATTTCTCGGAGAATTTTATTGGAAAATTTGCAGTTTTGTTGTAAAAAGTATTTACGGACATGGCAATCGTTGCTTATTCCCAGTTCCTTATTCGACATTCGTTATCACTGGATAACGGTTGTCACGTACCCAACGTATTTAGACGTGTAGTCTTGGTTAGATATTACAAAATTGAAACGAACAGCGATATTATTCTCAGCTGTCAGACAGAATCAAGACGAATGCGTCTTTGGGGCATCCATTTTACAAAAAAAGATGAAAACACGCCCCCTCACATTTAAAACTGGGCTCGAGGTCATGACATATCCGGCAGATATTATCGACGCAATACGTCGCCGTGTGCTGCTTGTGGCACGAGGCTATGCTCTGCGTCGCTAATCTGTCGGAAAGTTTATGGTCTCGCCCCACAGCTGGAAAAAGCTATCCACGCCACTGCTAAGGGGTTTATGTAAATCCACTCGGCAGAGTGTCGACCCTACCCCCTTTCTGGTGCCATTTCTGCTATTATGTGATCTTTATGTTTTGTCGTGGAATGAATTAGTTAATGATCAAACTCTGA